>OU343048.1:40309932-41509932 GCA_910593695.2 Ocypus olens
TCAGTTTCTGTAAGTCTCACAAATAATTTTTATAACAAAATAGTGTTCAGAATGGGATTCAAGACTTGAAAAAAAACCAAAATTAATTTTTGAAGAAAATATAAATTTAATCGTTTTCAATTTCTGTAAGTCTCACAAATAATTTTTATGAACAAATAGTGTTCAGAATGTGATTCTGGACTCGAAAAAAAACGAAAATAAATTTTTAAAGAAAATATAAATTTAATCGTTTTTCGGCGTTTCCAGCAGTAGTCCGAACGATTTACATCAAAAGAAATTTTGCTTGTCTCAGTTTCTGTAAGTCTCACAAATAATTTTTATAACAAAATAGTGTTCAGAATGTGATTCTGGACTCGAAAAAAAACGAAAATAAATTTTTGAAGAAAAATTAAATTTAATCGTTTTTCGGCGTTTCCAGCAGTTGTCCGAACGATTTACATCAAAAGAAATTTTGCTTGTCTCAGTTTCTGTAAGTCTCACAAATAATTTTTATAACAAAATCGTGTTCAGAATGTGATTCTGGACTCGAAAAAAAACGAAAATAAATTTTTGAAGAAAATATAAATTTAATCGTTTTCAATTTCTGTAAGTCTCACAAATAATTTTTATGAACAAATAGTGTTCAGAATGTGATTCTGGACTCGAAAAAAAACGAAAATAAATTTTTGAAGAAAAATTAAATTTAATCGTTTTTCGGCGTTTCCAGCAGTTGTCCGAACGATTTACATCAAATGAAATGTTGCTTGTCTCAGTTTCTGTAAGTCTCACAAATAATTTTTATAACAAAATAGTGTTCAGAATATGATTCTGGACTCGAAAAAAAACGAAAATAAATTTTTGAAGAAAAATTAAATTTAATCGTTTTTCGGCGTTTCCAGCAGTTGTCCGAACGATTTACATCAAATGAACTTTTGCTTGTCTCAGTTTCTGTAAGTCTCACAAATAATTTTTATAACAAAATAGTGTTCAGAATGTGATTCTGGAGTCGATAAAAAACGAAAATAAATTTTTGAAGAAAAATTAAATTTAATCATTTTTTCGGCGTTTCCAGCAGTTGTCCGAACGATTTACATCAAATGAACTTTTGCTTGTCTCAGTTTCTGTAAGTCTCACAAATAATTTTTATAACAAAATAGTGTTCAGAATGTGATTCTGGAGTCGATAAAAAACGAAAATAAATTTTTGAAGAAAAATTAAATTTAATCGTTTTTCGGCGTTTCCAGCAGTTGTCCGAACGATTTACATCAAAAGGAATTTTGCTTGTCTCAGTTTTTGTAAGTCTCACAAATATTTTTTATAACAAAATAGTGTTCAGAATGTGATTCTGGACTCGAAAAAAAACGAAAATAAATTTTTGAAGAAAAATTAAATTTAATCGTTTGTCGGCGTTTCCAGCAGTGGTCCGAACGATTTACATCAAATGAACTTTTGCTTGTCTCAGTTTCTGTAAGTCTCACAAATAATTTTTATAACAAAATAGTGTTCAGAATGTGATTCTGGACTCGAAAAAAAAACGAGAATAAATTTTTGAAGAAAATATAAATTTATTCGTTTTCAATTTCTGTAAGTCTCACAAATAATTTTTATGAACAAATAGTGTTCAGAATGTGATTCTGGACTCGAAAAAAAACGAAAATAAATTTTTGAAGAAAAATTAAATTTAATCGTTTTTCGGCGTTTCCAGCAGTTGTCCGAACGATTTACATCAAATGAAATTTTGCTTGTCTCAGTTTCTGTAAGTCTCACAAATAATTTTTATAACAAAATAGTGTTCAGAATATGATTCCGGACTCGACAAAAAACGAAAATAAATTTTTGAAGAAAAATTAAATTTAATCGTTTTTCGGCGTTTCCAGCAGTTGTCCGAACGATTTACATCAAGTGAACTTTTGCTTGTCTCAGTTTCTGTAAGTCTCACAAATAATTTTTATAACAAAATAGTGTTCAGAATGTGATTCTGGACTCGAAAAAAAACGAAAATAAATTTTTGAAGAAAAATTAAATTTAATCGTTTTTCGGCGTTTCCAGCAGTTGTCCGAACAATTTACATCAAAAGAAATTTTGCTTGGCTCAGTTTTTGTAAGTCTCACAAATAATTTTTATAACAAAATAGTGTTCAGAATGTGATTCTGGACTCGAAAAAAACGAAAATAAATTTTTGAAGAAAAATTAAATTTAATCGTTTTTCGGCGTTTCCAGCAGTTGTCCGAACAATTTACATCAAAAGAAATTTTGCTTGGCTCAGTTTTTGTAAGTCTCACAAATAATTTTTATAACAAAATAGTGTTCAGAATGGGATTCAAGACTTAAAAAAAAACCAAAATTAATTTTTGAAGAAAATATAAATTTAATCGTTTTCAATTTCTGTAAGTCTCACAAATAATTTTTATGAACAAATAGTGTTCAGAATGTGATTCTGGCCTCGAAAAAAAACGAAAATAAATTTTTAAAGAAAATATAAATTTAATCGTTTTTCGGCGTTTCCAGCAGTAGTCCGAACGATTTACATCAAAAGAAATTTTGCTTGTCTCAGTTTTTGTAAGTCTCACAAATAATTTTTATAACAAAATAGTGTTTAGAATGTGATTCTGGACTCGAAAAAAAACGAAAATAAATTTTTGAAGAAAAATTAAATTTAATCGTTTTTCGGCGTTTCCAGCAGTTGTCCGAACGATTTACATCAAAAGAAATTTTGCTTGTCTCAGTTTCTGTAAGTCTCACAAATAATTTTTATAACAAAATCGTGTTCAGAATGTGATTCTGGACTCGAAAAAAAACGAAAATAAATTTTTGAAGAAAATATAAATTTAATCGTTTTCAATTTCTGTAAGTCTCACAAATAATTTTTATGAACAAATAGTGTTCAGAATGTGATTCTGGACTCGAAAAAAAACGAAAATAAATTTTTGAAGAAAAATTAAATTTAATCGTTTTTCGGCGTTTCCAGCAGTTGTCTGAACGATTTACATCAAATGAAATTTTGCTTGTCTCAGTTTCTGTAAGTCTCACAAATAATTTTTATAACAAAATAGTGTTCAGAATATGATTCTGGACTCGAAAAAAAACGAAAATAAATTTTTGAAGGAAAATTAAATTTAATCGTTTTTCGGCGTTTCCAGCAGTTGTCCGAACGATTTACATCAAATGAACTTTTGCTTGTATCAGTTTCTGTAAGTCTAACAAATAATTTTTATAACAAAATAGTGTTCAGAATGTGATTCTGGAGTCGATAAAAAACGAAAATAAATTTTTGAAGAAAAATTAAATTTAATCGCTTTTCGGCGTTTCCAGCAGTTGTCCGAACGATTTACATCAAAAGAAATTTTGCTTGTCTCAGTTTTTGTAAGTCTCACAAATATTTTTTATAACAAAATAGTGTTCAGAATGTGATTCTGGACTCGAAAAAAAACGAAAATAAATTTTTGAAGAAAAATTAAATTTAATCGTTTTTCGGCGTTTCCAGCAGTGGTCCGAACGATTTACATCAAATGAACTTTTGCTTGTCTCAGTTTCTGTAAGTCTCACAAATAATTTTTATAACAAAATAGTGTTCAGAATGTGATTCTGGACTCGAAAAAAAACGAAAATAAATTTTTGAAGAAAAATTAAATTTAATCGATTTTCGGCGTTTCCAGCAGTTGTCCGAACGATTTACATCAAAAGAAATTTTGCTTGTTTCAGTTTCTGTAACTCTCACAAATAATTTTTATAACAAAATAGTGTTAAAAATGTGATTCTGGACTCGAAAAAAAACGAAAATAAATTTTTGAAGAAAAATTAAATTTAATCGTTTTTCGGAGTTTCCAGCAGTGGTCCGAACGATTTACATCAAATGAACATTTGCTTGTCTCAGTTTCTGTAAGTCTCACAAATAATTTTTATAACAAAATAGTGTTCAGAATGTGATTCTCGACTCGAAAAAAAACGAAAATAAATTTTTGAAGAAAAATTAAATTTAATCGTTTTTCGGCGTTTCCAGCAGTTGTCCGAACGATTTACATCAAAAGAAATTTTGCTTGTCTCAGTTTCTGTAAGTCTCACAAATAATTTTTATAACAAAATCGTGTTCAGAATGGGATTCAAGACTTGAAAAAAAACCAAAATTAATTTTTGAAGAAAATATAAATTTAATCGTTTTCAATTTCTGTAAGTCTCACAAATAATTTTTATGAACAAATAGTGTTCAGAATGTGATTCTGGACTCGAAAAAAAACGAAAATAAATTTTTAAAGAAAATATAAATTTAATCGTTTTTCGGCGTTTCCAGCAGTAGTCCGAACGATTTACATCAAAAGAAATTTTGCTTGTCTCAGTTTCTGTAAGTCTCACAAATAATTTTTATAACAAAATAGTGTTCAGAATGTGATTCTGGACTCGAAAAAAAACGAAAATAAATTTTTGAAGAAAAATTAAATTTAATCGTTTTTCGGCGTTTCCAGCAGTTGTCCGAACGATTTACATCAAAAGAAATTTTGCTTGTCTCAGTTTCTGTAAGTCTCACAAATAATTTTTATAACAAAATCGTGTTCAGAATGTGATTCTGGACTCGAAAAAAAACGAAAATAAATTTTTGAAGAAAATATAAATTTAATCGTTTTCAATTTCTGTAAGTCTCACAAATGATTTTTATGAACAAATAGTGTTCAGAATGTGATTCTGGACTCGAAAAAAAACGAAAATAAATTTTTGAAGAAAAATTAAATTTAATCGTTTTTCGGCGTTTCCAGCAGTTGTCCGAACGATTTACATCAAATGAAATGTTGCTTGTCTCAGTTTCTGTAAGTCTCACAAATAATTTTTATAACAAAATAGTGTTCAGAATATGATTCTGGACTCGAAAAAAAACGAAAATAAATTTTTGAAGAAAAATTAAATTTAATCGTTTTTCGGCGTTTCCAGCAGTTGTCCGAACGATTTACATCAAATGAACTTTTGCTTGTCTCAGTTTCTGTAAGTCTCACAAATAATTTTTATAACAAAATAGTGTTCAGAATGTGATTCTGGAGTCGATAAAAAACGAAAATAAATTTTTGAAGAAAAATTAAATTTAATCATTTTTTCGGCGTTTCCAGCAGTTGTCCGAACGATTTACATCAAATGAACTTTTGCTTGTCTCAGTTTCTGTAAGTCTCACAAATAATTTTTATAACAAAATAGTGTTCAGAATGTGATTCTGGAGTCGATAAAAAACGAAAATAAATTTTTGAAGAAAAATTAAATTTAATCGTTTTTCGGCGTTTCCAGCAGTTGTCCGAACGATTTACATCAAAAGGAATTTTGCTTGTCTCAGTTTTTGTAAGTCTCACAAATATTTTTTATAACAAAATAGTGTTCAGAATGTGATTCTGGACTCGAAAAAAAACGAAAATAAATTTTTGAAGAAAAATTAAATTTAATCGTTTGTCGGCGTTTCCAGCAGTGGTCCGAACGATTTACATCAAATGAACTTTTGCTTGTCTCAGTTTCTGTAAGTCTCACAAATAATTTTTATAACAAAATAGTGTTCAGAATGTGATTCTGGACTCGAAAAAAAAACGAGAATAAATTTTTGAAGAAAATATAAATTTATTCGTTTTCAATTTCTGTAAGTCTCACAAATAATTTTTATGAACAAATAGTGTTCAGAATGTGATTCTGGACTCGAAAAAAAACGAAAATAAATTTTTGAAGAAAAATTAAATTTAATCGTTTTTCGGCGTTTCCAGCAGTTGTCCGAACGATTTACATCAAATGAAATTTTGCTTGTCTCAGTTTCTGTAAGTCTCACAAATAATTTTTATAACAAAATAGTGTTCAGAATATGATTCCGGACTCGACAAAAAACGAAAATAAATTTTTGAAGAAAAATTAAATTTAATCGTTTTTCGGCGTTTCCAGCAGTTGTCCGAACGATTTACATCAAGTGAACTTTTGCTTGTCTCAGTTTCTGTAAGTCTCACAAATAATTTTTATAACAAAATAGTGTTCAGAATGTGATTCTGGACTCGAAAAAAAACGAAAATAAATTTTTGAAGAAAAATTAAATTTAATCGTTTTTCGGCGTTTCCAGCAGTTGTCCGAACAATTTACATCAAAAGAAATTTTGCTTGGCTCAGTTTTTGTAAGTCTCACAAATAATTTTTATAACAAAATAGTGTTCAGAATGTGATTCTGGACTCGAAAAAAACGAAAATAAATTTTTGAAGAAAAATTAAATTTAATCGTTTTTCGGCGTTTCCAGCAGTTGTCCGAACAATTTACATCAAAAGAAATTTTGCTTGGCTCAGTTTTTGTAAGTCTCACAAATAATTTTTATAACAAAATAGTGTTCAGAATGGGATTCAAGACTTAAAAAAAAACCAAAATTAATTTTTGAAGAAAATATAAATTTAATCGTTTTCAATTTCTGTAAGTCTCACAAATAATTTTTATGAACAAATAGTGTTCAGAATGTGATTCTGGCCTCGAAAAAAAACGAAAATAAATTTTTAAAGAAAATATAAATTTAATCGTTTTTCGGCGTTTCCAGCAGTAGTCCGAACGATTTACATCAAAAGAAATTTTGCTTGTCTCAGTTTTTGTAAGTCTCACAAATAATTTTTATAACAAAATAGTGTTTAGAATGTGATTCTGGACTCGAAAAAAAACGAAAATAAATTTTTGAAGAAAAATTAAATTTATTCGTTTTTCGGCGTTTCCAGCAGTTGTCCGAACGATTTACATCAAAAGAAATTTTGCTTGTCTCAGTTTCTGTAAGTCTCACAAATAATTTTTATAACAAAATCGTGTTCAGAATGTGATTCTGGACTCGAAAAAAAACGAAAATAAATTTTTGAAGAAAATATAAATTTAATCGTTTTCAATTTCTGTAAGTCTCACAAATAATTTTTATGAACAAATAGTGTTCAGAATGTGATTCTGGACTCGAAAAAAAACGAAAATAAATTTTTGAAGAAAAATTAAATTTAATCGTTTTTCGGCGTTTCCAGCAGTTGTCTGAACGATTTACATCAAATGAAATTTTGCTTGTCTCAGTTTCTGTAAGTCTCACAAATAATTTTTATAACAAAATAGTGTTCAGAATATGATTCTGGACTCGAAAAAAAACGAAAATAAATTTTTGAAGGAAAATTAAATTTAATCGTTTTTCGGCGTTTCCAGCAGTTGTCCGAACGATTTACATCAAATGAACTTTTGCTTGTATCAGTTTCTGTAAGTCTAACAAATAATTTTTATAACAAAATAGTGTTCAGAATGTGATTCTGGAGTCGATAAAAAACGAAAATAAATTTTTGAAGAAAAATTAAATTTAATCGCTTTTCGGCGTTTCCAGCAGTTGTCCGAACGATTTACATCAAAAGAAATTTTGCTTGTCTCAGTTTTTGTAAGTCTCACAAATATTTTTTATAACAAAATAGTGTTCAGAATGTGATTCTGGACTCGAAAAAAAACGAAAATAAATTTTTGAAGAAAAATTAAATTTAATCGTTTTTCGGCGTTTCCAGCAGTGGTCCGAACGATTTACATCAAATGAACTTTTGCTTGTCTCAGTTTCTGTAAGTCTCACAAATAATTTTTATAACAAAATAGTGTTCAGAATGTGATTCTGGACTCGAAAAAAAACGAAAATAAATTTTTGAAGAAAAATTAAATTTAATCGATTTTCGGCGTTTCCAGCAGTTGTCCGAACGATTTACATCAAAAGAAATTTTGCTTGTTTCAGTTTCTGTAACTCTCACAAATAATTTTTATAACAAAATAGTGTTAAAAATGTGATTCTGGACTCGAAAAAAAACGAAAATAAATTTTTGAAGAAAAATTAAATTTAATCGTTTTTCGGAGTTTCCAGCAGTGGTCCGAACGATTTACATCAAATGAACATTTGCTTGTCTCAGTTTCTGTAAGTCTCACAAATAATTTTTATAACAAAATAGTGTTCAGAATGTGATTCTCGACTCGAAAAAAAACGAAAATAAATTTTTGAAGAAAAATTAAATTTAATCGTTTTTCGGCGTTTCCAGCAGTTGTCCGAACGATTTACATCAAAAGAAATTTTGCTTGTCTCAGTTTCTGTAAGTCTCACAAATAATTTTTATAACAAAATCGTGTTCAGAATGTGATTCTGGACTCGAAAAAAAACGAAAATAAATTTTTGAAGAAAATATAAATTTAATCGTTTTCAATTTCTGTAAGTCTCACAAATAATTTTTATGAACAAATAGTGTTCAGAATGTGATTCTGGACTCGAAAAAAAACGAAAATAAATTTTTGAAGAAAAATTAAATTTAATCGTTTTTCGGCGTTTCCAGCAGTTGTCCGAACGATTTACATCAAATGAAATGTTGCTTGTCTCAGTTTCTGTAAGTCTCACAAATAATTTTTATAACAAAATAGTGTTCAGAATATGATTCTGGACTCGAAAAAAAACGAAAATAAATTTTTGAAGAAAAATTAAATTTAATCGTTTTTCGGCGATTCCAGCAGTTGTCCGAACGATTTACATCAAATGAACTTTTGCTTGTCTCAGTTTCTGTAAGTCTCACAAATAATTTTTATAACAAAATAGTGTTCAGAATGTGATTCTGGAGTCGATAAAAAACGAAAATAAATTTTTGAAGAAAAATTAAATTTAATCATTTTTTCGGCGTTTCCAGCAGTTGTCCGAACGATTTACATCAAATGAACTTTTGCTTGTCTCAGTTTCTGTAAGTCTCACAAATAATTTTTATAACAAAATAGTGTTCAGAATGTGATTCTGGAGTCGATCAAAAACGAAAATAAATTTTTGAAGAAAAATTAAATTTAATCGTTTTTCGGCGTTTCCAGCAGTTGTCCGAACGATTTACATCAAAAGGAATTTTGCTTGTCTCAGTTTTTGTAAGTCTCACAAATATTTTTTATAACAAAATAGTGTTCAGAATGTGATTCTGGACTCGAAAAAAAACGAAAATAAATTTTTGAAGAAAAATTAAATTTAATCGTTTGTCGGCGTTTCCAGCAGTGGTCCGAACGATTTACATCAAATGAACTTTTGCTTGTCTCAGTTTCTGTAAGTCTCACAAATAATTTTTATAACAAAATAGTGTTCAGAATGTGATTCTGGACTCGAAAAAAAAACGAAAATAAATTTTTGAAGAAAATATAAATTTATTCGTTTTCAATTTCTGTAAGTCTCACAAATAATTTTTATGAACAAATAGTGTTCAGAATGTGATTCTGGACTCGAAAAAAAACGAAAATAAATTTTTGAAGAAAAATTAAATTTAATCGTTTTTCGGCGTTTCCAGCAGTTGTCCGAACGATTTACATCAAATGAAATTTTGCTTGTCTCAGTTTCTGTAAGTCTCACAAATAATTTTTATAACAAAATAGTTTTCAGAATATGATTCCGGACTCGACAAAAAACGAAAATAAATTTTTGAAGAAAAATTAAATTTAATCGTTTTTCGGCGTTTCCAGCAGTTGTCCGAACGATTTACATCAAGTGAACTTTTGCTTGTCTCAGTTTCTGTAAGTCTCACAAATAATTTTTATAACAAAATAGTGTTCAGAATGTGATTCTGGACTCGAAAAAAAACGAAAATAAATTTTTGAAGAAAAATTAAATTTAATCGTTTTTCGGCGTTTCCAGCAGTTGTCCGAACAATTTACATCAAAAGAAATTTTGCTTGGCTCAGTTTTTGTAAGTCTCACAAATAATTTTTATAACAAAATAGTGTTCAGAATGTGATTCTGGACTCGAAAAAAACGAAAATAAATTTTTGAAGAAAAATTAAATTTAATCGTTTTTCGGCGTTTCCAGCAGTTGTCCGAACAATTTACATCAAAAGAAATTTTGCTTGGCTCAGTTTTTGTAAGTCTCACAAATAATTTTTATAACAAAATAGTGTTCAGAATGGGATTCAAGACTTAAAAAAAAACCAAAATTAATTTTTGAAGAAAATATAAATTTAATCGTTTTCAATTTCTGTAAGTCTCACAAATAATTTTTATGAACAAATAGTGTTCAGAATGTGATTCTGGCCTCGAAAAAAAACGAAAATAAATTTTTAAAGAAAATATAAATTTAATCGTTTTTCGGCGTTTCCAGCAGTAGTCCGAACGATTTACATCAAAAGAAATTTTGCTTGTCTCAGTTTTTGTAAGTCTCACAAATAATTTTTATAACAAAATAGTGTTCAGAATGTGATTCTGGACTCGAAAAAAAACGAAAATAAATTTTTGAAGAAAAATTAAATTTAATCGTTTTTCGGCGTTTCCAGCAGTTGTCCGAACGATTTACATCAAAAGAAATTTTGCTTGTCTCAGTTTCTGTAAGTCTCACAAATAATTTTTATAACAAAATCGTGTTCAGAATGTGATTCTGGACTCGAAAAAAAACGAAAATAAATTTTTGAAGAAAATATAAATTTAATCGTTTTCAATTTCTGTAAGTCTCACAAATAATTTTTATGAACAAATAGTGTTCAGAATGTGATTCTGGACTCGAAAAAAAACGAAAATAAATTTTTGAAGAAAAATTAAATTTAATCGTTTTTCGGCGTTTCCAGCAGTTGTCTGAACGATTTACATCAAATGAAATTTTGCTTGTCTCAGTTTCTGTAAGTCTCACAAATAATTTTTATAACAAAATAGTGTTCAGAATATGATTCTGGACTCGAAAAAAAACGAAAATAAATTTTTGAAGGAAAATTAAATTTAATCGTTTTTCGGCGTTTCCAGCAGTTGTCCGAACGATTTACATCAAATGAACTTTTGCTTGTATCAGTTTCTGTAAGTCTAACAAATAATTTTTATAACAAAATAGTGTTCAGAATGTGATTCTGGAGTCGATAAAAAACGAAAATAAATTTTTGAAGAAAAATTAAATTTAATCGCTTTTCGGCGTTTCCAGCAGTTGTCCGAACGATTTACATCAAAAGAAATTTTGCTTGTCTCAGTTTTTGTAAGTCTCACAAATATTTTTTATAACAAAATAGTGTTCAGAATGTGATTCTGGACTCGAAAAAAAACGAAAATAAATTTTTGAAGAAAAATTAAATTTAATCGTTTTTCGGCGTTTCCAGCAGTGGTCCGAACGATTTACATCAAATGAACTTTTGCTTGTCTCAGTTTCTGTAAGTCTCACAAATAATTTTTATAACAAAATAGTGTTCAGAATGTGATTCTGGACTCGAAAAAAAACGAAAATAAATTTTTGAAGAAAAATTAAATTTAATCGATTTTCGGCGTTTCCAGCAGTTGTCCGAACGATTTACATCAAAAGAAATTTTGCTTGTCTCAGTTTCTGTAACTCTCACAAATAATTTTTATAACAAAATAGTGTTAAAAATGTGATTCTGGACTCGAAAAAAAACGAAAATAAATTTTTGAAGAAAAATTAAATTTAATCGTTTTTCGGAGTTTCCAGCAGTGGTCCGAACGATTTACATCAAATGAACATTTGCTTGTCTCAGTTTCTGTAAGTCTCACAAATAATTTTTATAACAAAATAGTGTTCAGAATGTGATTCTCGACTCGAAAAAAAACGAAAATAAATTTTTGAAGAAAAATTAAATTTAATCGTTTTTCGGCGTTTCCAGCAGTTGTCTGAACGATTTACATCAAAACAAATTTTGCTTGTCTCAGTTTCTGTAAGTCTCACAAATAATTTTTATAACAAAATAGTGTTCAGAATGTGATTCTGGACTCGAAAAAAAACGAAAATAAATTTTTGAAGAAAAATTAAATTTAATCGTTTTTCGGCGTTTCCAGCAGTTGTCCGAACGATTCACGTCAAATTAAATTTTGCTTGTTTCAGTTTCTGTAAGTCTCACAATTAATTTTTATAACAAAATAGTGTTCAGAATGGGATTCAAGACTTGAAAAAATACAAAAATTAATTTTTGAAGAAAATATAAATTTAATCGTTTTCAATTTCTGTAAGTCTCACAAATAATTTTTATGAACAAATAGTGTTCATAATGTGATTCTGGACTCGAAAAAAAACGAAAATAAATTTTTGAAGAAAAATTAAATTTAATCGTTTTTCGGCGTTTCCAGCAGTTGTCCGAACGATTTACATCAAAAGAAACTTTGCTTGTCTCAGTTTCTGTAAGTCTCACAAATAATTTTTATAACAAAATAGTGTTCAGAATGTGATTCTGGAATCGAAAAAAAACGAAAATAAATTTTTGAAGAAAAATTAAATTTAATCGTTTTTCGGCGTTTCCAGCAGTGGTCCGAACGATTTACATCAAATAAACTTTTGCTTGTCTCAGTTTCTGTAAGTCTCACAAATAATTTTTATAACAAAATAGTGTTCAGAATGTGATTCTGGACTCGAAAAAAAACGAAAATAAATTTTTGAAGAAAAATTAAATTTAATCGTTTTTCGGCGTTTCCAGCAGTTGTCCGAACGATTTACATCAAAAGAAACTTTGCTTGTCTCAGTTTCTGTAAGTCTCACAAATAATTTTTATAACAAAATAGTGTTCAGAATGGGATTCAAGACTTAAAAAAAAACCAAAATTAATTTTTGAAGAAAATATAAATTTAATCGTTTTCAATTTCTGTAAGTCTCACAAATAATTTTTATGAACAAATAGTGTTCAGAATGTGATTCTGGACTCGAGAAAAAACGAAAATAAATTTTTAAAGAAAAATTAAATTTAATCGTTTTTCGGCGTTTCCAGCAGTAGTCCGAACGATTTACATCAAAAGAAATTTTGCTTGTCTCAGTTTTTGTAAGTCTCACAAATAATTTTTATAACAAAATAGTGTTCAGAATGTGATTCTGGACTCGAAAAAAAACGAAAATAAATTTTTGAAGAAAAATTAAATTTAATCGTTTTTCGGCGTTTCCAGCAGTGGTCCGAACGATTTACATCAAATGAACTTTTGCTTGTCTCAGTTTCTGTAAGTCTCACAAATAATTTTTATAACAAAATAGTGTTCAGAATGTGATTCTGGAGTCGATAAAAAACGAAAATAAATTTTTGAAGAAAAATTAAATTTAATCGTTTTTCGGCGTTTCCAGCAGTTGTCCGAACGATTTACATCAAAAGGAATTTTGCTTGTCTCAGTTTTTGTAAGTCTCACAAATATTTTTTATAACAAAATAGTGTTCAGAATGTGATTCTGGACTCGAAAAAAAAACGAAAATAAATTTTTGAAGAAAAATTAAATTTAATCGTTTTTCGGCGTTTCCAGCAGTTGTCTGAACGATTTACATCAAATGAAATTTTGCTTGTCTCAGTTTCTGTAAGTCTCACAAATAATTTTTATAACAAAATAGTGTTCAGAATATGATTCTGGACTCGAAAAAAAACGAAAATAAATTTTTGAAGGAAAATTAAATTTAATCGTTTTTCGGCGTTTCCAGCAGTTGTCCGAACGATTTACATCAAATGAACTTTTGCTTGTCTCAGTTTCTGTAAGTCTAACAAATAATTTTTATAACAAAATAGTGTTCAGAATGTGATTCTGGAGTCGATAAAAAACGAAAATAAATTTTTGAAGAAAAATTAAATTTAATCGTTTTTCGGCGTTTCCAGCAGTTGTCCGAACGATTTACATCAAAAGAAATTTTGCTTGTCTCAGTTTTTGTAAGTCTCACAAATATTTTTTATAACAAAATAGTGTTCAGAATGTGATTCTGGACTCGAAAAAAAACGAAAATAAATTTTTGAAGAAAAATTAAATTTAATCGTTATTCGGCGTTTCCAGCAGTGGTCCGAACGATTTACATCAAATGAACTTTTGCTTGTCTCAGTTTCTGTAAGTCTCACAAATAATTTTTATAACAAAATAGTGTTCAGAATGTGATTCTGGACTCGAAAAAAAACGAAAATAAATTTTTGAAGAAAAATTAAATTTAATCGATTTTCGGCGTTTCCAGCAGTTGTCCGAACGATTTACATCAAAAGAAATTTTGCTTGTCTCAGTTTCTGTAAGTCTCACAAATAATTTTTATAACAAAATAGTGTTCAAAATGTGATTCTGGACTCGAAAAAAAACGAAAATAAATTTTTGAAGAAAAATTAAATTTAATCGTTTTTCGGAGTTTCCAGCAGTGGTCCGAACGATTTACATCAAATGAACTTTTGCTTGTCTCAGTTTCTGTAAGTCTCACAAATAATTTTTATAACAAAATAGTGTTCAGAATGTGATTCTGGACTCGAAAAAAAACGAAAATAAATTTTTGAAGAAAAATTAAATTTAATCGTTTTTCGGCGTTTCCAGCAGTTGTCCGAACGATTTACATCAAAAGAAATTTTGCTTGTCTCAGTTTCTGTAAGTCTCACAAATAATTTTTATAACAAAATAGTGTTCAGAATGTGATTCTGGACTCGAAAAAAAACGAAAACAAATTTTTGAAGAAAAATTAAATTTAATCGTTTTTCCTCGTTTCCAGCAGTTGTCCGAACGATTTACATCATAAGAAACTTTGCTTGTCTCAGTTTCTGTAAGTCTCACAAATAATTTTTATAACAAAATAGTGTTCAGAATGGGATTCAAGACTTAAAAAAAAACAAAATTAATTTTTGAAGAAAATATAAATTTAATCGTTTTCAATTTCTGTAAGTCTCACAAATAATTTTTATGAACAAATAGTGTTCAGAATGTGATTCTGGACTCGAAAAAAAACGAAAATAAATTTTTAAAGAAAAATTAAATTTAATCGTTTTTCGGCGTTTCCAGCAGTAGTCCGAACGATTTACATCAAAAGAAATTTTGCTTGTCTCAGTTTTTGTAAGTCTCACAAATAATTTTTATAACAAAATAGTGTTCAGAATGTGATTCTGGACTCGAAAAAAAACGAAAATAAATTTTTGAAGAAAAATTAAATTTAATCGTTTTTCGGCGTTTCCAGCAGTGGTCCGAACGATTTACATCAAATGAACTTTTGCTTGTCTCAGTTTCTGTAAGTCTCACAAATAATTTTTATAACAAAATAGTGTTCAGAATGTGATTCTGGAGTCGATAAAAAACGAAAATAAATTTTTGAAGAAAAATCAGTTGTCCGAACGATTTACATCAAAAGGAATTTTGCTTGTCTCAGTTTTTGTAAGTCTCACAAATATTTTTATAACAAAATAGTGTTCAGAATGTGATTCTGGACTCGAAAAAAAACGAAAATAAATTTTTGAAGAAAAATTAAATTTAATCGTTTTTCGGCGTTTCCAGCAGTGGTCCGAACGATTTACATCAAATGAACTTTTGCTTGTCTCTGTTTCTGTAAGTCTCACAAATAATTTTTATAACAAAATAGTGTTCAGAATGTGATTCTGGACTCGAAAAAAAACGAAAATAAATTTTTGAAGAAAATATAAATTTAATCGTTTTCAATTTCTGTAAGTCTCACAAATAATTTTTATGAACAAATAGTGTTCAGAATATGATTCTGGACTCGAAAAAAAACGAAAATAAATTTTTGAAGAAAAATTAAATTTAATCGTTTTTCGGCGTTTCCAGCAGTTGTCCGAACGATTTACATCAAAAGGAATTTTGCTTGTCTCAGTTTTTGTAAGTCTCACAAATAAGTTTTATAACAAAATAGTGTTCAGAATGTGATTCTGGACTCGAAAAAAAACGAAAATAAATTTTTGAAGAAAAATTAAATTTAATCGTTTTTCGGCGTTTCCAGCAGTGGTCCGAACGATTTACATCAAATGAACTTTTGCTTGTCTCAGTTTCTGTAAGTCTCACAAATAATTTTTATAACAAAATAGTGTTCAGAATGTGATTCTGGACTCGAAAAAAAACGAAAATAAATTTTTGAAGAAAAATTAAATTTAATCGATTTTCGGCGTTTCCAGCAGTTGTCCGAACGATTTACATCAAAAGAAATTTTGCTTGTCTCAGTTTCTGTAAGTCTCACAAATAATTTTTATAACAAAATAGTGTTCAAAATGTGATTCTGGACTCGAAAAAAAACGAAAATAAATTTTTGAAGGAAAATTAAATTTAATCGTTTTTCGGCGTTTCCAGCAGTTGTCCGAACGATTTACATCAAATGAACTTTTGCTTGTATCAGTTTCTGTAAGTCTAACAAATAATTTTTATAACAAAATAGTGTTCAGAATGTGATTCTGGAGTCGATAAAAAACGAAAATAAATTTTTGAAGAAAAATTAAATTTAATCGCTTTTCGGCGTTTCCAGCAGTTGTCCGAACGATTTACATCAAAAGAAATTTTGCTTGTCTCAGTTTTTGTAAGTCTCACAAATATTTTTTATAACAAAATAGTGTTCAAAATGTGATTCTGGACTCGAAAAAAAAACGAAAATAAATTTTTGAAGAAAAATTAAATTTATTCGTTTTTCGGAGTTTCCAGCAGTGGTCCGAACGATTTACATCAAATGAACTTTTGCTTGTCTCAGTTTCTGTAAGTCTCACAAATAATTTTTATAACAAAATAGTGTTCAGAATGTGATTCTCGACTCGAAAAAAAACGAAAATAAATTTTTGAAGAAAAATTAAATTTAATCGTTTTTCGGCGTTTCCAGCAGTTGTCCGAACGATTTACATCAAAAGAAATTTTGCTTGTCTCAGTTTCTGTAAGTCTCACAAATAATTTTTATAACAAAATAGTGTTCAGAATGTGATTCTGGACTCGAAAAAAAAAGAAAATAAATTTTTGAAGAAAAATTAAATTTAATCGTTTTTCGGCGTTTCCAGCAGTTGTCCGAACGATTCACATCAAATTAAATTTTGCTTGTTTCAGTTTCTGTAAGTCTCACAATTAATTTTTATAACAAAATAGTGTTCAGAATGGGATTCAAGACTTAAAAAAAAACCAAAATTAATTTTTGAAGAAAAAATAAATTTAATCGTTTTCAATTTCTGTAAGTCTCACAAATAATTTTTATGAACAAATAGTATTCAGAATGTGATTCTGGACTCGAAAAAAAACGAAAATAAATTTTTGAAGAAAAATTAAATTTAATCGTTTTTCGGCGTTTCCAGCAGTGGTCCGAACGATTTACATCAAATGAACTTTTGCTTGTCTCAGTTTCTGTAAGTCTCACAAATAATTTTTATAACAAAATAGTGTTCAGAATGTGATTCTGGACTCGAAAAAAAACGAAAATAAATTTTTGAAGAAAAATTAAATTTAATCGATTTTCGGCGTTTCCTGCAGTTGTCCGAACGATTTACATCAAAAGAAATTTTGCTTGTCTCAGTTTCTGTAAGTCTCACAAATAATTTTTATAACAAAATAGTGTTCAAAATGTGATTCTGGACTTGAAAAAAAACGAAAATAAATTTTTGAAGAAAAATTAAATTTAATCGTTTTTCGGAGTTTCCAGCAGTGGTCCGAACGATTTACATCAAATGAACTTTTGCTTGTCTCAGTTTCTGTAAGTCTCACAAATAATTTTTATAACAAAATAGTGTTCAGAATGTGATTCTGGACTCGAAAAAAAAACGAAAATAAATTTTTGAAGAAAAATTAAATTTAATCGTTTTTCGGCGTTTCCAGCAGTTGTCCGAACGATTTACATCAAAAGAAATTTTGCTTGTCTCAGTTTCTGTAAGTCTCACTAATAATCTTTATAACAAAATAGTGTTCAGAATGTGATTCTGGACTCGAAAAAAACGAAAATAAATTTTTGAAGAAAAATTAAATTTAATCGTTTTTCGGCGTTTCCAGCAGTGGTCCGAACGATTTACATCAAATGAACTTTTGCTTGTCTCAGTTTCTGTAAGTCTCACGAATAATTTTTATAACAAAATAGTGTTCAGAATGTGATTCTGGACTCGAAAAAAAAACGAAAATAAATTTTTGAAGAAAATATAAATTTAATCGTTTTCAATTTCTGTAAGTCTCACAAATAATTTTTATGAACAAATAGTGTTCAGAATATGATTCTGGACTCGAAAAAAAACGAAAATAAATTTTTGAAGAAAAATTAAATTTAATCGTTTTTCGGCGTTTCCAGCAGTTGTCCGAACGATTTACATCAAAAGGAATTTTGCTTGTCTCAGTTTTTGTAAGTCTCACAAATATTTTTTATAACAAAATAGTGTTCAGAATGTGATTCTGGACTCGAAAAAAAACGAAAATAAATTTTTGAAGAAAAATTAAATTTAATCGTTTTTCGGCGTTTCCAGGAGTGGTCCGAACGATTTACATCAAATAAACTTTTGCTTGTCTCAGTTTCTGTAAGTCTCACAAATAATTTTTATAACAAAATAGTGTTCAGAATGTGATTCTGGAGTCGATAAAAAACGAAAATAAATTTTTGAAGAAAAATTAAATTTAATCGTTTTTCGGCGTTTCCAGCAGTTGTCCGAACGATTTACATCAAAAGGAATTTTGCTTGTCTCAGTTTTTGTAAGTCTCACAAATATTTTTTATAACAAAATAGTGTTCAGAATGTGATTCTGGACTCGAAAAAAAACGAAAATAAATTTTTGAAGAAAAATTAAATTTAATCGTTTTTCGGCGTTTCCAGCAGTGGTCCGAACGATTTACATCAAATGAACTTTTGCTTGTCTCAGTTTCTGTAAGTCTCACAAATAATTTTTATAACAAAATAGTGTTCAGAATGTGATTCTGGACTCGAAAAAAAACGAAAATAAATTTTTGAAGAAAATATAAATTTATTCGTTTTCAATTTCTGTAAGTCTCACAAATAATTTTTATGAACAAATAGTGTTCAGAATGTGATTCTGGACTCGAAAAAAAACGAAAATAAATTTTTGAAGAAAAATTAAATTTAATCGTTTTTCGGCGTTTCCAGCAGTTGTCCGAACGATTTACATCAAATGAAATTTTGCTTGTCTCAGTTTCTGTAAGTCTCACAAATAATTTGTATAACAAAATAGTGTTCAGAATATGATTCCGGACTCGAAAAAAAACGAAAATAAATTTTTGAAGAAAAATTTAATTTAATCGTTTTTCGGCGTTTCCAGCAGTTGTCCGAACGATTTACATCAAATGCACTTTTGTTTGTCTCAGTTTCTGTAAGTCTCACAAATAATTTTTATAACAAAATAGTGTTCAGAATGTGATTCTGGACTCGAAAAAAACGAAAATAAATTTTTGAAGAAAAATTAAATTTAATCGTTTTTCGGCGTTTCCAGCAGTTGTCCGAACGATTTACATCAAAAGAAATTTTGCTTGTCTCAGTTTTTGTAAGTCTCACAAATAATTTTTATAACAAAATAGTGTTCAGAATGTGATTCTGGACTCGAAAAAAAACGAAAATAAATTTTTGAAGAAAATTTAAATTTAATCGTTTTTCGGCGTTTCCAGCAGTTGTCCGAACGATTTACATCAAAAGAAATTTTGCTTGTCTCAGTTTCTGTAAGTCTCACAAATAATTTTTATAACAAAATCGTGTTCAGAATGTGATTCTGGACTCGAAAAAAAACGAAAATAAATTTTTGAAGAAAATATAAATTTAATCGTTTTCAATTTCTGTAAGTCTCACAAATAATTTTTATGAACAAATAGTGTTCAGAATATGATTCTATGATTCTGGACTCGAAAAAAAACGAAAATAAATTTTTGAAGAAAAATTAAATTTAATCGTTTTTCGGCGTTTCCAGCAGTTGTCCGAACGATTTACATCAAATGAAATTTTGCTTGTCTCAGTTTCTGTAAGTCTCACAAATAATTTTTATAACAAAATAGTGTTCAGAATGTGATTCTGGAATCGAAAAAAAACGAAAATAAATTTTTGAAGAAAAATTAAATTTAATCGTTTTTCGGCGTCTCCAGCAGTGGTCCGAACGATTTACATCAAATGAACTTTTGCTTGTCTCAGTTTCTGTAAGTCTCACAAATAATTTTTATAACAAAATAGTGTTCAGAATGTGATTCTGGACTCGAAAAAAAACGAAAATAAATTTTTGAAGAAAAATTAAATTTAATCGTTTTCGGCGTTTCCAGCAGTTGTCCGAACGATTTACATCAAAAGAAACTTTGCTTGTCTCAGTTTCTGTAAGTCTCACAAATAATCTTTATAACAAAATAGTGTTCAGAATGGGATTCAAGACTTAAAAAAAACCAAAATTAATTTTTGAAGAAAATATAAATTTAATCGTTTTCAATTTCTGTAAGTCTCACAAATAATTTTTATGAACAAATAGTGTTCAGAATATGATTCTGGACTCGAAAAAAAACGAAAATAAATTTTTGAAGAAAATATAAATTTATTCGTTTTCAATTTCTGTAAGTCTCACAAATAATTTTTATGAACAAATAGTGTTCAGAATGTGATTCTGGACTCGAAAAAAAACGAAAATAAATTTTTGAAGAAAAATTAAATTTAATCGTTTTTCGGCGTTTCCAGCAGTTGTCCGAACGATTTACATCAAATGAAATTTTGCTTGTCTCAGTTTCTGTAAGTCTCACAAATAATTTGTATAACAAAATAGTGTTCAGAATATGATTCCGGACTCGAAAAAAAACGAAAATAAATTTTTGAAGAAAAATTAAATTTAATCGTTTTTCGGCGTTTCCAGCAGTTGTCCGAACGATTTACATCAAAAGAAATTTTGCTTGTCTCAGTTTTTGTAAGTCTCACAAATAATTTTTATAACAAAATAGTGTTCAGAATGTGATTCTGGCTTCGAAAAAAAACGAAAATAAATTTTTGAAGAAAAAATTAATTAAATCGTTTTTCGGCGTTTCCAGCAGTTGTCCGAACGATTTACATCAAATAAACTTTTGTTTGTCTCAGTTTCTGTAAGTCTCACAAATAATTTTTATAACAAAATAGTGTTCAGAATGTGATTCTGGACTCGAAAAAAACGAAAATAAATTTTTGAAGAAAAATTAAATTTAATCGTTTTTCGGCGTTTCCAGCAGTTGTCCGAACGATTTACATCAAAAGAAATTTTGCTTGTCTCAGTTTTTGTAAGTCTCACAAATAATTTTTATAACAAAATAGTGTTCAGAATGTGATTCTGGACTCGAAAAAAAACGAAAATAAATTTTTGAAGAAAAATTTAATTTAATCGTTTTTCGGCGTTTCCAGCGGTGGTCCGAACGATTTACATCAAATGAACTTTTGCTTGTCTCAGTTTCTGTAAGTCTCACAAATAATTTTTATAACAAAATAGTGTTCAGAATGTGATTCTGGACTCGAAAAAAAACGAAAATAAATTTTTGAAGAAAAATTAAATTTAATCGATTTTCGGCGTTTCCAGCAGTTGTCCGCACGATTTACATCAAAAGAAATTTTGCTTGTCTCAGTTTCTGTCAGTCTCACAAATAATTTTTATAACAAAATAGTGTTCAGAATGTGATTCTGGAATCGAAAAAAAACGAAAATAAATTTTTGAAGAAAAATTAAATTTAATCGTTTTTCGGCGTCTCCAGCAGTGGTCCGAACGATTTACATCAAATGAACTTTTGCTTGTCTCAGTTTCTGTAAGTCTCACAAATAATTTTTATAACAAAATAGTGTTCAGAATGTGATTCTGGACTCGAAAAAAAACGAAAATAAATTTTTGAAGAAAAATTAAATTTAATCGTTTTTCGGCGTTTCCAGCAGTTGTCCGAACGATTTACATCAAAAGAAACTTTGCTTGTCTCAGTTTCTGTAAGTCTCACAAATAATCTTTATAACAAAATAGTGTTCAGAATGGGATTCAAGACTTTAAAAAAACCAAAATTAATTTTTGAAGAAAATATAAATTTAATCGTTTTCAATTTCTGTAAGTCTCACAAATAATTTTTATAAACAAATAGTGTTCAGAATGTGATTCTGGACTCGAAAAAAAACGAAAATAAATTTTTGAAGAAAAATTTAATTTAATCGTTTTTCGGCGTTTCCAGCAGTTGTCCGAACGATTTACATCAAAAGAAATTTTGCTTGTCTCAGTTTTTGTAAGTCTCACAAATAATTTTTATAACAAAATAGTGTTCAGAATGTGATTCTGGACTCGAAAAAAAACGAAAATAAATTTTTGAAGAAAAATTTAATTTAATCGTTTTTCGGCGTTTCCAGCAGTTGTCCGAACGATTTACATCAAATGAACTTTTGTTTGTCTCAGTTTCTGTAAGTCTCACAAATAATTTTTATAACAAAATAGTGTTCAGAATGTGATTCTGGACTCCAAAAAAAACCAAAATAAATTTTTGAAGAAAAATTAAATTTAATCGTTTTTCGGCGTTTCCAGCAGTTGTCCGAACGATTTACATCAAAAGAAATTTTGCTTGTCTCAGTTTTTGTAAGTCTCACAAATAATTTTTATAACAAAATAGTGTTCAGAATGTGATTCTGGACTCGAAAAAAAACGAAAATAAATTTTTGAAGAAACATTTAATTTAATCGTTTTTCGGCGTTTCCAGCAGTGGTCCGAACGATTTACATCAAATGAACTTTTGCTTGTCTCAGTTTCTGTAAGTCTCACAAATAATTTTTATAACAAAATAGTGTTCAGAATGTGATTCTGGACTCGAAAAAAAACGAAAATAAATTTTTGAAGAAAAATTAAATTTAATCGATTTTCGGCGTTTCCAGCAGTTGTCCGCACGATTTACATCAAAAGAAATTTTGCTTGTCTCAGTTTCTGTAAGTCTCACAAATAATTTTTATAACAAAATAGTGTTCAAAATGTGATTCTGGACGCGAAAAAGAACGAAAATAAATTTTTGAAGAAAAATTAAATTTAATCGATTTTCGGCGTTTCCAGCAGTTGTCCGAACGATTTACATCAAAAGAAATTTTGCTTGTCTCAGTTTCTCTAAGTCTCACAAATAATTTTTTTAACAAAATAGTGTTCAAAATGTGATTCTGGACTCGAAAAAAAACTAAAATAAATTTTTGAAGAAAAATTAAATTTAATCGTTTTTCGGCGTTTCCAGCAGTGGTCCGAACGATTTACATCAAATGAACTTTTGCTTGTCTCAGTTTCTGTAAGTCTCACAAATAATTTTTATAACAAAATAGTGCTCAGGATGTGATTCTGGACTCGAAAAAAAACGAAAATAAATTTTTGAAGAAAAATTAAATTTAATCGTTTTTCGGCGTTTCCAGCAGTTGTCCGAACGATTCACATCAAATTAAATTTTGCTTGTTTCAGTTTCTGTAAGTCTCACAAATAATTTTTATAACAAAATAGTGTTCAGAATGGGATTCAAGACTTGAAAAAATACAAAAATTAATTCTTGAAGAAAATATAAGTTTAATCGTTTTCAATTTCTGTAAGTCTCACAAATAATTTTTATGAACAAATAGTGTTCATAATGTGATTCTGGACTCGAAAAAAAACGAAAATAAATTTTTGAAGAAAAATTAAATTTAATCGTTTTTCGGCGTTTCCAGCAGTTGTCGGAACGATTTAAATCAAAAGAAACTTTGCTTGTCTCAGTTTCTGTAAGTCTCACAAATAATTTTTATAACAAAATAGTGTTCAGAATGTGATTCTGGAATCGAAAAAAAACGAAAATAAATTTTTGAAGAAAAATTAAATTTAATCGTTTTTCGGCGTTTCCAGCAGTGGTCCGAACGATTTACATCAAATGAACTTTTGCTTGTCTCAGTTTCTGTAGGTCTCACAAATAATTTTTATAACAAAATAGTGTTCAGGATGTGATTCTGGACTCGAAAAAAAACGAAAATAAATTTTTGAAGAAAAATTAAATTTAATCGTTTTTCGGCGTTTCCAGCAGTTGTCCGAACGATTCACATCAAATTAAATTTTGCTTGTTTCAGTTTCTGTAAGTCTCACAAATAATTTTTATAACAAAATAGTGTTCAGAATGGGATTCAAGACTTGAAAAAATACAAAAATTAATTCTTGAAGAAAATATAAGTTTAATCGTTTTCAATTTCTGTAAGTCTCACAAATAATTTTTATGAACAAATAGTGTTCATAATGTGATTCTGGACTCGAAAAAAAACGAAAATAAATTTTTGAAGAAAAATTAAATTTAATCGTTTTTCGGCGTTTCCAGCAGTTGTCGGAACGATTTAAATCAAAAGAAACTTTGCTTGTCTCAGTTTCTGTAAGTCTCACAAATAATTTTTATAACAAAATAGTGTTCAGAATGTGATTCTGGAATCGAAAAAAAACGAAAATAAATTTTTGAAGAAAAATTAAATTTAATCGTTTTTCGGCGTTTCCAGCAGTGGTCCGAACGATTTACATCAAATGAACTTTTGCTTGTCTCAGTTTCTGTAAGTCTCACAAATAATTTTTATAACAAAATAGTGTTCAGAATGTGATTCTGGACTCGAAAAAAAACGAAAATAAATTTTTGAAGAAAAATTAAATTTAATCGATTTTCGGCGTTTCCAGCAGTTGTCCGCACGATTTACATCAAAAGAAATTTTGCTTGTCTCAGTTTCTTTAAGTCTCACAAATAATTTTTATAACAAAATAGTGTTCAGAATGTGATTCTGGAATCGAAAAAAAACGAAAATAAATTTTTGAAGAAAAATTAAATTTAATCGTTTTTCGGCGTCTCCAGCAGTGGTCCGAACGATTTACATCAAATGAACTTTTGCTTGTCTCAGTTTCTGTAAGTCTCACAAATAATTTTTATAACAAAATAGTGTTCAGAATGTGATTCTGGACTCGAAAAAAAACGAAAATTAATTTTTGAAGAAAAATTAAATTTAATCGTTTTTCGGCGTTTCCAGCAGTTGTCCGAACGATTTACATCAAAAGAAACTTTGCTTGTCTCAGTTTCTGTAAGTCTCACAAATAATCTTTATAACAAAATAGTGTTCAGAATGGGATTCAAGACTTAAAAAAAACCAAAATTAATTTTTGAAGAAAATATAAATTTAATCGTTTTCAATTTCTGTAAGTCTCACAAATAATTTTTATGAACAAATAGTGTTCAGAATGTGATTCTGGACTCGAAAAAAAACGAAAATAAATTTTTAAAGAAAAATTAAATTTAATCGTTTTTCGGCGTTTCCAGCAGTAGTCCGAACGATTTACATCAAAAGAAATTTTCAAAAAAACGAAATATAGCCTGAATATATAAATATTCAACCTGTTCGTAACTCTGCAAGCAAAATTAAGTCTTACTAAGACTATAAACAAATAACTTATTGAAACAACTACTTCCCTGGCTGATGCCACGCCGGATATTGAATGATACAAAAGAAATTTGCATGTTATTACTAGTACTACTAGTGAAATAACATTGGTTTAAGATCCCTTATTTCTACCCACAGGACTAACTTGAAAAATGAAACTAAATTGAATTTGAAAACTTTAAATTATAAAACTGAACCCAAAAGTATGTAAAAATTAAGTAAATAGCCATCTGCAGACGCGTTTCGAGATTTATCTCTCATCAGTGCAGCTTCGCATTTAAATTGAATGTTAAAGAATAAAATACACTTACGTGAAAGTGACCGTGACCGTGAAGGAGTCGTAAACAAATGAGGAGATTATAGAAGGGTTGGACTGATTTTATACCTGAATTTAGGTGATTAGTGAAAGTACAGATGTGAAGAAATAAATGATCTTGTTTTCAGTTGGAAAACCGAATACTTGATTTAAATAATAAATAAAATAGAAACAACCTTACTTATTGCAGAGAGTATTAAATAAAGAGTTACGAACAGGTTGAATATTTATATATTCAGGCTATATTTCGTTTTTTTGAATTTATTTAATACTCTCTGCAATAAGTAAGGTTGTTTCTATTCAAAAGAAATTTTGCTTGTCTCAGTTTTTATAAGTCTCACAAATAATTTTTATAACAAAATAGTGTTCAGAATGTGATTCTGGACTCGAAAAAAAACGAAAATAATTTTTTGAAGAAAATATAAATTTATTCGTTTTCAATTTCTGTAAGTCTCACAAATAATTTTTATGAACAAATAGTGTTCAGAATGTGATTCTGGACTCGAAAAAAAACGAAAATAAATTTTTGAAGAAAAATTAAATTTAATCGTTTTTCGGCGTTTCCAGCAGTTGTCCGAACGATTTACATCAAAAGAAATTTTGCTTGTCTCAGTTTTTGTAAGTCTCACAAATAATTTTTATAACAAAATAGTGTTCAGAATGTGATTCTGGACTCGAAAAAAAACGAAAATAAATTTTTGAAGAAAAATTAAATTTAATCGTTTTTCGGCGTTTCCAGCAGTTGTCCGAACGATTTACATCAAAAGAAACTTTGCTTGTCTCAGTTTCTGTAAGTCTCACAAATAATCTTTATAACAAAATAGTGTTCAGAATGGGATTCAAGACTTAAAAAAAACCAAAATTATTTTATGAAGAAAATATAAATTTAATCGTTTTCAATTTCTGTAAGTCTCACAAATAATTTTTATGAACAAATAGTGTTCAGAATGTGATTCTGGACTCGAAAAAAAACGAAAATAAATTTTTAAAGAAAAATTAAATTTAATCGTTTTTCGGCGTTTCCAGCAGTAGTCCGAACGATTTACATCTAAAGAAATTTTGCTTGTCTCAGTTTTTGTAAGTCTCACAAATAATTTTTATAACAAAATAGTGTTCAGAATGTGATTCTGGACTCGAAAAAAAACGAAAATAAATTTTTGAAGAAAATATAAATTTATTCGTTTTCAATTTCTGTAAGTCTCACAAATAATTTTTATGAACAAATAGTGTTCAGAATGTGATTCTGGACTCGAAAAAAAACGAAAATAAATTTTTGAAGAAAAATTAAATTTAATCGTTTTTCGGCGTTTCCAGCAGTTGTCCGAACGATTTACATCAAATGAAATTTTGCTTGTCTCAGTTTCTGTAAGTCTCACAAATAATTTGTATAACAAAATAGTGTTCAGAATATGATTCCGGACTCGAAAAAAAATGAAAATAAATTTTTGAAGAAAAATTAAATTTAATCGTTTTTCGGCGTTTCCAGCAGTTGTCCGAACGATTTACATCAAAAGAAATTTTGCTTGTCTCAGTTTTTGTAAGTCTCACAAATAATTTTTATAACAAAATAGTGTTCAGAATGTGATTCTGGACTCGAAAAAAAACGAAAATAAATTTTTGAAGAAAAATTTAATTTAATCGTTTTTCGGCGTTTCCAGCAGTTGTCCGAACGATTTACATCAAATGAACTTTTGTTTGTCTCAGTTTCTGTAAGTCTCACAAATAATTTTTATAACAAAATAGTGTTCAGAATGTGATTCTGGACTCGAAAAAAAACGAAAATAAATTTTTGAAGAAAAATTAAATTTAATCGATTTTCGGCGTTTCCAGCAGTTGTCCGCACGATTTACATCAAAAGAAATTTTGCTTGTCTCAGTTTCTGTAAGTCTCACAAATAATTTTTATAACAAAATAGTGTTCAGAATGTGATTCTGGAATCGAAAAAAAACGAAAATAAATTTTTGAAGAAAAATTAAATTTAATCGTTTTTCGGCGTCTCCAGCAGTGGTCCGAACGATTTACATCAAATGAACTTTTGCTTGTCTCAGTTTCTGTAAGTCTCACAAATAATTTTTATAACAAAATAGTGTTCAGAATGTGATTCTGGACTCGAAAAAAAACGAAAATAAATTTTTGAAGAAAAATTAAATTTAATCGTTTTTCGGCGTTTCCAGCAGTTGTCCGAACGATTTACATCAAAAGAAACTTTGCTTGTCTCAGTTTCTGTAAGTCTCACAAATAATCTTTATAACAAAATAGTGTTCAGAATGGGATTCAAGACTTAAAAAAAACCAAAATTAATTTTTGAAGAAAATATAAATTTAATCGTTTTCAATTTCTGTAAGTCTCACAAATAATTTTTATGAACAAATAGTGTTCAGAATGTGATTCTGGACTCGAAAAAAAACGAAAATAAATTTTTAAAGAAAAATTAAATTTAATCGTTTTTCGGCGTTTCCAGCAGTAGTCCGAACGATTTACATCAAAAGAAATTTTGCTTGTCTCAGTTTTTGTAAGTCTCACAAATAATTTTTATAACAAAATAGTGTTCAGAATGTGATTCTGGACTCGAAAAAAAAAAAAAATAAATTTTTGAAGAAAATATAAATTTATTCGTTTTCAATTTCTGTAAGTCTCACAAATCATTTTTATGAACAAATAGTGTTCAGAATGTGATTCTGGACTCGAAAAAAAACGAAAATAAATTTTTGAAGAAAAATTAAATTTAATCGTTTTTCGGCGTTTCCAGCAGTAGTCCGAACGATTTACATCAAAAGAAATTTTGCTTGTCTCAGTTTTTGTAAGTCTCACAAATAATTTTTATAACAAAATAGTGTTCAGAATGTGATTCTGGACTCGAAAAAAAACGAAAATAAATTTTTGAAGAAAATTTAAATTTAATCGTTTTTCGGCGTTTCCAGCAGTTGTCCGAACGATTTACATCAAAAGAAATTTTGCTTGTCTCAGTTTCTGTAAGTCTCACAAATAATTTTTATAACAAAATCGTGTTCAGAATGTGATTCTGGACTCGAAAAAAAACGAAAATAAATTTTTGAAGAAAATATAAATTTAATCGTTTTCAATTTCTGTAAGTCTCACAAATAATTTTTATGAACAAATAGTGTTCAGAATATGATTCTATGATTCTGGACTCGAAAAAAAACGAAAATAAATTTTTGAAGAAAAATTAAATTTAATCGTTTTTCGGCGTTTCCAGCAGTTGTCCGAACGATTTACATCAAATGAACTTTTGCTTGTCTCAGTTTCTGTAAGTCTCACAAATAATTTTTATAACAAAATAGTGTTCAGAATGTGATTCTGGAGTCGATAAAAAGCGAAAATAAATTTTTGAAGAAAAATTAAATTTAATCGTTTTTCGGCGTTTCCAGCAGTTGTCCGAACGATTTACATCAAATGAAATTTTGCTTGTCTCAGTTTCTGTAAGTCTCACAAATAATTTTTATAACAAAATAGTGTTCAGAATATGATTCCGGACTCGAAAAAAAACGAAAATAAATTTTTGAAGAAAAATTAAATTTAATCGATTTTCGGCGTTTCCAGCAGTTGTCCGAACGATTTACATCAAAAGAAACTTTGCTTGTCTCAGTTTCTGTAAGTCTCACAAATAATTTTTATAACAAAATAGTGTTCAGAATGTGATTCTGGAATCGAAAAAAAACGAAAATAAATTTTTGAAGAAAAATTAAATTTAATCGTTTTTCGGCGTCTCCAGCAGTGGTCCGAACGATTTACATCAAATGAACTTTTGCTTGTCTCAGTTTCTGTAAGTCTCACAAATAATTTTTATAACAAAATAGTGTTCAGAATGTGATTCTGGACTCGAAAAAAAACGAAAATAAATTTTTGAAGAAAAATTAAATTTAATCGTTTTTCGGCGTTTCCAGCAGTTGTCCGAACGATTTACATCAAAAGAAATTTTGCTTGTCTCAGTTTCTGTAAGTCTCACAAATAATCTTTATAACAAAATAGTGTTCAGAATGGGATTCAAGACTTAAAAAAAACCAAAATTAATTTTTGAAGAAAATATAAATTTAATGGTTTTCAATTTCTGTAAGTCTCACAAATAATTTTTATGAACAAATAGTGTTCAGAATGTGATTCTGGACTCGAAAAAAAACGAAAATAAATTTTTAAAGAAAAATTAAATTTAATCGTTTTTCGGCGTTTCCAGCAGTAGTCCGAACGATTTACATCAAAAGAAATTTTGCTTGTCTCAGTTTTTGTAAGTCTCACAAATAATTTTTATAACAAAATAGTGTTCAGAATGTGATTCTGGACTCGAAAAAAAACGAAAATAAATTTTTGAAGAAAATATAAATTTATTCGTTTTCAATTTCTGTAAGTCTCACAAATAATTTTTATGAACAAATAGTGTTCAGAATGTGATTCTGGACTCGAAAAAAAACGAAAATAAATTTTTGAAGAAAAATTAAATTTAATCGTTTTTCGGCGTTTCCAGCAGTTGTCCGAACGATTTACATCAAATGAAATTTTGCTTGTCTCAGTTTCTGTAAGTCTCACAAATAATTTGTATAACAAAATAGTGTTCAGAATATGATTCCGGACTCGAAAAAAAACGAAAATAAATTTTTGAAGAAAAATTAAATTTAATCGTTTTTCGGCGTTTCCAGCAGTTGTCCGAACGATTTACATCAAAAGAAATTTTGCTTGTCTCAGTTTTTGTAAGTCTCACAAATAATTTTTATAAAAAAATAGTGTTCAGAATGTGATTCTGGACTCGAAAAAAAACGAAAATAAATTTTTGAAGAAAAATTTAATTTAATCGTTTTTCGGCGTTTCCAGCAGTTGTCCGAACGATTTACATCAAAAGAAATTTTGCTTGTCTCAGTTTCTGTAAGTCTCACAAATAATTTTTATAACAAAATAGTGTTCAAAATGTGATTCTGGACTCGAAAAAAAACGAAAATAAATTTTTGAAGAAAAATTAAATTTAATCGATTTTCGGCGTTTCCAGCAGTTGTCCGAACGATTTACATCAAAAGAAATTTTGCTTGTCTCAGTTTCTGTAAGTCTCACAAATAATTTTTTTAACAAAATAGTGTTCAAAATGTGATTCTGGACTCGAAAAAAAACGAAAATAAATTTTTGAAGAAAAATTAAATTTAATCGTTTTTCGGCGTTTCCAGCAGTGGTCCGAACGATTTACATCAAATGAACTTTTGCTTGTCTCAGTTTCTGTAAATCTCACAAATAATTTTTATAACAAAATAGTGTTCAGAATGTGATTCTGGACTCGAAAAAAAACGAAAATAAATTTTTGAAGAAAAATTAAATTTAATCGTTTTTCGGCGTTTCCAGCAGTTGTCCGAACGATTCACATCAAATTAAATTTTGCTTGTTTCAGTTTCTGTAAGTCTCACAAATAATTTTTATAACAAAATAGTGTTCAGAACTAGTTTTTCAAGCTAAAGTTACTTTTAGGTAAAACTACTTTTTAAGTATAAATGTTTTAATAAAAAAAAAAAAAATCTTGGTGACGGACGACGGCTCCGCTGCGCTGCGCCGTCGTCCGTGTGTAACCTGTAAAAATATAGCAAAGTAACCGGTGACGAACGACGGCTCCGCTGCGCTGCGCCGTCGTCTGAGCGAATCGCACTAAAATTGACCAAAGTAACTGGTGACGAATGATTTGGAATACAAAGTTACAGACTTTCTGAGGAGGTACCGAACAAAACTAAATACAGCACTCGTGAGTAAGGCCGCTTTCGTTCAGTTGAATTGTAAATAACAATTTTTTCAAGTCCCGTAAGGGCCAGTCTAACAGAAGTTGTCAAGAATCAGCAACATTGTGTGCAGTCATAACTTTGTTTCAGATATGTCAGTAAATGTCATGTCTCACGCATAGTTGATAGGTTCCTAACCTAAACCCGCGACTTTAAGCATGTCATGTCAATGTCATTAAATCTGAAAATTGTGTGCAATCATAACCTTGTTTCAGATATGTCAGTGACTGTCATGTCTGACGCACTGCTGATGGGTTCCTAACCTAAACTCGCGACTTTAAGCATGTCATATCAATGTCATTAAATCTGAAAATTGTGTGCAATCATAACCTTGTTCCAGATATGTTAGTGAATGTCATGTCTGACGCATATTTTTTTCCATTTTTCATTTTTTTTCCATTTTTAATTTTTCATTTTTCATTTTATATTTTATATTTTTCATGTTTAATTTTTCATTTTTCATTTTATATTTTTTATTTTTTATTTTAATTTTTAATTTTTTTGAAAAAAAAGAAATACGAACCCAGGAGCTGCAAATGGAGCTTGGGAGTAGTCCCAAAAATTTTTAAAACACAGAGATGGAAGCTTGTTGTGCCCTTTATCAACTTTAAACATTTCAGCTCTTCAATTTGAATAGGACAAATACACGTCCCTTAAAGAAACTTGAAAAATGTTAGAAACAATTTGGTCAATATTTGAAAAATCGAATCCCGTTAAGGGAACAACAAATCAAAAAAATGCTCCAACATAAATATTGTATAGTAAAGCTTTGTAAATATACTGGAGCTTTGACAGACTCTTCAAAGTCAAAACTGAAGGCATGAAGACTCCCGAAAAATAATCTTGAATCGCTCACTTTTAAGGCCGGAGCCACGGAACGGGGGCCCCCAGAGATAAAATACTTGTCACGTGGTGCCCCTTCAGGCGAAAGGTATCTTTGGTGAAAATTTCAGCCGAATCCGTGTCATGCGATTTTCACTCACATTTCCGATGGTTTACTCATAAAAAATAAAAATGTGGTGCCTCAACACATACAAAAATTCATAACTCGCAAATGATCAAAAATCAAAAAAGTAATTAGAATAAATGTTGTAGAGGCGTCTTTTATGGAGAGGATAGATTATTTTTCAATTGCCCAGGATGTACCCGGAAGGCCGGGCCGAATATTCTTGTATAATTTCTCGAGAAGGCCCCGTCGGCCACGGATCCTCCCCGTGACGATGAAATTTGCTCATTCGATGACAATTGATAGACACCACTTTGCCCAAAAGCAATGAAGGGGGTGAAAAAAATAAAATACATTATTTTAAATCGTTTCGCTCAAACCACGCGCGTTGGGGACCTTCGAGAATGTAATCTGGTGGTAACTCCAGTTTCTGGTAACCCCAGTATCTGAATCTGACATCTGTCAAATGTGACAATGCACTATCAAATGCGTTTCTTAATTTTCTGTTTGAAAAGCACTCGGAAGTTAACAGGAAGTAGCTTATTTTCTTTCATCAACTTTGGGCCTCTAAAAATTATTTGGTGAACGTCTAAGAAGCGTATACACATTACAAACCGACATAGAAACATAATTTAGGGCGGTACTGATTGGGGTTGTTTCGGTCTTTGGCACCCCGTTGCGGCCGATCCGGCTGACGGGGTGACCGAAATGTTATCAAACTTTGGTGGTCTGCTTTAAATGGAACGCTTAATGATTTCCCAAAGTTTCATTATTCTAACCCCCCCAGAAATATTTCTTTTTCTCAATTGATTTTCTGGGGAAAAATTTTCAACGTTCAAAAACGACAATAATTCAAATATCGATATCTCGGTTAATAACGGGGCGATTTAAAAAATTCAAAGTTTGTTTCACGTACACGCAATACCGCAATGATAATCCGTCGTTGGATTCGTGATTTAAGATGGAATAGAAAAATTCATTTTGAAACGATCGAAAATATTTACCGGCAAAATAAATAAAAGTTTAATGAATTGTTAAAATTAGATGGAGGGGTTGGATCGAGAAATTTTATTTGGATTTTCTGTTGGGCTTGAGAAGGGCTTTCCGGTGGTGTAATCAGATTTCAGATCGGACAAAAAAATGTAGTGCCCCGCTGCTCAATTTCGCTTCCCCGTTCGGTATACAACGTCCTATCTCGAAAACTAAAAATCGGATCGACAAACTTAATGAGGATCTTTGATGCGGATTAAATCGACGACTGAAATGCCGTCGTCAGATTTTTAATTTTCGAGAAAAAAAATCGTAAAATTTTTCGAAAAATTCCCGGAAAACAATCGAAAATCGGCCGTAGATCGTAAACCCCCAAACCTACCCTTAAAGTTTCAAATCTTTAATTTAAATAGAAAAAAATGTGCCCTTGAAAGAAATTGAAAACAAATTCTGAGGTGGGCAAAAAAGCGCGCTCTGGAGAGGTGGGGGATGTTTGAAAAATTTTGAAATAATTGCGGATCATCGATCGTCCCACCCCCTACCCACCCTGAAAGTTTCAACTCTTAGATTTCCAAAAATACCTCCTCATAAGAAAAATGAAACGAACTGGGGGGTTAAAATGAAGCGTAAGGGCTCCCCCAGAGATAAAATACTTGTCACGCGGTGCCCCTTCAGGCGAAAGGTATATTTGGTGAAAATTTCAGCCGAATCCGTGTCATGCGATTTTAGCTCAAATTTCCGATGTTTACTCATGAAAAATGAAAAATTTGGTGCCTTGACACATACAAAAATTCATAACTCGCAACGATTAGAAAAATCAAAAAATAATTAGAATAAATGTTGTAGAGGGGTCTTTTGTGGAGAGAATAGAATGATTTTAAATTGTCCAGGATGTATCCGGAAGGCCGGGCCGAATTTTCTTGTATAATTTCTTGAGAAGGCCCCGACGGCCACGGGGTGGATCATGGGGCGATGAAATTTGCTCATTCGATGACAATTGATAGACACTATATTGCCCAAAAGCACCACCTCTCTCATCCGTGCAGAAGGGGGTGAAAAAAATAAAAAATACATTATTTTAAATCGTTTCGCTCAAACCACGCGCGTTGGGGAACTTCGAGAATGTAACCTGGTGGTAACCCCAGTTTTTAAATCTGACATCTGTCAAATGTGACAATGCAGCATCAATGCATTTCTCAATTTGCTGTTTGAAGAGCACTCGGACGTTAACAGGAAGAAGCTTAGTTTTTTCTCATCAACTTTGGGCCTCTAAAAATTATTTGGTGAGCGTCTGAGAAGCCTATACACATTACAAACCGACATACAAACAGAATTTAGAGCGGTACTGATTGGGGTGTTTCGGTCTTTGGCACCCCGTTGCGGCCGATGCGGCTGACGGGGTGACCGAACTGTTACCAAACTTTGGTGGCCTGCTTCAAATGGAACGCTTAACGATTTCCCAAAGTTTCATTGTTCTAACCCTCCCGGAAATATTTTTTTTTTCTCAATTGATTTTCCGGGGAAAAATTTTCAACGTTCAAAAACGACAATAATTCAAATATCCATATCTCGATTAATAACGGGGCGATTTTAAAAATTCCAATTGTGTTTTACGTACACGCAATACCGCAATGATAATCCGTCGTTGGATTCATGATTTAAGATGGAATACAAAAATTCATTTTGAAACGATCGAAAATATTTACCGGCAAAATGAATAAAAGTTTAATGCATTTTTAAAATTAGAAGGAGGGGTCGGATCGAGAAATTTTATTTGGATTTTCTGTTGGGCTTGAGAAGGGCTTTCTGGTGGTGTAATCAGATTTCAGATCGGACAAAAAAATGTTGTGCCCCGCTGGTCAATTTCGCTTCCCCGTTCCGTATACAACGTCATATCTCAAAAACTAAAAATCGGATCAAAAAACTTTATGGGAATCTTTGATGCGGATTAAATCGACGACTGATATGCCGTCGTCAGATTTTTAATTTTCGAAAAAAAAAAAACGTAAAATTCTTCGAAAAATTGCCGGAAACCAATAGAAAATTGGCCGTGGATCGTAAACGGTGCGCCCCACAAAAAATATAGTCCTTAGCTTTTCGACGCAGAAATAAATTCCGAATGGCACTGTGTTTAAATTTTTTGCGTCGGATTAAAAATAGCCGCTCTAGAATTTTTTAATTGAAATCTGGGGTGGTTTTCTTTGAATAACTCTTTAAGGGTTGCAGATATCAAAAATTCGTAAGAGACATAAAATGTAGAGACAGACCGGTTCTACAATACTCATTGAAAATTCTAGTCGCGACTGTAAAGGGGGCGCGGCCCCGATCGCGGAAGCACAAAAAAGCCACCTCTGCAGAGAAAGGGTTGCTGCTCGCTAACGGAGAAGAGCAGCGGACCCTACGTACGTGGCCGTTGTGCCCCCATGCATTGTGGATTTTTTGAGCCGTATCCGATCGTTCCAACTTAAAAACCAAAAAAGGCTTAGCATTTGGCGTAAACCTCTGCATCGCAAAAAATCGATTTTCAAAAATTCATCCCGGCGTCCAGGGGTGAGTTGGAAAATCGCGGTTTTCGCGGGCCCCTAGAGGAGCCTCTGGTCTATCTGAAACTTGTAAAATTTTGTCGATTTATTTGTAATTAAAGGGGTGGTAACCCTTTATTTACACGGTTGATTGGCGGGGTTTGAAATTTTAGTAATCTTATTTTTTGAATTATTTAGATTTTTCGTGAAAATTTCAACTCGCTAGTAATTTCGGTTTTCTCAAAACAGCCATCCTGGCCTTAGGCTTTTAGTATATATTAATGGGATTCAAGACTTGAAAAAATACAAAAATTAATTCTTGAAGAAAATATAAGTTTAATCGTTTTCAATTTCTGTAAGTCTCACAAATAATTTTTAAGAACAAATAGTGTTCATAATGTGATTCTGGACTCGAAAAAAAACGAAAATAAATTTTTGAAGAAAAATTAAATTTAATCGTTTTTCGGCGTTTTCAGCAGTTGTCGGAACGATTTAAATCAAAAGAAACTTTGCTTGTCTCAGTTTCTGTAAGTCTCACAAATAATTTTTATAACAAAATAGTGTTCAGAATGTGATTCTGGAATCGAAAAAAAACGAAAATAAATTTTTGAAGAAAAATTAAATTTAATCGTTTTTCGGCGTTTCCAGCAGTGGTCCGAACGATTTACATCAAATGAACTTTTGCTTGTCTCAGTTTCTGTAAGTCTCACAAATAATTTTTATAACAAAATAGTGTTCAGAATGTGATTCTGGACTCGAAAAAAAACGAAAATAAATTTTTGAAGAAAAATTTAATTTAATCGTTTTTCGGCGTTTCCAGCAGTTGTCCGAACGATTTACATCAAAAGAAATTTTGCTTGTCTCAGTTTCTGTAAGTCTCACAAATAATTTTTATAACAAAATAGTGTTCAAAATGTGATTCTGGACTCGAAAAAAAACGAAAATAAATTTTTGAAGAAAAATTAAATTTAATCGATTTTCGGCGTTTCCAGCAGTTGTCCGAACGATTTACATCAAAAGAAATTTTGCTTGTCTCAGTTTCTGTAAGTCTCACAAATAATTTTTTTAACAAAATAGTGTTCAAAATGTGATTCTGGACTCGAAAAAAAACGAAAATAAATTTTTGAAGAAAAATGAAATTTAATCGTTTTTCGGCGTTTCCAGCAGTGGTCCGAACGATTTACATTAAATGAACTTTTGCTTGTCTCAGTTTCTGTAAATCTCACAAATAATTTTTATAACAAAATAGTGTTCAGAATGTGATTCTGGACTCGAAAAAAAACGAAAATAAATTTTTGAAGAAAAATTAAATTTAATCGTTTTTCGGCGTTTCCAGCAGTTGTCCGAACGATTCACATCAAATTAAATTTTGCTTGTTTCAGTTTCTGTAAGTCTCACAAATAATTTTTATAACAAAATAGTGTTCAGAATGGGATTCAAGACTTGAAAAAATACAAAAATTAATTCTTGAAGAAAATATAAGTTTAATCGTTTTCAATTTCTGTAAGTCTCACAAATAATTTTTAAGAACAAATAGTGTTCATAATGTGATTCTGGACTCGAAAAAAAACGAAAATAAATTTTTGAAGAAAAATTAAATTTAATCGTTTTTCGGCGTTTCCAGCAGTTGTCGGAACGATTTAAATCAAAAGAAACTTTGCTTGTCTCAGTTTCTGTAAGTCTCACAAATAATTTTTATAACAAAATAGTGTTCAGAATGTGATTCTGGAATCGAAAAAAAACGAAAATAAGTTTTTGAAGAAAAATTAAATTTAATCGTTTTTCGGCGTTTCCAGCAGTGGTCCGAACGATTTACATCAAATGAACTTTTGCTTGTCTCAGTTTCTGTAAGTCTCACAAATAATTTTTATAACAAAATAGTGTTCAGAATGTGATTCTGGACTCGAAAAAAAACGAAAATAAATTTTTGAAGAAAAATTAAATTTAATCGATTTTCGGCGTTTCCAGCAGTTGTCCGAACGATTTACATCAAAAGAAATTTTGCTTGTCTCAGTTTCTGTAAGTCTCACAAATAATTTTTATAACAAAATAGTGTTCAAAATGTGATTCTGGACTCGAAAAAAAACGAAAATAAATTTTTGAAGAAAAATTAAATTTAATCGTTTTTCGGCGTTTCCAGCAGTGGTCCGAACGATTTACATCAAATGAACTTTTGCTTGTCTTAGTTTCTGTAAGTCTCACAAATAATTTTTATAACAAAATAGTGTTCAGAATGTGATTCTGGACTCGAAAAAAAACGAAAATAAATTTTTGAAGAAAAATTAAATTTAATCGTTTTTCGGCGTTTCCAGCAGTTGTCCGAACGATTTACATCAAAAGAAATTTTGCTTGTCTCAGTTTCTGTAAGTCTCACAAATAATTTTTATAACAAAATCGTGTTCAGAATGTGATTCTGGACTCGAAAAAAAACGAAAATAAATTTTTGAAGAAAATATAAATTTAATCGTTTTCAATTTCTGTAAGTCTCACAAATAATTTTTATGAACAAATAGTGTTCAGAATATGATTCTGGACTCGAAAAAAAACGAAAATAAATTTTTGAAGAAAAATTAAATTTAATCGTTTTTCGGCGTTTCCAGCAGTTGTCCGAACGATTTACATCAAATGAACTTTTGCTTGTCTCAGTTTCTGTAAGTCTCACAAATAATTTTTATAACAAAATAGTGTTCAGAATGTGATTCTGGAGTCGATAATAAACGAAAATAAATTTTTGAAGAAAAATTAAATTTAATCGTTTTTCGGCGTTTCCAGCAGTTGTCCGAACGATTTACATCAAAAGAAATTTTGCTTGTCTCAGTTTTTGTAAGTCTCACAAATATTTTTTATAACAAAATAGTGTTCAGAATGTGATTCTGGACTCGAAAAAAAACGAAAATAAATTTTTGAAGAAAAATTAATATTAATCGTTTTTCGGCGTTTCCAGCAGTGGTCCGAACGATTTACATCAAATGAACTTTTGCTTGTCTCAGTTTCTGTAAGTCTCACAAATAATTTTTATAACAAAATAGTGTTCAGAATGTGATTCTGGACTCGAAAAAAAACGAAAATAAATTTTTGAAGAAAATATAAATTTATTCGTTTTCAATTTCTGTAAGTCTCACAAATAATTTTTATGAACAAATAGTGTTCAGAATGTGATTCTGGACTCGAAAAAAAACGAAAATAAATTTTTGAAGAAAAATTAAATTTAATCGTTTTTCGGCGTTTCCAGCAGTTGTCCGAACGATTTACATCAAATGAAATTTTGCTTGTCTCAGTTTCTGTAAGTCTCACAAATAATTTTTATAACAAAATATTGTTCAGAATGTGATTCTGGACTCGAAAAAAAACGAAAATAAATTTTTGAAGAAAAATTAAATTTAATCGTTTTTCGGCGTTTCCAGCAGTTGTCCGAACGATTTACATCAAAAGAAATTTTGCTTGTCTCAGTTTCTGTAAGTCTCACAAATAATTTTTATAACAAAATAGTGTTCAAAATGTGATTCTGGACTCGAAAAAAAACGAAAATAAATTTTTGAAGAAAAATTAAATTTAATCGTTTTTCGGCGTTTCCAGCAGTGGTCCGAACGATTTACATCAAATGAACTGTTGCTTGTCTCAGTTTCTGTAAGTCTCACAAATAATTTTTATAACAAAATAGTGTTCAGAATGTGATTCTGGACTAAAAAAAAACGAAAATAAATTTTTGAAGAAAAATTAAATTTAATCGTTTTTCGGCGTTTCCAGCAGTGGTCCGAACGATTTAGATCAAATGAACTTTTGCTTATCTCAGTTTCTGTAAGTCTCACAAATAATATTTATAACAAAATAGTGTTCAAAATGTGATTCTGGACTCGAAAAAAAACGAAAATAAATTTTTGAAGAAAAATTAAATTTAATCGTTTTTCGGCGTTTCCAGCAGTTGTCCGAACGATTTACATCAAAAGAAATTTTGCTTATCTCAGTTTCTGTAAGTCTCACAAATAATTTTTATAACAAAATCGTGTTCAGAATGTGATTCTGGACTCGAAAAAAAACGAAAATAAATTTTTGAAGAAAATATAAATTTAATCGTTTTCAATTTCTGTAAGTCTCACAAATAATTTTTATGAACAAATAGTGTTCAGAATATGATTCTGGACTCGAAAAAAAACGAAAATAAATTTTTGAAGAAAAATTAAATTTAATCGTTTTTCGGCGTTTCCAGCAGTTGTCCGAACGATTTACATCAAATTAACTTTTGCTTGTCTCAGTTTCTGTAAGTCTCACAAATAATTTTTATAACAAAATAGTGTTCAGAATGTGATTCTGGAGTCGATAAAAAACGAAAATAAATTTTTGAAGAAAAATTAAATTTAATCGTTTTTCGGCGTTTCCAGCAGTTGTCCGAACGATTTACATCAAATGAAATTTTGCTTGTCTCAGTTTCTGTAAGTCTCACAAATAATTTTTATAACAAAATAGTGTTCAGAATATGATTCCGGACTCGAAAAAAAACGAAAATAAATTTTTGAAGAAAAATTAAATTTAATCGTTTTTCGGCGTTTCCAGCAGTGGTCCGAACGATTTACATCAAATGAACTTTTGCTTGTCTCAGTTTCTGTAAGTCTCACAAATAATTTTTATAACAAAATGGTGTTCAGAATGTGATTCTGGACTCGAAAAAAAACGAAAATAAATTTTTGAAGAAAAATTAAATTTAATCGATTTTCGGCGTTTCCAGCAGTTGTCCGAACGATTTACATCAAAAGAAATTTTGCTTGTCTCAGTTTCTGTAAGTCTCACAAATAATTTTTTAACAAAATAGTGTTCAAAATGTGATTCTGGACTCGAAAAAAAACGAAAATAAATTTTTGAAGAAAAATTAAATTTAATCGTTTTTCGGCGTTTCCAGCAGTGGTCCGAACGATTTACATCAAATGAACTTTTGCTTGTCTCAGTTTCTGTAAGTCTCACAAATAATTTTTATAACAAAATTGTGTTCAAAATGTGATTCTGGACTCGAAAAAAAACGAAAATAAATTTTTGAAGAAAAATTAAATTTAATCGATTTTCGGCGTTTCCAGCAGTTGTCCGAACGATTTACATCAAAAGAAATTTTGCTTGTCTCAGTTTCTGTAAGTCTCACAAATAATTTTTTTAACAAAATAGTGTTCAAAATGTGATTCTGGACTCGAAAAAAAACGAAAATAAATTTTTGAAGAAAAATTAAATTTAATCGTTTTTCGGCGTTTCCTGCAGTGGTCCGAACGATTTACATCAAATGAACTTTTGCTTGTCTCAGTTTCTGTAAGTCTCACAAATAATTTTTATAACAAAATAGTGTTCAGAATGTGATTCTGGACTCGAAAAAAAACGAAAATAAATTTTTGAAGAAAAATTAAATTTAATCGTTTTTCGGCGTTTCCAGCAGTTGTCCGAACGATTTACATCAAAAGAAATTTTGCTTGTCTCAGTTTCTGTAAGTCTCACAAATAATTTTTATAACAAAATCGTGTTCAGAATGTGATTCTGGACTCGAAAAAAAACGAAAATAAATTTTTGAAGAAAATATAAATTTATTCGTTTTCAATTTCTGTAAGTCTCACAAATAATTTTTATGAACAAATAGTGTTCAGAATGTGATTCTGGACTCGAAAAAAAACGAAAATAAATTTTTGAAGCAAAATTAAATTTAATCGTTTTTCGGCGTTTCCAGCAGTTGTCCGAACGATTTACATCAAATGAAATTTTGCTTGTCTCAGTTTCTGTAAGTCTCACAAATAATTTTTATAACAAAATAGTGTTCAGAATGTGATTCTGGACTCGAAAAAAAACGAAAATAAATTTTTGAAGAAAAATTAAATTTAATCGTTTTTCGGCGTTTCCAGCAGTTATCCGAACGATTTACATCAAAAGAAATTTTGCTTGTCTCAGTTTCTGTAAGTCTCACAAATAATTTTTATAACAAAATAGTGTTCAAAATGTGATTCTGGACTTGAAAAAAAACGAAAATAAATTTTTGAAGAAAAATTAAATTTAATCGTTTTTCGGTGTTTCCAGCAGTGGTCCGAACGATTTACATCAAATGAACTTTTGCTTGTCTCAGTTTCTGTAAGTCTCACAAATAATTTTTGTAAGAAAATAGTGTTCAGAATGTGATTCTGGACTCGAAAAAAAACGAAAATAAATTTTTGAAGAAAAATTAAATTTAATCGTTTTTCGGCGTTTCCAGCAGTGGTCCGAACGATTTACATCAAATGAACATTTGCTTGTCTCAGTTTCTGTAAGTCTCACAAATAATTTTTATAACAAAATAGTGTTCAAAATGTGATTCTGGCCTCGAAAAAAAAACGAAAATAAATTTTTGAAGAAAAATTAAATTTAATCGTTTTTCGGCGTTTCCAGCAGTGGTCCGAACGATTTACATCAAATGAACTTTTGCTTGTCTCAGTTTCTGTAAGTCTCACAAATAATTTTTATAACAAAATAGTGTTCAGAATGTGATTCTGGACTCGAAAAAAAACGAAAATAAATTTTTGAAGAAAAATTAAATTTAATCGTTTTTCGGCGTTTCCAGCAGTTGTCCGAACGATTTACATCAAAAGAAATTTTGCTTGTCTCAGTTTCTGTAAGTCTCACAAATAATTTTTATAACAAAATCGTGTTCAGAATGTGATTCTGGACTCGAAAAAAAACGAAAATAAATTTTTGAAGAAAATATAAATTTAATCGTTTTCAATTTCTGTAAGTCTCACAAATAATTTTTATGAACAAATAGTGTTCAGAATATGATTCTGGACTCGAAAAAAAACGAAAATAAATTTTTGAAGAAAAATTAAATTTAATCGTTTTTCGGCGTTTCCAGCAGTTGTCCGAACGATTTACATCAAATGAACTTTTGCTTGTCTCAGTTTCTGTAAGTCTCACAAATAATTTTTATAACAAAATAGTGTTCAGAATGTGATTCTGGAGTCGATAATAAACGAAAATAAATTTTTGAAGAAAAATTAAATTTAATCGTTTTTCGGCGTTTCCAGCAGTTGTCCGAACGATTTACATCAAAAGAAATTTTGCTTGTCTCAGTTTTTGTAAGTCTCACAAATATTTTTTATAACAAAATAGTGTTCAGAATGTGATTCTGGACTCGAAAAAAAACGAAAATAAATTTTTAAAGAAAAATTAATATTAATCGTTTTTCGGCGTTTCCAGCAGTGGTCCGAACGATTTACATCAAATGAACTTTTGCTTGTCTCAGTTTCTGTAAGTCTCACAAATAATTTTTATAACAAAATAGTGTTCAGAATGTGATTCTGGACTCGAAAAAAAACGAAAATAAATTTTTGAAGAAAATATAAATTTATTCGTTTTCAATTTCTGTAAGTCTCACAAATAATTTTTATGAACAAATAGTGTTCAGAATGTGATTCTGGACTCGAAAAAAAACGAAAATAAATTTTTGAAGAAAAATTAAATTTAATCGTTTTTCGGCGTTTCCAGCAGTTGTCCGAACGATTTACATCAAATGAAATTTTGCTTGTCTCAGTTTCTGTAAGTCTCACAAATAATTTTTATAACAAAATATTGTTCAGAATGTGATTCTGGACTCGAAAAAAAACGAAAATAAATTTTTGAAGAAAAATTAAATTTAATCGTTTTTCGGCGTTTCCAGCAGTTGTCCGAACGATTTACATCAAAAGAAATTTTGCTTGTCTCAGTTTCTGTAAGTCTCACAAATAATTTTTATAACAAAATAGTGTTCAAAATGTGATTCTGGACTCGAAAAAAAACGAAAATAAATTTTTGAAGAAAAATTAAATTTAATCGTTTTTCGGCGTTTCCAGCAGTGGTCCGAACGATTTACATCAAATGAACTTTTGCTTGTCTCAGTTTCTGTAAGTCTCACAAATAATTTTTATAACAAAATAGTGTTCAGAATGTGATTCTGGACTAAAAAAAAAACGAAAATAAATTTTTGAAGAAAAATTAAATTTAATCGTTTTTCGGCGTTTCCAGCAGTGGTCCGAACGATTTACATCAAATGAACTTTTGCTTATCTCAGTTTCTGTAAGTCTCACAAATAATATTTATAACAAAATAGTGTTCAAAATGTGATTCTGGACTCGAAAAAAAACGAAAATAAATTTTTGAAGAAAAATTAAATTTAATCGTTTTTCGGCGTTTCCAGCAGTTGTCCGAACGATTTACATCAAAAGAAATTTTGCTTATCTCAGTTTCTGTAAGTCTCACAAATAATTTTTATAACAAAATCGTGTTCAGAATGTGATTCTGGACTCGAAAAAAAACGAAAATAAATTTTTGAAGAAAATATAAACTTAATCGTTTTCAATTTCTGTAAGTCTCACAAATAATTTTTATGAACAAATAGTGTTCAGAATATGATTCTGGACTCGAAAAAAAACGAAAATAAATTTTTGAAGAAAAATTAAATTTAATCGTTTTTCGGCGTTTCCAGCAGTTGTCCGAACGATTTACATCAAAAGAAATTTTGCTTGTCTCAGTTTCTGTAAGTCTCACAAATAATTTTTATAACAAAATATTGTTCAGAATGTGATTCTGGACTCGAAAAAAAACGAAAATAAATTTTTGAAGAAAAATTAAATTTAATCGTTTTTCGGCGTTTCCAGCAGTTGTCCGAACGATTTACATCAAAAGAAATTTTGCTTGTCTCAGTTTCTGTAAGTCTCACAAATAATTTTTATAACAAAATAGTGTTCAAAATGTGATTCTGGACTCGAAAAAAAACGAAAATAAATTTTTTGAAGAAAAATTAAATTTAATCGTTTTTCGGCGTTTCCAGCAGTGGTCCGAACGATTTACATCAAATGAACTTTTGCTTGTCTCAGTTTCTGTAAGTCTCACAAATAATTTTTATAACAAAATAGTGTTCAGAATGTGATTCTGGACTAAAAAAAAAACGAAAATAAATTTTTGAAGAAAAATTAAATTTAATCGTTTTTCGGCGTTTCCAGCAGTGGTCCGAACGATTTACATCAAATGAACTTTTGCTTGTCTCAGTTTCTGTAAGTCTCACAAATAATTTTTATAACAAAATTATGTTCAAAATGTGATTCTGGACTCGAAAAAAAACGAAAATAAATTTTTGAAGAAAAATTAAATTTAATCGATTTTCGGCGTTTCCAGCAGTTGTCCGAACGATTTACATCAAAAGAAATTTTGCTTGTCTCAGTTTCTGTAAGTCTCACAAATAATTTTTTTAACAAAATAGTGTTCAAAATGTGATTCTGGACTCGAAAAAAAACGAAAATAAATTTTTGAAGAAAAATTAAATTTAATCGTTTTTCGGCGTTTCCTGCAGTGGTCCGAACGATTTACATCAAATGAACTTTTGCTTGTCTCAGTTTCTGTAAGTCTCACAAATAATTTTTATAACAAAATAGTGTTCAGAATGTGATTCTGGACTCGAAAGAAAACGAAAATAAATTTTTGAAGAAAAATTAAATTTAATCGTTTTTCGGCGTTTCCAGCAGTTGTCCGAACGATTTACATCAAAAGAAATTTTGCTTGTCTCAGTTTCTGTAAGTCTCACAAATAATTTTTATAACAAAATCGTGTTCAGAATGTGATTCTGGACTCGAAAAAAAACGAAAATAAATTTTTGAAGAAAATATAAATTTATTCGTTTTCAATTTCTGTAAGTCTCACAAATAATTTTTATGAACAAATAGTGTTCAGAATGTGATTCTGGACTCGAAAAAAAACGAAAATAAATTTTTGAAGCAAAATTAAATTTAATCGTTTTTCGGCGTTTCCAGCAGTTGTCCGAACGATTTACATCAAATGAAATTTTGCTTGTCTCAGTTTCTGTAAGTCTCACAAATAATTTTTATAACAAAATAGTGTTCAGAATGTGATTCTGGACTCGAAAAAAAACGAAAATAAATTTTTGAAGAAAAATTAAATTTAATCGTTTTTCGGCGTTTCCAGCAGTTATCCGAACGATTTACATCAAAAGAAATTTTGCTTGTCTCAGTTTCTGTAAGTCTCACAAATAATTTTTATAACAAAATAGTGTTCAAAATGTGATTCTGGACTTGAAAAAAAACGAAAATAAATTTTTGAAGAAAAATTAAATTTAATTGTTTTTCGGTGTTTCCAGCAGTGGTCCGAACGATTTACATCAAATGAACTTTTGCTTGTCTCAGTTTCTGTAAGTCTCACAAATAATTTTTGTAAGAAAATAGTGTTCAGAATGTGATTCTGGACTCGAAAAAAAACGAAAATAAATTTTTGAAGAAAAATTAAATTTAATCGTTTTTCGGCGTTTCCAGCAGTGGTCCGAACGATTTACATCAAATGAACATTTGCTTGTCTCAGTTTCTGTAAGTCTCACAAATAATTTTTATAACAAAATAGTGTTCAAAATGTGATTCTGGCCTCGAAAAAAAACGAAAATAAATTTTTGAAGAAAAATTAAATTTAATCGTTTTTCGGCGTTTCCAGCAGTGGTCCGAACGATTTACATCAAATGAACTTTTGCTTGTCTCAGTTTCTGTAAGTCTCACAAATAATTTTTATAACAAAATAGTGTTCAGAATGTGATTCTGGACTCGAAAAAAAACGAAAATAAATTTTTGAAGAAAAATTAAATTTAATCGTTTTTCGGCGTTTCCAGCAGTTGTCCGAACGATTTACATTAAAAGAAACTTTGCTTGTCTCAGTTTCTGTAAGTCTCACAAATAATTTTTATAACAAAATAGTGTTCAGAATGGGATTCAAGACTTAAAAAAAAACCAAAATTAATTTTTGAAGAAAATATAAATTTAATCGTTTTCAATTTCTGTAAGTCTCACAAATAATTTTTATGAACAAATAGTGTTCAGAATGTGATTCTGGACTCGAAAAAAAACGAAAATAAATTTTTAAAGAAAAATTAAATTTAATCGTTTTTCGGCGTTTCCAGCAGTAGTCCGAACGATTTACATCAAAAGAAATTTTGCTTGTCTCAGTTTTTGTAAGTCTCACAAATAATTTTTATAACAAAATAGTGTTCAGAATGTGATTCTGGACTCGAAAAAAAACGAAAATAAATTTTTGAAGAAAAATTAAATTTAATCGTTTTTCGGCGTTTCCAGCAGTTGTCCGAACGATTTACATCAAAAGAAAATTTGCTTGTCTCAGTTTCTGTAAGTCTCACAAATAATTTTTATAACAAAATCGTGTTCAGAATGTGATTCTGGACTCGAAAAAAAACGTAAATAAATTTTTGAAGAAAATATAAATTTAATCGTTTTCAATTTCTGTAAGTCTCACAAATAATTTTTATGAACAAATAGTGTTCAGAATATGATTCTGGACTCGAAAAAAAACGAAAATAAATTTTTGAAGAAAAATTAAATTTAATCGTTTTTCGGCGTTTCCAGCAGTTGTCCGAACGATTTACATCAAATGAACTTTTGCTTGTCTCAGTTTCTGTAAGTCTCACAAATAATTTTTATAACAAAATAGTGTTCAGAATGTGATTCTGGAGTCGATAAAAAACGAAAATAAATTTTTGAAGAAAAATTAAATTTAATTGTTTTTCGGCGTTTCCAGCAGTTGTCCGAACGATTTACATCAAATGAAATTTTGCTTGTCTCAGTTTCTGTAAGTCTCACAAATAATTTTTATAACAAAATAGTGTTCAAAATGTGATTCTGGCCTCGAAAAAAAACGAAAATAAATTTTTGAAGAAAAATTAAATTTAATCGTTTTTCGGCGTTTCCAGCAGTGGTCCGAACGATTTACATCAAATGAACTTTTGCTTGTCTCAGTTTCTGTAAGTCTCACAAATAATTTTTATAACAAAATAGTGTTCAGAATGTGATTCTGGACTCGAAAAAAAACGAAAATAAATTTTTGAAGAAAAATTAAATTTAATCGTTTTTCGGCGTTTCCAGCAGTTGTCCGAACGATTTACATCAAAAGAAACTTTGCTTGTCTCAGTTTCTGTAAGTCTCACAAATAATTTTTATAACAAAATAGTGTTCAGAATGGGATTCAAGACTTAAAAAAAAACCAAAATTAATTTTTGAAGAAAATATAAATTTAATCGTTTTCAATTTCTGTAAGTCTCACAAATAATTTTTATGAACAAATAGTGTTCAGAATGTGATTCTGGACTCGAAAAAAAACGAAAATAAATTTTTAAAGAAAAATTAAATTTAATCGTTTTTCGGCGTTTCCAGCAGTAGTCCGAACGATTTACATCAAAAGAAATTTTGCTTGTCTCAGTTTTTGTAAGTCTCACAAATAATTTTTATAACAAAATAGTGTTCAGAATGTGATTCTGGACTCGAAAAAAAACGAAAATAAATTTTTGAAGAAAAATTAAATTTAATCGTTTTTCGGCGTTTCCAGCAGTTGTCCGAACGATTTACATCAAAAGAAAATTTGCTTGTCTCAGTTTCTGTAAGTCTCACAAATAATTTTTATAACAAAATCGTGTTCAGAATGTGATTCTGGACTCGAAAAAAAACGTAAATAAATTTTTGAAGAAAATATAAATTTAATCGTTTTCAATTTCTGTAAGTCTCACAAATAATTTTTATGAACAAATAGTGTTCAGAATATGATTCTGGACTCGAAAAAAAACGAAAATAAATTTTTGAAGAAAAATTAAATTTAATCGTTTTTCGGCGTTTCCAGCAGTTGTCCGAACGATTTACATCAAATGAACTTTTGCTTGTCTCAGTTTCTGTAAGTCTCACAAATAATTTTTATAACAAAATAGTGTTCAGAATGTGATTCTGGAGTCGATAAAAAACGAAAATAAATTTTTGAAGAAAAATTAAATTTAATTGTTTTTCGGCGTTTCCAGCAGTTGTCCGAACGATTTACATCAAATGAAATTTTGCTTGTCTCAGTTTCTGTAAGTCTCACAAATAATTTTTATAACAAAATAGTGTTCAGAATATGATTCCGGACTCGAAAAAAAACGAAAATAAATTCTTGAAGAAAAATTAAATTTAATCGTTTTTCGGCGTTTCCAGCAGTGGTCCGAACGATTTACATCAAATGAACTTTTGCTTGTCTCAGTTTCTGTAAGTCTCACAAATAATTTTTATAACGAAATAGTGTTCAGAATGTGATTCTGGACTCGAAAAAAAACGAAAATAAATTTTTGAAGAAAAATTAAATTTAATCGTTTTTCGGCGTTTCCAGCAGTGGTCCGAACGATTTACATCAAATGAACTTTTGCTTGTCTCAGTTTCTGTAAGTCTCACAAATAATTTTTATAACAAAATAGTGTTCAGAATGTGATTCTGGACTCGAAAAAAAACGAAAATAAATTTTTGAAGAAAAATTAAATTTAATCGATTTTCGGCGTTTCCAGCAGTTGTCCGAACGATTTACATCAAAAGAAATTTTGCTTGTCTCAGTTTCTGTAAGTCTCACAAATAATTTTTATAACAAAATAGTGTTCAAAATGTGATTCTGGACTCGAAAAAAAACGAAAATAAATTTTTGAAGAAAAATTAAATTTAATCGTTTTTCGGCGTTTCCAGCAGTGATCCGAACGATTTACATCAAATGAACTTTTGCTTGTCTCAGTTTCTGTAAGTCTCACAAATAATTTTTATAACAAAATAGTGTTCAGAATGTGATTCTTAACTCGAAAAAAAACGAAAATAAATTTTTGAAGAAAAATTAAATTTAATCGTTTTTCGGCGTTTCCAGCAGTGGTCCGAACGATTTACATCAAATGAACTTTTGCTTGTCTCAGTTTCTGTAAGTCTCACAAATAATTTTTATAACAAAATAGTGTTCAAAATGTGATTCTGGACTCGAAAAAAAACGAAAATAAATTTTTGAAGAAAAATTAAATTTAATCGATTTTCGGCGTTTCCAGCAGTTGTCCGAACGATTTACATCAAAAGAAAATTTGCTTGTCTCAGTTTCTGTAAGTCTCACAAATAATTTTTTTAACAAAATAGTGTTCAAAATGTGATTCTGGACTCGAAAAAAAACGAAAATAAATTTTTGAAGAAAAATTAAATTTAATCGTTTTTCGGCGTTTCCAGCAGTTGTCCGAACGATTTACATCAAATGAAATTTTGCTTGTCTCAGTTTCTGTAAGTCTCACAAATAATTTTTATAACAAAATAGTGTTCAGAATATGATTCCGGACTCGAAAAAAAACGAAAATAAATTTTTGAAGAAAAATTAAATTTAATCGTTTTTCGGCGTTTCCAGCAGTGGTCCGAACGATTTACATCAAATGAACTTTTGCTTGTCTCAGTTTCTGTAAGTCTCACAAATAATTTTTATAACAAAATAGTGTTCAGAATGTGATTCTGGACTCGAAAAAAAACGAAAATAAATTTTTGAAGAAAAATTAAATTTAATCGATTTTCGGCGTTTCCAGCAGTTGTCCGAACGATTTACATCAAAAGAAATTTTGCTTGTCTCAGTTTCTGTAAGTCTCACAAATAATTTTTATAACAAAATAGTGTTCAAAATGTGATTCTGGACTCGAAAAAAAACGAAAATAAATTTTTGAAGAAAAATTAAATTTAATCGTTTTTCGGCGTTTCCAGCAGTGGTCCGAACGATTTACATCAAATGAACTTTTGCTTGTCTCAGTTTCTGTAAGTCTTACAAATAATTTTTATAACAAAATAGTGTTCAGAATGTGATTCTGGACTCGAAAAAAAACGAAAATAAATTTTTGAAGAAAAATTAAATTTAATCGTTTTTCGGCGTTTCCAGCAGTGGTCCGAACGATTTACATCAAATGAACTTTTGCTTGTCTCAGTTTCTGTAAGTCTCACAAATAATTTTTATAGCAAAATCGTGTTCAGAATGTGATTCTGGACTCGAAAAAAAACGAAAATAAATTTTTGAAGAAAATATAAATTTAATCGTTTTCAATTTCTGTAAGTCTCACAAATAATTTTTATGAACAAATAGTGTTCAGAATGTGATTCTGGACTCAAAAAAAAACGAAAATAAATTTTTGAAGAAAATATAAATTTATTCGTTTTCAATTTCTGTAAGTCTCACAAATAATTTTTATGAACAAATAGTGTTCAGAATGTGATTCTGGACTCGAAAAAAAACGAAAATAAATTTTTGAAGAAAAATTAAATTTAATCGTTTTTCAGCGTTTCCAGCCATGATGTAATTATACATGGTGTGTACGGATTGAGAGCGTCCCGCCCACTTTTTCAGAAAATCTGCCCGACGATCCCTCCATCGCCAACGGTAAATAAATGAAAGATTAATGTTAAGGAGGTGGTGCGACTGGAATGACAGCTTCTCTGTCAGATTCATTGCATTTATAGTACGTTCTTTTTCTACGCACGCGACTGCAAGGTCGCATCGTATCGTAGGTCAGTTTCAAGTGTTGTTTTCTTTTCTGTGAAACACGTGAGAGTTGTTTTATTATCAGCGGACATAAGATTTTATATCAAAATGGTGCGCTGTATTGTGGAATCACGCAAGAACAATGGTCACAATTGCATTAGCGAGGTAACACATGAGGGATGGTTCCACAGAATTGGAAAAATTCAGTTACCTCCAAAAGCTACACTTGGTAATGATTTTGAAGTAATAAATTACCATTACCATTACTTAACATCTCAATATTTTTCATGTAAATCATGCTGGACTGGGAAGAGGTTACAAAGGACTGATGGGTAGAGAGGTAGCGGAGCAACTCCCTCGCCTTACATCTGTGGCGACATGAGGACGGAGAACCAGGAAGTGTTGACCTATTGCTACTTACCTGCGAGGTCATCGGAAGCATCCGGACCACCCTCCGTGCATCCGGTACTTAATCAGCCGGTAAGGACCCTGTCGAAGATCCCCAAGTGCCTCGAGTTAGGAACTGATCCGTGTGACAAAATTGGTTTAATTGTATAGTTGTAATCATTAATTGTATGATAATTGTTTTATTTTCGCTCGCCCTCAAAGGTATTGCGCAGCCACAGTGTATTTGATGTTTTTTTGTTTCCGTTTTTCAGCAATTATCTTATTGTTTATGCCCATAATTTTGAAAAACGAACCACACCTGTTGAAAAAATCTGAACACCTGATCCCATCAAATTATAATCACAAAAACTGTTGTGCATAGTGGGCCTTAAATTTTAAATCACTCATTGATGCAATGGATCTGCTCTATGCTATGTGCATTTGATTGTGAGATCGGAATTATTTGAAAAGCTAATGATTGGGACATTACTTTTTCTGTAGAGAAATACAAATTATATTTTTAGAGCAAGTTGAACGACCAAGAGTTGCCAGAGAAGTATTGAAACGGCAGCTGTTTCCAAAAAAGAAAATGTTATAAACAGTTACAAGTAAGAATGCAGTAATGTTCCTTAATTGTTTGTGAATGTAACAGTAATTATATTATAAGATAGACCAATAATAGTATATTATTAAACGAGTGAGAAAGTTGACCATTGCCACTCGGGTGAATTGCAATACTTGCCTACAGCTCGTGTTACAAACTTCACCCTCGTGGCAATGGCCAACTTGCTCACGAGCTTAATACTATACTTTTTCACATATTAAATTAATACCTAAAGATTTTTTTGTTTATATTAAATTGTATCGTCCTCTTGTTTTCATTTCATTAAATTGCGGCTGCGGCACTCCGCTGGAGATAGTGTGACGTTTATGTATACATGTTTACACAAACAAATGGTAACCGTAGTAACAACCAAACTCTTGAGAAAGTAAAATCGTCGTCATTTCATTGGATGAAACCTGTTGGGCAATGAAACTGCTATCATTTTATTGGACGTCACCTGTGGAGAAAATGATTCGGCCGAGTAATGGACAACTTTCTCAATCAAAAACGATTCAACAACGTTTATTTTATTTAATAAGATATGAAAAATATATTATTATTATTCTGGATTTTGCCTAACCTTTGCGTCCGTTTTCCATTTTACTTGAACCAATACGTTATTATTACGTACAAATGTACAGTGTATATAAATAAATACAAATTACAGTATACCAACATGTGTTATTTAAAGTGTACAATATTTATGTTCATGAATTTAGTGTATTACATTTGTAAACTTGGTGTTTTGATGTTTTCCCTATATCGGTAAGTAATGTCTGTGTGCATTAAAAACAATTTTTGAAAATATATATCCAAAGTCTACACACTTGCAAAGTCTTACTGCTACTATTTGAAATGATGAAAAGCAAGTATGTAATTGTTTATATTTTTGATACACATACCGAGTGTTTGGGATAAGGGGCGAACATAGGGATTTAACATGTAAAATTAAATATGTGTAATTATTTGCTCGCCTATTCATTTTAGAGAAAAATCGTAAAGGAATATTTTTTAGAGAATTAAAAACTGTAAATGTATCATCCATTTAATTTACGTTTGTACCAGCATACACCTCAGAAATAAAAATAAGTTTAACAATTTACCATTTAATAAAAACCCTTGCCATGACTTTGGCAAATGTCATGTTTCATGTTATAGTGAAAATAATAATATTGCAAGTCAGATATCAATTCTAGTTATTATGATGAACAATAATCTGAGTTATTCCAATGAAGAGAGGGTATTCATTATTAAAACATTTTACAGTGGCGTCAGTTTACGCAGAGTTCGTGACTTATTTTTGGTTACATTTAACAATCGACCAATTCCGTCTGTATCAACAATTTCCAAATTTGTGAAAAGGTTCGAAAATACAGCAAGTGTAGCGGCAGATGATTCAAAAGATATTTCAATAGTCCAATTTTAACAAATATTATTTCAAAAACATTAACATTGCAGGCAAACGGAAGAGAAGAAGCAACGATGAATTGGAAGAAAGAGTTTTGGGGTTGATAAATGCTGATCCAACAACTAGCATACGATGCATTGCTCGTGAGTGCAGCGTGTCTACATTCTCAGTGTATAAGATTCTGAATAAGCATGGGTATTATCCCTACAAACATCAATGCCATCAGGAGATATTGCTAGTGGATGAAGAAAGCAGGCGTGTATTCTGCGAGATAATGCAGGATCGATCAAACATAGACAGAAACTTTTTGCAGTCTATCTGTTTTACGAATGAATGCACGTTCACACTTAACAATGAGCCCAACACTCAGAACACGCGATACTGGACCCAAGAAAATCCACGGATATGCCTTAGAACTAGAACCCAGTTCCCGCAAAAAATCAATATTTGGGCTGGTATTTTTAAAAATAATATTATTGGGCCGTTTGAAATATGTGGAAATTTAAATTCGAATTCTTATTTAGACCTTTTAATCAACCAGGTTGGCCCTGCGTTAGAAGAAGTTGCACGTGACAATCAGGAGATATGGTATCAGCATGATGGATGTCCAGCCCATTATGGTTTAAATGTAAGGGAATATTTAAATGCTAATTTTCCCAATTGCTGGATTGGTCGCGGTGGCACTATCAACTGGCCACCAAGATCTCCTGATTTAGCACCATGTGATTTCTTTTTGTGGGGTCACTTGAAAAACAAAATTTACAAAAAACACCATCCAAATATTGAATCTTTGCGGGAAGCAATTTTTGCGGAATGCACATTGATTACAGATAGGCAGTTGGCTAATGTTAGACATGCATTTTATAACCGATTGGGTTATTGTTTACACCAGAACGGAGAACTTTTTGAGTACTTGCTCTAAAATTTCCCGTTGACCGCTGGTTACGGTAAAACCAAAAATATATCACGAACTGTGTGTAATCTGACACCACTTTAATTCAATTCATCGTTGCTTCTTCTGTTCCGTTTGCCTTTAATTTTAATATGTTTGAAATAATATTTGTTGAAATTGGACTATTGAAATACCTTTTGAATCATCTGCCGCTACACTTGCTGTATTTTCGAACTTTTTCACAAATTTGGAAATTGTTGATACAGACGGAATTGGTCGATTGTTAAATGTAACCGAAAATAAGTCACGAACTCTGTGTAAACTGACGCCACTCTAAATATTTTGATAATAAATAATACCCTCTCTCCATTGGAATAACTCATATTATTGTTCATAGTAATAACAATGCGTGAATTGATATTTGGACGTGGATGGAACTGCGGGTTAAGGAGATTGAATGATTCGGGAAATTGGCGTCGGCTACGAGGCCATCTGCCATAATCATTGTATTGTAATATATCAGAAATTAAATGAATAACTGAATAATGAAAGACAAATGCAATGTCCATGGTCCCGAGCGAATATTCCGCGACCCCGAAATCGTTCGCCCGGGCTGGGATTCGAACCCTCGCGGCACGCGGTGCAACCGGCATAAGCGCTCGCTTGTACCCACTACACCAACGGGCCGCCCGAATTAATGTTTGACTATACCTCATTTAATAACCAGGCGGACTAAATCAAATTATTGCCGCCAAAATACGTTGTTGTGATTGGCCAATCGGGCGCCGTTTTTACACAGGCCCAAACTGCTTAAAACAGTAATGGCCGTTGCTATGATCAGCTGATCTCTCGCCGTTCCTTGTGTCTCGCCGTTTTCACGCGTTTCGTCTCAGTTTTTGTGTTTTTATCCAGTTATTTCTACTGTTGATAGTGTAAGAATCGATTCCTCTCATCCCGCGATTTTCTTGGAAATAGTTATTTTATTTTTTACTACGGATAAATACCCAGCACAAGTTTGGTGTCATTTTCGGCCCCCCAGAAACGAAAATGGTTGGATTTTAAAGCATTCACGCTCCAACAATCCAAAATTATCTTATATAAAGCTTTAACACAAAAGGGTTTAAAACCTACTGCCGTCGTATACAAAATTGTGATTCATTGGGTAAGTGTGGCGCAAGTTATTGCAATATGGAATCAAATCATAAACATACATTATATTTAGGATTGTGGAGTTTCACACAATGAGAGGGTGAAAGGAGATTGGGGCAGTAACAAGTCCTAAACGTCTTGAAGGACGTCCAGCGACCGAAGATATCTACAAATTCTGCGCGTGGAAAATTGTACATAGATTTTTCTTTAAAAATGAAATCGCTACATTGGATTAAATTTTGATTGAATTAAAGGATAGATATGACCTGCCAATGACGTCCCGTTAAACATTATATAAATTAATGAATGAGATTGATTTTAAGTAAGTTATAATATGTTTTTAAATAGCAAATTTATTTAATTTAATAAAATTTTATTTCACGACAATCTAGTATTTATATTTCAAACCTTTTATGGAATTATATGTATTTTTTAAATACACCTACTACTCCAATCCACTTTATATGTAAATAAATATATGTATAACTTAAGTTTTTCAGTATACCCCTAAATTCTTAAGAGGGTCTCTTAAGATACTTATTTTAATTATTATTTTAATATTATATATTACATCATTGAGTATATGATCAAGAAAGTATGCCTAGAATTAATTTATGTGTTGGTATAAATGTTAAATAAATGTTATGGATAAAAGAAATTGAAATCATTTTATTTTTACCGCCAAAACATGTCTGGTTACTTTTCTGGTTACTTTTTATAGTGTAAACGTGACTTTCGCGTTTAGTCCGCCTGGTTATTAAATGAGGTATAGTAAAATTATTCTCAACAGTAATATAACGAGTGCCTATGATTTTGCCGGCAATTATTAGCGGCAGGATCACGATTGCTTGTTGCGACGAAAATCGGCACGACTGCGAAGCAGGAGTGCCGATTTTCTAGAAGCAACAAGCAAGAGTGATCCAGACGCTAATAATTGCCTAGGAAAAATCAGTCACGAGTTAGATTCGAGAAGAAAGTTCACATTTCATAATTTGAAAAGTTAAATTTAGTGACAGTAGGTGTCAGACGTGTATTAATCTACGCCACAATAATTGTAGTAAAAATGAGCTTACCAAGATTTTGAGAAATGCCTATGAATACTATTACTGATGAAAGCACTAACACTTCACCCGAAAATACAAACAGATCGAATTCAGGAGCAAACTGCTTAAAAGTCCGGCAATAACTGACGTTTTATACGCTATAGAAAATGAACCAACGCGTTGCTAGGCAATACCAACATGAGAGATTATCTGATTAGATACGACCCAGGGTTAATTGCCATGCATAACATAGAGCGTGGTCTGTTACGCATCGTAATTAGAATTTTATTGGATCATCTCATCAATGTTATTCGATTTCATTGGTTAGTAAGTAAATGAGGGCAATTGTCACCATAACATGACATTTGTCAAAGTCATGGCAAGGGTTTTTATTAAATGGTAAATTGTTAAACTTATTTTTATTATTTCTGAGGTGTATGCTGGTACAAACGTAAATTAAATGGATGATACATTTACAGTTTTTAATTCTCTAAAAAATATTCCTTTACGATTTTTCTCTAAAATGAATAGGGGAGCAAATAATTACACATATTTAATTTTACATGTTAACTCCTTATGTTCGCCCCTTATCCCAAACACTCGGTATATCGTTGGCTTACAACCTAAACCCTAGACCAGATAAGTTACAATTCTACAGTTTTAAGATATTGAAGTTTAACATTACATCAAAAATCTTCTAGTCTATTCTGTACATATGCGTATTTGAGTTTTCCATTTATGATACACATACCGGGTGACCCAGGGATCTGTAAAAGCCCCATAACATATTTGCTATTTGAGATATCGACTTCTAGTTTTCTTAAACTGGTACCCACACTTATTCTACATATTTTAAAAATATGTACATTTTTGTACAGGGTGTCCCAATATACATAACAGAACAAAGTTATCTTTTTTTAAATGGAACACCCTATATTTTATACTTTATTTCCAACCCTCTTGAGAAGCTGATATAAATAGTATAAGATAGTATGGGTCTATTATAGACGATTGGTTAGCTATGGGCAAATTTGTGGAAAAAACAAGGACACATTGAAAAAATTGCAGAAGAGTTCCTAGCAAAGCTAACATCGTTTTCTATACACTAAAGAATTTTCCACATCATGAAGAATCATACAAATCGACTTTGGTTCTTTTTTTTTCATACTGCTATACAGGGTGTCAACATACGCAAAATATTGGATAACTATTTTTTTTCAAATGGGACACCCTATGTATCTTGCTACTAATACATGGAATTTTTAATAAGCTTTCCAATAATGTACAATTTGTATAATGAAATATTAAGGATTCTTGAGATTTATCCATAAAAACATTTTTCTTTTGTCACCTCCTGCTCATTTTTGGATTTTCAGCCAAAACTTTGCATTTTCTGAAAAAATAATAAGAGATCAAAGTTGTAGAGAGGAACATTTTCGATCGATATAGGTCTTTCGACTTTTCCAGTAATGCGTGCATTGCCCGCCAGAGTGCGCAAAATCGTGACCGTATATGCATTTTAGCGTTTTTCTCAAATTTTTTGTTAATTAATTGCACTATACTTTATTTTCCACGCCCTCTAGCAGAAAAACGGGAAATTATAGAATTATTTAAATGACCTACATCGATTGAAAATATTTCGCTCTACAACTCTTAAAAGAAGCAATTTTTGCCCAAAATGCATAGTTTTCGCTAAAAATGCAAAAAAACCATTGAAAAACGCAAAAATTGATACATACATTTTCAATTTGCATTTTAAGAGAAAACTATGCATTTTTGGCAAAAATTGCTTCTATTAAGAATTGTAGAGCGGAACATTTTCAATCGATATGGGTCATTTTATTTTCCCTATAATTTCCCCTTTTTCCGCTAGAGGGTGCGGAAAATAAAGTATAGTGCAATTTATTAATAAAAAATTTGAAAAAAAAACACTAAAATGCATATACGGTCACGATTTTGCGCGCTCTGGCGGGCAATGCACGCATTATCTTAAAAGCTAAAAGACCGATATCGATCGGAAATTTTTCGCTTTACAACTTTGGTTTCTTATAATTTTTCCTGAAAATGCATAGTTTTGGATGAAAATCCAAAAATCAGCGGAAGGTGACAAAATAATTATGTTTTTATTGATAAATCTCAAGAATCCTTAATATTTTGTTATACAAACTGTATATCATTAGAAAGCTTATTAAAAATTCCATAGATTGGTGGCTACTTATATAGGGTGTTCCATTTGAAAAAAAATAGTAATCCATTGTTTTGCGTATGTTGACACCCTGTATAGCACTATGAATAAAAGAGAACCAAAGCCGATGTGTATTATTCTATATGATGTGGGAAATTTTGTAGTGTGTAAATAATGATGCTATCTTTGCTAGGAACGCTTCAGCAATGTTTTCAATGTGTACATGTTTTTGCCACAAATTTGCCCATAACTAACCAATCGTCCATACTAGACCCATACTATCTTATACTATTTTTATCAGCTTCTCAAGAGGGTTCAAAATAAAGTATATAATATAGGGTGATCCATTTAAAAAAACATAACTTTGTTCTGTTATGTATATTGGGACACCCTGTACAAAAACATATATATTTTTAAAATATGTAGAATAAGTGTGGGTACAAGTTTAAGAAAACTAGAAGTTGATATCTCAAATAGCAAATAAGTTATGAGGCTTTTACAGATCGCTGGGTCACCCGGTATATGGTTTTGCAAGTACTGGTTTTGGTTGTAAATCAACGATATGTAAAGAAATATCTGTAATATATAGAATATTTTCATTTAAAACATCAAGGGAAATATTTATTTAAAGAAATTTTGTGTAGTACATTCCAATAACACATTCATCATGAGTTATTCACAAGAATCTGATAAACAATTGGAACCGATTACAAAAAAATTGTATAATAAAAACTAAACATAAAACATCCTTACTGACATCACGCCAATGTGCGTTATTACTTGTGATATTTGAAATGTTTGTTTCAGAACTTAGTTGAGGATGTGAACACTAACAAGAACATTCCCGGAAGTTTTATATTTACTATGTATATATTGTACAGTTGAAAATTCTACCCATATTTTTGAGTTGTACTTATTATTAATTAACTTATTTGATCTATAAGACAAAAACTGCAGAATATGGTACATTAAAAAGTTTCCCTGTATTTATTTATAAATGGAAACATTATTGACTACTGAAAGAGATGAGTAATGGCTCAATGAAGAAGAAATAATGCAAAAATTAAAGTACCCGTCACATTGTGATCCACATTTGAACTATGTATTGTAAATATTTTGGTATTGATACATTTTGCTGTAAGTACGACAATAAATGAATATATCTGCGTAACTTGTGAATTTTCATTGAAACTTAATTATTTATGATCGATCATAAAATTATGTAACATTTCGTGTTTTCAAGTATCCTGAAGTATTTCCTTTGTTCATAAAACTTTCAGATTACTTTGTATACATTATTGTTATTAGTATTATTTAATTCTAACAAGTATCTTCATTTATTTCCAAACGATATTTTTAATAATACGAAACTATTTTTCAAAAAATATGTGGGAATAAATATGTTAATTATATAATTTATTTCTCATGAATTCATTTACTCATAAATAAAGTAGCTCTCTTATGAACCTTTTATTACTGTAAAAATGTACTTAAATAATTATGATATTTGTCATTGAAAAAGTTCGGCATAATATAAGGAGCGAGTGCAACAAAGATGCCCATATTATTTATACCGACTTTATAGACAAAACCGAAATTCTTTTCAGGGTTGGTAACACTGGGAGCGTCGGGACGAAAATCTGACAAAAAGGGACGATTTTAGAAAGAAAACGCGTCGATCTGTACACACCATGTATAATTACATCATGCCTCAATCATCAATAGTGCTGTGAGTGCTGTTAATTCATGTTCGAAGGTAAGTAATTATATATTCTGTCTTATAAACTCGTCAATTGTGTTTATTAGTAATGGAAACATCAAATGGCCGTATTAAATATTCTTGTAAATATCCAGAATGTCAAAATTTTTGTCGACTACAAAAATAAACATTTCTATAAATTTCCCAAAAATGAAGAATATCTTAAAACATGGAAAACCATTTGTGATATTGAACAGTCTTCATTGTTTAAATTTTCATTCATGTGAAGATCATTTTATTCATAAACATGTTGTTAACCATTTCCGCAAAAAATTGAATTGCAATGCTGTTCCGACACCAAGAAGTAAGACAATATAACTACACTAATTTACTTTTTAACTATTTTAATGTCATGAATCCTGGATACGAGCAAACTACTGACCTGTTACGACGCCTGAAAGAAATATCCTAAGAAGAACGAAGAGACCTGATGGAACATTGCACCTAGACATGACCCTAATACCCGATTGTTGTGATATTTTTATATTTGATAATTTTGTTAATAACAATGTATATAATTATTCTCTTAAATATATTTTTTCCATGTAGGCCTATTTTTATTTTTATTTTGTGAAATCCAATCTTTTTTCTTTTACCAAAACCAGTAACTTCTTCATTTATGTACTATCTAAAAGTATAATCAATTATGTGCTCAAAAAACATTATTGATTATATTTTTAGTGTTATTAAATTGAAATATATCGTGTAGACGAGTATAACATTTTTAAATTTTGGCGGAAATCGTAGTAATTTGCCACCCCGACACCAGGCGGCGCCAAAAATCGTGTTTCCGAAATTTAACATGCAGGTTTCACTTCTAAAGGTATGTGTTCTGTGGAATTACCGTTCGAACAATTTTCCGTCGAATAATATATTGTCCAATACATTGATTGAGCAAATTTAAGGATACGGATCGTTGTACTCGCTCTGAAATGTTAATCTGCTAAGAGTCCATTTCCTTCACAAGGGAATGCTCCTTGACGTGGTGTGGGGGCAAGGTATTGCTACTGTCGACGAGCACCCTACGGTTATTCGGCCAACAACCGAATAACAATGGGGAGTGAGACGGGGTTCTATCGCCAATGCATTCCGAGGCTATACACAAACTGTTATAGTGATGGCCTCCTTCGTAGAGTCGCTTCCATCTTTGATCTATCGACCTCCCTTGGTCACCTCTTCGGTCACTCTGACCTTTCCGGCTCCCTATACTATTAAGGCTAGGGAGCCAAAACCTCTCATCCTGCTCACCCCCGCCCGGCTGTAGTATCGTGGCTTAGGGCTTGCACGAGGGTAAACGACGCCGGGTCTGTTTGTGCCCATACAGCCATCAGACCTGTTATATCGGGCTTGTTGCTGTTCGTGGTCATGTCTCGCAGGCAACAAGCTTAGAGGATCTTGGCTTAGCCGCCCGGATCAATGTGGAAAGGAAACCACAAAAAACAAACACCTCAAACCAAGGCGGAACAGCATAGGCCGAGGGTTGCATGGCTAAGGAGGAGCTTAGTCGTCTCTATGCGAACTCTGGGTACCAGGCGATCCCCAGTTTCACTAGCCTTATTATGGCATGCGGGGCTCTGCTGTAATGGACTTTTCTACTTCCCTAGCTACTCGTGGGACTCAAATGAACCAAGTACTTCAATCTTCTAAAGGAGTGGACGACTCCCTAACGTCCGGTGTTGCTGCAAAGGAGCCAAAAGGCGTAGAGCCTATGGAAACTAGCAGCAGAACAGGTGAAGAGGAGCTGCTGAAAAGCAGCGATGAGGAGCTCGTTGGCAGCCTTAAAGGTCTGAACACAAAAGACCAAAAGGTCAAAATGAGCGGTGCCGCAAGAAAGAGGATGAAGTTCCTCATCAAGAACGGCATGGAACCAGGGGAAGCTCGAGTAAAGGCATTAGTGCCTTTCAAGAGCAACCCCACGGCTGCTACCAAGAGACCTCGGTCAACAGGTAGCACGCCGGACACAACCACGGTCAAACGGACGAAAAGGCAGCCTGTGCCTAGCACCGAGGCCAAGGCTGTGTCCTATAGTCAGATTATGACGGGTGTGAAGGTAGGTGTATGCCTAGAAGGTTTCCCAGAAAACCTCATGTCGACGGAACAAATTGATGCCGTACGTGAGGCTATTCTGGAAAAAATAATTGAGGATGGTAAGGAGGGAACCGTGAAGCCCAGATTCCATCAACTTCATCAGAGGCCAGGATGGCTCGCACTGACGTGTGTAGACAGTGCCACAGCCAACTGGCTAAAGGGCGCAGCTGCCCATCTCAGGCTATGGGAGGGAGCCAAATTAAGGGTGCTGGATGAGGCAGAAATGCCTCATTCAAAGATCCTGATAGGCTACTTCCCAAACAGCCTGGAATACACAAATGCGAAGCTAATCTCGCTAATTGAGGCCCAGAAAAGTCTAAAGGCCTCAAGCTGGAGGGTTCTCAGGAGAGATCCGAAGGGACCCAAGCTGGAGGTCACGCTGTCGGTGGACTCAAATTCCGCCGACAGCCTGGAGAAAATGGGCAACAAGATTTGCTACGGGTTTGGCTGGGTAGAGCTAAGACCCAAGGGCAAAAGAGCACCAAAGGGCGAAGGGCCAACAAAGGCTTGTCCTGACCCTTCTAGCTCAAAGGAGCCTACCAGCGGACCAGTTGGCACAACTCCGCCGCAAGCGGAAACGTGTGCCGATAAGGGATCCACCGCGGTAATCAAGGTAAGGGGGAGCTATACCCTGAAAGGCAAAAAGCCCAAGGCCAAAGAGCCAAAGGCTGGTGCCTCTGGGGTCTAGGCATCTCAATGGCGGGCATACGCTGCCTACAGCTGAACCTCCACCACTCCAAAGCGGCAACTAGTGCCGTGCACTGGAGGTTCAAGAAATCCAAATTTGGGATAGGCTTCTTACAAGAGCCCTGGATTAACAACGGGCAGGTAAGGGGTCTACCCAAAGAAAATTGCAGGTTAGTATACAAAGCAGACTGCACCAAACCAAGAGCAGTCCTCATGCTCAGAAAGGACATTAACTTTATTTACATTCCAGAATTCACCACAGGGGACCTTGCGGCAGCGCTGGTAGAGGTCCCAACGAAGAAAGGAAAAAGGCACATAGTCATGGCCTCGGCCTACTTCCCGGGTGACAAGGATACACCGCCACCAGAGGAGGTAAGAAGACTTGTGGAATGGTGTAGCAAAGGAAACAAACATCTACTCCTGTGCTGTGATGCCAACGCACACAACACCGTGTGGGGCAGCACGGACACCAATATTAGAGGTAAGGATTTACTTGAATTTATTATCTCTAACAATCTAGACATTGTTAATAGAGGTAGCGAGCCTACCTTTGTGAATGCAATCAGACAGGAGGTACTAGATATCACCCTGGCTGATGCCTTCACAGTAAGTACAATTAAAAATTGGCGAGTTCTAGCAGAACCCTCCTTATCAGACCATCAACAGATTGGGTTTGATATTGAGCTCACTAAGGAAGCTGTTGTTGAGTGCAGGAATCCGAGGAACACAGACTGGGGCCTCTACAGAGAGTGCCTAGGTCTGGGAACCGAAGACTTATGCCTCAACATCCAAACTACAGGGGAGCTGGAAATAGCTGCGGCTCTCCTTAAGAATTGCATCTTAAAGGCATACGAATCCAGCTGTCCACTTAAGAGGAGATCTCCTGACAGAGATGTGCCCTGGTGGAATAAGGATTTAGACCGCCTGAAGACGCAAACCAGAAAAACCTTCAATAGTGCAAAGAAGACGGGCAACTGGGATGCCTACAGACAGGCACTATCAGAATACAACAAGGAGCTAAGGAAGTCGAAAAGGAAAACTTGGAGAGCTTTCTGTGAGGGAGTGAGCGACACAGCCCCGACAGCAAGACTCCAAAAGGTCCTATCGAAAGACCACTCCAATGGCATCGGTTTAATTAAAAAACCTGATGGGAGTCACGCAGAGAGCCTCAAAGAAAGTCTTAGTGTGCTCCTGAAGACACACTTTCCGGGCTCAACTCCTGCGGACTCACTCGCAACAACTGCTCAATCTACGGAAGGAAGCACATTCCTACCAACCAGAGAGAGCAAAAGAAAGGCTGGTAAACTAATTACTAGAGAAAAAATTGAATGGGCAGTCAAAAGCTTCAAACCCTTCAAAACACCAGGGCCAGATGGCATATTTCCTGCATTGCTGCAATACGGGCTAGACATACTAGCTCCATACCTGCAAGCAATATACAAAGCCAGCTTCACGCTGGGCTATATACCAATGGAATGGAAGGAGGCCAGGGCGATCTTCATCCCCAAAGCGGGCCGTAGGCCACCTGATGAGGCTAAGTCCTACCGCCCAATCAGCCTCACTTCTTTCCTCCTTAAAATCATGGAAAAAATCGTGGACAACGACATTAGGTGCGGCGCCCTAAAAGCGAACCCGCTACATAGGCAACAATTTGCCTATCAACCTGGCAAATCTACTGTAGATGCCTTGCATAGCCTTACAACAGGCATAGAGGCATCGCTTCAATACAAGGAGATTGCACTAGGCATTTTCGTGGATATTGAAGGGGCGTTCGATAATACGACCTTCAAAACCGTGGAAAAGGGAGCCATCAGGAAGGGCATTGATATACCCACTATCAGATGGATTAAAGCTGTACTTGAAAACCGCAAAATCACGACAGGTATAGGGAGTGAGTCTGAAACGATAACCACGGCGAAAGGGTGCCCGCAAGGCGGGGTTCTATCACCCTTGCTCTGGTGCATCGTGGTGGATGAGCTCCTCATGACCTTGGCAGATAAGGGCTACAGTACGCAAGGCTACGCCGACGACATTGCGGTTGTCATAAGGGGTAAATACGACAGCGTCGTATCGTCCCTTGCCCAAGAGGCCCTTAACACCATATCAAAATGGTGTCTGAGGGAGGGTTTCAATGTCAATCCGAACAAAACTGTGATTGTTCCTTTTACTTATCGCAGGAAACTTTCAATCAAAGCTCCCATAGTAAAAGGACAAGAAATTGCGCTTTCCGACCAAGTGAAATATTTAGGCTTAGTGCTTGATAGGAAGCTTAACTGGAACGCGCATCTGGAAAAAACGATAAGCAAAGCAACGGCGGCACTCTGGATAGGCCGCCGGCTCTTTGGTAGATCATGGGGACTCAAACCTAAAATGATACACTGGTTGTACATCATGGTGGTCAGACCCATTATCACATATGGCTCACTAATATGGTGGACCAAAACAAAACAAGCAACGGCACAAAAGAAGCTCCAAGCTCTTCAAAGACTGGCCTGTCTTGGTATCACGGGAGCTGCACGTAGCACTCCCTCTGCAGCAATGGAAGTTCTACTAGACCTACTTCCCCTGCATGAACAAATCAGAAAGGAAGGTCTAATGAGTGCACTGAGACTAAACTGGACCAGTACAGGCCACAGAACCGGGCACTCAGAAATTCTAGAACTCGTCACAACCGAGTTCCTACAAACACCATCGGATATAATGCCGATCAACTATGACTTCGAATCAAGATTTGATGTGACTATTGATAGTCGCCAAAACAGTCTGAAACGAGTCACAGAACTAAAACACAACTCTGTACTCTGGTACACAGATGCATCCAAGACAGAGGTGGGCACCGGCATAGGCATATATGGGCCTAAGCATAAGGAATCAGTTCCTCTCGGACATGGCCCTTCTGTCTTACAGGCTGAAATAATAGCCTTAGAAAGATGTGCTCAGGTGTGCACAAAAAAGGGCTACAAAGGGGCACGCATATATCTAATCACGGATAGCCAGGCTGCCCTAAAGAGCCTTAAAGCGTACAGCTTTAACTCCAAGACCACTTGGAACTGTAAACAGGCTCTGAACCAACTGGCAAAGGGGAACAAGCTCACCCTAATGTGGGTACCCGGCCACGCAAGCATAAAAGGCAATGAACATGCCGATATACTTGCTAAGGACGGAGCCTCAACTACCATCATCGGACCAAAACCGACCTGTGGGCTATCGAAAGCACACAAAAAAGGCGTGATCCAAGAATGGGAAAAAAAGTGCAAAACAGACCATTGGAAAAATGCACCAGGTCAAAGGCAATCCAAAATGTTTATTGACTTCTCGCCAAATAGAGCCAAACAGCTCTTACGCCTCACCAAAACCGAGATAAGACTAATCACCGGTCTCCTAACAGGACACTGCCCAGTGAAGTACCATCTCCACAATATGGGCGAAGTGGATAACACCACATGCAGATTATGTGAATCGGCAGAAGAAACGGCCGAACACATATTATGCGAGTGTGTAGCTCTAGCTACCACCAGGCAGGCTCTAACCGGAGGTATGGCGGTAACGCCAGAACGGATCAGGTCATTACCTCCCAGGAAATTAATTGACCTTGTCAGGGAAGTTGAATTTCTGGGAATCAAATAGCAGTAGGGTATTAGTACAAAAGATCTAAACAGGTCGCAGTGCTGTAAGGCTCTGCACAGCCAATCGACCCCGTCTAATCTAATCTAATCTAATCTAAGAGTCCATTGCGATGAAAGTACCATAAGGCATGGCGTGAAGTTTATTGTGTCGGTTATTATTTTAACCAATAAGTTGTAATCTGACGTTTAAATGTCATTGTCACTTTTGATGTTTAAAGACGAACAGACGAATGCAGAGGACCGGCGGACGTTAATTGTAATTGGCTAATAAGTATATAATATAGCAAGGTACATAAGTTGTAATAGTACATGTTACACTTTTATGTACAACATTTAACATTTATATATGCTCTATATACTCGTAATGGGTCGCTTACGATTGGTGAAAACAATTCGGTAATTCATCAATTACAAAGTGGGAGTAGGTAAAATCAATTAAAGAATAGCATTTGTGTTTAAATTATTAACGCCGCTGTTATAAATTTATTTTTAACAGTGGTGTTATTTTTAACAACGTCAATAGAGAATAGACCCGATTCTGTAGTACTAACAATGAATTTCTTAAAAATTAAGTCATCTCTTATATAAATGTATTGTTACTTTTTAAGGATTTTTTTTCCTTTTTATTGCTAGTTGTTGACACTGCATTTTTGATTTATATAAAATCATCTTAAAGTATTTTGTATTTTTCCTTTATAATTAGGCTTATTATTTATATTATAAAAGGAGAACGATTCAATAACGAATCACTTCTTAGTAACTTATAACTGATTCAATAATGAATCACTTCTTAATAACATATAACTTTTTAGTAACTTATAACCGATACAATAACGAATCACTTCTTAGTAACGTATAACTGTTTCAATAACGAAAAATTCTTTATAATATTAACTCTTTTAGAAAATAACGAGTAGAAAATAGCATGTGACGCATCGGAACCGTTGCTTCAATAACACGATTACTGAAATGTAAACACGGCGCGGTCGTGATTCAATGATATGAATACGTTAAAATAATAGTGCGTCAGACGTTCTGTCTCGGAATCAGAACGCATATACCATCTCGGGGTGATTCGTTTACATTTTATATTGGTACTGACATTTTTTACGTTTTGGAAATTTCACATTATTGCCGATCACAGAAGCGAGTTTCATTGAGAGAGTAATCCATTTATTCAGCGATCATGGAACCACCGCCGATAATAAGATGCTAGCTTGCACAAAACCAAGAGGTACCCTGAAATCGCGAGCTTATATTGGAATTCAGAGATATATCGATGATGATATTTTACCACTGGCCGAGGATCCGATACAATGGTGGAGAGAAAATTTCCAAACATATCCCCATCTATCACGTTTGGCGAGAGATAAATTGTGTATTTTAGGTTCGCCAGTTCCATCCGAACGACTCTTTTCCAAAGCGGGCCAATTATTGTCAGAGCGAAGATCTCGTTTACAGGAGGATCCGCTTCTTTTTTTAAACAACAATTATAAAAAAATTATAATGTAACATAGTCAAATTTGTTACTTGGATAATACAAATATTTCTTAGTTACAATTTTCTTATTTTATTTAACCTTAAAATATATACAAAAAATATACATCAAGTTCTCGGAGGTTACTTTAAATAACGGTTACTAAATAACCGTTTAAATAACTAGTTACTTTGTAGTAACAGTAACTGTTATAACCGTTACTGGAAAATAACCGTTTATCTCATCACTAATATGCACTTCACATCACGCATAACACAGAACTAAATTGTTGATTAGACGCACAACTTTTTTATAGTTCATATTGTAATGACGCAATACTCAAGTAAACAAATGTGTCATACCGAATGCTCTGGAATATGCTGCCTAAGCATTTCAGTTTCAGCATTTTGAGCGCTCGAAACACGGAATTCTAGAGGGCGCATGCTGGACCTGCATATATTTATATTTTATAGGACGTAAAAATCGCTAATAATTTATTCATTGTTATTTTTTTTAACTTCCATATTAATAAAATTGTGTCACAATTTTTTTATTTTATATTAAATCTTGAGCCGACCCCCTGACATTGTTAAGGGACCCCCAAATCAATTTTAATTTTCCACGAACCCCCTGAATGATCCTGGGGACCCCTGGGGGTCCGTAGGGACCACTGTTCCAGGGGATGCCTCTTTCTAAGAGGAGAGGAGTTAGATGTGCTGCTAATAAGAGACCCTTATTTAATTACAATGTCTTAATAATCTTTGTTCTAAATATATTTGAATGTTTACATTAATATAGCATAAGTTTAAACACTTGCCCATTACTTTATCTATGATGCAGCTTTATTTTTTTATTTTAATTACGCCACTGTAGTCTTACCCCGATCTTTATCTTGATCAGTCGTAATGTCAGCCTTATTCAGCATATTTTTTTTATCGTGGGCCATAGGATTTTACATGCTAAAGTTATACCTTGTTTTAATGTATATTTTATCATAAAATTTTGAAGGAAATTTTAGTTAGTAATAAATCAATTATTTTTCTACATGATGCGCTGCATTAGAATAACTTAAACATGTTTTATTCCATTAAAAATGAAATTATTTAGTATAAATAACTGAGCAAAAATAATCAAAGTACCTTGAATTTCCGAAATGTCAGATTGATTAGTGAGGCAAGAAATCAAACGAATTTATACCAGAAAATATCTGTTTATACTGTTGAAGAATGGGTGGAATTTGTAACGGCAATTATAAGAGGTTTGTCCAGCAGGGAACTAGTTGAATTTTTCTACAAGAAGTCAGGGAATTTTTATTTTAGGGAAATAGTTGACAACTTTTCTGCAGCGTATCCCGATCGTCCGGTTCCGAGCAAAAGCACTTTTTAATGGAATAAAACATGTTTAAATTATTCTAATTAAGCGCATCACGTAGAAAAAAAATTGATTTATTTTACTAACTAAAATTTGCTTCAAAATTATATGATAAAATGTACATTAACACAAGGTATAATTTTTAGTAAAATCCTATGGCCCACGATAAAAAAAACAAACTGTGTAAAAACTATGATTAATAAAAGTTGTTTTCAAAAATGTGGTTCCTGCACGACAAAAATTATTTTATATGTATTTACATATTCTTTATTTTTAATGCACTGAGTAAAAAGATTTAGTTTCTTACACAAAAAATGGAATGATTATATGAAATTATTAAATACATATTTATGTATCTGCATAAAGCATTTTACTTTTTCGAGATTGAAGTCCTCTCGGCTCTCAGTTCCTCAATGTCCCCAATCACGCGCTGCAGTTTTGAAGTCATATCTTTGTCCAATTCGGCATCAATCTGATCCTGCAGATTCCTACTTTCGCGCTCGATCAATCCCATATCCGTCACAGCCTGTATCACTGATTCGCAGTCGAAATGTAAAGTTGCTAATAGTTTGTATGCTTTCCTGGCAACTTCGTCATATTTCGCATCCTTAAAATTGAAACATGGTAGGATTACTTATTGCCATTAGATGGCCATCACATAACTTTCTCTGATTAGATGATATAAAAGGGATTCTTATGTCTAAATAAAACTAATTCTTATAACTTGTTCATTTTGTCTACAATTTTAGTTTATATCGGGCGTGTATAAATTGGCGGATAATCTACACGTGACGATATTTTTTCAAAAATTCCAAGCAGCTTATCTTTATTCTAAAATGTTGTACCATGCTTCCTGAGCCTTTATGAGGTCCTCAAAGTTTGAACATCCAGTTGTTAAATATACGTTATTATACGGTATTAATTTACAGAAAATTCTGCACTTTCGGTAGTATGGCTAGTCTGAAAATTATTTGTCAGTGTGTGCTATATTTCTACCTGAAACATGTATTTTTAACACTTCTTAATTAGCTTATTTTCATCAAAAATACGTTCGGCAATGTCACACAACGAATTCATTCAAACTTGCTAGTTCCAGGTTTGTGCCAATTCTGCTTTCCTCAATATCATCAGTTTCAGTGGCGGCTCGTAAACTTTTTGAATAGTAGAGCCACTTTCATACAATATATATTTATAAATTCAAAGTATAATTGAAAAACAGTGTGTCCTACATTTGTTAGTTACATTTGAATTGTTAGTAAGAAATGGTGATGTTACTTTCTCCGATTTGATGGTATAGTTATTTATATTTACACTTTAATCGTTTATTTTCAATTTAAATCATATTTTAAATGTACTTGAGCGTTTTTTTAGAATCGTATGATACTGACGTTTAAATTATGAAAGATGAAAATTACAAATTACACTTCAAATTCTAATAGTTAATTTACTCAAAAACCAAAGAGATTTCGAAAAAGTAGAAGAGTAATGAACATTGTTGAAATGGCATCCAGGGACGTCAAAACAAATTTTGAAAAAAATTTCACGATCACCATACTTTTTCGTACTTCGTAATGGAGAAAGTAAAAATATCCAGATCTACTAGAAAATTGTATACTGATGTTTATCTATTTGAATTTACAAAACTTAAAATTATTGCAAATAAATGTTATTTGTCGCCACAAAATACGTTGCGTCATCACCGCGCGCCCGGGTGTGCCAGACCTTGTTCAGCACAAAATGCATGTTCAGAGCGCGACCTCTTCTGAACCCCTCCAACCGCGCGTCACCTTGCGGTAGGCTTGCCAAACGTACCCCTTTTAGGGGTACAATACCCTTTTCCCTGTATGGAATTTTAGAAATACCCTTTTTCAAAAAATCCGAAAGGGGTACCAAAAATACCCCATTCCATCAAAGCGTTCATGAAGCGCGTATATAAAAAAACAATTTTTAAACGCCCTACTACGATAAGTATGAAATTGAGGATTAAACAAGCTACGCGTGCCTTTAGGCTTTATGCGTCACGCTTCTATAAAAAAAAATATTACAAAAAAAAAAAAAATTCCTTTTATGGAACATGTTTCGCTCCTAAATAAGTTATACAAAAATTTTCAGCTTTCTCACGCCCCCTTTTTTTTTTTTAAAGTCGCCTGTGGCGCTGTAAAGACCTGTACATTTTCATTTTATTTATTTGTTCGTCGAAAACCGATATTACGAAAATATATACCCCTTTTTCGAAATTTATATCTGGCAAGCCTACCTTGCGGGAGCCGCAATATCCTAACGAAATGCCGTGCGCGAAAAATTAATTATAAATTCTGGCTGAGCTTGAAACTACAGGTAGTGCTGTGGCTCCTTGGCTTTACATAACGAGCCGCCCCTGTTACTAGTTATTATTTTGATGACATAGATGGGAAAGTTGCTACCTGGCAGGTAGTGCAACGAGCTAATCGAAAACAGTGTTCTTTACGGACGGGCAATTGGCAGGTAATACATTTCGATCGGGTGTTGCGTTGGCGATTGCTGACGATATAACTGGCAGGACCAACGATTAGAACGGGGTACAAATGCAGGTTCAATACCCTGTTGGGGTGTTTGCAATACCTGAAAAGGCAAAAAAAACAAAAGAAAGTAGTTCGATATTGTTTCTTTTTAGTTTATTTTATTTTAGCTTACCACAACATCAAATGCTTCCATACCATTTCGTATTTTGGAATATCACTTTATGTGTGGATTGTTGGCTCGTTCTTCAATATTTGGCACTGCCAATTGTTTCGTCAACAATTTCAAAAATGCACTCGTTTGTCTTATTTTTGGAGGGGATTCATTTCGTCATATATCGGGTGTATATAAATTGGCGGATAATATACACGTGGCGATATTCTTCCTAAAATTCTGAATAGAAAATGTCGATGCAAAAATGTTGTATCATGCCTCATGGGCCATTAGGAGCCATTTAAAAGAAATGTACATTTGGCAACATAGCATTCACGGGCTGTCCTGTTTTTTTAATAATCTCTTGGTTAATTATGTGGGTTGGGACCAGTGTTGCCACACGTTCGAAAACGAATTACCGTACTCGCGTACTCTGGATTACCGTACTTATTAATAAATTACCGTATATGAGGAGTACGAGAAATATACACATAATGATGTAAAATTGCGATTTCAGGGGTGAAGCGAAGGTTTTCTAAAAAATTTTTACCGAAAATATCACATAAAAAACGTTTTTTCCCCTTTCGTAATCTCGTTCTATTGGATTATTTCGAGGATTTACACATTTTTCTACAAATTTGTTACATAAATCGACGCTAGATGGTCCTATCTGCTAATATAATGTTAACTATCGGGGCGAGATGGATTGTAATACTTCCCATAGGTTAAAGCAGTAGTATGCATTCCGACTCTAAGCACTCTTATGCGGTTAATATATACCAGCACAGGGATCCTGAAAAGTCCATTCGATACGTATCGACTGACGACTCGTGCTCGAACGTTCATTCGAAAAAGGCATACATCGGGATTCTGAACATCTTTCGACTCGACACAACGTGACAACATTGCATTTTGTCTAGTGCGCATGCGGGATTCGTAATTATCAGGTCGTCAAGTATGAAACTTGTAGTTGAAAATATTGGCAACTTTAATAGCTGATTATTTGACATTGGCTTAACATATTGCTGTTCTGTTTTCTTTGGTAGAAAGTTGCACATCTTGCTGGTTTAAATAATATAATTATAATCTCTAAAAAATATTAAACACATGTTCATTAAATTATTTTTGTTGAAAATGAAACTGTCGGCAATTCGCAGTATTATAAAATATGAGCTCTTGCGTGGAACTACGGCATCGCAGATCGCGCGAAACATTAATAATGTATTTGTCTCTGGTGTAAATACGCAACAGACAGTGTCAAGTTGGTTAGCAAAATTTGTACAGGTAACTATGACTTTACAAATGAGCCACGCGGTCACCCAGAATCAAAGCTCAATAATGATTAACTAAAGGTTACCGTTGAATCTGACTTATCTCAGAGTGCCTCTGAATTATCGTTAAAGTTTGTTGTTAGCAAACAAACAATTTACAACACATTTAGTTCAAATCGGTGAGGTGAAAAAGTTGGATATGTGGGTTCCACATGAGCTGTCAGAAAAACAGAAACAAAAGTGTTTGGAAGCCTGCTTAATGTTGCTTTCTTGTCACAAATCTGATCCATTTTTGAATCGAATTGTCACTTGTGATGAGAAATGAATCTTACATAACAATCGCAAACGTTCAGCACAATGGTTGGATGAGGATAAATGTTCATCAAAAGAAGTTGCTGGTAAGTGTTTGGTGGTCTAGCGTAGGTGTGATCCATTATGATTTGATGAAATCTGGCTCATCGATCACGGCAGACATATACTGCAACCAACTAGATGGAATGATGCAAAAACTTAAGAAAAAACAGCCTAGATTGGTCAACAGATTGACTCCTATCTTATTGCAAGATAACACTAGACCACACACTGCACAAATGACGGTGGCAAAACTGCAGGAATTGGAGTTGGAACTTCTTTATCATCTTCGATACTCACCAGACCTAGCACCAACTGACTACCACTTCTTCCGAAATTTGGACTACTTTTTAATTGGAAAACAGTTCAACTCCGACAATGCTGTAAAATTAGCCTTCCAAGAATTCATCGACTTCCGTCCGCCAGGGATTTATACCACCGGACTGAATAACCTGCCGCTTAAATAGCAAAACTGTATAGATAACGTGGGTGCATACTTTGATGAATAAAATAATTCATTGTATTTGTAAATTACGAAAGAACTTTACATTTTTTTCTACAAGTTTCATACTTGACGACCTGATAGTATATAATAAGAAGCAGTCTTTATAAACAATTATAATACATTTGATATTCTTAATATTAATATTTAACAGTAAATCTTGGGAATAAAATATGGAAGAAATTTTTTAATGATTCGCCTGATTAACGCCCAAATCACTGGAGAGCACTATTCCAGAGTTAAAATGTACTGAAATAATTGTTTAAGCCCAGGAATAGTGCTGTTGTAATTGAAGGATCACGTCGTGTGAACTAGCTGTTGTGGTTGATGATTCTCGTTGGTCCAACAATTCAACACTTGTAGATCAGTCGTTATCGACTTGATACAATATAATTTAACTTCAAAAAGAGAGGCAGGTCGACGAATAAGGTGATTACTTTATTTTTGGTAGGAATTACAAAAATGAGTGTTTTCTGTATTCCAGCAAAATTCTTCTTTTTTATTAATTGTTTTTCTCGCCTCCCTGGTAACCGCGTTTTTCCGGGCTACCCGTGATCCTCGTTTCCATTTCTCCGTTCCATGACCCAGGCGGTCACCACACCACTCCCCGTCTAAAAGAGGCTACGGAAGGAAACAGAACAAGAGAAAGATACGTTTTTGCGAGAAATAAAAGGTTTTGTAGAAGATTTGTTAGATTTTAAAATTGAACGTGGAAAAACAGAAAGGTTGGTGGTGTTTTGTGTGTTTTTAACTGAAGTGGCCGAAATAGTGGAAAAGTGAGGGAAAGGGAGAAATGGTTAGCAATCACCTGGAGCACGGAACAGAAAAACGGGTTGAGGACGTCGGTGGGCGGAGGCTGGACGTGGGACGGTCGACGTCGGGTGTGTGGTTCCAACGGCGTCGGTTGTACAGCGTCAAACGTCAAAAATGACAGTGGGGCTCCGCGCGGCGTTTTTCGTGGAGTTTGGAAGGTGTCGCTCAGTGGCTCTCGGGCGTCTTCTGTCGGGGTCACCAGATGTTGTAATTGAAGGATCACGTCGTGTGAACTAGCTGTTGTGGTTGACGATTCTCGTTGGTCCAACAATTCAACACTTGTAGATCAGTCGTTATCGACTTGATACAATATAATTTAACTTCAAAAAGAGAGGCAGGTCGACGAATAAGGTGATTACTTTATTTTTGGTAGGAATTACAAAAATGAGTGTGTTTTCTGTATTCCAGCAAAATTCTTCTTTTTTATTAATTGTTTTTCTCGCCTCCCTGGTAACCGCGTTTTTCCGGGCTACCCGTGATCCTCGTTTCCATTTCTCCGTTCCATGACCCAGGCGGTCACCACAGTGCTAATTGAAAATTATATAACTGTCCGTAAACCATTGAATCATTATAATTAAATTTGAACATGAAAAATTAAGCTTTCTAAAATGATTGTCTTTTATTTATTATTACCAAAGAGCATAAAACTGTTATTTGTATGTTTATGAATTTATTTACTTCATCTAGATAATCACGCTGCCAATAATAGTAGATTTCTTTGTGCGAGAGTAGTCGGAGAGAAAGATAGTCATATAGATTGACAAAGAGACATGCTACTCGACACCTCGTTATACCCTAGGCACACGGAGGTAGTTAATGATCATTAGCCCTAATGATCATTAAGAAAATTGGCAATTTACAAATGTAGGTGACACACGGTATAAAACATGCCTGCGCAGTATACATACCTAAATACAGGTATTTATGTTTGGTTTTATATAAAAAAATTTCATAATCATTTAAAAGGTTGGATTTAATTGATGGGTGACATTAAACAACGCCCCCCAACACGTGCTGATTTTTATATCAACCAATTGTATTCGCCCAAATGTATGTGATTTCACAACAAAGAATTATAAGGAAAGAAAAAGTGTAGGAAAACTACGAGGAACTCACGGGTACAGAAACAGCAAAGAAAAAGTTTCCACGTTCGCATATTTCTAAAAGTAACGTAATATCAGCTGATCGCGATGTTACACGATTACCGGCGATGACCTGTTTTAAACGTCGTCGCCGATTCCTATGATCATAAGTTTATATGACGTTATTAATGATCATAAGTATATTAAGTATTATGTTGATGTGACACACGGCGAAGTTAATGATCATTAGGACTTAATGATCATTAAATAGCTCCGTGTGCCTAGGGTATTAGGAACCGTCTGGAAATCGACGAATTCGAGTCGAATACTTTTAGAATTGCAATCTAGGGACAAAATGGCCGACTGGATACGTTACGTATCGTTTGGGAGGTTTAGAATCCCCCTGCAGGCCGTGAAATGAATTTTATGTGGGATGGATATTGTACCTCTCACAATTATATTCTACTCCCAACGCTCTTGAGCGGCTATTGCTACCGCGCGATAAATTTGTCGAATTAAAAACGCGGTAAAAATGTTTTTATACAGGGTGAAAATTACCGTGCATTTGTGTACGGTTTTAACATTTTGACCGTATACCGTACTTTCGGTCAGATTACCGTACAAGTACGGCAATTACCGTACATATGGCAACACTGGTTGGGACAGAGTAGAATAGTAATAACTAGTTTTTCAAGCTAAAGATTCTTTTGGTAAAATTGTCTTCCTAAATAAATTATTAAATTAAAAAAAAAAAAAAAAAAAAAATTTTTTTTTTTTTTTTTATTTTTTTATTTTTTTAATTTTTTTGATTTTTTTTTAATTTTTTAATTTTAATTAATTTTCAATTTTTATTTATTTTTAATTTTTAATTTTTAAGTTTCAATTTTTAATTTTTTTAATTGGTGACGAACGACGGCTGCGCCGTCGCCTGAGCGTATCCCATTAAAATTGACCAAAGTAACTGATGACGACCGACGGCTCCGCTGCGCTGCGACATCGTCCGTGCGTAACCTATTAAAATTGAGTAAAGTAACCGGTGACGAACGACGGCTCCGCTGCGCTGCGCCGTCGTCTGTGCCTAGCCTATTAAAATTAAGTAAAGTTACCGGTGACGAACGACGGCTCCGCTGCGCTGCGCCGTCGTCTGGGCATATCCCATTAAAATTGAACAAAGTAACCGCTGCGCTGCGCCGTCGCCCATGCATATCCTATTGAAATTAACCAAAGTTACTGGTGACGCACGACGACTCTGTTGCGCTGCGCCGTTGATGAACATTTTAAAATTATTTGTAATTTTTAATTTTTAATTTTTCGTTTTTCATTTTTTATTTTTCATTTTTCGTTTTTCATTTTTCATTTTTCATTTTTCATTTTTAATCCTTCATTTTTTATTTTTATTTTTGTTTCGTTTATTTTTTTGAAAGCCACTTATATCCTCTGCGATCCCTAAAAATTTTAGCTTTCCGACTTGAAAAGAAAAAAAAATCGGCGTTAAATGAAGAGAAACGAACCCTGGGGGTGCAACTGGCGCGAAGAGGTGGTTCCGAAAATTTTGAAAAAAATAGAGATAAAAGATCGTTGTAACCTTTACAAACTCTAAACATATCAGCTCTTCAATTTAAATAGAAAAAATACGCCCCTGAAAGAAACTTGAAAACAGGTAGAAACAATGTGGTCAATCTTTGAAAAATTGTATCCCGTTAAGGGCACAACAACAACAAAACAAAAAATGTTCCAACATAAATATTGTAGGGTAATACTTTGTCAATATACTGGAGTTTCGACAAACTCTTCAAAGTCAAAACTGAAGGCATAAAGACTCCCGAAAGATAATCTTGAATCGCTCACTTTTAAGACCGGGGCCCCGGGACGCGGCTCATAGGTTCCTAACCGAAACCCGCGACTTTAAGCATGTCATGTCAATGTCATTAAATATGAAAATTGTGTGCAATCATAACCTTGTTTCAGATATGTCAGTGAATGTCATGTCTGACGCACAGCTGATAGGTTCCTAACCTAAACCCGCGACTTTAGCATGTCATGTCAATGTCATGCACAGCTGATAGGTTCCTAACCTAAACCCGCGACTTTGGCATGTCATGTCAATGTCATTAAATCTGAAAATTGTGTGCAATCATAACCTTGTTTCAGATATGTCAGTGAAAGTTATGTCTGGCGCACAGCTGATAGGTTCCTAACCTAAACCCGCGACTTTGGCATGTCATGTCAATGTCATTAAATCTGAAAATTGTGTGCAATCATAACCTTGTTTCAGATATGTCAGTGAAAGTTATGTCTGGCGCACAGCTGATAGGTTCCTAACCTAAACCCGCGACTTTGGCATGTCATGTCAATGTCATTAAATCTGAAAATTCCGTGCAATCATAACCTTGTTCCAGATATGTCAGTGAATGTCATATCTGACACACAGCTGATAGGTTCCTAACCTAAACCCGCGACTTTGGCATGTCATATCAATGTCATGCACAGCTGATAGGTTTCTAACCTAAACCCGCGACTTTGGCTTGTCATGTCAGTCATTAAATTTGAAAATTGCGTGCAATCATAACCTTGTTCCAGATATGTCAGTGAATGTCATGTCTGACGCACAGCTGATAGGTTTCTAACCTAATCCCGTCAATGTCAATGTCATTAAATTTTCAATCAAACTGTCATTTTATATAAAAGGTCAATCTTGGAAAAATCGTATCCCGTTAAGGGAGCTACAAATCAGAAAATGTTCCAACATAAATATTGCAGGGGAAAGCTTTGCAAATATACTGAAGCTTTGACAGGCTCCCTAAAAATAATCTTGAATCGCTCACTTTTAAGGCAGGAGCCCCGGAACGGGGGCCCCAGAGATAAAATACTTGTCACGCGGTGCCCCTTGAGGCGCAAGGTATCTTTGGTGAAAATTTCAGCCGAATCCATGTCATGCGATTTTCACTCAAATTTCCGATGGGTTTGCTCATGAAAAATTAAAAATTTGGTGCCTTGAAACATAAAAAAATTCATAACTCGCAAACGATTAAAAAAATCGAAAATATACAAACAATATATGTTGTAGAGGGGTCTTTTGTGAAGATGATAGAGTAGTTTTAAACTGTCCAGGATATACAGGGAAGGCTGTGCGAATTTTTTTCTTCTAATTTCTAAAGGTTTCTAAAGAAGGCCCTAAAGACCACAGGAAAGATCTTTGGCACGATAAAATTTGCTCAATCCGTGCCCCGTCATAGCTGCCACATTGCCCAAACAGGACATCTCCATCGGCAGTGCAGAAGAGGGTACAAAAAAATAAAATATGTTTTTAAATCGATTCAGGCAGTTTGAAATTGGGGAAAATCAGTATTTTGAAAAGTATGCACTTTATGTAAAAATTTTGTATATGTTTTCGATTTAGTTTTAAAAGTTGTTTAAAAATCTGACATTTGAGTTGAATTCAATTTTTTCCCTTCCACACCCCTTCTGAGGTATTTCGAGAATGTCGAATTAAAAAATTACGAAAGGGTAGCGGGTGTTTCAAAATTTTTCAAAAAATTACGGAGCAATGCCAGTTGTACCCCGAACCTACCCTAAAAGTTTCAACTCCTCAATTTAAATAGAAAAAAATACATCCTTGAAAAAAATTGAAAGCAAATTCTAGGGTAGGCCAAATAACGCACTCTGGAGAGGTGGGTGGTGTTTGAAAAATTTTGAAAAAATTACGTATAATGGCTCGTCCCACCCCCTACCGACCCTAAAAGTTGCAACTCTTAGATTTCCATATAAAAAAATACGTCCTCATAAGAAAAAAAAAACGAACTCGGGGGGTGAAAATGAAGCGTAAGGGGGCCCCCAGAGGTGAAATACTTGTCACGCGGTACCCCTTCAAATGAAAGGTATATTTGGTGAAAATTTCAGCCGAATCCATGTCATGCGATTTTTACTCAAATTTCCGATGGTTTACTCATGAAAAATGAAAAATATGGTGCCTCGACACATAAATAAGTTCAAAACTCGCGAACGATTAGAAAAATCAAAAAATAATGAGAATAAATGTTGTAGAGGGGTCTTTTGTGGAGAGGATGGAGTGGTTTTAAATTATCCAGGATGTACCCGGAAGGCCGGGCCGAATTTTCTTGTATAATTTCTTGAGAAGGCCCCGACGGCCACGGGGTGGATCATGGGGACGATGAAATTTGCTCATTCGATGACAATTGATAGACACTACATTACCCAAAAGCACCACCTCTCTCATCCGTGCAGAAGGGGGTGAAAAAAATAAAAAAAACACATTATTTTAAATCGTTTTGCTCAAACCACACGCTTCGAGGAGTGTAATCTGGCGGTAACCCCAGTTTCTGGTTACCCCAGTTTCCGAATCTGACATCTGTCAAATGTGACAATGCACTATCAATGCATTTCTTAATTTGCTGTTTGGAGAGCACTCGGACGTTAACAGGAAGAAGCTTATTTTTTTCTCATCAACTTTGGGCATCTAAAAATTATTTGGTGACCGAAGGAGAAGCGTATACACATTACAAACCGACATACAAACAGAATTTGGAGCGGTACTGATTGGGGTCGTTTCGGTCTTTGCCAACCCGTTGCGGCCGATGCTGCTGACGGGGTGACCGAAATGTTACCAAACTTTGGTGGTCTGCTTCAAATATAACTCTTAATGATTTCCCAAAGTTTCATTGTTCTAACCCTCCTGGAAATATTTTTTTTTCGAAATTTATTTTCCGGGGAAAAATTTTCAACGTTCAAAAAGGACAATAATTCACATATTTATATCTCAGTTAATAACCGGGCGATTTTAAAAATTCAAAGTTTGTTTTGTATGCACGCAATGCGGCAATGATAATCCGTCGTTGGATTCGTGATTTAAAAAGGAATGAAAAAATTCATTTTAAAACGATCGAAAAAATTTACCGGCAAAATAAATAATAGTTTAATGCATTTTTAAAATTAGAAGCAGGGGTCTGATCAAATAAATTTATTGGGATTTTCTGTTGGTCTTGAGAAGAGAATTCCGGCGGTGTAATCAGCGATCGACACACCAAACATTATTAATAAAGCATTACTCTGAAAGTACTCACCCGATTTCAAAACAAAAGGAGAAGCCAATGCGAAAAATTTCGTAAAAATGCCAACGAAAGAGGCCGGGAAAAGTCAAGATTGATCCACGTTACATGCACTCCTAACCGAGAACCCTTAATTCTGACGTTTATTAATTGCCTGGAATTAGTGATGGTAGCAAGCAATGATAACCTGAAATCCCGAATTTCGATTGGCCCGTTTGACGTACATGTCACGTTCGACGCTTGACTTTCAATTATTTGAAGGGTTGAAATGAAAAAATCTGCAAGGTCAAAGGAAAACGGTCATATATTATAAACGGTTTGCCGTACGTATAAAATACCGGTTACCGAAATGATCTGAAATATATTTATCTACAATTTTTTATAGCAACATTTTCTCCTAGAGATAACGGTTGACGTTGTAGGGGTTAATATGTAAAAAATGGGGTGTTTTACCCCCAATAACTCCGCAAGGGCAATAGTTATGAAAATAACGATAATAGATAATTGTAGAGAAAAGAATTCCCTACAATAAATATTCATACAATTTTGCGATATCTTCAAAACTGAGCGCGCTATGGTGGCCCAAAGTTTTTCGTTGCAATAAATTTTGCTTGCACCCCGGGGGTGAAAAAATCATATCTCGAGAACGGGGCAAAATTTCAAAATATAAATAAGCAAGTTTTGTGTAGGAAGTATATGCGAGTATTTTGAGATACAAACCGATCCTCCAACTCGAAAACTGTAAAAGAAGATAGATTTTGCAGCGAAAAAAGTGGTAAATGGGTTCCCCCAGGGGGTGGGGGTGAGTTGAGAAAATTTTATGCATATGGATAGTTGCGTAAATAGTAGAGGCACAGTTTGGCATAAAAAAAAATTGAAATTTAATAAACTCTAGCCGCAACGGTCAAAAAGGGTGTTTTTTCCATTTTCGCGGGGGGTTGTTTTCGGGGGTTGAAATGTGTAAAAACCTGTCCCTTTGGTGATCCCGAACGTTTGTTGAAAATTTCACCCTTTTACCTTTTTCCGTTCGCCCGTTATTAAAGGTTCGTGTCTTGCAATTAGTATATATAAATAAATAAAATAATGATAGAGCGGGGTTTATTTAGAGATGTATTTGCAAGGTAAAACAGATTAAGAGTAAAAAGTGTCGAGAGAAGTCAATTTTGACACGCGGGAACTCATACAAACCGATAATAACGAGGAAAGCGGAATTGACAAAAAATTGTAACAAGCAAGTTTGAATTCGTTGTGTCAAAAGTGACATAAGCGGGCGTCGGCATTGCCGGCTCTTACTTTTTATGAATATAAGCTAATTAAGTGTTAAAAATGCACATTTGAGATAAAAAGATAGCACACACTGACAAATAATTTTCAAACTAGTCATACTATCGAAATTGCAGAGTTTTCTGTAAATTAATATCGAATAATAACGCATATTTAACGACTAGATGTTGAAACTTTGAGGACCTCGTGAAGGCTTAGGAAGCATGGTACAACATTTTAGAATCAAGATAAGCTGCTTAGAATTGTAGGAAGAATATCGCCACGTGTAGATTATCCGCCAATTTATACACACCTGATATAATAAATGCAGCCAATGCAGAAATGTCAATCATATTGTAAAACATTGCAAGTGGGCAACGATTAGTTGACCGTTCGCAAGAATAAGTGCCAAACATTTGGTCCATTGTATCCACCCCTAATTTATGGGCATTGTAGTCCAGAATGGCAATTGGCTTTTGCTTATTTAGATGATCTACCTCACAAGTATAATACATGTTAGACAGCAGCAGGACCGATTTATTCTTCTTCGGCACATATGAACACATTGAAACATTGCCATTATGGAAACCAAATAATGAGTTAAACAAAGGGCGCACAGCACTTTTCAAAAATTCAGGTGGCACGAATGTTTTGTTTGAGCGCACCGTTCCAACAAATGCAGCTTTTTGTCCCATCAATAACTTTGCCACTTCCAACGTTGAGAAGAAATTGTCGGCATATACTGTGCGACCGACTCCAAGGTATTTTCCAACCAAATCAAGCTCGATGTTTTGACCTTGATTGACCTAGCGTTCTTGACCCGGTGCCTTTCCACCATAAATTAAGCCTTTGAGCGGGTAGAAAAACTTCGAGTCACACGACCAGGACGACACTTTTCTTTGGACTTACGTTTTTCCTCAGCAGTCAAACACTGATACCGCGTAGTATTATTTACAAACATGTTCACAACATCCCAACTATCATCTGCTATTGTTTTATTGAAGAAAAAAACTGGAAAACCCAACAAATAAAATTGAACACTCGAAAAAATTAAACAAAAAAACTCAAAGAAGCACAAAAATACATGTCCACACGTTAAACGACAGTCTCACACTGGCTGGCTGGCTGGCAGCTGTTTGAATACACATTCAGGCAATACTTTATACATTCCAATACAATTAGTTCCGTAACAAACGGTTTCTCTGACGGTTTTTTTCACTATCACCCCTCTATTATACAGGGTGTTTTAAAATTCATGCACCAAAAATTTTCTGCGTACTCCTCGTAGATAGAAAGAAAGAAAACCCTTATGACAAATCTCGATTTTCTACAAAATAAAATGGATTTAACCCCTGTCCAGAAATATTAAAGAGACGCCACAGTTCCCTATCAATGAATACTTTCGTTCGCTTGTATAAAAACAAACGGTGTCGATTTTAAGTGTTGACGCATGAATGAATGGTGACCTAATTTCGAGCGCGCAGTTGAAATAATTTTATCTAAACATAAATAGTCCGGTGCGGGTTGATAAAACCGACGCACAAATTTCAAGTTCACTTTATTTATTATGTTTTTTTTTTATTGTTCCTGGCGGCTTCCTACACTTTTTTATTGCTGTACAATTGTATCCCCTGCAGTCCTATTACTTAAAATCACGGGGAGAGGCCAAGACCTAATTTGGAATAACACATTTTTAGAAAGTCCGTAAAAACATCAAACATGTGTTTCCAGGAAGACACAAATCGGTTTTAAAAATTCCAATTCCATATGGTACATTGACCTAATTTGTGTGCTGCATCAATGAAATCGACACCGTTTGTTTATCTAATGCTGACAGTACAAGCTCGAGAGACGAAGACCCCAGACCAGGCGAGCGCGAACATGTACGTGGTGTTCCCGCCTGTTTTTACACGCGAACGAAAGTATTCATTGATAGGGAGCAGTGGCGTCTCTTTAATATTTCTGCGAAGGGGTTTAATCCATGTTATTTTGTGGAAAATCAAGATTTGTCATTAGGGTTCTTTTTTTATCTACGATGAGTACGCAGAAAACTTTTTGTGCATGAATTTTGAAACACCCTGTATACAAGGTCCAGGGACCTTCTACCTGCGTTTACGTAAAACAAAAAAATTACAAACGAGCGCTCGAATTGCTCTTGAAACTGTTTAATCGATTAAGCATGTTGTTTTTATGGAATACATATAGTGGCACGTTTCTAGCGCATGGTATCCAAAAATTATGTATTCACAAAAGTTGTAAAAGGTCTCTACGGACCTTCTCACCGATTGAAGGGTTAATGTCACCCGATGTGCACCACTTCGAGTTTGTTGATGGGATTTTGCACATCATTGGCCCTGAAAAGGGTCGATGGTTTCAGTGGCTGGAGGTTCGATCTCGTTCTTAGATCTAATGCTCGATCAAGTATCCATCCTCGTCAATGCACTTCTGTACCCGCTGGCGAAAGTTTACTTGAACATTTCGAAGGGTTTGGATGGAAATTGCTCGAAATGCAGACGCAATCCTCTTCTTCATGTTCTGCACTGTAGTCGTACTAATTAATTGAAAAATTTGAATATTGATTAATCACGTTGCTCTGCTCCCGCACCTTTGATGCTGATGCCGAGGGTAATGCACGAATCGCAGCCTGGATTCATCTGATATTTCAAACAACATGACGGACAAAATTCGTGAAAAAACTCTTAAAAAAAGCATTTTCAAAAAAAAAACGTTTTCTACAAAATATTTGTATTTTTTCCCGTAGAATATGATCCCGCAATAAAAAATAGCGGGTTCTATTTGAAAAATCAAAGTTGAACTTCGTTTGACCTTGAAAATTAATGCCAAGGTCATTTTCAAGGTCACCAGTATATGTCCACCTTCGAACCCTACAACTTTTATCTGAAACATTTTTTGCCATGTTGCTCAGGTTTCGAGATATTTAGGGTGGCAATTTAAAATGGGACACCCTGTATGATACGCCAGAGAGCATTGTCATGTGCGCAGAGTTGGAAATCTGAATTCAGCTGGGAATGAAAATCTCTAGGGTTAAGTCAGATTTTTAATAATGCAATTATTTACATGATTAATCTACACAGTGGGCCAAAAAAAAACAATACAAATTTTAAATATTCATATTTTCAATAATAATTATCGCATTAAATATTGCGTTGAAAAACAAAATATTTACACATTGTAGATGACAAAAATAATTCATTGGATTTTTAAAAATTTTCTTATCGAAGATATTTCACATTAATGAAGGCGCTGCAAAGACGGGAGTTTATAATACACCGCCGCGTCGCATTTGTAGGTATCAAAATTAGTGGGCCATGACTTGTTTTCGTTTTCTAATGAATCACAGACATTAGCTGTCTCTTCTTGAATCACAGACATTAGCTGTCTCTTCTATCAGTCATTTTAGTTGTCGTCATAAAAATTGTTTGCCTAAGTAAAGATAAAATATTCATTAAACATTTATTTCAATATGACAATTTATCTGCACGAAAGATTGTGAACAAATACCCACAAAAGGGTTGGTCGGTTACAAGTATTCAGTGATTAATAATTAAACTCAGAACTTACGGTAACAATAATCGCAAAACAGATAAGTGGAAGACCACAGTACAGTACGAATTCCTGAAAGGTGCATTATAAACTCCCATTTTTGCAGAGCCTTCATTAATGTGAAATATCCTCGATACAAAAACTTTTCAAAAATGCAATTAATCACTTAATTAATTAATCACTCAATTAATCGTTCAATTACGAGCATATTTCGGCAACTCAGGTCCACTTTTCTGCCTGTTCTTTACAAGCAAAGCATCAACCCATAATTTGCGAAGTTCCGGATTTGATGAAAATCTAATACAGAATTTTAGGTTGTAAGTCAAAAGTCAACTGACGTGTACATCAGCTAACGAGTATTATAACCGCGTTGGTATATACAGGGTGTATTTGAAATAACGAACAGGCTCGTAACCACAAAGAGATTATATTATTTTTAAACAATATTCGCAATTATTTTGTTTATAACTGTAATAAAAAGCCCGCAATTAATTATTAAAGTTAAAGAGTGAAAATACGTTTGGGGGCAGTGGTAATGTGACCTAATTTTTAAACGGCATCGGCTTTAGATATCGAATTACAACAAGCGCGTAGGAAATATCTGAGTGCTCTTTAAGCGTCAATGAACTTGAGGACTGTTTATCTTTTACAAAAAAAAACGTTGCGATAATACTTCAAATTTCGGAGGCAAGAAATCGTATCTCGCGTTTTAAATAAACAAACACACATTCCATGCAGACCTAATTAAATGAGAAAAGCATCGGTTCTCAAAATGTTTAAAAAACCTCAAAAAATTAGGAAAATTCAAAATTTTGTTTTCGAATAAATTTTGACGTAAATGTGTTCACAAATAGTTTGTGTATGTGCCCTTAAATGCCTGTTCGTTATTTCAAATACACCCTGTATACGTGGACGTATTGCAGCCTTTCGCATAGCAATATTTTGACATGGTGTGAATATTTGACAATATAAATGTTTGTATATTCAAAGGTGTGAATAAATTGCAGGGTATCACAATATGCAATGCAGGCTCATAGAGTCATATGTCATAGACACAAAATAGCTACCAATTTAGTAACATACCGCAACCATTTAGGGTCCCGCCGTGCCACCGTTGCTTGGAGACACACATGAAGTGGCGCTAGCAGTCCATAAGTATATAGTCAAAGGGTCGCGCGATAAAATGAAGAAAGACAAATGACTGACATGATAGCCGGATTCTCATAGTAGTTAATTTGTTGAAGTTGTAAAGCTGATCCTTACCTTGAATATCAATGCATCGGACAAAGTAAAGGATCTATCTAGTTGTCCACTAAGTTGATTAATTTCCTTCTGCACCTCTCTGGTATCCTTTAAAATTTTTCCAATTTCACCATCTTGTTTTTTAATGTTACTAATGATCTCTAAAATTCTTCTTGTGTAACTAGACCTGAAATATAGCACTGCTGCATTGAACTGTCATCGCTTCCAAGTACAATTCATCCAAATTTACAAGGTCCTAAACTAAACCCACCTGTTGTTATGCTTATTGATTTTTTCACATTCTTCAAATAAACGTTTCTCCAATTGCTCTTTTTCTACATATTCGTGCTCCAGTTGATTCATCTTATTCCTAATTGAATACAATTTCTCTCTTTCTTCTTGTGCTTTTAACTAGAAATTGATTTTATTAACACTCAGTTTGTGAATAAAATCATATTCCAACATATCAAATGAAAAATTCCAAAAGCAATACTTGGTTGTTTATTGTTATTGTTTGTAGATATGGTTAGAATCAATCGATACGTTTTATGGGTCAGTAACAACTCAATTGCACTACCACGGTTAGAATGTGTGGGACCAACTATCAAAATAAAAGTCATTGAAGCTGTAGCACTGTTACTTACCTCTTGCTGACTATGACTTGTTTGAATAGTCCTGTACTGCTCAACCAATGGCGTTTGCACCTCATTCCACTGATTTGCTAAATCCAAGAGCCTATCGTTTCCGTTCTCCACCAGTGACTTCAGCTTAAACATGTTCTCCTCCTTTGAGAGGACGGCCAAAGTCTTTGATTTGACATTATACCGATCGACGGCCTCCTTCAACCTATTCTCCTCCTCGTTCTTAACATCGAAGAGCTGTGTTAACTTTGCCTCCTCATTCTTAAAAACCTCTTGTAGACTCTTATACTTCTCCCTAGAAATCTCAATGTTTTTAACCGCATTACCTATCTTGATTTCGAACTCATTTTCCTCTGATAATGCATTTGCTCTTTGTAAATTATCTTGTTGGATTAGGTTATCAGAATCTTTTTCCACTGGTGAGATGTTTAGATCCATAATTTTCGGCTGCATTAATTCTTGGAGCTTGAATTCCCCGAACGAAAACTCGTTGTCTTTAAAGAGCAACGATGGTATTAAGTGGTTTTTGCTGCATTGTTGTGTTACCATTGGCAAATTGTGTACCCAATAACTTTTTAAATCTTAAAATAAAAATTATTACTTGTTACGACAATTCTAACATATTGCATTCACTTACATTCAGTAGAGTTCTTGGTGTCTGGCTTTTGTATATTTTCAGTCCTTAAATGAACACTGTTTCCAAAACTCTGATGGAAATATGCATCTTCATCAATTCTAGCTCCATAGTATAATATATTTGTAGGAACCCAAGGTTTCTTCAAAGCCAATTTCACATTCTCTTCAATCTCCTTTACTAAGCGCGGTACATAACCTTAAAAAAGTGAATCCTTTAAATTTTCAACAGTAATCAAACTACTGACGATAATTTTTGTAGAAATTATTGGGGTCAAGGATCAAGACTGCTTGAGGCAAAAATTAACACGACTCCCGATTTTCTAAGAACAACAAGCAAAAGTGATCCAGACGCTAATAATGAAAATGAAAATACAGTCACGAGTTAGATTCGAGAAGACAATTGGCCAAACAGAAAGTTTACACTTCATATTTGAAAAATTAAATTTAGTGACACCAAGTGTCAGACGTTTATTAATGTGGACTACTATAATTGTAGTAAAAATGAGCTTGCCAAGATTTTGAGAAATGCCTATGGATACTATTACTTATGAAAGCAGTAACACATTTCCTACAAATTCAAACGGATCGAATTTAGTGCGCAAACAATTTTAAAAGTCCAGCGATAACTGATAACGTTATAGAAAATATAACGCATGAATAACAGGTAAACATATACGTGGCGAAGAAATGCGCATGCGCAAAAATCATGTGAAATGGTACGCTATATTATCATGTCTCTTTATGCGAATCAGTGTAATTCCTTTTAAAATCAGGTTCACTTACCAGTTAGCGTTACCAGTTAGCGTTTGCAACGATTGGTGCTTATGCTTAGGTTAGGGTGAGATTAATGTTCGCCTCCTTTTGGACCGTCCAGTGGTTTAACCCGCAGTAGCTTAATTTAATTTTGTTATTTTACGTTTGCAAATAGTAGATCTGAAGTAGTTGCGTTTACTTCGGTACGTACAATGCGTATTTACAGAAAAAACCCACCCACGTGCGATTGCCATGAATAACATGCACCCAGGTCTGATTGTCATCGTAATTAGAATTTCATTGTATTATCATCAACATTATTCGATTTCTTTGGTTAAAAAATAAGTGAGGGCAATTGTCACTTTTCATTAAAACGTACCTATAATTTCAGTAGTAGTTATTTTACTATTCTCCCTCGGCAACCTCTCAATTAGATACATTAAAACCCTCCTCAACTCAATCTCATTCGAGTACAGTATTGTTTGATACCCTAAATCACCACGAAACCCAACCGACTGCACTTGTTCAACTAATTGTGAAGCCAATTTCAGTTTTTGGCTCATGGATCCCGGCATCCTTTTTGGAAGACTCATTGCTGGATCGATTACCTCTAAACAACAAGAAATAGCAGCTACAGCTGTGTCCGGGTTGAAATTTTTCAAACTAGAAACGTCATCATCAATTGGGCTAAAAAGTACAACTTCACTTAAAATTTATACATGCTAGAGATATAGTACATTACCAATTGATATTCTTTAGCGAGTCTATTATTATGTTATCCACTTCTTCCATGCTGATGGCCTAGTTTTAATAACAATAATAAATGATCAATTTAACCTTAAAGTGACTTCAAATGACAGTAAAGATGGAGTAAAAATGAGGTTGGCAGCACTTTTGAACTTGGAAAATAGAGATGCGTGGTCCCCTGATATGCTGACGTGCAAGAAAAGGCAATAAAAATATAGCAGTCGCGACCATGGTGCAAAGATTACATGGTGTGCCTAGACGGCCGCGTTCTCACTCTAAAATCTTCCCCTCTCTCATTTGGCCGATGCTCAGTGATGCAACCTTGTAAAACTACTGCTAAGCTAAAAAAAAGTCGATATAACTAATTTAAATGTCTGTCGCACGTACTTTATTTACATTTTATCAAATTTTTTCGTATTGTTTAGTGTGGAAATAGCAAATTAAACATCTAAAACCACATTTATTAATTTTCTTACCAACCTAATTGCTTTAAATAAAAAAAAATAATTTTAAAGCTCGTGATATTTTAATATATCATTGTGTAATAAACTAAATGTTTTATCGCGTTTTTATGTCGAAATCGAATTTTAACGTGTTTTGCAATTTATTTTCGTTAGTGTTGATTTTTATAGTTTCATTTTTCATGGTTGGTAATTGCAGCATCAAAAATATTTAAAAGGGGCGTGGTACGGGAGTTATAGGCACACCATGTAATCTTTGCACCATGGTCGCGACCATGGTGTAATGATACATGGTGTGTCGGGATCGACGCGTTTTCTTTCTAAAATCGTCCCTTTTTGTCAGATTTTCGTCCCCAAACCGCCACGTTGACCAACCCTGAAAAGAATTGCGGTTTAGTCTATAAAGTCGGTACAAATAATGTCGGCATCTTTGTCGCACTGGCTCCTTATATTATGCCGAACTTTTAAATGACAAATATCTTATAATTATTTAAGTACATTTTTACATTAATAAAAGTTCATCACAGAGCAATAATATTTATGATTAAATGAATTTCATTAGAAATAAATTATATAATTAACATATTTTTTCCCACATATTATTTGAAAAATAGTTTCGTATTATTAAAAATATGGCTTAATTATAAATGAAGATACTTGTTAAAATTAAAAAATAGTAATAACAATAATCTATACAAAATAATTCGATAAGTTTTATGAACAAAGGAAATTCAGGATACTCGAAAACACGAAATTATTTGAAATGTTATTTTACGATTGATCATAAATAATCAAGTTTCAATGAAAATTCACAACAGTTATGCAGATACATTCATTTATTGCCATACTTACAGCAAAATCTATCAATACTAAAATATTTCGAAAACAGTTCAAAACTGGATCAAAATGTGAGGGGTACTTTAACTTTTTCATTATTTCTTCTTCATCGAGCCATTACTCATCTCTTTCACTACTCAATAATGTTACCATTTATAAATAAATATAGGGAAACTTTTTAATGTACCATATTCTGCAGTTTTTGTCTTATAGATCAAATAAGTTAATTAATAGTAAATACAACTCAAAAATATGGGTATAATTGTCTACTGTACAATATATACATAGTAAATATAAAACTTTTGTACCAGGAATGTTCTTGTGTTCTTGCTGGTGTTCATATCCTCAATAAAACAGTTCTGAATCAAACATTTCAAATACCACAAATAATAACACACATAGGCATGATGTCAATAAGGATGTAATATGTTTAGTTTTTATTATACAAATTTTTAGTAATCGTTTCCAATTGTTAATCAGATTCTTGTGAATAACTCATGACGAATGCGTTATTGAAATGCACTACACAAAATTTCTTTAAATAAATATTGCCCTTTTAAATGAAAATATTCCATGTATTACAGATATTTCTTTACATATCGTTGGCTTACAACCAAAACCAGATAGGTACTTTTTTTTTCATTTTTGAGATTACTGCAGTTCTGGCCAAAACCATATATGTGTATCATTAATGGAAAACTCGAATATGGATGTGTAGAGAATAGACCTAATAGACTAGAAGATTTTTGATGTAATGTTAAACTTCAATATCTCAAAACTGTCGAATTGTAACTTATCGGTTTTCGGTTTGAAGGCAACGATATATGTGTACCAAAAATATAAACAATTACATACTTACTTTTCAACATTTCAAATAGCAGCAGTATGACTTTGCAAGTGTGTAGACTTTCGATATATATTTACAAAAATTGTTTTTAATGCTAACAGGCATTACTTACCAATATAGGAAAGACATGGAAACGCCAAGTTTACAAATTTTATACACTAAATTCATGAACATAAATATTGTCCACTTTAAATAATAGCACATGTTGGTATACTATAATTTGTATTTATTTATATACACTGTACATTTGCATATAATAATAACATATTGGTTCAAGTAAAATGGAAAACGGACACAAGGGTTAGAGAAAATAGAGAATAATAATAATAATATATTTGTTGGTATATCTTATAATATGATTACTGTTACATTCACAAACAATTACAGAAAATTACTGCATTCTTACTTGTAACTGTTTATAACATTTTCTTTTTTGGAATTTCATTCGTAGGCAGGAAACGTTCATTCTCCAGTGAATAAATCACCAGCAGACAAAATTGCAAAATTGCTGTTTCAATACCTGTCTGGAAACTCTTGGTCGTTCAAGTTGCTCTAAAAATATAATTTGTATTTCTTCACAGAAAAGGTAATGTTCCAATCGTTAGCTTTACAAATAATTCCGATCACAATCAAATGCGCATAGCATAGAGCAGATCCATTGAATCAATGAGTGATTTAAAATTTAAGGCCTACTATGAAAAACGGAAACAAAAAACATCAAATATACTGTGGCTGCACATACAGTTGAGGGTAAGCGAAAATAAAACAATTATCATACAATTAATGATTACAACTACACAATTAAACCAATTTTGTCACACGGATCAGTTCTTAACTCGAGAGACTTGGAGATCTTCGACAGGGTCCTTGCAGGCTGATTGGAGTAAGTACCGGATGTACGGATGCTTCCGATGGCCTCGCAGTTAAGTAGCAATAGGTCAACACTTCCTGGCTCTCCGTCCTCATGTCGCCACAGATGTATGGCGAGGGGGTTGCTATTTGAATCGTCCAGTGCGGTGGAGACTGCCCCCGGTACCTATCCACCCGTCAGTCCGTCTTTGTAACCTCTTCCCGGTCCAGCATGATTTATGCAATTGTGACCATTGTTCTTGCACGATTCCACAATACAGCGCACCATTTTGATATAAAATCGTATATCCACTGAATAATAAAACAACTCTCTTTGTGTTTCACACCAAACAAAACAACGCTTGAAACTAACCTACGCACAGGGGTGCTATTTTTGAATCGTTCGACACGGTGTCGCATGCGAGATATCGGCAAATGTCGATCACTTTTCATGAATCGGTATTATTGAACGCGTGACACCATGTCGCATGCGAGATATTTCGATCGACACTTCTCTACTGCCCTAAAGTAGTCGACACAGTCATGTCGAATGGTTATCCCACAGAGCATTAAGGATAAAGAGGGACAGTTCAATGTTAACTTTTGGAAACGCCATCAGCGCCGTCTGCGAGTCATCTGGCCAAACACATCGAGCCAGCGGGAAATTTAAAATTGCAACTTTACAATTCATTTTAGCAAGTGTTTCGAACTTTTTGGTTCTCATCAGTGCGACGCATCCAAATAAAAGTGGAAATCGCAGACACTTGCTTTATGATTTAATCAAACGCAAAAAGTAAAGCTCTAAATGATGTTGAAGGGGATTCGCTTGAAATTTTTTCCAAACGAATTCTTTTTAGGGCAGATGTTAAATCATGTAGTGAGCTACATTCTTGAAGGGGCCGTTTTAAAAAAGATTTTGCAGGAACTGTACTGGAAGAAGTACTACAAGAAGGTATATTAAAAATTGTCAGAATTGCATTCCAATTTAAATATTTTCTACAGGAATTAATAAATACTTAAAAAGTGGTCCTCACAAATGTGCATAACTTTTGAAAGTGGAATTTTTTTAGAGTAATACATTCAATGGAATTAACCCATTCATCTCTGCGATTAGGACATTTCGGAAATGTAAAGAAAGCTTTATTTTTAATATTTGAATCGCGGGTATAAACGTTACTGCAATAAGGTGCCTTAAGAGTACTTAATTTACCCATTGCACACTCTTTTAGGTTTAAGAATATTAGCTTAAATTTGAATTATAAATACCTGGCCGAATAACAATTCAACTCGTGACGTTAATGAGGTTATGTACGTCTAAAACGACCGGCAATATGATGGGAAATAGATGTTGTCATATCTCATTTGTGAAATTATTCAAAAGTCTATTTTACTTTAAAATTTATCAAATAGACTTAAACAAACAATTAACACTAGTGGATTTTGAATATTGCCAGATATTTGGATGTTCTGAAATACCTAAAATAAATGTAACCAACAAAAATATGACCATATTGCTTGGTTACAAAGATTTGTACATAGATTTGGCAGCGTTGCATTTCGTTACTTGGGCCAGATGACTGTGAGATGGCGTGGTTGTCGCGTTTCCAATTCTTCCTATTCAATTAACCCCCCCTGGGTTATCCTAACCTAAAACAAGGACAGTGGACAGTTTATTACTGCATTATAAAATTTATACACATGCAATAATATAACCATTTTTCATTTTTGTTAATAGTCAGTGGTTAGTTATCAGTAAGTTACGTAACACTCGTGCATTATATTGTATATCACTGTTTGCAATGATGAATATACTTTTCATGAATGCAGTGTGTTATTGCTAAATTACTGTTATGGGAGAAGGAAAACGTTTTTCTTAATTAGCTGTTACTGATTATTAGTTGATAAACTCTGCTTGATATTGTAATGTCCTAGCTATCCTTAAAATGAACTTCAAAATCACAATCTTAATCCATTTAACCAAATAAAAGTTTATATAATGTCATCAATATCTTGTTATTTACATATAATTGTGTATTTGAAATTGTTGAGTTCACCAACAACCACTATTCACAAGTAAATTCATTGGAAAATTTTCCTTTCCTCAAATCCGGCTTCCCTTCCATAAAACCAAGATAATTTTGTTAAACTCTTGTAAAATTGTCAAAAAGATTTATTGCAGCAGTATTTATGATCTGTAGCTGGTTGTAAATATTTGTGCGAACCCACCATTCAATCCATACCGAAAGTTATTTACATAATTCCCTTTTAAATCTGTTAAATAGTTAGGTACCTGCTCTAATTACATAACAGATTACATGCAGGTAGATTTAAATCTACAGTAAATAAGTATATAAATGTTGCCCCGATGTGCTGGATCGCATATTGCTTTGTGTTACCTGTGCGAAATATTAAACTATTTTAAAAATGGTGTTCGATGAAAGATGCAGGGAGTTAATTAAAAATGTGATATATTTTATGAAGAAAGAGAAGGAATCGCTACAAGCACTTGTCCCTTTAACATCATATGTTAAGCGTGCCGCAAAGGCTCTCAAACTGCACGAATCAACGATCCGAAACATAATTTCCGAAACAAAGGAGGCGAAAATATCCCCTGTATGTAAAAGGATAAGAACAAAACCAAAAATTGATATACCAATTCAACAAATAAATGAAATACGAAAGGAAATTTAGAATATGCACAAATTAAATGAACCAGTGACTATTACTTTATTATTGAAACGTTTGGAAGATCGCTGTTTATATGATGGGGCCAGAGAAAGTTTACGAAAACTGGTGTTATCAATGATGATGAACTGTAATAAATAGTATCACTTATTTCATAATAAAATTTCATACTCAAATAAAATGCCCCTTTCGTTAAACCCAAATTCAATTGTTTTATTTTTACTAACAAACTGTAATACACATTAACACTATTATTTAACCTGTTTCACAGTATTTTGTTTGACTTATTTAATAACAATTTAGATAAACCTTCGTGATATATTTTAATCTTTTGATTATTATCACTGACCCCGACGACGTAATAAAAGTCTCGAGTAGCGGGAAACCATAAAGTGGTCGAGCGACCGAGCGTCCAACCCCCAATTGTATACAGAATATTTTTTTTTATCGTGGGCCATAGGATTTTACATGCTAAAAATTATACCTTGTGTTATTATATATTTTATCATAAAATTTTGAAGAAAATTTTAGTTAGTAATAAATCAATTATTTTTCTACATGATTTCTTAGTCAGAATAATAAAAACATGTTTTATTCCATTAGAAAATGGAATTATTTAAAATAAATAACTGAGCAAACATAATCAAAGTACCTTGAATTTCTGAAATGTCTGATTAGTGAATTAATTTCATTTGTTAATGGAATAAAACATGTTTAAGTTAATCTGATTAAGCACATCATGTGGAAAAGTAATTGATTTATTACTAACTAAAATTTGCTTTAAAATTATATGGTAAAATATACATTAACACAAGGTATAATTTTTAACATGTAAAATCCTATGGCCCACGATAAAAAAAACGTACTGTATATAAAATATAAACTGCAAATCTCGTCGTTTTCTATCTTTTTTCAGCCTGTGACCCCTGTATTTAATAACTAAGAGGGAACGATTTTAATGATATGCTGTCAAGCGACGATGACACTTTTACAAGAGTTTCACAAAATTATCTTGGTTTTACTATATTAAACATGTCCTCTGTTTAATAGATATATAATTTTTTGGATTCTGCCATTGTTTACCCACAACTCTTATTTTGCAAAGAAGCAGAGTTGATGATGTTTACCGTTTATACGCTACAAATTCGCCAACCGAATGGTGTGGAGTGGTGAAGCATTTTAAGTCCCCAAAGAGAGCCGTCTGTCTGGCATCGAAATGTACATTTTTTGCCCACAATTTCCCCAGTTTAACAATAAAAGCGAACAGTCAAAAGGGCCCAATAAACCCTGGTAAACCTGAGTTTTATAGAAGCAATATCCATAAAAACAGCATAGGAAGCCTTTTTTTCAAATGAGCAGACGCACCCTATCAGAAATTATATAAATTCTGAACAAATACAAAAATTATTGATATTTAATTTTTATATAATATATTTTCATTTTCTAAAGTACCCAACATGATAAAAATTTATATTGGCATCAATGAAATTGCTTTGTTGCCAAACGACCCACACGACATGCTCGTGAGTCTTCAAGCGTAAATCTCGATGGGTATTCAAAAATACCGTTTTAGTGTCGCGCACGACATTTGTAATCGACTCTTCTCGCATGCGACACATGTCGACTACTTTTCAATAATAGCACCCCAGATTCTAATCTGTGAACCTACGACACGATGCGACCTTGCAGTCGCGTGCGTAGAAAAAGAACGTACTATGAATGCAATAAATCTGACAGAGAAGCTGTTTTTCCAGTCACACCACCTCCTTAACATGAATCTTTCTTAATTTTGCTTGCAGAGTTAGGAACAGGTTGAATATTCATATATTCAGGCTATATTTCGTTTCATTCAATTTATTTAATGCTTTCTGCAATAAGTAAGGTTGTTTTTAATTTATGAATCTTTCATTTATTTACGGTTGGCGATGAAGGATGGCTCGGGCAGATTTTCTGAAAAAGTGGGCGTGGCCCTCTCAATCCCGACACACCATGTATAATTACACCATGGTATAACCCTAAGCACAGATTAATCTGGAGCGACAGGATACTAGTCGCGACCATGGTGTAATTATACATGGTGTGTCGGGATTGAGAGGGCCACGCCCACTTTTTCAGAAAATCTGCCCGAGCCATCCTTCATCGCCAACCGTAAATAAATGAAAGATTCATAAATTAAAAACAACCTTACTTATTGCAGAAAGCATTAAATAAATTGAATGAAACGAAATATAGCCTGAATATATGAATATTCAACCTGTTCCTAACTCTGCAAGCAAAATTAAGAAAGATTCATGTTAAGGAGGTGGTGTGACTGGAAAAACAGCTTCTCTGTCAGATTGATTGCATTCATAGTACGTTCTTTTTCTACGCACGCGACTGCAAGGTCGCATCGTGTCGTAGGTTAGTTTCAAGCGTTGTTTTGTTTGGTGTGAAACACAAAGAGAGTTGTTTTATTATTCAGTGGATATACGATTTTATATCAAAATGGTGCGCTGTATTGTGGAATCGTGCAAGAACAATGGTCACAATTGCATAAATCATGCTGGACCGGGAAGAGGTTACAAAGACGGACTGATGGGTGGATAGGTACCGGGGGCAGTCTCCACCGCACTGGACGATTCAAATAGCAACCCCCTCGCCATACATCTGTGGCGACATGAGGACGGAGAGCCAGGAAGTGTTGACCTACTGCTACTTAACTGCGAGGCCATCGGAAGCATCCGTACATCCGGTACTTACTCCAATCAGCCTGCAAGGACCCTGTCGAAGATCTCCAAGTCTCTCGAGTTAAGAACTGATCCGTGTGACAAAATTGGTTTAATTGTGTAGTTGTAATCATTAATTGTATGATAATTGTTTTATTTTCGCTTACCCTCAACTGTATGTGCAGCCACAGTATATTTGATGTTTTTTGTTTCCGTTTTTCATAGTAGGCCTTAAATTTTAAATCACTCATTGATTCAATGGATCTGCTCTATGCTATGCGCATTTGATTGTGATCGGAATTATTTGTAAAGCTAACGATTGGAACATTACCTTTTCTGTGAAGAAATACAAATTATATTTTTAGAGCAACTTGAACGACCAAGAGTTTCCAGACAGGTATTGAAACAGCAATTTTGCAATTTTGTCTGCTGGTGATTTATTCACTGGAGAATGAACGTTTCCTGCCTACGAATGAAATTCCAAAAAAGAAAATGTTATAAACAGTTACAAGTAAGAATGCAGTAATTTTCTGTAATTGTTTGTGAATGTAACAGTAATCATATTATAAGATATACCAACAAATATATTATTATTATTATTCTCTATTTTCTCTAACCCTTGTGTCCGTTTTCCATTTTACTTGAACCAATATGTTATTATTGTATGCAAATGTACAGTGTATATAAATAAATACAAATTATAGTATACCAACATGTGCTATTATTTAAAGTGGACAATATTTATGTTCATGAATTTAGTGTATAAAATTTGTAAACTTGGCGTTTCCATGTCTTTCCTATATTGGTAAGTAATGCCTGTTAGCATTAAAAACAATTTTTGTAAATATATATCGAAAGTCTACACACTTGCAAAGTCATACTGCTGCTATTTGAAATGTTGAAAAGTAAGTATGTAATTGTTTATATTTTTGGTACACATATATCGTTGCCTTCAAACCGAAAACCGATAAGTTACAATTCGACAGTTTTGAGATATTGAAGTTTAACATTACATCAAAAATCTTCTAGTCTATTAGGTCTATTCTCTACACATCCATATTCGAGTTTTCCATTAATGATACACATATATGGTTTTGGCCAGAACTGCAGTAATCTCAAAAATGAAAAAAAAAGTACCTATCTGGTTTTGGTTGTAAGCCAACGATATGTAAAGAAATATCTGTAATACATGGAATATTTTCATTTAAAAGGGCAATATTTATTTAAAGAAATTTTGTGTAGTACATTTCAATAACGCATTCGTCATGAGTTATTCACAAGAATCTGATTAACAATTGGAAACGATTACTAAAAATTTGTATAATAAAAACTAAACATATTACATCCTTATTGACATCATGCCTATGTGTGTTATTATTTGTGGTATTTGAAATGTTTGATTCAGAACTGTTTTATTGAGGATATGAACACCAGCAAGAACACAAGAACATTCCTGGTACAAAAGTTTTATATTTACTATGTATATATTGTACAGTAGACAATTATACCCATATTTTTGAGTTGTATTTACTATTAATTAACTTATTTGATCTATAAGACAAAAACTGCAGAATATGGTACATTAAAAAGTTTCCCTGTATTTATTTATAAATGGTAACATTATTGAGTAGTGAAAGAGATGAGTAATGGCTCGATGAAGAAGAAATAATGAAAAAGTTAAAGTACCCGTCACATTTTGATCCAGTTTTGAACTATGTTTTCGAAATATTTTAGTATTGATAGATTTTGCTGTAAGTATGGCAATAAATGAATGTATCTGCATAACTGTTGTGAATTTTCATTGAAACTTGATTATTTATGATCAATCGTAAAATAACATTTCAAATAATTTCGTGTTTTCGAGTATCCTGAATTTCCTTTGTTCATAAAACTTATCGAATTATTTTGTATAGATTATTGTTATTACTATTTTTTAATTTTAACAAGTATCTTCATTTATAACTAAGCCATATTTTTAATAATACGAAACTATTTTTCAAATAATATGTGGGAAAAAATATGTTAATTATATAATTTATTTCTAATGAAATTCATTTAATCATAAATATTATTGCTCTGTGATGAACTTTTATTAATGTAAAAATGTACTTAAATAATTATAAGATATTTGTCATTTAAGAGTTCGGCATAATATAAGGAGCCAGTGCGACAAAGATGCCGACATTATTTGTACCGACTTTATAGACTAAACCGCAATTCTTTTCAGGGTTGGTCAACGTGGCGGTTTGGGGACGAAAATCTGACAAAAAGGGACGATTTTAGAAAGAAAACGCGTCGATCCCGACACACCATGTATCATTACACCATGGGTTATACTGTGGCACTCGACTTTTGGCCTCGAAACATACCGATGGGGGCGCTACGATCGCTTCGAACAGCTGTAGAAAACGAGTACTTCGTTCGCTTACCGTTTAGTTCTGTGTACAAGTTTCTCATTTTATTTTAAAAACTGTGTTTCATAACTCTGTTTGTTCACGAAAATGTTATAATGTGCGCATTATTTAATTGTATGGGCAGCATTAATGGGGAACATTTAACACTCAATTTAACACTTAATATGCTTATTAAACACGCACACGCATTTGCGTGTTTAATATGGTTATTAAACACGCTAATTCGCGCTTTAATTCACCGAACGCGATTTATGATAATATTTTGTTTACCCTGTTTGATACTGATTTTTATTTTTTTTCAATTGTAATTGTAATTACAACTTTAATTTCGATTTTAATTTTGATTTTGTTTTTGTTTTTTTTTTAATTTTGATTTTGATTTTAATTTTGATTTTAATTTTCGTGAACAAAGTATAGTGTACAACTCGCATATAATAGCTATAATCACTCGAACTATTTGCTCCACTCGCCTACGACTCGTTCAGCAAACATCGTTCTCGTGATTAATAGCCATCAATATATGCTCGTTGTACAATATACTATTAAGCCTCGGCCAAGTATTTAAATATATTTGAATGCTAATCCAGACAGCAGGTGTATTGTTGAAGGGGAAAAGATTTTAAATGCCAAGCATTTAGTACTATGTGGCCGCAAAAATTCTGATTTAACTGAACCTGCTAACATCATATTAGGACTTCGTTTGCAAACAAGTCATTTACAGGGAAATCCCCATACAATTAAAGGCCAGCTTAAATATGCAGAAATGGTGTTCATAATTAAATTTGAATGTAACTGTAAAGCAGGTTTATCTGGATAGAACCTGTAAACCTTAACCCCACAATGCTTGGTTAGATTAACAAAACCGCCCTTCTCTTTAGGAAAATAGTGAAAATGAATATTTCTATCCTTTTCTTTCTTCGAATGACATCCGAAGACACAACAATTTGTATTAAATTTATCATTGGGCCCTATTCTGTTTTTATCACTTTCGAAAAGTTTTCGATTGTCATCGAAAACTTTTCACTTCACGCAAGTTTCCGATTCTGTTTCTATCACCGGTCGAGTTTCGAATGACGTCAGTCGAAAAGTAAGATTCAGTTTTATCACCGAGTTCGGAGCAGGTGATAAGTGTGTGTTAACCATAAAATTGTGAAAATGCTCTTTATTTCGCTTTATTATTGCTGCGGGAACAAGAAGCAGCAGCTGAAAATTATTATTTGCTGCAATTTTAACGACATTTACGGGAATTTAGCAATCCATTTGAAACGCTGAAATGTGAATTAAGAATATTTGTTTTAAAAACAACAAATTTGTGAGAGCTTCGAACTAACACACCCATATTAGATGCTGATTACTACTTTTCAATTCCACAATTCTTCAAAAATTCTTCAAAATTAACTTAATTACAGTTCGCTTTAAGTGCACTCGGTACTGATTTTCCCGCGTAAATTTGAAAAATGGCGAAAGCATGCCGTTATTAGTTCACTTGCTTCGATTTTACAGTGTTGTCACACTTATTTTATCACGTTAGAAACGGAATACCACCAATTTGCCGTTCGATCGAAAACGATGTGATAAATTTTCACGGCGTAAAGTTATCACCGTGATAAAAACAGAATAGGGCCCATTTACTAACCCTTATTGCAAAAATACTCAAAAGAATATCGTGCTAATAATCGCAAAACCAATGATTATAACAGACTACAACCTACAAAATGCAAGTATAACGGGCGTGAAGCATGCTTGAATGTGCGGGAAATACTACTACTAGCTTCATCTAGGTCCGTAGGAGTAAACCACCGATCCTGGTCGTAGATCAAATGCGTCAACTAAGTATAGCAGTGCACCTACCAGAAAAACATAACCTGAAATATCTCTCACGTGCCCTGTCCTACATTAAAGTTTGTGCGCTTTAAAAGCTATTATTATTAATTGCATCTATAACCATCATGGAAGATAAACGATTTGCTCATGTAGCTACCGATCCGAAATTCAGGCGGATTCCAAAGCAAGAGCGTAAAGTGAAAATCGACAAGAGGTTCCAGTCTATGTTCAATGACAAAAAATTCAAAGTTAAGTATACAGTTGATAAAAGGGGCAGACCAGTAAATAATTCTACAACAGAAGATCTGAAGCGTTACTACGAATTGAGTTCAGAAGATGAGCAAGAGTCTAAAGAGGAGTCAGTTGTAGAAAATAAAAAATCAGGTAAAAATGTTACAGAGGATGTAAGTGATGACGATTTGAAAGTAGAATTAAAGACAGATAACATACCTAATAAGGTAAAAAAGAAATTAAAGAATTTAACGGTCAATTATGCTAGAGGTGAGGGCAAGCTATTATCGGATAGTTCTTCGGATGATGATGATGTCGAGTCTGAAGACGAGGAATCAGACTCGGATGGCATTGAACATAACTGGGGTGAGCTTGATGGTGATGCAGAACGTACTGATGACATAACCTGTAGATTAGCTGCTTGTAACATGGATTGGGATAGGATAAGAGCCACAGATTTAATGGTTCTTTTTAATTCCTTCCTTCCACCAGGAGGGCGAGTTGATTCCGTTAAAATATACACCTCGGAATTTGGAAAGCAAAGGCTAACCGAAGAAGAAGTTAAAGGACCTATTGAACTAGTCGAGTCGAATGAGGACGGAATTGATGAATCAGCAGAAGGGTCCAAGTATCACATGGAAAAACTCCGCCAGTATCAACTTAACAGGCTAAAATATTACTATGCAGTAGTTACATGTGACAGCCCTAGTACGGCAAACAAGATTTATTCAGAATGTGATGGGATGGAGTATGAATCCAGCGCTACAAAAATGGATTTAAGGTTTATTCCTGATGAAATGGAATTCAAAGATGAACCTAAAGAAGTGTGTGGTAAGATCCCAGAGTTGAATAAGTACAAACCGAGATTTTTCACCACTACAGCACTGCAGCAGGCGAAAGTCGATCTAACTTGGGATGAAACAAATCCTGACAGAGTTGAAATGACACAAAAATTAGCTACTGGTAAGCTTGATGAAATTTCTGAAAATGATCTACAAGCATATCTAGCTTCCAGCAGTGGGGAAGACGAAGAGGAGGAGGTGGAAGAAGTAGAAGATACTGCAGGCGATGCAAAAAATCCTATTGATAAATACAAGGCACTATTGCAAGAAATTGAAAGCAAGGAGAAAACTAAAGAGAAGAAGGACGTAGAAATGGAGATTTCCTGGGGAATCGATTTTGAAGCCAAGACAGAAAAACTGGTGAAGAAGAGGATAGAGGAGCAAGAGAATAAAACACCTTTCCAGCAGTACCTGAATAAAAGAAAAGAGAAACGAAAGCAGAAGACGGATGCAAAGAAACAAGGTGATGATTCTGAAATTCCTTCAGATGTTGATATGAATGACCCATATTTCGCTGAAGAATTTGATAAACCTGAATTTAAAAAATACAAGAAAGAGGACAAGTTAGTTTCGGATACTGAGGAGGAGGACGAGCAGAGGAATGCAGAACTCGAATTGTTACTTATGAATGAAGATGATGAAAAGAAGCACTTCAGTTTGAAAAGAATCCTGGACCAAGAAAATGAAAGTGCAAGAAGTAAGAAGAAAAAAAAGAGAGGGAAAGGGAAAGCGATGGATATTGCTGATGAAAAGAAAGATGCTTTTAAAGTCAATATTGATGATGAGAGGTTTTCTGCCTTGTTTACTAGTCATCATTATAATATAGATCCAACAGATCCTCATTTTAAGAAGACCGAGGGGATGGTGACGCTGATCAGTGAGAAGGTTAAGAGGAGGAATCTGTGCGAAGAGGGATCAGCGGTGAAGGAGGTCAAGGGTTCGAAGAGAGCAGAGCTGAATGTTCTTGTCAAGTCTGTGAAGAGAAAAACTGAGGCTTTTACAAATAAAAAGTGATCTTTTAATGTATTATTTTGTTTATTTTAACCTTTGGTAAGTGAAATTAGTAATCATAGTCTATTAAACGTAAGAATATACTTGCCTTGCCCACAGATAGTTACCAATGAAATGACCATATTCATGAAAGTATTATTTACACTATCACTGTTTACAATGAAAAAGAAAACAAATAAATTGAAGAAAAGAAATATTTTATTCATTGCAACAATAATACACTATAATATGATAAATGCATAATAAACGATCAGCTGCTCTGTAACATAGACTCGAACATTCTTATTGGCCGTTGCAGGGCATCGACGCAAGCGCTAAGGAAGCGCGTTCTAACATCCATTCTGCAGCAAATTCATTTCATGGCGTGGTATAAATTAACTGCATTAGACTGACTTAGATTCGGAACACTTAAACCTGTGGGAAATATTAAAATCTTTCTTGCACTTTATCCAGTGGACCAGACTCAAATGGGCAATACAACCGGTGCACCAATTTTGAGCATTTTCTCCTCGGGTGCATAGTTGTTCGATAAAAAACATCTAGAAAAATGAATAAACACAGCACGACAATTTTTTATGGGCAGTAAGTCGATCTGATCCGCAAGCAATCATATCGGAATAGTAAAATAAGTTATAATTGATGATATTATTTCATTGTTAACAAATATATAGTATTAATTACAACTTGTAAATAAAGGGCGTCCTGAAGACAGAATAGAATTGCATGGGCATCTTTCTTATTCTTTAAGCTAGAGATCTGGTTAAATGGGTAATGTGCAGTTTTGTATGCAGGTTTATATGTTCAGAAATTTATTTAAAAAAAAAAACTAAATATCTCAATTTTTTGAAAAATCAAATATCTCAATAATTATTACAGATGTAGAAAAAAGTTTAAAAAGAAAGTTACTTAGTTTAATTGTGCAAACATAGGAATCGAGTCAAAATTCAATTCAAGATGGCGGTTTTGGAGATATTATTACCACCTTTTTTATTTCAAATTACTGTTATATTTGATTTTTACATGCCTAAACACTGTTATATTTGATTTTTACATGCCTAAAGACTTTTTTTCTCTTTTCAATGATTTATAAGAACCTAAGTCAAAACAAAAAAAATATGAGAAATATATGACAAATATTAATTGTTTTTTAAAACAAGTAGTATAGCTGTTTAATGTTGGCGGCGTTTACTTCGTGGTACATCTTGATTGTAGATTGGAATAAAACACTTTAACTTTTTTATACCACTATATTTTATTTATGTGACTAGTTTCGACCATTCACTGGTCATTTTCAAACATATACACTTATGTTTGAAAATGACCAGTGAATGGTCGAAACTAGTCACATAAATAAAATATAGTGGTATAAAAAAGTTAGTGTTTTATTCCAATCTATAAGTAGTATAGCTATTTATGTAACAAGTCCACAATATAGCACTTTCTTGGACGAGACGTTTTATGGCCGAGCGAGCGAAGCGAGAGAGTCTAATAACGGAGGCGAGTCCACGAAGTGCTATTGTGGACGAGTTACATACAAAGCTTTATGTTCGACTGCTTTTAGCATTTTTGGAATACTTTTAAAATACAAGCTGAAGCAATTTATTTATATATATTTTAATCATAGTGTGCATTTGCTGCCACACTAATGTCAGGCATTGTAAATTTCATAGAGAATGGATGATTAGGATAAACAATCTAAGTCGCACAATAAACGTCCAAACCTTGCAAATGTCTTCAGGAGTAAGTGTAATGAATAATAGTAAGTACTATCGCTATAAACCACTATCATAGTTGATCTCTCTTTTGCATGAGTAATTTGCATTCTATTTATTAGGTGTCCTAACCAAAATTAAAATCTGTCATTTCTGACACTGACATAAGAGTCCAATTTACTTTATCAATTATGGGACTAGTACGAAATGGCATACATTTTGGCCTAAAAACAAACCCACAAAGTTACTATTTTCGTACAGTCGAACATAAAATTTATTATAATTGTCATGTTGCATTAGTTTATCAGTTGGATAAATCAATAATACTTGTGTCTTAAGTTGTTGTAGTATTGATAAAAAAAAAATTTAAATTGCAAGTTATCCAATACATGAACAATATGATGTTCTGTAATTACATCAAGTGTTGCAAAAACCTATATCTTGCCGCATAAACATACCGCCGGTCATCAAGGTATTTAAAAGATTGAAAATGCAACTGCATGGATGTTTAAAAAACCTAAGAAAAATAGAAATGTGGTCGTTGATGATGAAGAGTTACTATTGGCTTGTGTGGCAGCTAATCCGAACAATTTAATGTTGGCAAATAGAAAATCAAGTTAACGTATCTAAATCCAAGGCATCGACAATTTAAAAAAAATGGTGATGTGGCCATCATGTTACTTTCTCCGACTTGATGGTATCATTTATATTTAAGCTTTCATGGTTTATTTCTAATTTAAATCATATTTTAAATGTACATAGAACGTTTTGTAGACGCGGATGAAACTGATGTTTAAAACGTCAAAATTATGTAAGATGGAAAAATTTTACTTCAAATTCAAAAACTCAGTTTACGAGAGATTTCGAAAAAAACTTATACTTTATAAGTTGTTCATTTTGGCATTCTCTACAATTATTATTAACATAAATTTACTGTAACTATTATCGTTTCATAATTATAAACCAAAAATGAAAGAAAAATTAATACATTTTTTTCTCGAATGACAATGATTTTGTGAAAAATATTTTTAAACCAAAGATGTTCATTTCTTTATTGTCTTCAATAATTGTTTAAATGTTTTTGTGATTTTTTCATATTTAAGAAAATATCGGAAAAAAACAAAAAACAGTTAAGGTAAACACCCACTTCCGGTGTACGAAATTTTACCAAAAGCTTTTCAGTTCTTAAATAAGACTTATGTTCAAAGTTTCGCATCAATTGCTCAATTAGTTTTTGAGATACAGCGCGCACAGACAGACAGACTCACAGACACATTTTTTTTTTCCAGAAATTGTTGAAATGGCATCTGGGAACCCCAAAACGGAAATTTCCGTAACAAAAAAACTTGAAAAAAATCACGATCACAATACTTTCTCGTACTTCGTAACAGAGAAAGTAAAAAGCACAAGTTTTACCCACATAAATTGTAAATTTCTCAGACTACGAAAATTATTACAAAAACATTAAAAAAAATATTGTAGATAATTTACCAAATAATAATAATAGGTGCAATAACACAAAATCGATAATTAGTGGAGTAGCTTAACATTACAAAAATGTTTTGCATTGTGATAATAGTATATTCTGTATACCATAGTATACCACGAGCACCAGAATTTCCATTCTTACCGAGTAGCAGACTATACTTTCTTCTCGACCAGATAAAATAGACTAATAAAATAATGAACACAAAGAACTTACGTTTTATTATTCTGTTTGTGGTTATGTATGTTATGTATTACAGTATTTTGACAATTGTGATATCCAAGGCTAATTTTTTTATTCAGAACAGTGTCAGAATATTCATTCCATTAGTTGTTATGGAATGAATTACATGCAAAACGCATAAGCTCATAATGTTTTGTTCCATAATAAGAGTGAGAATATGAACGTTCTATGATTAACCCTTTGCACTCCAGCCTTGTGGCTCGCATAGTACACCAAAACAAAATCAAATTCATCTTCTACATCACTTATCACTTATTCCATAACGCACGCATCAGTTACAAAAACGCTCAAGTTAGCAAAACAAGGTGTCCACCAGCGACAGTGGATTTAAAGTTCTTATTTTAAATGTCGGGTTTCGGCGACAACGGACTACAAAGGGTTAAAATTTATTTCAGAATGCTTAAATTCTACAGAGGTTGTGGAGAAAGTTAAGTTCCATAACAGAAAAAATGGTAATTAGGTGAGTAGCTATTAAAATTATAAAAATATGATGGTGATGACATTATGACACTGACATTAGGTTTTAATTTTTATGCTGGGGTTATACGACGTTTAACGTTTAATCGGGCCTATTCGTTATTGACGTCGTTAAAATTAACACCACTGTTAATAGTATATTGTACAACGAGCATATCAAACGCACTCAAACGATTTGCTCCACTCGCCTACGGCGATACAAATATTTTTTTCTACTTTGGTTTAATAATCGACCTTTTGTTATATCAAAAATAGTTTAATAATGAGATTTTTTATTTTACAGTTTTGCTCATTATTAAACTATTTGTGGTAACATTTTAGTTGTTGCGATTGGCAGTACTTAAACGTGACATATGTCGACATCAAAATGTAAAATTGCCGTTAATTCATAGGATAATTGGAACCGTCCAATGCTTTGACTATATACTATTGGACTGCTAGTCCCCCTCCATTTCCCATATGATCACTGCTCCGAAAGTTGTCCACGAGCTGGAGCCCGATATAAGTCCCGCCCCGGAGCCGAAAATGGAGCGTAATTTAAAAACCGGAAAACAACAAAAAATATTTCTCGATGTATTCATCAGCAACGTGGAGAATGCAAATGCGAGCATATTTCGGCAACTCGGATCCACTTTCCTGCCTGTTATTTACTAGCAAAGCAGCAACCCATAAGTTCCGGATTTGATGGAAATCTAATACAGAATTTTAGGTTATAAGTCAAAAGTCAACTGACGTGTACATCAGCTGACGAGTATTATAACCGCGTTGGCATATACAGATTGGTGTCCGTTAATGTGAACATAGAGAGACAAATGCTTACACGCTTTGCATGTATCGACACCTTGATTATGCATTATTTTTAAAATTGTGTTCTGTCAGTTGCTGTCATTGCTGTATAATATTTGCATTTGAAAGAAAACGTTTTGGTTACATGGATAAATATAAGATAACTGAAAAAGTACAAATCGTAAAATGGTTTTACGGGGGCATATCATTACGTACGCACGCAATATCCACAAAAATTGAACACATGGAGTGGCATATTAGGCAATCACGTTATTGGCCCATATTTTATCCAAGGAAATTTAAACGGTGAAAAATATCTGAATCTCCTTCGTAATCAAATAATACCTAGTTACCTAGTTTACGCCAAATACCGGGAATTAGACTAGACGATTTGGTATCAACCCGATGGTTGTTCGGCTCATAATACATAAGTAGTACGAGAATTTTTACAAAGTACTTTTCCGAATAGAGTTATAGCTACAAATGGCACAATCAAATGGCCTCCACGTTCGCCAGATTTGACACCCCTAGATTTTTGTGTGTGGGGTTACATTACATCAAAAATTTATGGTTTTGAGGAAAATAGAGCAGCTACCCTAAACGCATTACAAGAAAAAATTGAAGATGCTTTTACTACAATTTCTCCTGAAATGCTTCACAGTGTAAGAACGGGATTTTATAATCGTCTGGGTTATTGTTTAGCAGAACAAGGAAATTTATTTGAATATTTTTTGTAACTAATTACAATTAAGGAAATTTGTTGTTAGTTATTTGTTGTGAATTAAATTTATGTTGTTTGTTTAACTTTGAACCACTAATTTGCGCTAAAAGTTAGAAAATTGTATGTATTAGTTCGAATAAAGCCCAAGAATATTCTAGTTTAAAACCATAGCGGCCTCCTTAATTGTTAACTGACAGAACAAAATGTTTAAAATAATGCATAATCAAGGTGTCGGTACTTGCAAAGCGCGTAAGCATTTGTCTCCCTATGTTCACATTAACGGACACCAATCTGTATACGTGGACGTATTGCAGCCTTTCGCATAGCAATATTTTGATACAGTGTAAATATTTGACAATATAAGTGTTTATATATTCAAAGGTGTGAATAAATTGCAGGGTATCACAAAATGCAATGCGAGCTCATAGAATCATATGTCATAGACACAAAATAGCTACCAATTTAGTAACATACCGCAACCATTTAGGGTCCCGCCGCGCCACCGTTGCTTGGAGACACTCATGAAGCGGCGCTAGCAGTCCAATAGTATATAGTCAAAGGTCCAATGAGTTACACACTGAATATGTTCGAATGCATATTGGGGAGTTCGCTACCAGTGCCACTAAGGTTAAAGAAAACGGAGGCGCCATATTGTTCACTTTTTACCCGCGTGGAAAATGTAGGAACTCGGTGACAATGGCCGGACGCATGAATTCACTTGGCTCTCGGTGACGACGTTTAGGCAACACAACATACACAGAGGAAAGCTTGTAATTTATTATATTTATTATCACTGTTTGCAAAACGAATATCACGGAAGAAACAGCGAGAGTATAATGCATGTTTTATTCGCGGCGAAAAAGAGCCGCTTGAGTCGGTGTGTTAATTCGACGCGGATTTTTAATTAGCGTCGATCGATGCCTGACACGAGGAACGATAAACAAATGTAAACATAACCTTAAATTTCGATTATCATTTAGGCGTTGCATTATTTTATAAGCTTAAATTGGTTACAACTTACGTGCATCGCATCCTTAGCAACCTCCCTTATTTCTGGAGGTGTGTAAGTAATGTTCTTGATTTAATATGTTAAAAATTAACTATTGAAATCGCCGTAGAAATACGTATGTCAAATATTAAATTCGTTCGAAACGATCAAATGTTTTTAGTGCTTCCAAATGTTAAAAGATAAAACTCACTAGGTTTAAGTATATATTTTATTTTAGAAATAATTCCTTAACTAAAACCAAAGTAGAAAAAATAGTATATTATACTTGTTTAATAAGAGGCATTGTGGGGCACTTGTTACATTGGAGCACTCCTCGCTGCGCGAGTCGTGCTCCAATCCCACTCGTGCCACAATATACCCTCTTATTAAACTTGTATAATAATGTACTATAATAAAATAATAAGTTAAATTTTGATAAATGTTTATTATAGCATCTGTAGCAGTGATTCCCAAACTTTTTGTCCTACCGCCCCCTTTCCAGAAAAAATATTACTTAGCGCCCCCTGGATTTTTTTTTAATTTTAAAAGCAATTAATAGGATCACCAAGATTGACTATTTGCAATTGTTTTTTTGTTTGTTAATAAATTGGTTACAGCACTGAACCCACGTTTTACTAAATCTTCTCTTCTTTCTTCTATATTATCACTGCCCCCTTATTTCATTTATTCATCGCCCCCAAATGCACCTGTCAGCGCCCCCTTGAATCGCTGCAGCACCCACTAGGGGGCGTTGGCGCCCACTTTGGGAATCGCTGATCTATAGCATGTAATGATTTGAATCCCGGTGTTATCACCAAGATTGACTATTTGCAATTGTTTTTTTGTTTGTTATTAAATTGGTTACAGCACTGAACCCACGTTTTACTAAATCTTCTCTTCTTTCTTCTATATTATCACTGCCCCCTTATTTCATTTATTCATCGCCCCCAAATGCACCTGTCAGCGCCCCCTTGAATCGCTGCAGCACCCACTAGGGGGTGTTGGCGCCCACTTTGGGAATCGCTGATCTATAGCATGTAATGATTTGAATCCCGGTGTTATCACCAAGATTGACTATTTGCAATTGTTTTTTTGTTTGTTATTAAATTGGTTACAGCACTGAACCCACGTTTTACTAAATCTTCTCTTCTTTCTTCTATATTATCACTGCCCCCTTATTTCATTTATTCATCGCCCCCAAATGCACCTGTCAGCGCCCCCTTGAATCGCTGCAGCACCCACTAGGGGGCGTTGGCGCCCACTTTGGGAATCGCTGATCTATAGCATGTAATGATTTGAATCCCGGTGTTATCACCAAGATTGACTATTTGCAATTGTTTTTTTGTTTGTTATTAAATTGGTTACAGCACTGAACCCACGTTTTACTAAATCTTCTCTTCTTTCTTCTATATTATCACTGCCCCCTTATTTCATTTATTCATCGCCCCCAAATGCACCTGTCAGCGCCCCCAAATGCACCTGTCAGCGCCCCCCTGAATCGCTGCAGCACCCACTAGGGGGCGTTGGCGCCCACTTTGGGAATCGCTGATCTATAGCATGTAATGATTTGAATCCCGGTGTTATATACATTTATAATTTATATTATTTTAAGTTGTGTTGTGTAGTAACCCTTTTAGTTTGTTGTTAGTGTGTGCCGTGTCTATGTTTCCTGTAGGACAAAGAAAAAGACTGGGAAGCAAGTACAAAAGAAAAAATAAAAGAAGAGGATGAGTCTAATAATCAGTTAATTATCATTTTATTCTTATTAAAATGTGATTCACTAAAAGTTTTATAGATTTTATCAAATGCAAATATGTATTTCCCATTCCCATTTTTCAAAAAAAGTGACAGGATTTCGAACAAAATCTTATTCTTTAATCATTATATATCGTCGTTTATATTATCGTATTATATTTGATATAACCATTATTTCGTAATTGCAGGCAATAAATTGGTTTTACATTTTTTTAATGTCATTTACTATAAATATTTATAATCAAAATGGGAAAAAGCCATTTACTTGTTGTAGATAAATTAAACATTGAGTTGAAATTTTACAAATATTTATATTTTAGTTAAATATCTTCAATTTTTAAAACAGTTTTGTAATATTTTTTAGTTATCAAAACTACGAAAAACTCGTGAAATTACAATCCATTCTAAGCGATCATAGACAGTATTTTTTATGATTTCAGAAAATGAAAATTTATGATCGGATACGGTACAATTGTCAATTTGGTTTCAATAATAAACTCTGTTTTGTAGAAATTGAATTAAAAAACATGAAAATTACATACATTTTCTTGTTTTCACTCCCCTCTGAATTCTAGAATCCATTAGCTCTGAAACGCAATGTCAATCCCAAAAATATATTAATTTTTCCAATATTATCTCACAAAATATTTCGTCTGCTAATCTTTATAATTTCCAAATCTATGTCAGTATAGATAATCAAATAACAAGTAGTTTTTTGGCAAATCATTAGTTGCCCTTGAATTTGGTACATATATGCATAATTACTTCTTAAATAAATATTTCCTATATCGTCAATGGCTAAACCCAATGTTTTTTTTTCAGTAATAGCTTCCTTCATTTTACTGTTTCTTATTGAAAATAAACACTTCACTTCAACAATGATATTGCTATCAATTACTCCATCTGGACTTGCACCTAAAAATCATGGGTATTTTTAATAAACAGTCCACATTCTTTTACCTTGAAATTCATTTATTGTTTGAATAGTTCTATTGCTCTTTTTACTTTCTCCGTTACGAAGTACGAGAAAGTATTGTGATCGTGATTTTTTTTTCAAATTTTTTTTTTGCGGAAATATCCGTTTTGGGGTGCCTAGGTGCCATTTCAACAATTTCTGGAAAAAAATGTGTGTCTGTGTGTGTGTGTGTGTGTGTCTGCTGTGCGCGCTGTATCTCAAAAACTAATAGACCAATTGATATGAAACTTTTAACATACGTCTTATTTGATAATCCGAAGAACTGAAAAGCTTTTGGTAAAATTTCATACACCGGAAGTGGGCGTCTACCTTAACTGTTTTTTGTTTTTTGCCAATATTTTCTTAAATATGAAAAATATCACAAAAATATTAAAGCAAATATTGAAGGCAAAAAGAAATGAATATCTTTGGTTTGAAAATATTTTTCATAAAATCATTGTTATTCGAGAAAAAAAATTATTATTTTTTCATTTTTGGTATACAGGGTGTGGCACTTAAGACGCCTCGGACCATAGCTTCTTTATGATAAAAGCTATCGAAAAAAATCTAAGAACAAAGTGGTGCATAGTTACCATCGCTATGTTTCAAAAATATTTCTAATCATCAGTGGCGTGCCGTACTCCAGTGGCGTACCAAACTTATGTTTTTTTAAATGGAATGCCCTATTTTTTATTGCAGATTTGGAAAGTGCTCGACGAGTACTTATTTTTTATCTAACATGTTATACCCTTCACTTTAGCGGTTTCGCTGTTATAACCCCTTCTTTCAAAATTGCGCCCCATTTTTGAGATTTTTTTGTGGAGAAACTAATTGACGCCGGCGCCTAAATTTTGAATTGAGGTACAGGTTAAGACCTCGTATACCTTCACATAATTTTTTTTCGGGTAATTTATGGAAAAAAAATAATTTTTGATTGATCTTCGCATGTTGTCATTTTTTCCGAAAATTTCAAATGGCACCCCCCTAAAAAAATTACGGCGTTGTACAGCCAAAACTCTAAATTTTTCATTGGTGTAAAAAAAATTACACATTGCATAACAAAATTTCGGAGAAAAAAGGAATTTCATCGCAAATGTCGGGAAACGTTTTCCGTTCCCAAGTGTGCCATGAGAAAACAAATACACAAATACGGTCAACATAATAGTATGTACCTATTTAGTCAACATGATATGAAAAATGCAGATAAAGAAAATTTAACAACTTAAACTAAATGTTCGAAATGACGACCTTCCTGCTGGAGGCATAACCGCAACTTCGACTCACAGGCTCTAGACACTGCCCTAAGGACTTCTGGTGATATACCGCGGAAAGCCGCGCGGATTCTCTCCCTCATATCCTCGACAGTAGTTGGTACCGTCCTGTAAACCTCGTCTTTGATATGGCCCCAAAGGAAGAAGTCAAGGGGAGTGAGGTCTGGTGATCTTGGCGGCCACCTCACAGAACCCCCACGACCAATCCAGGAGTCCGGAAACGTTTCATCGAGAAATTCCCGAACGACACAGCTATTATGTGCAGGAGCTCCATCGTGCTGGAAAACTATCTGTCGAAGAGCGGCTAGAGGGACATTTTCCAAGAGATCATCCAAGTCGTCGCGAAGGAACCTCAAATAACTGTTGCCGTTCAGGTGCCCCTCGATGAAATAAGGACCCAAAAGGTGTTCTCCAAGTATGCCTCCCCAAACATTCAGCGACCATCTTTGCTGGTGGTTTATCATTCGCATGGCTTGTGGGTTTTCATCGGCGTAATAATAGTAGTTGTGGCGATTGACATGCCCATTTCTATGGAACGTTGCTTCATCAGAAAATAATACGCGCATAAGAAATGATTCCTCCTGCTCAATTTTGTTGATAGCCCACATGCAGAAATCTTGCCTCGCATGAAAATCTTGAGGTTGCAATTCTTGGTGCAGTTGAATCTTAAATGGACGGAATTTGTACTTTTTAAGAACACGATGTACGGATCGCGTTGAAATATCGTGATTCCTACTAATATCACGGATACTGATATGAGGATCTTCAATAACTGCCTCCAGAACCTGCAGTTCATTATTTTCGGTAATAACTGCCTTCTTTTTAACTCTCCTTGGCCGTTTCACACTTCCCGTAGTAGTAAATCTCTCCAACACTTTTTGAAACGGACGTTCATTTGGATGTGCCCTGTGCGGATATCTCGCAGCGTACACTCGTGATGCCAAGAAACAATTCTTGTTACATTCTCCAAGAATAAATATCATGTCAACCATTTCCTCTTGAGTTCGGAACATTTTTAGAACTTTTATCAAAAATGACTTATGGCTGCTACTGACGTCTAATAATTTACTTTGACAATTACCAATCTTTTGTTTTCTCATGGCACACTTGGGAACGGAAAACGTTTCCCGACATTTGCGATGAAATTCCTTTTTTCTCCGAAATTTTGTTATGCAATGTGTAATTTTTTTTACACCAATGAAAAATTTAGAGTTTTGGCTGTACAACGCCGTAATTTTTTTAGGGGGGTGCCATTTGAAATTTTCGGAAAAAATGACAACATGCGAAGATCAATCAAAAATTATTTTTTTTCCATAAATTACCCGAAAAAAAATTATGTGAAGGTATACGAGGTCTTAACCTGTACCTCAATTCAAAAATTAGGTGCCGGCGTCAATTAGTTTCTCCACAAAAAAATCTCAAAAATGGGGCGCAATTTTGAAAGAAGGGGTTATAACAGCGAAACCGCTAAAGTGAAGGGTATAACATGTTAGATAAAAAAATAAGTACTCGTCGAGCACTTTCCAAATCTGCAATAAAAAATAGGGCATTCCATTAAAAAAAACATAAGTTTGGTACGCCACTGGAGTACAGCACGCTACTGATGATTAGAAATATTTTTGAAACATAGCGACGGTAACTATGCACCACTTTGTTCTTAGATTTTTTTCGATAGCTTTTATCATAAAGAAGCTATGGTCCGAGGCGTCTTAAGTGCCACACCCGGTATAATTATGAAACACTAACAGTTACAGCAAATTTATGTTAATAATAATTGTAGAGAATGCCAAAATAAACAACTTATAAAGGATAAGATTTTTCCGAAATCTCTTTAGTTTTTGAGTAAACTCAGCTTTTAAATTTGCAGTATAATTTTTCCATCTTTCATAATTTTGACGTTTTAAACGTCAGTTTCATCTAAGTCTACAAAACAATCGATGTACATTTAAATTGAAAATAAACCATGAAAGCGTAAATTGAAATGATACTATCAAGTCGGAGAAAGTAACATGATGCCCACATCACTATTTTTTCATTATCAAGCCCATATAATATTGCGAGACTTTGTAAAGCACAGTTTTTAAAAAATACTTCTTTTAATATATTATCTGTGGGGGTGTCTGATCTCCACTTTTTACCAAATACCGATGCTGTAATTCTGTCTCTCTGCCATCTAAACCAATTAATGTTTTCTCTCTGTCCAACTATTTCATTCTGAATACTAACAATGTCAACGTTATTGATGGATTTCAAAAATAATTCTTTAGCTATATTAAATTTATCTTGATCCATATCTGGTTGTGCTGCCTTGGGACCACAATCAGCATCGTCATATTGTGCATACCTTTTTGTTATATATTTCTTTACATTACATTTTAATTTTGTTTTTTTCAAACAATAGTTATTTAAATATGATTTATTTTCCTCAGAATGTTTGTGAAATTGTGGTCCTGTATTGTAGGCTAAACCTGCACCATAATACCTACCCTCGTACGTACCCCTCTGAATTAAATTTGTTCTTTTACCTCCGGTGAATTTGGCAACTACTAACATGTATCTTTCATTAAAATTGGTAGATATATTATCAATTAACCAATTAACCTTTTCCCTTAATTATTTCAATTATATTTACAATATCTTGCCAAATATTGTTTTTCTCATCAAATTAAAATAAAAAGAATCTTTTGGATCAAAACATGGTTTATCAATACATTTGCTATGATTGCCGAAAATATGATAAGGTGCATTGGTTAAATTAAGTTTAATGCCCACTTGCACCGCAGAACTTAATCATGATTAAATTTTAATCATGATTAACTTTAATCAGAGTATTTCTGTTGCACCGTCGGCTGATTAAGCATCTATCGACCACGGAGTATTATTATAGAGAGCACACGTTTTTCTAGGGATTTTAAGTTCTTTTTTGGTTGTTTTACGTTGTTCTATTGAGAACGCAGGAAACAAATGCGCGGTAAATATGAATACTAAATGCTAACTAACTTATACTATTATTATTATTTCTTATTATTGGACGAGGTAAACAAACCAAAATTAATAAAATCATTAACGTCCAAGCCATCGATTTCATCAATCTGCTCAACTATTCCCAAATCCATCGTTTTTAATAACAAATACAAAACCAAGGTTTTTAATTTCAAAATCGTCTGCCAAATGTAAATAACTTCACGACTATATTCGTCGTGAAGTTATCAGTTTTTGAGTTAATCGGCCAAAATCGGCTGATTAAATATTTGACGTTTCTTGGGGACTTTAATCATGATTAAGTTGCGGTGCAAGCCAATTCTCCGCTAACCATTGATTAAATTTTTAATCATGATTAAGTAGCTGCGGTGCAAGTGGGCATAAGACTATCTGCACTCTTAATAAAAAATATTGAAACTATTTTATAGAGAATTTTCTGTTATTCAACAATGTAATCATCGGTTATACCGGAAGTCAACGCCAACTTACTTATTTTAAATAGAAAGTTATATTTTTTATTGCATATCTGGATTCTACATAAATTTCTTTTCAATCAAATTTTTGGCAATACATGGCGTAGGTAACAGAAAAGTAATGTCGGATACAACTTTGTTTTTAATGACACTTGCAGTATTTTATCTTTTGACTTTTACAAATAATTCTGTATTTTTTTATATATGTTACGGTAGTAAAAACTTGGTTAGTTTATGAACTAACTAAATGATTTATTTTATTAGAAAATAAACATTCCATCAAAATAACTGTCGCATCTAGTTAGTTTGTATACTATCCATCAATAAACTAAGCATCAATCACATTAATTTATGACAAATATTTAATAACAAAAAATGCAGAAAATATAGCTGCCTTATTTTAATATATTTTTATATTTTCCATAATGTACACTGTTGTAAATTTAAAAAAATCGTAACTTTTAATAAAAATATCAAGACAACATGAAAAACACTCATTTTTCACATTTCTAAATTTTAACATTTTATATATTTATGTTATTAAACACGTTTAATTTGAGAAGTAAAATATACTCCTGCAGTAGCGAGCCACATTTTTGTTACATGCTGTATATACAGGGTGTTTCAGAGCTCTGGAATCGGTCAATCACGTGCTTATTTGTCAAAATTTTGAAAAATGTTTTATATAAAAGTTGTGCAGAATAGTGAGCTGCACGCCCTAAAAATATTTAAATTTATACAGGGTGTCTCATAACAAAGTTACAGACCAAACTTGTTTTTTTTAAATGGAACACCTTGTATATTTTAACATTTTTGGATTCCTCGTTACTTGGAGATTAACATGACCTAGGTTGTGGGGATTGAAACTGGGCCGTTTTTGTGTTATTCAGTTGTTTATACAAAAATTTGAACAAAAATTGTTAAAGTGCTTCCCTAAAAATAATAAAGATAATTCATTCTAATTTAGTGGTAAAGTTTAGTTGAACTTTAGTCTTCAAAATTACTATATCATCCAAAACGTAACTTAGCGTATTATACAGGATGATAGCCATTCGCAAACTGCACAATTTCTTCATTTTTTTAAATGGAACACCCTATATATTTTTTCATAATTTGAAAGTCTATTGAGTAAGCTTTCGTTTCATATTAGGTTTCGTATGTCTGAAGTTGATAGTGACTCGAGTATTTCAGAATTCGTTCGTAAGTTGCATGTTTCGGTTGAGAAGGATCCGTTTATAAGCGTTGTGTTTGCCTACAAAATCGTATTTTATGTTTTTGAGACATGTATTCAAATCTTGTATCCCCTACCATATTTCAACAAAATCTGGATACATTATTCCCAATAAGTTATACAAACAATTATGTTTCAATACAGATAGAGAACTATAGTAAAAACTTATAAATCAACTTAAATAACAAAACAATTTAATAACATAAGTATATAAAATGAAAAATAACAAAACAATTTAATAACATAAGTATATAAAATGAAAAATAACAATTTAAAGAAGTTTACAACATGTTTTCAAAATTTCGACCATTCTGATTTAAACAAATTCTGAGACGTTCAACGAACGATTTGTGAACTGCAACTAAAACTTGTGGCGTTACTGCAGAAAAAGCATTCATAATTCGTATTCGCATATCTTCTGCTGTAGTCGGTGGTATACTTGATATAGCCCCATAGAAAAAAATCTAATTTCGTGAGGTCCGGCGACCTAGGTGGCCATAGTACAGGTCCGCTGTATTAGGGTAACGGTCATTCAAAAATTGTCGTACACTGCGAGCAAAATGTGGTGGTGCACCATCCAACTGGATCCACATATCTCTTACTACGTTGCGTGGTACGTCAAGTAGGTACTCATCTAAATGATTCCTAAGAAATTCTTCAAACATTTCTCCATTCAGGCTGCCTTCAAAGAAGTGTGGTCCTATGACGCGAGTTCCTAGAATACCACCCCATACATTCAGGCTCCATCGATTTTGATTATTTACTGTCCTTGTGAAATGAGGATTGTGGTCCGAATAATAATGAAGGTTGTGTCTGTTTACCTTGCCATTATTGTGAAATGAAGCCAACACAAAATCAAAAAAATGTTCATTGTTTCCCAGAATATTAAGGGCCCAGTTATAGAATGCAGTTCTAGCGGGAAAATCTGCTTCTCCAAGCTGTTGTTCTAAGTGGATGTGGTAAGGGTGAAATTTGTGTTTCTTCAAAATTCTATGCGCTGAGGGCCGACTAATATCCAACTGATTATTTAATTCCGATAAACTTAATTTAGGGTTTTCAACTATCGATGCCAATACCAGGAATTCGCTATCTTCGTTAATTACAGGTTTGCTTTGCACAGGTTTTGAATAATAAACGTTACCTGTAGTTTCAAATCGCTCTTGCACTCTTCTAAATGCTCCTTGTCGTGGACACCGCCTCTCGGGATACCGCTGTCCATACACTCGTGAATAGGGGTGTTCGATTATGGAAATGACTAATCGAATTTTGATTATTTTAAATAATCGATTATATCGATTAATCGAATTGATCGTTTAATCGATAATCAAAATTATCGATTAATCGAAATGATCGATTAATCGATTAATCGAAATGATCGATTAATCGATTAATCGAAATTATTGATTAATCGAAATGATCGATTAATCGATTAATCGATTAATCAAAGTAAAATTATCGATCAATCGATTAATGAAAAATCAAATTATCGATTAATCGATTAATTGAATATTTCTCTAATAATAATCAAAACATCAAAGTTTTGCACAGCCTCGTGAATACTGTTTTTCAATCTTATTAATGTAAATTGGAAGCTGTAATCGATTCGACTGAATTAGGACATTATCACATATAACATCCCTAGTGCATCAAATATTACGGATCATTTTTTGCGAATGCTTTGCGTTCATAATCACGAGGCACGAGACGAAGACAAGAACCGATTGCAATCGAAAAAAAATGCACGAGTAAAAAATTATCCAGCACGCGGGATATTCGGAAGACTATGATAGTTGCCCCTATATGCGAATTACCCCTGGCAAAAAGTCCTAATTATTGATTTGGAATCAGTTTAAAATAGACTTGGCTTTGACAGAAGTTAAAATTAGCACTTGTGCGTATAGTCAGCAATGTTCGTATTGTGTTCATCAGCAACTTATGATACTGTTGAAAGCGAATTTAAGGGATACAAAATTCAAGCATTTCCCAAACATTGAAAAATATATTTAGACAAACAAACAATGATTTGCTTTAACCCAAGCAAAATTCTTGAAATTGAAGTTGCTGAGAAGAGAAAAATTCAAGCGAAAATTTGAAGATTCTGGTAAGATTGAAAATATTGCACTATCTTTTTCAAATGTGTTTCAATAACATTTCAACATAGAAGGAATTGTAAGTCAAATCTCTACAATAGTTAATGCAAATCAGGATTGATAGAATTGGAAATAATCAAACTTCAAATTGATTTGTATTTGAAATCCAAAAATTGTTTTAGGAAATATACTAAAGAGAAATACCCAATCTTGACAAATGTCTTGCTTTGGCTCGATTTATTTGGCAGAATCCTCATTTTCTGACGAGTATTTCAGAATTAAAAATATAAAATTCTTCTCTTTTATCGGATGGTCCCGCCTTTGAAAATATCGCCAAAATGCAAAGTCAACGATCTCATTAGTATTAGTCTTATGTAAATATTTATAATGTTCCTTATTTTCTTTGTTTTTCTTATTATAAGTTCGTTTAGTCCGATAATTCAAATACATCTATTATTCAAAGGATCTAATAAGTAAATAATCTATTGATAGATTATTAAAATAATGATTACTAATAATTAATCAATTTATTTTAATTTTGATAATAATAATCTTTATTCCAATAAAATTAGACAATATTTAGAAAGACGCACTTAATATAGAGATATTAATATTAACAAATTAGTATAAATAATTGTCACAGTATGTTAATATAAGCTCGGCATCAAAAAAATGAGATTTAACCGATAGACTAGAATTGTTTTTCATTGATATGCATTGCTGGTGCGGACTTTTCTTCGCGGAAAGTATAAACACCGGTGTATTTATTTATATCCACATGATTTATAACTCAATTGACATACCAAAGTGTACATTTCGTACATGGTTCTTATTATTTTTTTGTCAATTAAGCAACATTAATGTCTACGGCGGCGGTGGCCGAATCATGGGTTTCTTTATAAACGGACGTTTTTTTCTCGGATGAAACTCAAAAATTTGTAACACGCTTCCATTAGTATTTATACCCACATATTTACAGCTTACCAATTTAATAAAAGTAATGATTAATCAAATTATCGATTAATCAAATAATCAAATTATCGATTAATCGATTAATCAAATTATCGATTAATCGATCAATCAAATTATCGATTAATCGATCAATCAAATTATCGATTAATCGATTAATCAAATGATCGATTAATCGATAATTTTCTAGAATTAATCGAACTGTCGATTAATCGATTATTTATCGATTAATCGATTATTTTGCACAGCCCTACTCGTGAAGCCAAAAGACAATTTTTGTGACATTCGCCAAGAATGAAAATCATGTCAACCAATTCTTCTTGTGAGAAATTCATAATTATAAACTAAGATCACAACTTAAATGGTTCGATCTATTTTTGAGACTAATATAATAATTACTGTCACCTGTATTTTTTTGTTTGTTTATTTGAAATGATTGGTAATTAGATTTTAAAACTAATAATAAAAAACATGCAAATTACCAATGAATTTTGAAATATTAGAGTAACCATCAACTTCAGATATACGAAACCTTATATGAAACGAAAGCTTACTCAATGGACTTTTAAATTATGAAAAAATATATAGGGTGTTCCATTTGAAAAAATTAAGAAATTGTGCAGTTTGCGAATAACTATCACCCTGTATAATACGCTGAGTTATGTTTTGGATGATATAGTAATTTTGAAGACTAAAGTTCAACTAAACTTTACCACTAAATTAGAATGAATTATCTTTATTAGTTTCAGGGCAGTACTTTAACAATTTTGTTCAAATTTTTGTATACAACTGAATAACACAAAAACGGCTCGGTTTCAATCGCCGAAGCCTAAGTCATTTTAATCTCCAAGTAACGAGAAATCCAAAAATGCTAAAATATACAGGGTGTTCCATTTAAAAGAACATAAGTTTGGTCTGTAACTTTGTTGAGACACCCTGTATAAATTTAAATATTTTTAGGGCATGCAGATCACTATTCTGCACAACTTTTATATAAAACATTTTTCAAAATTTTGACAAATAAGCACGTGATTGACCGTTCCCAGAGCTCTGAAACACCCTGTATTTATATAATGATTCAATGTTCATATTTTCACTGTATTCAATATGTCCACAATAATACAATCACTTACTTGTCAAAATATTACAGATGGGCTTCTTCGGAAACATTAACATTCCCACTGTTTAATTGTTGCAATACCCGATCCCTCAGTATGAAGCGATTCCTAGCTTTAGCACGTTTATCCGTTTCTTAGGTCTGCTATTTTTAAACAAAAATGTATTTACGAACTAACGTAATTAAAAATAAATTGAAAGCAATAATATAAAACAGAAAAATATATAAACGTAACAGATCTAGAACTCGAATTACGGAGAACAGAAAAATCAAAGAGTAAAATAAATTGCGTGACGTTCCGTGAGAGGACATGCGGCAAGTTGTTATCGTTTTGTTATAAAATTCAGTCTCCTGCGTGTGGAAATTTCCCCTGTAACCTCGCAGCTTCGCCCCACGTCTCCCTGCCCAACCTTGATAATTTCAGCAGTTACCGTGTGGCTTATGCGAGATCCTCGCTGTAGCTACTACGTAGTCGCTCGATCTGTACCGAATGTGTCCATTACAACCAAGAAGATAAATACGATTATTATTTCTATTCCCAACATCCTCAAAAACGGGGGGGAATATATATTTGCCTGTGACATTTAAAAAAAAAAAAATTCGCCCCTGTCGGGGAGCGAGTATTGGCCGGTGCGAGGGGTTAGTAAGGGTCGGACGCGGTATCCGACACCACCGCCGTGCTCAGCATCCTCGAAAACGGGGGAATATTATATTTTCCAGGGATATTTAAAAAAATAAAAATTCACCCCTTTTGGGGGCGAGTATTGGCCGCAGGAGGGGTTGGTAGGGGTCGGACGCGATATCCAACACCACCACCGTGCTCAGCATCCTCGAAAACGGGGGAAAGTGTTTTTTCTGCAGGGTAATCGGGTCAAGCGCGTTTTACCCCTTTTGGGGGTGGTGTTTGGCCGTTTTGAGGGGGTGCGCAACCCCAAAGAGAAATTCTAACACCGCCATCGTATTCAGCATTCTCGAAAACGGGGGGAAGGTAATCATGTTCCGACTCAAAATATTTACATGTTCGTCCGACTCAAACGCGCTACTAGCATGCGGCAGGTTTATTTAGTTTCTTTATAAAATGCATGCGTTATTCCGTGATTCATACGTGTGTGGAATTTTCACCTGCATACCCGTATCTTTGCCCCACGCTCCTCTTCGCAACCATGTTGATTCCGGCAGTGGCCTCATGCCCTGCGCACTCCATACGAATTAAATTGTTCGCTTTGAAACTTACGCGCTGACCCGCTGGATGGCGTAAGCTTGTTATTCAATTGAATAAATCAAACAAATTAATCACATTACATACGCTAGATGGCGCAACATGGAAATATAATTAAAAAATCTACTGCAAATCAATCAACAGGAAGAGGTAATACGATAAAGGGGAATCCTAGAGCGGACTTTATGTAAATAAACAAAATCGGAAGTATTCGAAAACTCGTCTCCTTTCAGTATTCCACTATACATTCGTTTCCCAATCTGTTATAAACGTTAACGTGATAAAATGGCGCATTATTGTGCAGTGAAATCGTGAGAAATATCCAGCAGACATGCTTATTTGTATAGTTTCGCACACAGGCAACCGGTAAGAAAAAATGCAACTACATATCTACTAGTTATAATAATTGTTTAATATCTTTGACGCCTTTTATTTGATGTAACCATTTCCAAAATAAATGTTTTGTGGCCATGCCAATTTTGATAATGTAATAATTATTTATAATTATATTTTCATGGTTTATTTCCACCTCTGGCGGTACTAATATGTGAGAGGGATGCTCCTCCTAATGGCAATCGACAACCAAGTTCATCAGTTCACCATGTGATTGTAATAAAATTTCAAAAAGTTTTAGTTTAGAAAAATGTTTCTTTACGTACGTATTTCATTGTATGTTTTCTCCATTATAATAAGTGTTTATAAACAAAGTATTATTTTCTATTGTATGCCTAAAATTGTAATTATATCCTTAATTACTATTACCAATTAATATGATATATGCTATATTATAAATAAATTATTGCTATTTAACATAAAACAATTTATTCTTTGTATATAATGTTGCTCCATACCTATGTTCTTATTTTGTTCTCTACATAATTATTTTTATTATAATGTACATCATTATATTTACAATTTCATTATTCTAATTTGGTTAAAGTTGCTGCAAATCAGCAATTACATAAAAATGAGTAATTGTGGAGCCTTTAAGTCTTTGAATAAATTCTAATAAAAACAGTTAATTTACTTGGATCGCTCTTTATTTTAATTTTAGTAAAACTTAAGGGCGATACTAAGAAAGTTAACTATTTTATTCGAATTATATTCAAAAACTTAAAGGCTCCACAATTGCCCCCGCCCTACCGGGCAGCATTGAAACCCCTCTCACCCCACCCCGCTTTTTTTTGCCGATTGCAGCGCCTCTGGCGTTGCAGAGTTCAAGTTATAATGCTGTAAATGTTTTGTACAGAGAGTGGCCTATCTATATTAGTTATCTAGGAGTGGCCTTGTGACTTGTGCGAGATTTTCTCTGTGCGAAACTCGTTAGCCGTTCGATATATGCCGAATGTGTCCGACCCGCTTTCACATGAACGGTCACGCAAACTTGAACCGAGCGCCCAAATAAACTGTTGTAACTTCGGCTCCAATTCGCTCTCAAATTTGCCAACGGATTTTTTTTAATTTTGCACAGATATCTATTGTGTTCGTGTCTATCGGTTGAAAAAATATTATCGTTTTCCGAGCATAAATAACGACAGCAGACACAAAAAACACTATTTTTTTATTCAATCGTCACTTTATTTAACCACAGTTTCTTAATGCGTCAAAGTATTACCTTCAAACTGTTTCAATAGAAGGATACATGTATTGGTCGGTTATATAACAAATTTAAACTTCCTGACTAAATTCATTCTTCAGTCTATTGGTCCCTAGTGAAATGTTGCAAACTTTGTTAATAATAACAAATTAACAAAATTAAAAGCTGAAAATATTCACTTATTTTTAAATAATACATTATAATAAAAAACTATGAAAAATATTTTGTATTTACATGAATATATTCAATTTATTTGTATGCCAATTTTATGGGTACCCTCCCCTTAATCACGAGAACGATGTTTGCGGAAAGAGCCTTAGGCGAGTGGAGCAAATCGTTTGAGTGATTAATAGCCATTATATGCGAGTTATACACTATACTTTGTTCAGGAAAATTAAAATCAAAATTAGAACCAAAATCAAAATAAAAAAAAAACAAAAACTAAATTAAAATCGAAATTAAAGTTGGAATTACAATTACAATTGAAAAAAAAATAAATCAGTATTAAACAGGGTAAATAAAATATTATAAATTGCGTTCTGTGAATTAAAGTGCGAATTAGGGTTATTAAACACGCAAATGCGTGTTTAATACGCGTATTAAACACGCAAATGCATGTTTAACAAATTGAGTGTTAAATGTACCCCATTAATGCTGCCCATGGAATTAAATAATGCGCACATTATAACATTTTCGTGAACAAATAAATTTATAACAGCGACGTTAATAATTGAAACTCAAATGCTATTCATTAGTTGATTTTAACATGGATGTTTATTTCCACGTTAAAGCGGAGCGGTCGCGGGCAAACTTAGAACACACCGACGCGGCGGCGATTTGATTCTCGCAGAGCCGACTACGCATGTACAGCGTGCGGAAGTACATTCTTACTTATTGTTTGAAATTTGGAAATTTCAGATATGGCTTGTTCATCACGTGTGATATTGTTATCTTGTGATGAAGAATTAGATGGTGTGTACAGATTTGTTACATTGGATTGGGTCTTAGCAAATGCTAAATGAATGGTCGGAACGGTTCCATCTGCTGAGCCCATGGCCATGTTTTGTAGCGACACACTGTTTTTCGCTCCTGCTCAGTATGGGTCCTTTCCGATCTTAAATGCTTACTATCCCTTAAATTCTTCCATTTTTTTCTTAGAGCATCTCCTGCAATAAAATATTTTCCGGTATTTTTAGCCACTGGAGATTCGTTTAAAACAATTGGCCATAGTTTTCGTATGGGATTTTCCACAGTGTCCAAAATAATAGGGTAAGTATGTGTCGCAATCTGGGAGAGACTATTTCCCATATACATGCCTGACCCAACGACAGAAATATGGGAAAAGTCAATATCAGGTTTTAATAATAACCGGCAATTTCCCAATTGCATAGATGGTAAACATGTCACGATCAAATGTCCACCAAAGAGTGGCTCTATGCATTATTGCTACTTAAACAAATTTTCCATAGTTTTAATGGCTATTGTTGATCCAGACTATACATTTATTGGTATAGATGTTGGAGGATACGGAAAAAATAGCGATGGAGGTATATTCGAAGCTTTAAATATGGGCAAGAGATTTGCAAATGGTACGTTAAACATTTCAACAGATAAATGTTTTCCCGGACAATTATGTTTTTGACATAATCCCTTTTCGACCTAGCACAGTTATTTTTTTAATTTGCGCATTTTCCCTCTAGGTGAAAATAATTAAAAACAAATATTTCCGTTTCCAAACTTTCGAAAATTAATGAAAATATGTTCTCCATCCTAATTTTATAAAAAATTGAAAAATCTTTTGTTAAGATTTCAATATAATCCTATTTGAACAAAACTGAATTCATTTATGAATTTGCGCATTTATCCACTTGGTCAAAATAATGAAAAAGTACAAATTTTAAACTAAAAAAAAAAATGATTCTCCTCCAGAATTATATAAAAATTTAAAAAAAATTGTTTAGATTTGAATAAAATTACATTTAAACACAACTAAATGAATCGTTTTAATCTACGCATTTTCAAGTTAGCTAACAAAATTAAAAACAATATCTACCGGTTGGAAACTTAAAAAAAAAATTGAAAATATATATTTTCCTTTTGAGTTTTGTAAAAATTTCAATAACCCCATTCGAACTGAGGTATTTTTTGAAGTTGTTTATTTACCATTTGGTTAATTTAAATTTAAAACAATCGTTACCAATTCTAAATTTAAAAAAAATGGTATATCCTTTCCAAGTGCGTAAAAATGTGAAAGTTTTCATGCTTACATTTTGATATCGGGTGTGTATAAATTGGCGGATAATCTACCCGTGGCGATGTTCTTCCTAAAATTCTGAATAGAAAATATCAATGAAAAAATGTTCTACCGTACCTCATAGGCCATCAGGAGCCATTTAAAAGAAATGTACATTTGGCAACATAGCATTCACGAGCTGTCCTGTTTATCAATAATCTCATGGTTCAGAGTAGAAGGTAATAGATAGATAGAGCGGGGTTTATTTACAGATGCAAGGTAAAACAGATTATGAGTTAATAGTCAAATCCATTGTAATTGAACAAAACAAAACGAAAATACACAAAAACACAAATACACTGAAGCGCGGGCACTAATACAAACTGATAATAATGAGAAAAGCAGACACAAACTTGGAACTAGCAAATTTGAATGAATTATTTGTGTCAAAGTGACATAAGCGGGTGTCACGTTGCCGAACGATTTTTTTATAAAAATCTGCTAAATAAGAAGTGTTAAAAATACAAGTTTGAGATAGAAAGACAGCACACACTGACAGATAATTTTCAAACTAGTCATACTATCGAAATTGCAGGGTTTTCTGTAAATTAATAACAAATAATAACACATATTTAACGACTGGATGTTTAAACTTTGAGAACCTCGTGAAGACCCAGAAAGCATGTTAAAACATTTTAGAATTAAGATAAGCTTCTTAGAATTTTTGAAAGAATATCGTCACGTATAGATTATCCGCCAATTTATACACACCCGATATATTCCTATTTAAACCGAAATGATTTTTTTTTTCAATTTACGCATCATCAAGTTTGCCTACAAAATTCAAAATAATTACACCGGTTCCAAAATGTTTGAAAGTATATTTTCCATCTGAATTTTCTAAAACCTTCATAAATTCTATTTCTTGATTTTGATATAACCTATTTAAATTAATTTGTTGCTTGGTTGGCTAATTAAAACCAATTTCTGCCAATTTCAAATTTTCAAAAATTGTTGAAAGTATTCTCCAAAATTTCGAAAAACACATATTTTATAGTTTTTCACACAATCTGTTCAAACCTGGTGGTTTGCAAGATCGGATGAAACTTATGAAAGATGGAAATGACAAATTTTACTTGAAATTCTAATAGTCAGTTTACTAAAAAACTGAAGACATTTCGAAAAAACCTATTCTTTATAAGTTGTTCATTTTGATATTCTCTATAATTGTTATTAATAAATCTGATGGAACTATTATCGTTTCATAATTATAAACCAAAAATGAAAAAAACATTCAATATTTGTTGGGGCAGCAGTATCCCCTGTACCCCACCCCCTTGAATATACGCCTGGCCCATGAAATAAAATGTTTTGTCGACCCGGCCTGGCCCGACTCGGAAATAGGCAAGGAAACAAAAAAGTTATATTTTCTTATGCCCATTAAAGCTGCAAATTGTAAGGTTGATGAAGACGTGCAATGTAGTGGATGAATCCGAACAGCTTACAGATAAACTGGTGCATGTGACTGAATTTTCACCACAAGGAAATAGTGAAAGTATTGAGCAAGACACTGAGATTGATGAAGTTAATTCAGCAGAATGTCTCCTCGAGAAAAATTGATACTTTGGAAACGCAAACAATTACCTATGTAGCTGAGTACATGATATTTAAGAACAAGAAAAATGAATGCGCTAATTGCGAGAGGGAATGTAAAAAATGGTCTCCGACTTGATGGTATCATGGCCATTGATATTTACGTGTTCATGGTTTATTTTCAATTGAAATCATATTTTAAATGTACATCGAGCGTTGTGTAAACTCGCATGAAACTGACGTTTAAAACGCAAGGGCGTTTCCAGCCAACTAGTATAGGGGGGGTAATTAAAAAAAAGATAAATAAACTGGTGCTTCCGCTCTCATATACCACACCTGTTCCGTGAAATCTCCCTATCCTTTTCCAACGTTTTAAAGCGTTGAAAAAATTTACCGGTTATATTATTTGTTTGGAATATGGAATACCGGTAATTTTTAACAATAAAAATTGATAAGCGAAAAATTCTTAGGGGGGTAATTACCCGATTATCCCCCTTTGATACCGCCACTGCAAAATATACCAAAAATTTAAAAAAAATAAAAATAGTGGACCAAGGAATCAAACATTTGAACAGACAAATAAAAATAAATAAAGAAAAATTTAGGGCAAAAGATTAACAAAAAATCTACAATGTTGGTCAAAAAGTCGAAAATTTAGACAAAACATGGAAAATTCGGACCTAAACATAATAAATGCAGACTAAACGATAAACCAAAAATGGGAGCCAAAAAACCGAAAACTTTTAACAATAAAATCGAAAAGAAAAATTTAGGTCAAAAGATTTAAAAAAATAATAAATATTTATAATGTTGTCCAGAAAGTCGAAAATTTAGACAGTATATCGAAAACTCGGGCCTCAAGATAATAATTGCAGACTAAAAAATCGAAAATTTCAACAAACAAAACTCGAAAATACCGAAAAAAATAAAAAGAAATCTCGCATATAAATCAATCATTCAGGTTATAGATATTTTCACCAAAATTAACTCAAAATTTTGGAACTAGAATTAAAAAATCGGCCCGAAAAATCAAAAATGCGGACAAAAAAATCAAAAATTTTAACAATTAAATCGAAAATTTATGTCACAATAAAGAATATTGATCAAAACTTTAGACCAAAAATAATCGAAAATATAGGTCAAAAATCTAAAAATTTGGGCAAAAAAGTCGAAAATTAAAAAAATTAAATCGCAAAAGGTCTAAATAAGGGATATTTAGGCTAAAAGTTAAAATATTTTGACCAAAAATATCGAATATACAGGTCAAAAATTTAAAAACCAAAAATTCGTCAGGAAAAATAAAAAATGCGGACCAAATAGTCGAACGTTTTAACAATAAAATCGAAAATTTAGGTAAAAATAAAGAATATTTAGACCAAATAATCAAAAATTTATCCAAAAAACAAATCGGGAATACAGGCTTAATAATAAAAAATGCAGAATATTCTAAGAAAAGGGTTTAAATTAGTCTCAAAAATCACTCTATTATTCAGAATCATTTTCTAATTTTTTTTTTAATAGGAAAATATTTTTCTTTAATTTTCGCTTTAATTAGCTTTAAAAGTTGAGACAAGGCACTTTTCTACTAAATGAAATTAAGAGCGTTGGATACTGTATATTGGGTTGCCTGAAATTGCTTTAAACAGAATCTCAAATTTCTTAATTATGTGATCGAATATTATTTATAACTCGTTACCAACAGCATTTTCATAAATTAATGTACAGTCAAGAGATTGTGATTTTTCAGGAATTTCATTATTAATAATAATAAAATGAAAACATGTATAATCAAAATATAAGAATCTCTCGACCATATAACTATTTATTTTAAGAGAATTCGCTAATTTTATTTCAATTTATTTTCATTATTAACTCCAGAATTTATGTTGAAAGTTGGAAATTATGTTCCCCATATTGTGCCGACATCTATGATTTCGGTTCGGTAACAATTTGGTGCATATCTTGGATACGAGGGACCGAAATTCAAACGAAATATTTCTAACGGGTACCTATGCATACGTACTTTACCTTATTCCGAAACTGCCCTGTGTTTTACCTATTATAAATTCATTGTTTGTTGAGCTGTAGTCTTACTGACAGTATGTTTACTTCACGAAAATATAAACCCCCAAGCCGTAGTCGTCATTTGAAGGCAAAAAGAGCCGCATGTGCGAGGTAGGTATTTTTGTCTAGTAATTTTCACCTTATTTCCACCTCTGAGCTTTGCTAACACCCAATTTTTTTGTTGTATAATTCTATATTCATTGTATGCAGGGTGTTTCACGAGGTAGTAGATTGACGATATCTTGAAGTAGTTATTAGTACGAAAATGAAAATGGACTTAATATTTAGTAATGATCATAAGTATTATATCAAAATAAATATTCGCGGTTACATGGATTAAAAAAACAAAACGTCAAACAAAACATTAAGAACACTTCGTGTCAAATGTTCCATATCAAGTTGAGAATACATTCTGATTAAGTACTTCCTTCTTTAATTCTTTCTTATGTAACATATTCAAATTTTTATAGGGTTGAAAACAGATTCAAAAACTCTACCGAAATAAAAAATAAAAAATACAGGTTGTCATTTAAAAAAGAGAAAACGTCACAACTTTTAGAACAATTGCTTGAAAAATCTGAAAAATTATTTTACATGTGCGCAGTAATTTAAATCGCTATACATCTTTTAGATTTTTTCTCTATCATACACATTAACGGAGTTACCGAATTTGTCCACTACTTAATTTCCACACTGTATATGTATGTATATATACAAATAATTTTAGGATCAACAAAAACAATCAGAAAGAATCGGTTGTGGCAAGTACCAGCACTTCAGTTGATGCTATTGAAACCGAAATAATAGAGCATTCTACTGTTTTGGAATGTTCACTTGATGAGCCACAATATTTGGAATTGGAGCCTGTATGTCGTAACAATATAGAAGCATACAAGGAAAATGAAGTAGAGAGTGTTCCTATTAACATTGAGCCATATATTCCCACAGACATCTTTAATTTGGGTAGACGTATGGTTAACATTGGGTATATGTTTGAACAGATTTTAAATGATCAAAAACATCACCCATTCGACTGTTCAATTGCGAACATGCAAATTATCAAGGAGGAACGGAAGGGATTAATAAGTATTTTTAGGATGCAATGTAAAATGTGTAAAATTGTACAGACAATAAGTACAGATAAACTCGATAGTGAAACAAGTATTAATGATAAAGCTGGATTAGGTGCTATATCTATTGGAATAGGTTACTCTCAATTAAATGAATTTTTTTCTATTATGAATATACCCTCCATGACGAACAAAACCTTTAGGAATTCTTTTGAAACAGTTGCGAATATTATTCATACTACGGCATGGCATTCCATGAAGGAGGCTGCTATTGAAGAAAGAAGGCTAGCAGAGGCCAACGGTGATGTCGATATTTATGGAATTCCATATATTACTGTTATAGCAGATGGAGCCTGGAGTAAACGGTCTTATAATATTAATTACAATGCTTCATCAGGAGTTGTAAGAACATATAAATGAAAACATATACATATATTGATAACATTAATTATTTTATAGGCATGTATCATAGGAAGTAGAACAAGAAAAATCATCTTTCTTGGTATACGGAACAAATATTGCATGATTTGTGAACGTGCAGAATTGAACGAAATTACTGCCGAAGAACACATCTGCTACAAAAATTGGACTGGAAGTTCAACTAGTATGGAAGCAGATATCTTATTAGAAGGCTTTAAATGTAGTGTACAGATGCATGGTCTAAAATACTTAAAATTGGTAGCAGATGGAGATAGCAGTGTTTATCGAAAAATTTTGGAAAATAAACCATATGGGCTACAAATGGTTGAAAAGGTTGAATGTAAAAATCATTTGTTACGGAATTTTTGCAAAAAATTCCGTGAAGTATGTGGTAAGTAATTTCATATTAATACAAGGTCTCAAACTTAAAAATCGTTTATTGTGTAATAAAATGCTCAATTGGTACAGCAAACATAAGGTTGCTGATTCGAATTATTATTTAAGTGTTACATGGTAATTGCGTTAACATTTTCATAATATTCCATTGCATTGTTCATTGATATACTTATATTATTACATAAAATTCAAAAAATCCGTCGGTCTTACACATAGGAATTATAAAATTAAATAAATGCGTTTTGTGCTCACCAGGCCATGATTTGCAACAAATATTACCTCAATCTGTTATAAATTCTATTTTATTTTTTTCCTACATTTTAATCATAGACATATTCCTACATTTTAAGACATCTTGCAGATCGAAAGCGAAGCCATTCAAAAAATTTACCAGTTTCACTTTATATCCGGAATATTGCAAAACATACTTTAATGCGGTTTAGGACTGCAATAACTAGTGCCGTAAAGTTCAGAATTAATGAAACTACTGAAATGCAAGAAAAAATTAAATTGTTGCAAAAGGACATTCAAAATATTCCATCGCATATCTTTGGAGAGCACAAGGAATGTGAAGTAATACAATATTTTCACTGCAATAAGAATGACTCGGACATCAATCATATTCCCATGATGGAAGAATGTGGATTTATGGCAGATATTTTATATTGTTTGCATAGATTAACATTAAATGCTTCGAGCTTACTAAGAAATATGAATACAAATAACGCTGAACAATTTAATTCCATAATATGTAAATTTGTTGGAGGAAAGCGAATAAATTTCTCTTTGCGAAGACAATATGAAACTCGTTGTGAGGCTGCTGCAATATCCTACAACTCACGTGGAATGTATCATCATATACTACATAAAGCTTTTACAAAAGAGGGCATTGGATTGTATACTGAGAAGTACGTAAAAGAACAAATTGGTCGAAGAAACATAATTAAAAAAAGATCTACGAATATAAGAACGGAAAGGAAAATAAAATCTATCAATACCGTTGATGAAGATTATGGTCCTGATGCACAGCAAATTGAAGATATGACTGAAACAGAATTAACTTTAAGGGATAACGCTTTTCTTGAACGGTTGGGAAGTACTGATGTAGAAGCAGTGGAAATAGAAACTCGAGGACAAGGGGCAAATCCAAAATGGTTTGAGGAAAGATCTCTTAGACTAACTGCTTCTCGGTTTGGAGAGATCATAAAAATGAGGAAATCCACCAGTAGAGCAAAACGCGTTGAAAATATTTTGTATTCAAATTTTTATGGTAACTCCAAAACTAGATATGGAAATGCATGTGAACAATTGGCAATAAAACAATTCGAGCAACAATTTTGTCTGAAAGTTAACGATTGTGGTCTATTTGTTGACGAAGAATTTCCATATCTAGGTAGTAGTCCAGATGGGATGGGAGAACCAAACTGGATCATTGAAATTAAATGTCCATACAAAGCAAAAGGAGACACTCCAAAAGAGGCTATAGAAAAGAAATTAATTCCATATGTATCAATCGACCATAATACTAATATGATAACTTTAAATAAACACCATAATTATTATTACCAAATCCAAGGGCAGCTGAATATAACAAAGCGGGATATTTGTTACTTTGTTATCTACACCCCAAAGGGAATTCTAGTTGAAAAGGTATATACAACATATAAATGACATTTAAACATAAGTAACAATTTTAAGTAACACTTTTTCCAGATTTCACGAGATGAAGAATTATGGAAGAAAACAATGATAACTCCATTAAAAGAATTTTACTTAAAACACATGCTACCTGAAATGGTTGACCCTAGAAAATGTAGGAACTTGCCTCTAAGGAATTTGTAAGAAATAAAATTGAAACAAAAGCACAGATAAAGACTATTTTTTAAATTATTGTTGTGCATTGATGCTTTATTAACTGATTGTAATTTTTGTGACTTTTTATCTAGGCGTTCATTATATTTTTTCGTACCTCAAATGTGCTAAATTGTAAAAGAAATTGAAACGTACGTCATAAAAATCTGATTATCGAATAGTAAGGTTCTATTTATTATGAGCAATTTTTTCTACAAGTTGTAATTTTTTTCCATATAGTTTTACTCTTGTGCGCAAATCGGTGAATTTATAAAAAAAAAATTGAAAATCCATCGATATTCGAAAAATTACGTGTTTCTGAAAATGAGGCTTTCAGTTAAGCAAAATTTACGAATGAGTTCAAGCTTTTCTTAAATTATAAAACAACAAAGATACATTAAGAGTGCTATCAAATCGGAGAAAGTTATATGATAATCACATCAATGTTTATTTTTACTTTTTAAGTTAAATAATACTTAAATTCAAAAAATATTAAGACTGTAATGTTTGTTCTTCTATTCGGTTGGTTAGGGTCACTAATCTGATTGGTTTACAAACACTATTTGTATAAATATAATGATTTGTTGATTTGGAATTACTTCCTGCGTAGTAGATGGTTTAATTAATCGGATATAATTCATAAATCTGCGCCCAAAGCAAGTGATCTGATTGATCTCAATCGTCAAGTGTGAACTAGTAGAAATACCAAACAGAAAGGGCGTAATAATAATTATACCCGAATAAAGAGACTAACCGAACAATCGCAGGTCCGCCGATTTCCCTACTTGAAACTCGCGCGTTCTCCGTTTATTATCGTGCATTATTATATTTAGCCCAACAACGAACCTTTTTCAGTGATATTTCGAGCACATTTCTCTATCTTTGTCTTGTTGCAGCCCGACCTTGGCCTGTCTTTTTCTAGGGCCGTGCGGGTTAGGTACAGGGGAAGTGGGTTGGTTTGTTTACGTTCCTATTTCACAGCTGGTAACCAGCGCTCTTAAGCAAGGTAACTGGTGACGAACGACGACTCCGCTGCGCTGCGCCATCGTCAATACGTAGCTTATTACTGGTGACGAACGACGGCTCCGCTCCGCTCCGCTGCGCCTTCGTCCGTGCATGGTCCATATATATTAAGGCAGATAACTGGTGACGGACGACGGCTCCACTGCGCTGCGCCGTCGTCCGTGTGTGGCCCATTAAAATTAATCAAATAAACTGGTGACGAACGACGGCTCCGCTGTGCTGCGCCGTCGTCCGTGCGTAGCCCTTAAAAATTAAGCAAGGTAACTGGTGACAAACGACGACTCCGCAGCGCTGCGCCGTCGTCAATACGTAGCTTATTACTGGGGACAAACGACGGCTCCGCTGCGCTGCGCCTTCGTCCGTGCATGGTCCATATATATTAAGGCAGATAACTGGTGACAGACAGCTCCGCTGCGCTGCGCCGTCGTCAATATGTAGCTTATTACTGGTGACGAACGACGGCTCCGCAGACGCCTGGCCGGAATAACTGATCGAGCGGTCGATCGCCGAGAGTAGAAAATATTTATAAGATATGTTTAATTTGGAAAAACCTGTGTTTTTTCCGTCATGGTCTTACCAGGGAAATAATTGTAACATTAATAAATGGTATTAACAAGTAACGGGGAGACACATAACCTATAGTTGTTTTTTCTTGTATTTTGAGATAAGTAAATTTTAAGGTTCAGTAATTAATCTGTGCGTTGAATGATATCTTCCAAAAAGGTTCTACCTGCTTTTGAAATGGATAGCGAGTAGTAATTATTACTTACCCCAACAAATTCATGAATAGAATTGCGGGGAAAGGAGGACGCTGTTCGACTGGGCAACATGAGTACGTCGCATTATTTGGCCGAATCTTTTTCTCCACAGGTGACGTCCAATCAAATGATAGCGGTTTCATTGCCCAACAGTTTAGTTGTTACCATGGTTACGATTCGTTTTTTTGTCAGCGAATTGCCGTAATTTCCAAATAGAAAAATTATTCGTTATAATTTAATACAAACAGAAAAATCTTTAGGTAATTATTTAATATGATGCGAAAAAGTATAGTATTAAACTCGTGAACAAGTTGGCCATTGCCACTCGGGTGAATTGCAAACTTCACCCTTATGGCAATGGCCAACTTTCTAGTACTTTTTTTTCTCAATTGATTTTCGGGGGAAAAATTTTCAACGTTCAAAAACGACAATAATTCAAATATCCATATCTCGGTTAATAACGGGGCGATTTTAAAAGTTTAAAGTTTGTTTTACGTACACGCAGTACCGTCGTTGGATTCGTGATTTAAAAAGGAATAGAAACATTCATTTTGAAACGATCGAAAATATTTACCGGCAAAATAAATAAAACTTTAATACATTTTTAAAATTTAGAAGGAGGGGTCGGATCGAGAAATTTTATTTGGATTTTCTGTTGAGCTTGAGAAGGGCTTTCCGGTGGTGTGATCAGATTTCCAATCGGACAATAAAATGTTGTGCCCCGCTGGTCAATTTCGCTTCCCCGTACCGTATACGTCATATCTCGAAAACTAAAAATCATATCGAAAAACTTTATGGGGATCTTTGATACGGATTAAATCGACGGCATGTCCGTCGTCAGATTTTTATTTTTCGAAAAAAAAAATCGAAAAATTCTTCGAAAAATTGCCGGAAAACAATCGAAAATCGGCCGTAGATCGTAAACGGTGCGCCCCACAAAAAATATAGCCCTAACCTTATCGACGGAAAGAGAAATTTCTAATGGTGCGCCGTTGAAATTTTTCGTGTCGAGTTAAAAATGGCCGCTCTGGATTTTTTTTATTGAAATCGGGGGTGGTTTTCTTTGAAAAACTCTTTAGAGGTTGGAGATATCGCAAATTCGTGGGAGACATAAAATGTAGAGGGGAGCTAGTTCTATAAAACTCTGTGAAAATTAAAGTCGTAATCGTAAGGGCAAGCGCGCTTTTTTTTTCCGGAAGCGTCCGAAATGTTATTTTTTAGAAAAATTGCCGAGGGATTGCAACCGTAGGTGGCACCCCAATGTTCTATAGTAACCTTTGTGCCCCAATGCATTGGGGATTTTTGAGCCCGCTCCCAGTTTTCCAGCTCAAAAATCCAGGGGTGTGAAAGTTTTGGCGTGAACCTCTGCATCGCGAAAAATCGATTTTCAAAAATTCACCCCGAGGTTACTGGGTGAGATGGAAAATTGCGAATTTCACGGGCCCCTAGAGGACGTTTTCGGCTTTCAGGAAAAAATTAAAAATTGGAAAAATTTTTTTTTGTGGGGTTGGCAACACTTTTTTTAAAGGGGTAGTCGGAGGGGGTTGAAATTTTAATGGTAGGTGTCTTGAATTATTTGTGATTTTTCATGATAATTTCAAATAGCTCTCTATAAGGGTTTTGGAAATATTTGAAAAAAACGTGATTTGGGCCTTGAGCTTTTAGTATACATATAAATAATAGTATATTACGTAACAAGAGTTGTAAATAGCAAATTACGCGCAAGTGAAAAAATTGCGTACGAGCCGCGTAGCGGCGAGTAACGCAATTTCACGAGCGCGTAATTGCTTTACAACTCGCGTTATGTAGTATACTTTATCTACGACCACTCTCACCTTAATTTATATTTGATTCTCCAGTCCACATTTTTGTATCGCGAGGCGTAGCAGGGAGAAACTTGTTGGCCGCTTATTTAATCATTTTCGTTGTTGCTGTTACTGGACATTATTTATCTTGCAAGAATTGAAAAGAGTTTCATTAACAATGGTTACATACCTCATTATTTGGTACTTACTTCTGGATATCATTGCATTTGAATGAGAATGTGCGGAATAGCGAAGTGACAGCTTCGGGGTGCGTGATGTGACGTTTAACAATCGCGGACTACTATATTTAATAAAAACGAACAAACGCGCAACTCTCAACCAATCAAAAGTTCGTAAACGAAACTCTCTAGTATGTTATGGCAAACACACACGTACCTTTAATTTACAAGCGGGCTCTAACATACGTGGGTGTTTTGGTGTATTTACGCAGTACGCGCATTGTACGATAATGGGCATTTACAGTAGTGGTCGTAGATAAAAATATAAAAATAATAATTTAAACATGTTTTATTCCATTAAAATAGTTATTTAAGCAACAAGGAACGTAAGGACGTATTAACATTTGAGGTAGGCGAATACGAACCGAGGCGGAGCCGAGGCTCGTCGCCTGCCGAAAATGTTAATTGTCATTACGTTCCATGTTGCTTATTAATTTTTTTCCGCTACCGGAAATATAATACTTAAAAATGATCAGAAAATATTCTAAAATACGGCTTGTAACATTTGGGATTCAAATGTTTATAGTCACCTATGCGTTCTATGCGTCCTATGGCAACCCAGCAACGGAGAAAACAATGTTGAGTTTTGTTTGTTTGTGTCAATCCAGTGACAGTTTTTGCGGGCACGGATTTGCATCCGAAGCTGCGAATATTGCGTGTTAGAATGTGTTACCGACAAAATCTAAAAAAGGTATGTGTCCTGTTACGACTCTTTTTAAGCAGTGGTTATGTAAAAAGGATGCCGATTCTGTAGGTATAGACGAAAATGTGTTGCTCGCCTATATGTTGGAGCGTTACGTTTCTGTTTATTATTTTCCTAGGTCCGTAAGTAAAAATTAAGTTCCGTCGTCAAGGACAACAAACACCACGAATGTTATAAGCCACTTACGGTACCTGTAACCATGCATGCAATGCGTATTTACGTTGTCGGTAGCGGAAAAATTAAATTATTTAAAATAAATAACTGAGCAAAACTAATCAAAGTACCTTGAATTTCTGAAATGTCAGATTGATTAATGAATTAATTTCATTTTTAACGGAATAAAACATGTTTAAGTTATAGTAATTAACGTTATAAGTCCGGGAACACATACTTTACAGTATGAGTGAGACATTTAAAGACGAGGCGACAAAGGAGCCGAGTCTTGAAATTCGAAACGAGTACTGTAAAAAGTGTTCACGGACGAATGTCGTTATGTATTTTATTTCATTCTGTGTCAAATTGCGTTTTAAAGAAACATTGAAATTAATTTAAAAATTACTATAACAGATGCTCCAAATCTAGTTACATTTTCGTAACATGATTAGCAACGGTTGTTTGGCAAATTTTAATTTGTTTAAATAATTTGTTGTGTCAAAATGAATTCTTATGCAAATTTCCCAGAAATTGTAAATCCTCCAGTAATTGTAAGAAAATCTGAAGAAGCGTGTGCGAAATTAATACCTATTAAGTCTGGTGAAAGGTATCAAAAACAATTCAGTCATTTTTGTGAATGGAAAGCAGAAAATAATGTGATGAAAATTACGGAAGAAGTTATGTTGGCCTATTTTTTAGATTTGGTAAGAATTTAAATGATTACATTTATTATTTTATTTGTGAACTAATGTTTTTAGTCTAAGAAAATAGGTGCGTCTTCTTTGTGGCCGAAATATTCCATGATAAAATCAACATTAATTGCGAATGAAAATCTTGACATATCTCGTTTTTCTAAAGTGGTAGCATTCCTGAAAAAACAATCAATTGGTCATGAATCGAAACAATCTAAAACATTAACCCGAGAAGAAATCTATAGATTTATGAAAGAAGCTTGTACTGATAAATTTCTTCTGGCAAAAGTAAGAGGAAATTTTAAATAAAACAAGAAAATATACGAATTTTTTTTAATTTACAGGTTGTAGCTTTGATTGGAGTAGCTGGTGGTTGTAGAAGAGAAGAATTGTACAATATTTCACTAGACGATATCCAGGAAACTCAAACGCAGTTAGTAATTACAATTCCGTGCACTAAGACAAATCAAAGAAGAACCTTTACTGTAATAAACGAAGTAGATGAAATTAAATGTTTGGAGTTATTCAGAAAATACGTATCACTGAGACCAAAAAATGTTAATCATAGAATGTTATTTTTCGGATATAGAAATTCAAAGTGTACCGTACAGAGGGTAGGAATACACACAATTGGAGGGATGCCAAAACAAATTGCACTGTTTTTGGGTCGTCAAGATCCTGACAAGTATACTGGTCATTCGTTTCGGAGAACTTCTGCTACGCTTTTGGCCAATGCTGGTGCTGATTTAGCAGTACTAAAAAGACACGGTGCTTGGAAGAGTTCGTCTGTGGCTGAAAAATACATAGAAGACTCTGTGGAAAACACAAATAAAATTGCTAGGATGATACTGAATGGAGAAACCTTTGTCGAAGTATTGCAGCAGCAAAACAAAGAAATTATTAATAAAACTAGTTTTAGCAGTAATTTTCCTCCAGTAACTATTGAGGGCAATACAAATTGTACTATTATTATATTAATCTGAACATTAATATTTAAGTTTAATTGTTAATGTTTATTATACATATATTATGTATTTTTGAATAAATTATTTCTTAAATTTGAATAATTGTTATTGCCATGATTAATTTTATGTTTCCAATAGCAACACTTTACCGGACCGGCCGTTTTTTGTGTTTTCCCGGATTGAAACTGTTGACGTAAAGTATTGGAATTTGACACAGTATGAAATAAATCTAATTAAGCGCATCATGTGGAAAAATAATTGATTTATTACTAACTAAAATTTGATTTAAAATTCTATATTAAAATATACATTAACACAAGGTATAATTTTTAGCATGTGAAACCCTATGACCCACGATAAAACATACTGTATAAATATGTGGTAAGTAAAACACGTGTGTTGAGAATTTTCACAAATTTTTAATGTCGAAACACTGCGACATATGTTTCGCCACACAGTGGCGTAATTCCACCGATGGTATGATTCAAGTGCGCTCGAAACATATGTCGCAGTGTTTCGACATTAAAAATTTGTGAAAATTCTCAACACACGAATTTCACCAAGTAACAGCCTCATCAATCCAATACTGTATAAATGTAACGTAGTATTTCTACTATAATAATATCTATAAAATATGTATGTATCTGTAACATAATGAAGACTACATGCATTTTACATACAGTTATATAACAGTATGTATCGACTATGTAGATAAATTACATATTTCAAATATAATTGAATTTAAGAACATTAATGTAATGTTAGATCAAGTGAAATATTACTTGTTCTCAGTTTGCTCAGATATGTTACTGATCCAAGTGTGATAACTGGGAACCGTACATATCTTCTTAAGAACTTTTTTCTGCAGCCGTCCAGAAAATAAAACTTTCGGTATGATTTATTAAATCGAAAGTACCACTTTACATAAATCGTACCGAAAGTTGTTATTTTCGGGTCGATTTTGTTTCACTTTCGGAACGATTTCTATACTTTCGGGGCGCTTTTTGTTACTTTCGGGACGATTTTGCGTATATATGTAGGCGGCCTTGATAAAAACATCAACTTCATATGTAATTATGACAGCGCTTGTCATATAACATTCGTGTATGTTTTTGCTTTTTTAACATAAAAAACGGCTGCAGAAAAAATATTGTACGTAACTCGTTCCAAAAGTGATTTTACGGAAACTTCCTACTCATCCCGTAAAATATCACTTTCGGAACTTGTTACGTAAATTACTATTATTTTTCGTGAAACGACTTCTATTATTTCATGGTAGAATGCGTCTGCAAAATTATAAAAAAAATCGGAATTATCAGCTATAATTTTTACCGAAAACCGTCCGGTTTGACATGGAATGATATGTGAAACTGAAACACACATTCTATTAAAAAAAGTCACCAAAAGAACATATAGGCAACCGAATTTACGTGTCATATTGGTTGGACATTTTCTCCCTGATTTTTCACGGGTAAACTCTAGTAGTTGAATAATGAGCAAAAACTGTAAAATAACAATGTTATTGTTTAACTGTTTTTCATATAACAAAAGGACAAGTATTAAACCAAAGCAGAAAAACAATATTGACTAATGTTGGAGAAACGGAAAATCTCGACTGATTGATCAGTATCGTTTGTCATTGAATTTAGTTCGCATATTTACCGGGGCTTTCGTGCTAGGTTACGCCATATTTTATTCGTTCGCCTCCGGCCAACATCGCCCTTTATGAGCTTCCCCCCTACTTTCTCAGTTGGTAGAATAGCATTTACAGGCCAACATCGGTAAATCCAGGTACCAATCGTATGATTCAAGTGCGCTCGAAATATTCAACATCAAGTCAGAAAAGTACTTTGAAAGATTTCCGAAACTGTAAACTACAAAACGAATCATACAAAACTGTCGTCAAACCATCAAGTAACTATATTTCCAGCTGAGTTCGATTTTAAAAGTTTTTTTTCTGGGTCGTTTCAGTTTCTTAAAAAATTGGGTAATTAAATCAGTACCTAAATAAATTTATTATTTAAATTGTAAAAATTTTGTTGTTGAAGTCTCGGCAAGAAATGGAGTTAAGTTGTTCGATCAAAGGGTGTACATCAGTGAATTTATTATTATTCAAGTTTCCAAATCCAGAAAGATACCATAAAATCTTCATGGAATGGGTCGGGGCCACAGGTGATGGGTCTCTATTGGACCATCATCCGCTGGAGATTTATTACTCAATGCGAGTCTGTCAAAAGCACTTCGAGGAGAGACACTATGGAGACAAGTCACATTTAAAGCCCATTCCTTATTTGCACGTTCCAGGTAAATATATTTATTCATTTTGGATTTGTTAAAACTAAATTTTTGCTTGCATGTTTCTATTTCCCTCGTTAAGTAAATTACAAGTGGATAAAAAATAAATATAAAACACTGAACGCAACAGATAACATCGAAAAGTATAAACATACTAAAGTAAAAATTACAAAATGAACTATGTTAATGAAGGTTGTTATAATTAAAATAGTAACAGGTTGAATTCTGATTTTTTTTTAATGATAATAAAAAAAATGTGAAGAAAAGATTTAACGTGTTATTATTTTAAATATCCTCATTCGTTTGTTTCTTATAATTACCCTTTCTTATGTGTTTCTTTTAATTTATTTTCTACCCTTTTCAGTTGTTTCTACATCTATTGCAATTCCTCTACTTGCTCTTCCTTCCACTCTTATTTAAAAAACCTGATGGTTTTGTTTTCAAATTGGAATTTCAGATCCGGTAACTGTGCCTAGCACTTGGATCATTTGCATTACAAAAAGTGATAATATCGACGAGGAACATTACGATAGACGAGCAGCACATTTGGAATCGGATATCATAGAAACGGCCGGTTTTATAAAATACACGTACACAACCGTCGGTCCGAGAAATTGGTTTCTCTTCAGGAACACATTTCTGGTTGCCAAAGTGGATACAGATGATGAGGAAGGTGAGATTTACAAAAACTTCTTCAATGCCTTACCGACAAATTGCTTTCCTTTAGAAAGCGATAACTACTGTAGTCTGTGGAGTGTGCCGCGCTCCAACCTCAAAAGAAAGTATCGGAAGAAAAAAAGCTACAGAGGTGGAAAGTTGAAAAACATCAGCAAATCCGTCCATTATCTGCTTACCAGTCCATCCGAATACTATTCCGCCAAATTCAAGTTTCTACTGCAGATGTACAACAAGTCTTCAAAAGAAAACGAGAAGCTCTGGAAGGAAAATCGCGTTTTGAAACGAAAAGTCAGGGAGTTGAAGAAGTTGTTGTTTATAAAACATACTTAATTTAAAAAAAAAATTGAAATTAACATGCAGTATACTTGGGCTGCTGTGTGTTTTAAACAATTTTAGGTTTAATCAGCTTTGATGCTATAAATAATGGTTTTGTTCATTACATCACTGTTACTTAACTAATACAACCATTGTCCTTAGACTGAAAATTGTTTTTATTAGAATTAGTATAGAGAAAACTTTTGTTGTCTAAATCTAATAAGATTTGAAAGCGTGGGTGATTGTGGTGCTGAAGTTCTTAATTCGTTCTTCACTATCTCAGATTCCATCCACATTTGAAACTTTTAAGTAGTCATTCCTGTTATCTGTTATCTATATATACAGGGTGTTTCAAATTCGAGGCTCGTCAGGGGGATCTGGATTAGTTAGAAGAGATAGAGGGTATGTCTAAATTTGACACTTTTGAAGAATTTTTTGCTGATTAATACCAAAAAAAATTGCTTAAATTGTTTTGTTTTCGAGTTAAGTCCAAAAAACTGAAAAAACTGATTTTCTTTATATCTTCGTTATTTGAGGTGATATTTGAGAACGGTAAAGATGTTCTTATAGCACTTTTTTATTATCTAATAGATGTAGGGTTCGGAATATATCAACTTCTTGATTTTTATTCTTGGTCATTAATATTAATATTTATATGACTTATTAATTATACCGTGTGTTCGATAAAAAACGCCCAACGCCATAACTCTGTTATTTATTGACCGATATGAATGAACTAAAAACCAAAGTCAATGGTGGTTTAAATACTAACAAATGACATCAATATTGATTTCAAATCATAGCCAACTTTAAATTTTTAAATGGCAGCATATAATGTTTTAATTTTTTCACATTCGACATTATTTTTCTGAATCCAATAATGCCCAATAAGTTGTTTTTCGTTCAATATTTTGGTCGAAAAAAATTAAAATAAATCTTCCATTTAAAATTATATTTTTCAAAAATTATAATTAGCGTGCCTTGGAAAAAAGTGACAAATGTCATTTGTTGTAAGGTTATGTCAAACATGAATAACAAGGACCGAATAAATAAGCACCTATGTCACAACTCAATGTAGCATATAATAAACAAGTAGTGCAAGTATTAATTCATTTGCGATTTAGATGTTCTGTGATTATTGTAAACATTAAGTAGAACGTCTAACTCTGCAAGTCCACAAAATTGTCGATCCGACTTTTTAAAGGCTCCATATCGTCTCAAATTTCCTTCTAACCTTCTAAATTTAGGTTCTGGTATTCGCCGCTCTGGAAACCGTAGATGATAAATACGTGCCGCAGCTCTTCGATTACTATTACATAGAAATAAATTAGTTACATGTCTGTTAATTCGGTATTATTCATGATTATGTCTGAAACACACATTAATAACAAATAGTTGACATTACTTATACAATAAATGACATTTGTCCATTCGAATTTTTTTCAAGGCACACTACATTTATTACCAAAAAAAACCATGTGAACAAGATTTATTTTTTTTCTGGTATAAATATTAACTTAAAACCAACTTACCGGGCATAATAGGATTCAGAAAAACAATGTCTAATATTATAAAATTAGAAAAGTATATGCAGCCATTTAAAAATTTAAAGTTGACTCTCATTTGGCAATGAAGTTGATTTTGAAAAAATATATAATTATCGTCGTTTTATAGTATTTAAACAGCAATTGAGTTTCTTTTTTAGTTCATTCAAATCGGTCAATAAATAACAGAGTTATGGCGTTGGGCGTTTTTTATCGAACACACGGTATAATGCATATACTTCATTTATATTATATTTATTTATTGCAAACAAACACAGTTGCTTACAAGATAGTAAAAAAATAACATTAAAATTGTTTAAATATTTGACATCAAATTGAAAAGTTTTTGAAATGAGGACTTTTTGGTCTTCACTATGTTTTCAGGGGTAAATTTTTAAAGTGAGAACCTTTTTTTTGTCTTTTTTGCTCATTACTTTTTCCCACACTTACTTTTTCATTTTTAACAGAGTCGTGAGTCACTTCAAGAAGCGACTATTTTCGACAAAAAAAGGAGTAATTTCGCCCATCTCTAGTTTACATTAGAGGAAATGCTTACTATTCATATTTCTGCAACAGGGAATATTTGAGAAACGGGGGAATTTATGTGTTTTATAAATATCCATGATATATATCATCGGATATATATCACGATATATATCATGATATATACTGAAGGAAAAAAATGAAACACTTGAAATTCGGGAAATTTCGACAATTTTCAAATCGCCATAACTCTGCGTATTTTCAATAGATTTTGATGAATCTTTGAGGGCGAAAAACTTTGAAGCGTATTCTTTAAAGTCATGCATGCGAACTTAAGCGTAACCCCTTCTGCCCTTTCTAGCACCCCTGTAAAAAAAAATCAGGAAACCATGCCCAACTTTGACGATGTCTACGGAAAAATTTTGTCGACTCGATCTACTATAAAGGCATTAAAATTTGATCAATTCAGGAGTCAAAGAACGAAGTTCTTACGACGATTTGGCACCAAGTTATGGGTTTTTGGGCAATAACGTCCAACTTTGGTAACGTGTACCGAGTTGGAAAAAATGTATTGAGTCGATCCACCAAAAGGGCATTGAAATGTGTTCAATTACATGTGCAGGACTTAAAAAACGAAGTGTATTTTGTGGTTTTTTGAGTCATAAGTCCGAAGTTTTTCGACGAAATTGTTTTCGTTTTCAGAAATGAAATTTTCTTTGCATGTTCTTTGAGGTATGCCGAAAATTATTGTTTGAGCGAAATCATGAATATCCCATTTTGTACCTTAGAACCCTATTTATTTTTTATCGCATACATTACATTTAATTTCATAAATAAACATATAATCGTTTAAAACACGTTTGTGGGCAATCTATGTAGCGTTTACTAAAAGTCATCCGTACTATGACATTAAAAAAAAAAACACACTATTTGTGAATTTGCATCCAATCCAAATCATGTTCTTTTTTTAAATTATCATCTTCATTGCACTTGTAGCAACCAATTACAAAATGCAAGCCGTCTTAAATTGTCACCAGTTGCAAGTGTGTGGTCCAAACGAATTTTATATGGTTTATATTTGCTGGCAAATTTAGATCAGCTGGAAATTCACGGCAAGGGATGAATTTTGATTTTTTTTATCTAAAATATGTTTCGTAAGTAAACGTAAAATTAAGATACATTTAATATCATCATTTCCAAAATATTATTGCAATCTTCTTGAGTAATTTTATTACTGTATGCTTTGCGATGTTAATAATGATCCAAACTCTCCTAAATTTCTGTCGATCGATGGACAAAAAGGTTTGATGGGGTTGCCTTCTTTCTAGATACATTTTTAATATTTTCAACTAGCCAGAACTGTATATCAGTTTACTGATTAAAAAATACCTAACATATCTCGATCTTATATTTCTGAATTATCGAACGATATTTTTATTCATAAAGAATAATAATGTTTGAAAACAAAGGGTTATTAAGTTTTTTAAGTGATTTTAATTCCATGGCACGGATGCGCTAAATAAATTGCCAATAAAAGTGTTTTAAACGATTGTATATTTATGAGTTAAATATATTGTTGTCGTCACAAAAAATGTCACAGATGTGATAAAAAATAAACGTGGAGGCCATAAGAAATAAGAAAGTTGATGATGGTTCAAAAGGAACAAAACATGTTACAAAGAAAAATCTTATAGCATCTATTAGATAATAAAAAAAGTGCTATAAGAACGTCTTTACCGTTTCTAAAGTATGGAATAAATTCAGTAAAACCGAAATTAAATATTTTGGGAAAAAATCCTCAAACGGGTCTATTGTTCTATGTTTATTTGAACTTTACTGTTCAGAATAACATTATCTACTTCCTGTTTTTGTTTGGCACACTTGAAACGAGACACCCTTTATAATCCATTCGCGAACAACTTACGAATCTAGTAATTTTGTTTTGAGGTAATAATTTATGAAGATCACTCATGCACCATTGCCAACAGTATTTTCTGATATAATAGTCATAAATATTTTTTTAATTTCCCTACAATATGCCAAACACATTCAATATCAGATTATACTACTTAAATCTCTTGTGTGAATCATTTTCATGGAGATTCGACTCAATCGTATAAGCAACCTCGACTCATGTTTATCGTAAAGAAGTCATTTCGCCCCAGTGCCCTATGTTTTAATATATCATATGATTAAGTTGGTGAGGAATTTGCTTCAAATGCTATTAAGCTTTTAACGCAAATCTTAAGATCGATTTCCCATTTTTATTGATGTTATTACTTAAAATGCATGTTTAAATCAACCATAAAAATATGTCACCTACACGAACAAGTTTATGTAAGTGTATTTCATTAAAAAACATTATTTTTATAACATCCAAGTCAAAAGCGAGGGAATGCATCTATAGATTATTACCGTTGTTTTTACTGAATTATTATGAAAACACAACATACTTATTTAATCGAATAAAAGTAGATGAGCCATTATATTAATCTGCATCTTATCATTGAATGAACATTTGATAACTGTTGATATATTCCTAAGCATTGTAACCTGAGAATGGTTTCACCGATTTTATTCTGATGTGTCATGCAATAATAAACCTCCTTTGTTAATTGTTTACGTAATGCAGATACAGTTTTTATAACAATATTACTATCAAGATTACAATGTTCGCATACTATTGGAATTCATAATAGTTATGAAAGTAAATATTTTATAACCAGTAGTGCATGCAGGCTGCTGGAAAAAATAATTCAAATTTTGACAGATGCTGCAACTAAATAGCAAGTTTCATGTAATTTATCAGAACAAATCAAATACAATAATGAACTGATTGATGAGGCACTGAGTTGAAAATCCTTATTAATATAAATAGTAAGCTATATTTGATTTCAATTTTTTTTTATTTTGCTTACGTTGCAACTGTGTTGCCACACTATCGGAAAAAACTATACAGTAGAGTGGTTTTAGCATATATGGTGGAGTTTCGAAGTATGTGAAAATCAACGGAACAACCCGGAAACTTGTTCGTATAGATAAAAAAGTAATAACTGTAAATTTTGAGCTATATCGAACATTGCGTAACCGGGCCCTAGCCCTCTAAAATTTGAAAAAGTCCGTTTTTTATTTTAATTTCATTTTGGTCCCCCCTAAAATTAAACAGTCCACCCTAATGGTGAAATTATACCGGGTGTCCACTCTCAAAGTCGAACATAGGAAATTAGCATGTGTATTCAATTCTTAAGCTTTTGACAATTATTTATAAGCTAAAATATATAAATATTAGGTAATAAGGGCTTCATATGATTTTTATTTAAAACAGCAGTAAGGAAAATCAAATTAAAGTAAATATTGAAATAACCCCCCATTTTGAGCTAAACAATACCCTAGTCTGTTGTACAACTATTTCGTACATTAGCTAACTGCCTGTTAGTAATTAACGCACATTCAGTAACTTTTGCTTCTCTCAGAGAATTCATATCTGGGTGGTGTCTTTTGTAAATTTTGCTTTTAACGTGTCCCCACAAGAAGAAGTCGCTAGGTGACAAATCTGGAGATCTGGCTGGCCAATTTATAGTACCACCTCTACCAATCTAATGATTTGGAAATGAATTATTTAAAAATAATTTAACATCTAAACCAAAATGCGCAGGCAGCCGTCTTGTTGGAACCAAATCTCCTGATTTTCTCTAGCAACTTCTTCCATTGCAGGTCCTAGCTTTGTGACTGAAAGATCTAAATAAGTGTCTGAATTTAAGTTTCCTTTAATTTCAAATGGACCGATAATATTATGATTAAAAATCCCAGCCCAGATATTATGTTTTTGAGGATACTGAGTTCTGGTTGAAATATTTAACCTAGGGTTTTACTGAGCCCAATGCCGTGTGTTTTGAACATTGGGTTCATTATTAAGGGTAAAAGTACACTCGTCTGTGAAGCAAATCGACGATAGAAAGTGTCCATCATTGTTAACGCGCTCTTGCATTTCATAACAAAATGTACTCCTGCTTTCTTCATGAACATGATGACATGGCGGTTTATAGGGACGTTATTTATATTTCTTTAATATCTTCCATACCTACGACTTACATAAACCACTTTCAAGAGAAATTTGTCTCAGGCTGTATGTTGGGTCTGCATTTATCATCGACAAAACATGCTCTTCTGTGCGGTCAACTGTTTGCCGATTTCCTGTGATATGATTGTAATTTTAGAACTCTTCAATAGTAATAATAAAAATAAAATAATAATACTCACCACCCCTACTTTCTGATTCTAGCGAAATATTTGCGAGTCTTTCAAATTTTTGTACATATTTTTGTATAGTACTTGCAGATGGTATAGGTCTCGTATTAAACTTAACGGCAAACAAATCTCGAACTCTACGTAAACTATCACCACTATAATAGGTTTTTACCATAAAAACTCTTTCTTCGTTACTATAATTATTCATTTTTTCGTAAATAAACCGTAACATAATATTAAACGTCAAAATGCGATAGCATTTTAAAAGCAAAGCAACGCATATTTTAAAAACTATCAAATTTTAAATTAGTATTTTACGGTAAAAATCAATTTTTTTAAATCTTGTTATTAGTGTCGTTGGATGCGCAATAATTTTCACTTTCTTTTGATACCATTAGCTCTTCTGTAAAATAAGATGGCGAGCAGGAATCTACAAAAACGTCTAATACGATGTTAAAACCCAATGTTCGCGTTTGAGAACGAACACACGGTATATTGTGTCGACAGAGGAGGTTAATACGAATCCTAAATTAATTTATTTTTTTAAATCGGACTAAAATTAATGGAGTTATGATTTTTTAGTTACATCATACTTGTATATTTCGATATTTCATGTTTTTAGATATTACCAATTAATGCATTTTTATTAAAATCTCTTGTGATACTCTTCAAAGTTTAATAATAACAACTTCTTTTGTTCCTTGTCATTGGTTAATAGAGTATTACATTCTTTGATTAATTTGACTTTTCATTCTAAAATGTCATTCACAACAAGAATTTTGTTAAGAATCTCACTGCCGGCAATATAATCCTGACATTGGGGCCAAATGTTGGATTCAAATTTCATAGCCCGCACTGATGAATAATATGTAATAATAATTAAATCGTTTACATTGTGACCTAATCCTTCAGAGACGGTAATCAGAAGATGAACGGCATTTATGTCACTTATTTTACACTTGTCTAAAGCAGATGAGAACCTTTTATTGATAAATGCAATTTTTCCTCGTTGAGGTTGTGCTTCTATGTCCTGATCCAGATCTGAGGTAGGATTAATATTCAAATCAGCTGGACTATTACTACTATTTTCGCTTGAATCGCTGGCTTCTTGTTTCCATTGAGACAGAAGTGGACGAGACTGCTATTTCTTGATCAGATTTTTTCTTCCTTCTCTACTTCTAGCCGCTTCAAATGTCTTTCCACTTGCACTGCAAAACTTTCAATGCCATTTATTGATCCTTATCTTCCATTCTCTCTCTGCATTAATAGATATGGTTTGTCTTCTTCAATTGTCATAGTTTGCAATGCATTTTCAGAAGCAAAAACGAACAAATCATTGAAACTTTTAACAAATTATTTTTCTTTATTTATATGTGCTGCAGTTTCTCGAGAAGAACGCTTACTAAGATTTTGCCAATTTTTATGCCATAACTACATTTTATCGATGCGACGTTGTTTGCGTTGAATCGGAATATGAGCCTTTGACCAACAGACAAAACTTCCACAACTAGCGTTTCACTGAAGCGTAAATTTATTAAGTACTCGCTGATTGGAGAAAAACAAAGATACCACTTGCTTCCTAGATGGTAGTTTTGAGCAAAGTATTTGACTATGCGGTATTCCGATCAAATAAATTGCATCTGCAAATATGGTTCTTCCACTCATTTTGAAAGCAACTTTATAATATCGTTACAAAATGCCGCCGAAAACATCAAACCAGATTAACCAGGTGTTAATCTGCGCCAAAGGCCGTATGAAAATCACCCACTCTATTACGCACATAAGGCCACGCACGGATTATCTCTTGCGAGCTGTGGTGCATCAAACTAATACTACTAAATGTCAAAAGATAAAAATAAGATGGGGTTACCAATTGAAGTGAAGCGTCTGGTTCACTAAGTCATGGCTTTCTTATAGTGTAATTTCAATTTCAATGAATAGAGGGGCATTAAAAAATTAATAACTTCGTCAATTTTTGTTCAATTTCAACAAATAAATACTTTTTGGATACATACTAATTTTGGCCATTTAGGTGGACCGTTTAATTTTAGGATGAACCAAGATTTTAAAAAAATTAAAAAAAGACTTTTTCAAATTTTAGAGGGCTAGGGCCCGGCTACGCAATGTTCAATATGGCTCAAAATTTACAATTATTAATTTTTTATCTAAACGAACAAGTTTCCGGGTTGTCCCGTTGATTTTTACATACTTCCAAAATAAGAACCACTCTACTATACAGTATATTTTTTTTATCGTGGGCCATAGGATTTTACATGTTAAATTTTATACCTTGTGTTAATAATAATAATAATTATTATTATTTTTTTATTTTTTTTTTCTCATACACAGAATATATCAACATACATATTCAATTATGAAATACACGCAGATACACAAAATATTCTGTTTAGGAAAAAAAAAACAAGATGTAATTCAGTTGTGTGCCAAGGCACATACTGTTCTACCATTACACCTTAAAACTAAAACTAGAGTGTAAAAAAACATTAACAGTAATACAAATAAATGAAAAGGAATATACAAGAGTGTAATTGAGTTTGTCCACTTTATATATATAAAAAAAAGAAAAAGAAGTAATTATGCGGTACATTGCTTTTTATATAGAACTGTGAAAATATATTTCTTAAATTTGGCTTTCGAGTGTACATCTTTGCAGGAATAAGTTTATGGCTAATTCTTTCATACTTAGGCAAATAATTCTTAAGCTTGAATTTTGAATTCGCTGAACACGCAGCCTGGTTTTTTGATCCAAACATGGATGAGCTAACGGACTACAATACGTAAATTGTTGATTCACAAAGTAAAATTTTCGTTTTTTGGTTTAAGAACATTCTATTATAGTATATCAGCCTAAGATTACTGAGAGCAATACTAATACATTTCGACATAAAGTCATAGTATCGAAATGAATTGTCTATTATGACTCCTAAGTTTTTAGCCTTGGACTGAAAAGCAATAATTTCATTATTTATTAATGGCTTAAAAAGATTTTCCAATTGTATGCATTTTGTTCTTGGTCCAAACAGAAGATATGTCGACTTGGACGGATTTAAGACAAGACCATGAGAAATAGACTCTTCATATATTGTTGCAAGATCACAATTTAATTTTAATAACGCATCATGGTAAAATTCTGGAGAAAAAGATATGTATATTTGTGTATCATCAGCATACATATGATATTTGCAATGCAATAAATTATTTGTAATATTAGAAGTATAAATAGTAAATAAAACAGGTCCTAAAATAGATCCCTGAGTAACCCCTGTTAATAAATATTTAAAATCAGATATGCCAGTATCTAATTTTACTGCTTGACATCGACCTTAAATAATGTTTTATTAGATCTACTGCTGATTTTTCGAACCCAATATATTTAAGAACGGATAACAAAACTTCATGATTCAGTGTATCGAACGCTTTACTATAATCTAAAAGAAGCATTGCAGTCATTTTGCCTGCATCAGATTCTTTGAGAATATCGTCAGTGACTTTTAAAAGGGCCGTGGTACAACTAAAACCTTCTCTAAACCCAGATTGATGGAGGGGAAGAATATTGAATTTCGATAAATGGCCTTTAATTTGCCTGTTCATGATTATTTTCAAAATATTCGAAAGTGTGGGTAATATACTTATCGGCCGAAGATGATTAAGTTGTGTAGAATTTTGGATTTTAGGCAACGGTGTAATTGTAACCTTTTTCCACTCATCTGGAAAGACATAATCGAGTAGACAACTATTATATTGGTAATAAAGGAAAGTATATAGGGTGTACATAATCGTATTACTTTAATATCCAAACCATCCTGGCCACATGCTGTTGTTTTAATATTATTGATAATTTTATTAATTTCATCTATATTTACCAATTTAAAGACAAAGCGAGTGGGAAAAATACATTTTGTAGTATTGTTGTATTTATGTATTAAGTTGTTATAATCAACATTTACTTTTGGGATAGAATCAACGAAATAGTCATTTACCTCATTCGCGTTTCCTAATTCAGACGGAATGTGGATGGACTTTTTAGAATTTGTCACAATATTTAGATATTTTAGTTCTTTCCACATGTTTTTAGGATCTGATCTATTTATTTTCCATTGCATATATGACTTTTTCATTCTTAATAGCAACATTGGTGAAGTTGTGAAGACATTTATAATAGTCCCAATCAGCTGGAAGCTTAGTCTTCTGAAATTTACTCCTAGCTTTGTTCCTAAGACATATTAATAATTTAACGTTATCTGTTAACCAAGGAGGTGTACGTTTGGTAACTTTTACAGTTTTGAATGGCGCAAATTTATTGAATATATCTATGATAGAATTGTTAAGGCAGTTTACTTTATCGTTTATATTATTTAAGTAGTATATTTGATGTAATGGTGAAGAGTCCAGTTCAGCCGATAAACTATCATGATTAAAGTGCTTAAAGTCCCGATAAGTAATAAATTTGGATCGAGCTAAATTTGTATACTCTTAAAGTTTTACATATATTAAGTCATAGTCTGAAAAATGTATATCAATTGTACTAGAATCTTCTACAAGACAATTATTAGTAATAACAATTAAGTCAATGATTGATGCTGAAGTAAGAGTTAGTCTTGTAGGTTTTGAGATAATTTGCTGCATATCTACGGAATGATTAAATGATTGAATTTAGGTAGGTAGCCTTTGGGTCTTCCAGTTTCCCCATATCAATGTAAAATCGCCTAAACAAATAATTTTTTCACACGACGTAAAAGCATTATCAATGGACTCTTCTAATTGGTCCACAAAAAATTTATAATTTATAACTTCTGAACGATAAACGACATCCACCACAATGCTATCGATTGATATCCATAGTTGTTCAATTGAATTATTACTAGATATAAGTTTATATTTGAGACTAGCACGTAAATACAAACATACACCACCGCCTCTACGTGGACGGTCACGCCGAAGAAGCGTGTACCCATCAATATTAATAACATCATTATTTGTATTTTCAGAAAGCCACGTTTCACTTATTGCAAATATATCGAAGCCATATTCAGTAATATATGTATTCCCTCACATTATTAATTTTTGGTAGGATAGAGCGGACGTTTATATGTCCAATTTTCATTTCAATTTACACTTTCAAACTATATTATTTCTAATGGATTAATTTGGATTAACGACTATACACTATTTAATATTTATAGATATGAAGATTATATAGATTGAATAATGATTATTTCTTGCTATTATTTTTTATTTACGTTGTGATTGAATTTTTTTATCTGTCTTCTTATACTTATCAACGCCTAAAGGAGCGTTCGACTGAGGAGTTATACTAGTTTTTAGCAACGGCGAGTGAACTACACTAAGTGGAAGTTGGAGTGTTGATTGTGATGCTACGACGATGGGTTCAGGAGAAAATATTTCATCATTGTATCTCTTCTTAGTTGGAGAACTTGGAGCGGACTTTGTATGACCGTGATGAATGACTCCGCTTGTAACTCCGTCTTCTTCTTCCAACTTCTCAACAGTATACTATTGGCCGTCAATTAATAATTTAGAATTCTTGATTTTTGCATTTAAACCTAATTTTTTAGCGTTTTTGAGATGTTTACGTAATATTTTTTGTTCGTGTTGTTCTCTTTCTGTCAGGTCGTTGTTAATGTAAATATTGGATCCTCGTAAATGCTGCGATTGCTTTAAGATTTCTAATTTTTTACTGAAATATAATACTTCCAGTTTTATAGTCGAAGATAATTTACTTTGATGGGTCCAATTCTAAAGCAGTCCTTAATATGCTTGTCTTCAAGATTTACATGTAGTTTATTGTTGATTAAGTTTATAATATCGATTAATTTCATGTCTTCATTGAGACCATATAGAATTAAATTATTTTTCTTATCGGTTTTTTCTAGTTTAACAATTTTGTGTTTTAACTTTGAATTTTAATTTTGTATATTTAATCATAAAATTTTGAAGGAAATTTTAGTTAGTAATAAATCAATTATTTTTCTACATGATGCGCTGCATTAGAATAACATAAACATATTTTATTCCATTAAAAAATAAAATTATTTAATTTAAATAACTGAGCAAAAATAATCAAAGTACATTGAATTTACGAACTGTTAGATTGATTAGTGAGGCAAGTAATCAAACGAATTTATACTAGAAAATGTCTGTTTATACTGTTGAAGAACGGGTAGAATTTGTAACGGCAATTATAAGAGATTTGTCGAGCAGGGAAATAGTTGTATTTTTCTACAAGAAGTCAGGGAATTTTCATTTTAGGTAACTAGTTGACAACGTTTCTGCAGCAAATCCTGATCATTTGGTTCTGAGCAAAAGCCCTTTTTTAATGGAATAAAACATCTTTAAATTATCCTAATTAGGAGCATCATGTAGAAAAATAATTGATTTATATTACTAATTAAAATTTGCTTCAAAATTATATGATACAATATACATTAACACAAAGTATAGTTTTTAGCATGTAAAATCCTATGGCCCACGATAAAAAAACATACTGTATATTTAAATTGCAAAACACATGAATACTATGATGATAGTAGGCAGCGAATGGAAAATTCTCGTTTTTTTGTCTTTGCAAATCTCCAGAGTTTCCAGTAGGGTGTTTTCTTCCTATTTGTCCCGATGTAGAATCTTAAAATCAAAATTGGGTGTGGTGATTCTCCGTCACGCGGTTAGAGTTTGTAGATGTTTTTTATAAAAGTTTATCTAAAACCAACCAAAAACAGAAACAAATCATTTACGACTTTAACCCTTTCAGGAGAAGCTTGAATGTGAACGATCATACCGCCCGGCCGAGCGCGGGAAAGCAGTGTGAAATTGTTTTATTATTTGAAATTTATGTCTTATCCATGAAATTAATAAATAATTCATGGATAAAAGAAGAATGTACAATGCACATGTAAGGCAGCCATCTCGAAAGGCTTAAATAGCAAATAGATTATAACTACTTTAGTTTATATTTTTCAAATTAACAATAATATGATTATAGTATATTACCATTGTATATACATATCTAGTAGTGCAACGCTTATGGGAGAAAAAGAGGCAAGTTTTGGAAGCCTGTGGACCCCTACTTTGGAAGCCTCCGTATGAGGCGCTACCGCTGCGATATAAAATAGCAATTCAATTGATTTTACTATGCCCTCATAGATGGCTATGAAAATAATATGCCTACTGAGTTGCCTGAATTGAATATGAAATTATTTGTTTTTGTGGAGAATGACTAATAACACGCGTCCTAATTTACATTTTCGGTCGCACAGCGTTGAGATTTACTGTTGATAAATGCTCTGGGTTTGTTTATTTTTTTTATACCTACTCGGTGTGTTTTACGATACTTTTTTATAATATTTCGTGTTCCACTACACCCGCTGATCTTGATTATATTTTCGGATGCATGAATTCTTTCTAAAGAAAATTAAATGGACTATTTTTATTTAATATAAATGTTTAATCATGCCATTAATAAATGCACACTTTTTGGGGGTACATCAGGGATTTTAGCGAATTTTACATATATTATAAAGGCTATCAAGATATGGCTTTTGGTCTTTACTAGAGGCTGAGAAAATTATTGTGTCAAAAGTTATAACAATATAAACTTTCAGTACACTTATTTTGGACTCAAAAATATCGTAAACCGTTACGGATACGAAAAAGTTATTCTATACTTTTTTATGCTTGAATGTTTAAAGTTTAAAAAAAAATTCCTAAACAAAAAAAAATATTTAGATAGTTAGTATTTAATGAATAAAATATATCTCAAAGAATAATCAATTACTCATATTTTAATTTTTTTTTAATAATATATGTTTTGCCCTGATCCTTGCTGAGAATTTTTCTTTTTTCAAAAGATTTTTGAGATATGATTTTTTATAAAATAACAGAAACAGAATAATTCATTTGTTTTATTATAAATTTTAAATAATAGCAAAAAAAATAAAGAACGATTCCGGGCCGGGCCGGACCAGGCCAGGCCGAGCTTTGAATATTCACTAGCGGGCCGGGCCGACAAAACATTTTATTTCTTCGGGCCCGGCCAGGCCTTTGAATATTCACTGTCGGGCCGGGTCTTTAAAAGACGGCCTGTGCAGGGCTTTAGCCCATGCACTTTGAGAGCTATTCAAAAGCTGGTAGCAAAATTTGAAGAAAGTGGTTCTGTTATGGATAAAAAGAAATCAGGAAGACCCCCTGTTACAACATATGTTGTAGTTGCTGAAGTTTTATAAGAAACGCAAAATTTAGCAAATGAAAACAAATATGGAACATCCTGTGTCAATAAAATAGCAGGCCATTTGGAAATTGGTAACATCACAGTATGGCGCATTCTTCAAAGGCAACTTAAAATGTATCCATAACTCTATTTCTTTCTTCACATATAGGCATTTTTAATTTTCAAATTTCTCAATGATTGATACAAATATCAGTATTTCAATACACGACTTACTTTTGAAAAACCCTATATAAAACGGAATTTAGTGAGTTGCAGGCTTATCGTTTTTAGAAAGGTACTCCGGCGATTCCGGTTATCATACAAAGTTGGTTAAATAGGCTAAATGTATGTATTATAACGCGGAATAATAATCAGTTGAAAATTTCTCAAAAGGAAGAAAATTTTCAATTTTTGTCATTATTTTCTCTGTACGAAGTACGGAAAGGTATTGTGATCGTGAAAATGTTTTCTTTTTTTTATGTCCGTTTTGAGCTACGTTGAATGGTTGAATTTTTACATTACATTGCATTATTACATTTTGAGTCAATTACGACAGATGGAAACTGTTTAATTTATTAATTACAAAGTGAGAGTAGGTAAAATTTATGTACAATAAGTTTTTATATACAGTTTCAAAAGTTAAAAACCATTTTTAGTCTAACTTTCAACGAAAATGTGCATTTTCGAGACCATTTTCCACACATTTCTGTTTGTTAGTCTGCCGGTATGTTGGTCCGGATACTTCTAACAAATATGGTTCAAATTTTATTTAATTTTGGAAAAAAATGAAATAATTACAAATATTTGTAATATTTTATTCATAATCATGAAACTACGAGATTTACATGAAATTAGAATTATCACTATCTATAGATAATGCCAAAAATAATAATTTATAAAACATGTTATTTTTTAACTTGTCACTAGTTTTTGAGAAAAAGCGAAAAAAATATCATAAAAAGCGTTTATATTATCAAAACTTCCAAATGTGGAAGTTGTAATCTTTAAAATTTTGAAATAATTGCTTATTTGTAATGTTTAGAACGGAAAACAAAATTTCATTGAAAGCTAATAACAGCAGGACGAGTTGTTCAATAGTTCCTTAAACCAAGTTTAACCGTAAACTCGGTATAAAGTTACTCATGTTTAAACGATAATCTTAACTTCACGTAGAACGGCAGTTAAAAACTTTTGATTATTGTATAAAGGGTATTTCAAATTCGAGCCTCACCATGGGCATATCGCTTATTATAGAACAAAAGGGGTAAATAAAATATAATGATAGTAGGGTTTATGGTGATATTTTCCCCATTCATTTTTTTCAAAAACTCGTAAGATTTCGAAATATTACTCTTCTAAATTGTTCATTTTGGTATTATCTATATCTAACTAAATTTGATGTAACATTTATGATTTAATAATTATTGACAAAAAACTTAAGACCTGCTGTGGCGGATCCTGAAAATGCCGTAGTTAATTTATAATTCAAAAAGTTATTTATAATGAAAGATTTCAATTTTTTTTTTACTTTCTGTATTTCTCAAAATGATTTTCTGGTATTTTTCATGCAGGGTGTAGAATTGGTTCACGCACCATAGGGATTTCCATGTTAAATTCTCAATGTTCAAATATTGGCTCCCCAAATGATTTTGGAACAAAAATCCGTTGAACGTTTCGAAATTTGCGGACCATTTTGTTAACAGTAGTGTGGTTTACTGCACATGCACTATTAGCAGAATAGTTCGATATTACCATTAGGATCTTTTCATGCAACAAATCCATAATATTTATTATGGATTTGTTGTTAATAATTATTAAAATACGCCTAAATTTGTGATTCAAACATTAACGTGACCGCTAACGTTCAACGGTTTATTGTTTCAGAAATTCCAGGGCACCACCTATTTTTGCTAAAATAGTAGTTTTAATTTCCTCGATTTCCCCTTTCTATGGAAAGTAAAAAAACTAGTAAGAAAACGGTTGTGTAGAGTATTTTTTTCTCTACCTGAAACATATTTACGCTTTTTCTCTAAAATCATTTGGGGAGCCAATATTTGAACATTAAGAATTTAACATGGAAATCCCTATGGTGCGTAAACCAATTCTACACCCTGAATATAAAAAAGATATATATATATATATATATATATATATATATATATATATACCGGGTGTGGCACTTAAGACGCCTCGGACCATAGCTCCTTTACGATAAAAGCTATCGAAAAAAATCTAAGAACAAAGTGGTGCATAGTTACCGTCGCTATGTTTCAAAAATATTTCTAATCAGTGGCGTGCTGTACTCCAGTGGCGTACCAAACTTATGTTTTTTTTAAATGGAATGCCCTATTTTTTATTGCAGATTTGGAAAGTGCTCGACGAGTACTTATTTTTTTATCTAACATGTTATACCCTTCACTTAAGCGGTTTCGCTGTTATAACCCTTTCTTTCAAAATTGCGCCCCATTTTTGAGATTTTTTTTGTAGAGAAACTAATTGACGCCGGCGCCTAAATTTTAAATTGAGGTACAGGTTAAGACCTCGTGTACCTTCACATAATTTTTTTTCGGGTAATTTATGGAAAAAAAATAATTTTTGATTGATCTTCGCATGTTGTCATTTTTTCCGAAAATTTCAAATGGCACCCCCCTAAAAAAATTACGGCGTTGGACAGCCAAAACTCTAAATTTTTCATTGGTGTAAAAAAAATTACACATTGCATCACAAAATTTCGGAGAAAAAAGGAATTTCATCGCAAATGTCGGGAAACGTTTTCCGTTCCCAAGTGTGCCATGAGAAAACAAAAGATTGGTAATTGTCAAAGTAAATTATTAGACGTCAGTAGCAGCCATAAGTCATTTTTGATAAACGTTCTAAAAATGTTCCGAACTCAAGAGGAAATGGTTGACATGATATTTATTCTTGGAGAATGTAGCAAGAATTGTTACTTGGCATCACGAGTGTACGCTGCGAGATATCCGCACAGGGCACATCCAAATGAACGTGCGTTTCAAAAAGTGTTGGAGAGATTTACTACTACGGGAAGTGTGAAACGGCCAAAGAGAGTTAGAAAGAAGGCAGTTATTACCGAAAATAATGAACTGCAGGTTCTGGAGGCAGTTATTGAAGATCCTCATACCAGTATCCGTGATATTAGTAGGAATCACGATATTTCAACGCGATCCGTACATCGTGTTCTTAAAAAGTACAAATTCCGTCCATTTAAGATCCAACTGCACCAAGAATTGCAACCTCAAGATTTTCATGCGAGGCAAGATTTCTGCATGTGGGCTATCAACAAAATTGAGCAGGAGGAATCATTTCTTATGCGCGTATTATTTTCTGATGAAGCAACGTTCCATAGAAATGGGCATGTCAATCGCCACAACTACCATTATTACGCCGATGAAAACCCACAAGCCATGCGAATGATAAACCGCCAGCAAAGATGGTCGCTGAATGTTTGGGGAGGCATACTTGGAGAACACCTTTTGGGTCCTTATTTCATCGAGGGGCACCTGGACGGCAACAGTTATTTGAGGTTCCTTCGCGACGACTTGGATGATCTCTTGGAAAATGTCCCTCTAGCCGCTCTTCGACAGATAGTTTTCCAGCACGATGGAGCTCCTGCACATAATAGCTGTGTCGTTCGGGAATTTCTCGATGAAACGTTTCCGGACTCCTGGATTGGTCGTGGGGGTCCTGTGAGGTGGCCGCCAAGATCACCAGACCTCACTCCCCTTGACTTCTTCCTTTGGGGCCATATCAAAGACGAGGTTTACAGGACGGTACCAACTACTGTCGAGGATATGAGGGAGAGAATCCGCGCGGCTTTCCGCGGTGTATCACCAGAAGTCCTTAGGGCAGTGTCTAGAGCCTGTGAGTCGAAGTTGCGGCTATGCCTCCAGCAGGAAGGTCGTCATTTCGAACATTCAGTTTAAGTTGTTAAATTTTCTTTATCTGCATTTTTCATATCATGTTGAATAAATAGGTACATACTATTATGATGACCGTATTTGTGTATTTGTTTTCTCATGGCACACTTGGGAACGGAAAACGTTTCCCGACATTTGCGATGAAATTCCTTTTTTCTCCGAAATTTTGTTATGCAATGTGTAATTTTTTTTACACCAATGAAAAATTTAGAGTTTTGGCTGTACAACGCCGTAATTTTTTTAGGGGGGTGCCATTTGAAATTTTCGGAAAAAATGACAACATGCGAAGATCAATCAAAAATTATTTTTTTTCCATAAATTACCCGAAAAAAAATTATGTGAAGGTATACGAGGTCTTAACCTGTACCTCAATTCAAAATTTAGGCGCCGGCGTCAATTAGTTTCTCTACAAAAAAATCTCAAAAATGGGGCGCAATTTTGAAAGAAGGGGTTATAACAGCGAAACCGCTAAAGTGAAAGGTATAACATGTTAGGTAAAAAAATAAGTACTCGTCGAGCACTTTCCAAATCTGCAATAAAAAATAGGGCATTCCATTTAAAAAAAAACATAAGTTTGGTACGCCACTGGAGTACGGCACGCCACTGATGATTAGAAATATTTTTGAAACATAGCGACGGTAACTATGCAGCACTTTGTTCATAGATTTTTTTCGATAGCTTTTATCGTAAAGGAGCTATGATCCGAGGCGTCTTAATATATACAATATTATACCGGGTGACCCAGCGATCTGTAAAAGCCCCATAATTTATTTGCTATTTGAGATATCGACTCCTAGTTTTCTTGAACTGGTACCCACACTTATTCTGCATATTTTAAAAATATGTATGTTTTTGTACAGGGTGCCCCAATATACATAACAGACCAAAGTTATGTTTTTTTAAATGGAACACCCTATATTTTATACTTTATTTTCAACCATCTTGAGAAGCTGATAAAAATAGTATAGGATTGTATGGGTCTGTTATGGACGGTTGGTTAGTTATGGGCAAATTTGTGGCAAAAACAAGGACACATTGAAAAAGTTGCAGAAGCGTCCCTGGCAAAGAAAGCATCATTATTTATACACTAGAAAATTTGCCACATCATAAAGAATAATTCACATCGGCTTTGGTTCTCTTTTATTCATAGTGCTATACAGGGTGTCAACATACGCAAAACAATGGATAACTATTTTTTTCAAATAGAACACCCTATATAAGTTGCCATCAATCAATGGCATTTTTAATAAGCTTTCTAATGATATACAGTTTGTATAACAAAATATTAAGGATTCTTGAGATCTATCAATAAAAACATATTTCTATTTCAAATAAATTACCTATTAATAGGAAACGCATTTTGGGAGCGGAAAATTGAAGATAAATACACATTTGTAGCGGAGGAGAGAAATGCGAAAAGTTTGATATACAGGGTATTTTTTTAACTCAGAACATATGATTGTTAATGTCTATGTTCTAACATAAAGTCAAAACAGAAAAAGAGCCGGAATTATCAACGCAGAACAGGATAGTTACAACGGAACTAAAAGACATAAAAATAGAAAAGGAAACAAAAACATAAAAGTGAACAAACTCAAAATGGAAAGAGTGCAGGTACAATAGAGAAAGAGGTCGAACGAAAGGTTTAAAAAACAAGAAAACCAGGACGACGAATGGACGAAAGATGTAACACATTTAAAGACATAATAAAAAGCACAGCAACAGAAATATGTGGAATCAAAAACTGTGATGGAGAAGTAAAAAGCACAAGTTGGTGGAATGAAGTTCAAACAGAAGTATATAAGAAGAAAGTAGCACGGAAGAAATACATCCAAACAGGAGAAGAAGAAGATAAAGAGGGGTACAATAGACAAAGGCAAATAGTAAAATATATCATGTGAGCCACAATATTTTGATTCAGAGTTGGCTATGAGATAAATGAGGTATGTCACGTATTATTAATTAAAATTAATAATTAAATTGAATTAGATTTTAAAAAATTAATTAATCTCAAACATCACTGCTGTGTTTCTCTCTCTCTCTCTCTCTCTCTCTCAGGCATGACTAACTCAACAACAAAATTCAGTGGCTCACACCTTACAATAAGAAATGCAAAGAGAAAGATGTGGGAAGAGTTTGGAAAGGAACTGCAAACAAATAACAGAGTGTTCTGGACAAAAATAAGGAATATAAGGGAAGGAAAGCGAAAAGAAATTATAGTAATTAGAGATAAAGAAGGTCAAATCCAAACAAAACCGGAACAAATAGCGAAAGTTTGGAGAGTACTATCAGGAAAAATTCAGCACTGGAGCAAAGAAGAATAACAATGAAATACACCAAGAAGAGGAAAATATATGAACAGAACACATAAGTAGAGAAGTAGTATTGGAAGGAATAGCAAACATTAAAACTGGTAAGGCGAGTGGGGAAGATGACTTGGACCCAGAAATGGAAAAGTACGTGGGAGAAGAAGGTACGAAATGAGTAAGGGTAATATATAGAGAGGCATGGGAAAGGTAGGAAATCCCAAAAGATTGGTAAAATAATTTAATTGTGCCAATTTACAAAAATGGTGAACAAGTACTGCAAACATTACAGAGCGATATGTTTATTATCAGTGTGCTTTAAAACATACACTAACACAATAGGGAAAAAACTACGACTAATTATATAAAAGGAATTAGAAGAACAAGCAGCTTTCAGACCAGGAAGACAAACGAATGACCAATATACAGGGTGTCCCATTTTAAATTGCCATCCCAAATATCTCGAAACCTGATCAACATGGCAAAACATGTTTCAGATGAAAGTTGTAGGGTTTGGAGGGGGACATATGCTGGTGACCTTGAAAAATGACCTTGGGGGTCAATTTTCAAGGTCAAACGAAGATCAACTTTGATTTTTCAAATGGAACCTCCTATTTTTTATTGCGGGATCGTATTTTACGGGAAAAAATACAAACGTTTTTATGAAAATGTTTTTTTTTTAAGAGTTTTTTCACGAATTTTGTCCGTCATGTTGTTTGAAATCTCAGATGAATCCAGGCTTTACCCTTGACATTAGCGTCACTCGATGTGCACCACGTAGAGGTTGCCGATGGGATTATGCACATCATTGGCCCTGAAAAGGGCGGTGGCTGGAGGTTCGATCTCGTTCTTAGATCAAATGTTCGATCAAGTGTCCATCCTCATCAATGCACTTCTGTACCCGCTGGCAAACGTTTACGAACATTTCGAAGGGTTTGGATAGAAATTGCCCAAAATGCAGGCCTAATCCTCTCCTTCATGTTCTGCACTGTTGTCGGAGCTTCAACAAATACTTTCTCCTTGACTAGTCCCCTGACTTTTCGTCAGGGGGATCTTGCTCCTACACATTTGATGCTAATGCCGAGGGTAATGCATAAATCACAGCGTGGATTCATCTGAGATTTCAAACAACATGACTGACAAAATTCGTGAAAAAACTCTTAAAATAGAATTAAAAAATAACGTTTCCTGCAAAAAATGTGTATTTTTTCCCGTAGAATATAATTCTGCAATAAAAAATAGGGCTTTCCATTTGAAAAATCAAAGTTGACCTTCGTTTGACCTTGAAAATTAACGCCAAGGTCATTTTCAAGGTCACCAGCATTTGTCCCCCTCCGAACCCTACAACTTTTATTCGAAACATTTTTTGCCATGTTGCTCAGGTTTCGGGAAATAATATGGAAATGCTTGAAGAAAATGAAGGTGCCTATAAAACTAATAGAAATAGTAGAAAGTGTTTATAAGACAGCAAAGGGGAGAGTGCAAATAGCAGGACACAGATCGGAGGAATTCGAATAATAATATTATAATAATAATAATAATATGTTTATTTGTGTTATTACAATAATTGTTTACACACGTCAAGTCACACTTTAAGTGATAATGCAGACAAGAGACAAAAATGCTACAAATAATTCTACAGAACATTAACGAACAAATTAGTTAAAAAGAACAATGTAATTAAGAGCTAGAAATCAGTACAGGTAAACAATTACACACATATACATAGAGAAACCTTAAAACTAACGCTTTAAAAGCCTAACCCATGTGTAATAAAAAACATAAGATCATTTCTGTTATTGCATACGAAAATCATTATTCCGATACGGTACAATTAAAGAATTCATCTATAGTATAAGGAGCAGCAAAGGAGGGAGCACACCAGGCAGATACAAGGCAGACGAAACTAGATCAGAAAGCAGAGAGAAGCAAGGATAAGCGCAACTGTAGAAAAGGTTACAAGAAAATAGGAACGTGGAATGTCAGAGGATTAAATGGGAAAGAGATTGAATTAGCAAGAGAATTCGAGATATCCAACCTAGAGACACTAGTTATAACTGAGACAAAGAAAAAGGGGAAAGGAGAAGAAGAAATAGGATGTGATCACCTACTAATATACAGTGGGGTTGAAGAGAGTGAGCAAGCAAGAGCGGGAGTGGGATGCATAATTAATAAGGATATAAAAAACAGATTGAGCAAATGGACAGCAGTAACCGAGAGAATACTAATAATAGAATTGAAAGAAGGAAGCGAAGTGGAAGTGGATAATTGCAGTGTATGGCCCAGACGAAAATGAAACAGTGAGCATCAAAGACAACTTCTGGGAGAAACTAGACATAGCAGTCGAAACGGCAAGAGGAACCAAATACATTCTAGGGGATCTGAATGCGAGGGTAGGCATTACTGACCATGTACACAAAATAACAATAGGAAAATATGGGGAAGGAAAAAGAAACAACAATGGGAAGAGATTACTTGACTTCTGTACACTACACGACTTAATCATAGCAAACACCTTTTTTGAACACAAAGACATACACAAATACACTAGAGTACAACGAAGCAGAGGCGAACAATCCATAATAGACTATGTAATAACAGAAAGAGACAACAAATTGAGAATAAGGGATGTAGCAGTGAAAAGAGGACGAGAAATATATAGTGACCACCACCTCATTGTGGCAGACATCAAATTAAGCGAAGAAAGAAGCAAAATCAAACATGAATGTAAAACGAAAGACCCTCCGGAGAAAATAAGAACATACAAACTGAAGGACAAAAGCACAGCAAAGAAATTTGAAGAGATAATAGAAAGAAGACTATCAGGAATAAAGAGATAGACAAGAAGGAGATGGAAGATTTATGGGAAGTATTTAGGACAACTATAATTGAGGCAGCAAGGACTGCATGTGGAGTTGCTAGACAAAACAAACACAAAAAACAAACAGCCTGGTGGACAGATGCTATAAAACAACAAGTAAAGATCAAGAAAAAGAGCTGGCAAACGTATCTACAAAAAAAGACAGCAAGCAGCTACGACACATACAAGGAACACCGAAATAAAGTAAAAAATATGGTAATAGAAGCGAAACAAAAAATATGGGAAGAATTCGGTGATAAAATGGAAAGAGATAGTAAAGGAAATCAGAAGCTATTTTATAAAGTGCTCAAAAATGCAAGAATTAACGAAAAATCTGACAGTATAGCTATTAAAGATGAGAAAGGTGAAGTACTAACAAACGAAAAAGACATAATGGAACGCTGGAAGAATTATTTCCTAAAGTTGCTAGTGAATAAAGAAAGTGAGCAAAAGGACTCCGAGAACCAACCAGCAAATAAGACAGAAATAAGAATGGATGAACTAACCACAGACAAAAGTATTACGAGGGAAGAATTTGAAGAAGCTATAAGCAGACGGAAAAGCAGCAGGCGAGGACCAAATAATAGCAGAGATGATTAAAAATATAGGAAATAGCGGAAAAGAATTATTACTAAGAATATGCAATGAAGTCTGGATAAAAGAAGTAATACCGAAACAATGGGAAATAGGGCTAATAGTTCCAATATTAAAAAAAGGAGACAAGAGGGACTGCAATAACTACAGAGGCATAACACTATTATGTACTTGCATGAAGCTAGTAGAACAAATCCTAGAAAAAAGACTGAGAATACAAGTTGAACACACACTGTCTGAAGAACAAAGTGGATACAGAAAAGGCAGATGTACCCAGGACCATGTATTTACAATCAAGCAGATTATAAGTAAAACTTTAGCAAGGTCAGAGGCAGTTTATTTAGCATTCATAGACATGGAAAAAGCCTTTGACAAGGCGCCTAGAGAAAAGATTTGGGATAGTCTAAGCAGGCGGAATGTGGATAAAAAATAATCAGTGTGATAAAGAGTTTATATAAGCATACGAGAAATTGTGTCATAAGTAGAAATAGTAAGTCCCAAATGTTTAGCACTGCAGAAGGAGTTAGACAGGGAGGCAGCCTTAGCCCACTGCTTTTCATAATTTTTATGGATGACCTGATTAAACTGGCCAAACAAAGAACAAGACAACGGAGTATAGGATACCGAAACCTGGAAAAAATAGGCATAGCGGAATGTGCTTTTGCAGATGATATAGCTATAATAGCGAAGAGTGCTACAGACCTCGAACACAATTTGAGAGTGTGGAATGAAGTGCTAGAAGTGAACGGAATGAATATTAATAAAAAGAAAACTAAAATCATGGTAGTGTCAGCTACAAAAGAAAATATAAATATAAAGTTAGGAGGAAAGGTCATAGAACAAGTAGACAGCTATCAATACTTGGGAATAACATTCAATGAAACAGGAAAACAAGAAGCAGAACTCAATAGAAGACTACTGAAAGCAAATAGAACCTACTACGCATTGAGCAAGATATTACTAAGCAAAAAAGAAATAACAAAACAAACGAAGATGAAAGTATACAAAGCAGTATACAGACCAATTCTTGCCTATGGATGCGAAACATGGGTACTAACAAAAAAAGAAAAAAGCAAGATCAGAGCAGCAGAAATGAAAGTCCTAAGGAGAGTGAAGGGAATAACATTGAGAGACAAGATAAGGAGCGACCAGACAAGACAGGAGCTTGGCATAGAGTCGATAGAAGAATATGTAGAAAGAAGACAGCTCGGGTGGTGGGGACACATGAACAGAATGAGCGAAACAGCACCAGCAAAACGAATATGGAAAGCTAAGGCGCAGGGGAAAAAGAAAAGAGGGAGACCACACGACACATGGGACAACACAATAGGAAAACTACTAGAGAAGAAGGGGAAGTCATGGAAAGAAGCTAAAGAAATGTCATTGGACAGAAAAAAGTGGAATAAACGGTATAAAGTATAAAAGGCATTCTCGGTTAGAAAGGCGATTTTTGTTTTGTACCGGTTATATGTAAGATCCTGGACATTTCTAGATAACACATTAAAACATTTTATGGAAAAGTATCTTGTGCCGTTCATAGGTTTTGAAAGCCTGAATGGTTCCACACGGTACTCATCTTTCTTGCGTGTCTCATATTTATGAAAACAGTTGTTTTGATTGTATAGATGCATATTGGCTTTTATGTACAACAAACATTCCAAAATATACAAACAAGGAACTGTCAATACTCTAGTTTCAGAAAACTAAAAAGCGACAATCGTCTCGGTACACAATACCGCAAACAACACGAAGGGCTATTCTTTGAATTTTAAAAATGTCATTTAAAATGTCGCCATAGAAGAATTCCATACGACAGATGTGAGTGAATGAAAGCATAGTAAGCGGATACGAGTACATCCTTAGTTACTGATCTGGATAGGTTTCGCAAAAGATATACATTTCTTGACAGTTTACATGCCAGTTCTCTACCATGCTTACTCCATGTGTGGATCTAAGAATATCCCCAAAACTTGACAAACATACACGACATAGGAACATGCTTTAAAGTGAATAACATATTCGCGGTTTTAGTTGAATTTAACTTTAATTTACTTGTGGTAAACCACTCGGTGGCTGTATTCATGTCTGTCTCCAATTTATTTATTGCAGTTTCTAGAGATGTAGCTCGTGATGCGATCGTTGTGTCATCTGCGTATTTACGATTGTTCTATATTTGTGGGAAGATCATTATAGTCGCGTCAACCCTTGCGGAAGTGGGTACCATGCTGGGAAAGTGGTGCCAAAGGTCAGATCGGGATGCGGTTTTCTGCATTCTCTTCCAAAACGATTATCTCGGAATGTGCCTGGGTAGAATTTCCCCGGGGACCGAAAATTGCATCGCTGCAGGCCAAAGTGCACGCGAAAAATGCATTATCTGGGAGGCCTTTTGGAAGATTTTAAAATTTGATAAATAAGGGTCAGAACTCGCCCGGATCGGGTACTCGGGGGTTTTCGAGGCCGCTGATCACGAATATAATGTTCAAATTGACCTCCGAACACCTGGTGCACCAGAACCTGACCCTAAACGTCATCTCCGGGAGTTTTCCTGACACAATCAAAGAAGGTCAATCAAAAATCATTCTGGGGGGTTTTTTGGCCCGCTGAATCCAAATCTGGCATCGGCGAGCACCCCACTGGCACCTGGTGCACCGAAACCCGGGCTAGAACGTCGTCTTCGAGAGTTTTCTTGAGAAGAGTGCCAAAAACAACCCGAAAATCATAATAGGGCAGTTTTGTGGGGCGGTGGTTCCGAATTTCACGTCCAAACCAACCTTCTCGACGCCTGCCGCGCTGGGATTTTTATCTTTACATCTTGTGGAATTGTTGATTCTACTTAAATAATGCGAGGAGGAGAGAAATTAATAAAAAGTAAATTTCATCTCGCGTAGATAATTGCAAATTTGACTGTTCTGTCTCGAGATAGTTGATGATCTTTTGTTTTGCACCCTCGGTAGTACATTTTGAGTATGGACCGTAACGTTCAAGGTTTTTGGTGCATATAACACAACGTTTCGAAACATCAAAGTCAGCCTGGTCCTCAACAGGTTGAACATCATCTGAATTGTTGGCTACTCTTGATTTCTTGGCTTCGGGCTCTGAGAATGGATTCACAGCCTTAATATATCTGGCACGACACTTTTCGTGCACGTAAATGGAATCAAGATGTTCAATAACATTATGCAAACCATCTTCCCGTATTGTACGTGAAAAGTAGACCATGTTAGCGATCCCTCTGACCTGCACTTTGGTGATCGATTTGTCTGGGGAATAATTCACCCAACCTTCCACGTGGTCGCAAATAACGCACGATTCAGCATTATCCATGATCCTAGAAATGCAAAAATAGTAAATTTGAAGATTGTAAGAAATTTGTGAGACATTGTGAAAGAACTGTAATGGCATTGGGCGCCCGTGTCCTGACCCCCTGGAGAAGCAGCACAACGTACTTTACTGATTTACAGGAATCATTACAGGTTATAAACGTTAAATTATATCCAATTTATTAAACCAAATTTCCAGTAAATTGTAAAAGTTATGGAGAACTCACCCTGATTATCGATATGTTTCTATATGAGACTTCCACTGATAAATTACCTCTCTAATCAAGAGAGATGCACAGCTACGAGTTATCGTTGACTGAGATATAGATGATAAATAAATAAGCATTCACAGATATGCACGAAAAATGTCCCTCACTGATATGCACAAAAAATATCACTCACAGAACTATTTGTTATTATTAAATATATCTCGTGGTAACATAAATGCTCCAAAAATGAACACGTGTTTCTCCTGACTGTGGATGCGGGCAGCTACTCGATCTACGCTTCGTGAGAAAGTGAAAGGCCCGCTCGGCATGCTTTGGAGATCTGGGGGGGGGGGGGGAGGGGCGTGTACTTTGGCCTGCAGCGATGCAATTTTCGGTCCCCGGGGAAATTCTACCCAGGCACATTCCGAGATAATCGTTTTGGAAGAGAATGCAGAAAACCGCATCCCGATCCGACCTTTGCCACCACTTTCCCAGGGGTTCGCAAGGGTTGACGCGACTATTAATATATATATTAGAAACAATAGTGGGCCAAAAATTGTCCTTGTGGCACATCGATTGTTATTTTTCAACACCATCAACCGCAACTATTTGTATACGGTTTGATAAGTAAGATACAATTAATTTACAACTATTTGGACTAAAGTTGTAATAGTACAATTTGCGTAAAAGGATGGAATTATTCATGCAATCGAAAGCCTTACTAAGATCGAGGAAGTTGCAGGCCACTATTTCCTCATTTTCAAAAGCTTTGATTATGTTTTCAATAAAGTTCTCTATTGCTGTTATAGTTGACTTGTCTTTCCTCTTAAAATATTGTGCTTATTTAAGTACAAGGTAACCTGCTCTACTAGAATAGATTCCAGGATCTTAGACAGAACAGGCAAGATACATACCGGGTGTTGACTTAGCAGACGCAACATAGGAAATCGCATGTTAATTTTGAAGTGTTCAAATATTCGCTCTATTTATTTTAGAGACAAGTAACTTTTTTGTAGAGGGAAACATTCTGAATTTACCAATATTCACACTTAACACTTTACATTTCTCTAAGTTGAAATAATTAAGAAAAAGTAATGTTTTTTTTTTTATAAAAATGACAAGCCATGGAATTGAAACAATTGCCGATATCAAAATGGCACAACATATCGCTGTCATTTGAGTAAAGTAAATATTTTCGAAATGATTTTCACTACACAAGAAAGCATCCTCCTAATTAAGTTGTATTATGCAGACCACAATTATCAGGATCTTTGCAATATGCTTTCTATCCAGTTTCCAGACAGACAGATTCCTGATGAATCCACTGTTCGATGCCTAGCCAGTACGACGATGATTAAAAAAAAACGATTAAACAAGACAAATAGAAGTTTTATTTTTACTTTCTCTCAAAAAATTAAAACAATAATTATGTGATTCAAATCAAGTGTTCAAATAATCCCCAATTAATATCCCAAGCGATTGTAAAATTCATTTCGGACGTTAGCCAATTGATAATTGGAGATATTCTCACATTCTGCCGAAATTGCCTTTTTTTTAAAGCTTGTAAGTTCTCAAAACGTGTATTTGTGTATATTTTTTATTTTAAATTACCCCAAAGAAACAAATCATTAGGCGACAAACCAGGCGATCTGGCTGGCCAAGCAATGGTGTGACCTGGACCAATTAATAACCTTTCTTTGAAACGTGTCCACTAGATACTTCTTAACCTCACGAGTGTTATGCGCTGGGCAACCATCTAACTGGAACCAGATCTCCTGGTCTTCACGTGCAACATCGTCTAAAGCAGGTCCAACCTTTTCCACCAATAATTCCAACAATCTTTGCCCAGTCAAATTTCCGCCGAGAAAAAAAAACATAAAAAATATGATGAGCTTGAATTCCAGTCCACACGTTGACTTTTTGTGGGTACTGGGTCCTGGTTGTGATAAAGCGATGTTCATTTTCCCTGCTCCAGTATCTGAAATTCTGCACATTGGATTCATTGTTTAGAGTAAAAATACACTAGTCACTAAAACAAATATTCTTTATGAACTGTCTATCAATGTTAGCTCTTTCCAATATCTCGTAACAAAATTCAGCCCTTCTTTCTACATCACCCTCTCGTAATTCTTGATGGCACTCGTACTTGAAAGAAATAAATTTGTGTTTCTTAAAAACCTTAAAAGCAGTTGTATTGTTTATATTCAATTGGACTTTTCACGTATTCGTATCCGCATTTTCTTCGACAGACAGCAAAATATTTAATTCCTTTTGATTTTGTCTTGCTTCTTATATGTCCCCATTTTCACACTTGCAGTTATTCAAAACTGTTCCCCTGGCTTCAAACTTGCTTACCAATCGTTAAACAGTAGATTTAGCAAGTATCGGTCTGTCTGGAAACTGGATAGAATACATATCGCAAATATCTTGATAACTGTAGGCAGCAAAATACCACTTAATTAGGAGGATTTTTCTCGTGTAGTGTAATTAATTTGGAAAACGTTTAGTTTAATCAAATGACAGCGATATATTGTGCCATTTTGATATTCGCAATTGTTTCAATTCCATGGCATGCCATTATTTTTATAAAATCACATTACTTTTGCTTAATTATTTTAACTTCAGGAAACGTAAAGTATTAAGTGTGAACATTCATACATTCAGAATTTTTCCCTCTACAAAAAAGTTAAATATATTTTGTGTCTAAAATAAATAGGGGAGCCAATATTTGAACACTTCAAAATTAACATGCGATATCCTATGTTACATCCGCCAAGTCAACATGCTGTATAGGCCGATAGTCATTGGGATTTACTTCTTCTCCACCTTTGAAAATGGGTATACACTTGGCTATTTTTAAGGAGTCTGGAAACACACCCGTTCTAATACTCTGATATATGAGTTTAGTGATGGGACTAATAAGTATATCCAGTACAAGTTTTATAATTTTGATATTTAATTAATAATCATTTATTTGCTTGTTGTTTGTTTTAGCTTAAGAACTATGCTACGAACTTTAGCACAAGTTCAAAGTTAAAATAAGGAGGATTGTTCGGTAAATTATGCATAAAGTGAACTGGATCAATATTACAGTTTGGAAGTGTATTTATTACTGATTCAGCCCCTGTTGCAAAATGTGCGTTAAAATTATTTGGAGAAATAGTAGTGGGTGTTTTAGATTTCGATTTTGTTGGTCGTTTAGAATCTATTACTTTCCACATTGCCCTTGTAGGGTTCAAGGATAATTTGATAAAATTTTCGTTAGCTTGCTTCTGAGATTTTGTGATCTCATTTTTATATTGTCTTTTAAAACTATTATACGTTTGACGCAAAGTAATATTATTTATATCCTGATTTACCATATCTTTTAACAAATGTAACATGTTTCTCATAGATTTTAGTTCGGAGTTGAACCACTGAACGTTACATTTATGCGAGTTCGGACACTCCTCAATTTACTGCCCAGATTTTCCCTACTTTGCTTACATCATTGGAGAATATATTATCAATTCATGCATCTTTTCTTGTGGTATGTGTTGACAGTTTCCAGAGACCATAGCTCTCAAAAACATTACATAGCTGGGTGGCAACTCTGTCATCTGAATTAAAGTGAACATTAAAATCCCCTCGGATATAAACAAAGTTGGCTGAAACATTGATTTTTCCCATCATGGCAGAAATCACATTGAGAAAATCAGTGTAATTCCCACTTGGTGGTCTGTATATAACAATAATAATAGTTTTCGATTCGCTTAAGAACACACCGGACAGTTTTCATACTTTTTCAATTGACATTTCTGTTAAAAATAGTATAGGAGAGTAATTAATATTTTCTCTGATCATAATTAGCGATCCGCCATTTTTTAAATTTCGTCTGCAATAACAGGATGCTATAATAAAGTTATTTATTGAATATGATTCAATTTCAATTGGCCGTAACCAATGTTCACAAATTGCAATTAATCCTATGTTTTTACCTGCGACATGGGCCTCAATTTCTTCCAATTTGTTTCGCATACATTGTATATTAATGTACAGGAGCGCGGCGTGGTCCTGATGTTCAGTTTCTTCTTTTAGGTGTTTGTTGGAATTACGGGGTTCCGCTTGAATAAAAAACGGCTAATTCCTACTCCTTTTGGCCATATCTTCGAATTTTCAACAATTTCCAACTGTAGGAATGGAACCGTGATTTTAAACGACGAGTATTCCTCTGGCCGTCTTGAATTAAGCTTATCACACTCAATTTTAGTGTTAAAATTATGCTTATTTAAATGTGCTACAATTTCATTCCTAGTTGTCTCCGGATTGAGACGGTATATGTGGACATGGGCGTTTTTTTCGACTCCCTTTAAAACATCGTCTTCGCCGTCGCCCATAATTTGTTTCTTCTTCTGCGCTCTCCGTGAACGTTGAACTGTAGTCCACCCGTTTGCGGTTACTTGGCTCTGTACTTTTAAATCGGGTGCGGTTGGTGGCGTATGCGGGATATCCAAATGGTTTGCATTAGTAGTAGCATTTAAAGAATCTACAACTGGAACTGCATTTATTCTAGCGGATTTGATTGGTTTACCTGTTGGTTCGGGTATATTTTTGTATCCATTTGAGGCGGTTGTTTGGTTGCCTAGAACAGTGGTCGGCAAAGTTCGGCTCCAGAGCCGCATGTGACTCTTTGGCTTCTTAAGTGCGGCTCTGGCACAAATATCCACGGAAGGCGCAATATTTTCATTAAAGAGAAAACTTGGTAAGAAAAAAATTACATCTTACACAACACAAGTGGTCTGCTTTGAATGACCTGGAGAAGGAAGACATGATCATTTTCAACGCTTGGAATAGTATTCCTGACTCTTACGATCAACTGAAAAAGCTCGCGTTTGCTGTTCTTTCCCTTTTCGGTTTTACATATATATGCGAACAATCTTTTTCAAGCATGAACATTATCAAGAGTAAACTGAGAAGTCGTCTTATTGATGAGAACTTGGAATCATGCCTAAAGTTAAAAACAACAACATACAAACCTGACTTACTCAAACTTTCCAAGGAGATGCAAGCACATTGTTCGCATTAATAAATATTTATTAAGTATGAAATTTAGTTTTATTTAGTGTAATAAAAGTTTACTAAACAAGCAGATTTGGCTCCCAATTTTTTTCTAAATTATTGTAATGTTCCTATTTGGCTCTTTGGCTAATAAGTTTGTCGACCACTGGCCTAGAACAACATCTGACAACTGCTTGGTGGACTGGATGGCGGGAAACACATCATTTCCAACCTCTTCACTCAGCTTATCATATTTTTCCTGGAAGGCTTCAAGTTTCTGTTAGGAGATTGTTAATGTTAGGCCCTTAACTAGATCCTTGAGATAGATGTATGCTTCGATCTTGAAGTCTATCTCGGGCGGCGATGTCGGTGCCGTTAACTTTTTACCACGGCAGGTTTTCACCTTTCGTACACAACCATTATGATAAAGGGTCTCACAAACTACACATGTGATGCCTGACTTCGCCTCGGTACCACAGACACAATACTTTTTATTATTTTCACTTGAAATACTATTAATTGCTGAATTTTTAGGAGCTCATGTTTACGTAGTGAACGGCGCCTTGGAGGAAAGGTATCAAGCAAGGAAACGGTCTTGGAAACAGTCTTGGACGTCAAAATTATGAAAGATGGAAAAATTTATACTTCAAATTCAAAAACTCAGTTTACTCAAAAACTAAAGGGATTTCGAAAAAAACTTATTCTTTATAAGTTGTTCATTTTAGCATTCTCTAAAATTATTATTAACATAAATTTGCTGTAACTATTATCGTTTTATAATTATAAACCAAAAATTAAAAAAAAAAAAATTCTCGAATAAAAATGATTTTATGAAAAATGTTTTCAAGCAAAAGATGTTCATTTCTTTGTTGTCTTCAAAGTTTGTTTAAATGTTTTTGTGATATTTTGCATATATAAGAAAATATTGGCAAAATACAAAAAACAGTTGAGGTAAACACCAACTTCCGGTGTACGAAATTTTACCAAAAGATTTTCAGTTCTTCAGATTATCAAATAAGACGGATGTTTAAAGCTTCATATCAATTGCTCTATTACTTATCATATTATATTTACATTTTATGGTTTATTTTCAATTTAGATCATATTTTAATTGAACATCGAGCGTTTTGTATAATCGAATGAAACTGACGTTTAAAACGTCAAAATTAAGAAAGATGAAAATGACAAATTTTACTCTGGTCAGTTTACTCAAAAACTAAAGTAATTTCGAAAAAAACTTATTCTTTATAAGTTGTTCATTTTGGCATTCCCTGCAATTATTATTTATCTAAATTTGATGTATTATTATCGTTGCATAATTATAAGTCAAAAATGAAAAATAATTTAATAAATTTTTTCTCGAAAACCAATAATTTTATCAAAAATATTTTCAAACAAAAGATGTTCATTTATTTTGATATTTCCGTTAAAAAAATATTTGAAAAAATTTTCACGATCACAATACTTTCTCGTAACGGAGAAAGTAAAAATGGAAATCAACACAGAAAAAAATAATATTGTGCAAAAACGGAAAAGAAGGCAATCACATCATTATAAAATGCAAGGAAACAGAGCTGGAAACATTTTCAACATATGAACACCATTATAACAAATAACGGAAAAATTGATCTAGAATTAACAAATAGAGCAATTTAATAAATATACAATAAATATACAGAACTCGTACAGCGAGGAGTACTCCAATGTAACGAGTGCCCCACAATGCCTCTTATTAAACAAGTATAATATACAATTTTTCTACTTTGGTTTTAGTTAAGGAATTATTTCTAAAATAAAATATATACTTAAACATAGTGAGTTTTATCTTTTAACATGTGGCAGCACTGAAAACATTTGATCCTTTCGAATGAATTTAATATTTGACATACGTATTTCTACGGCGATTTCAATAGTTAATTTTAATAGTAGATTGTACAACGAGCATATAATGATGGCTATTAATCACGAGAACGATGTTTGCGGAACGAGCCGTAGGCGAGGGGAGCAAATCGTTTGACTGATTAATAGCCATTATATGCGAGTTGTACACTATACTTTGTTCACGAAAATTCAAATCAAAATTAAAATCAAAATCAAAATAAAAAGAAACAAAAACAAAATCAAAATTAAAATAGAAATTAAGGTTGCAATTACAATTACAATTGAAAAAAAATTAAAATCAGTATTAAACAGGGTAAACAAAAAATTATCATAAATCGCGTTCTGTGAATTAAAGCGCGAATTAGCGTTTTTAATAAGCATATTAAACACGCAAAAGCGCGCGCGTGTTTAATAAGCGTATTAAACACGCAAATGCGTGTTTAAGAAATTGAGTGTTAAATGTACAACATTAATGCTGCCCATACAATTAAATAATGCGCACATTATAACATTTTCGTGAACAATAGTATAATGTACATATAATGATGGCTATTAATCACGAGAACGATGTTTGCGGAACGAGCCGTAGGCGAGTGAAGCAAATCGTTTGAGTGATTAATAGCCATTATATGCGAGTTGTACACTATACTTTGTTCACGAAAATTAAAATCAAAATTAAATTAAAATCAGTATTGAACAGGGTAAACAAAATATTATCATAAATCGCGTTCTGTGGATTAAAGCGCGAATTGGCGTGTTTAATAACCATATTAAATACGTAAATGCGTGTGCGTGTTTAATAAGCGTATTAAACACGCAAATGCGTGTTTAAGAAATTAATTGTTAAATGTACCCCATTTATGCTGCCCGTAGAATTAAATAATGCGCACATTATAACATTTTCGTGAACAATAGTATATTGTACAACGATCATATAATGATTGATTCAATTGTAATTGTAATTACAACTTTAATTTCGATTTTAATTTTGATTTTGATTTGGTTTTTATTATTTTTTAAGTTTTGATTTTGATTTTAATTTTCGTGAACAAAGTATAGTGTACAACTCGCATATAATGGCTATTAATCACGAGAACGATGTTTGCGGAACGAGCCGTAGGCGAGTGGAGCAAATCGTTTGAGTTGTACACTATACTTTGTTCACGAAAATTAAAATCAAAACTTAAAAAATAATAAAAACCAAATCAAAATCAAAATTAAAATCGAAATTAAAGTTGTAATTACAATTACAATTGAAAAAAAATTAAAATCAGTATTGAACAGGGTAAACAAAATATTATCATAAATCGCGTTCTGTGAATTAAAGCGCGAATTAGCGTGTTTAATAACGATAATAAACACGCAAATGCGTGTGCGTGTTCAATAAGCATATTAAACACGCAAATGCGTGTTTAAGAAATTGAGTGTTAAATGTACCCCATTAATGCTGCCCGTAGTATTAAATAATACGCACATTATAACATTTTCGTGAACAAAACATATTAAATGTAAAGAATATTACTTACACACCTCCGGAAATAAGGGAAGTTGCTAAGCGTGCGATAGACAAACTATTTCCAAGTAAGTTGTAACCAATTTAAGCTTATAGAATAATGCACATACTTGCCTAAATGTTAATCGAAATTTAAGGTTATGTTTACATTTGTTTCTTGTTCCTCGTGTCAGGTATCGGTCGACGGTAATTAAAAATCCACATCGAATTAACACACCGACTAAAGCGGATCTTTTTTGCCGCGAATAAAACTATATTATGCACTAAGGATAACCGGACAAGACAAAATCGTATAGACTTACCAAAGGAGAAGTCAGGTAATCAATTAAGCAGGAACCGATAATAAGAAAAATAATAAAGATGCAATTAAATTGGTATGGGCACATGATGACTATGCAAACGAACAGGTTAACAAAAATAATATTCGAAGCAAAGAGTATTAAAAAAAGAAAAAGGAGACCAAACAAAAAATGGGTACAGCAAATAGCAGAGGCAGGGAAAACAAGAGAAAAAACGTTTTAGATGAAAATAATGACTAGAAATAGAAAAGAATGGAAAATATGGGTGAATGAAAACCCATAGAACCCAAATCCGACGCCCGAAGGGGAAGGAGAGAGAAGACGAATTCCAGATACATTTGAATTTGAGTTAAGCTTTCCCTAGTAGCACAATATGTGTCGGAAATATTGATTTTACATTTTTCTGTTTCGGAAATATTAAATGGCCAAAGTAAATATTTATATTATATATGGATTGAAATATTATTATTTTATAAACATGTTCTTTATATTTCAATCCATATATTTAGTAATTAACTGTTTATAAATATATCCAAAGAAATATATGGATGACAGAAAAAGGTAACACTGTACGGTCTCTGTCACCGTTTGAACCTTTGACTATATACTAATGGACTGCTAGTCCCCCTCCATTTTCCATATGATCACTGATCCAAAAGTTGTCCACAAGCTGGAGCCCGATATAAGTCCCGCCCCAGAGCCGAAAATGGAGCGTAATTTAAAAACCGGAAAGCAAAAAAAATATTTCTCGATGTATTCATCAGCAACGTGGAGAATGCAAATGCGAGCATATTTCGGCAACTCGGGTCCACTTAGATGCCTGTTCTTTACAAGCAAAGCATAAACCCATAATTTGCGAAGTTCCGGATTTGATGGAAATCTAATACAGAATTTTAGGTTATAAGTCAAAAGACAACTGACGTGTAAATCAGCTGACGAGTATTATAACCGTGTTGGCATATATACGTGGAAGTATTGCAGCCTTTCACATAGCAATATTTTGACAAAGTGTGAATATTTGACAATATAAATGTTTATATATTCAAAGGTGTGAATAAATTGCAGGGTATCACAATATGCAATGCGAGCTCATAGAGTCATATGTCATAGACACAAAATTTACCAATTTAGTAACATACCGCAACCATTTAGGGTCCCGCCGCGCCACCGTTGCTTGGAGACACACATGAAGCGGCGCTAGCAGTCCAATAGTATATAGTCAAAGGTTTGAACTGTTTTACACGCAGACGTCTGTACTAGTGGCCAGGGGCGGCTCGTTGTGTAGAGCCAAGGAGCCATGGCACTACCTGTAGTTTCAAGCTCAGCCAGAATTTATAATTAATTTTTAAGAGATTTTTTCGCCGGTTTAAATGTTAAACACCGCCTGTATAACTTTAATGAACAGAGAAAAATCGCAATGCATTTGTTCCCAACGCAACGCCGCGGCGCGCCGTTGAAAGAGCCAGCTCCCATGTAGCGCACCGAGCACATTTCGTTGGGATATTCGCGGGGAGACGCGTGGTTGGAGGGTTTCAGGAGAGGTCGCGCTCTGAACATGCATTTTGTGCTGAACAAGGTCTGGCACATCCTGGCCGCGCGGCGATAAGGCGCACTTAAGGGTAAGGTACCCATTAGACGTATTTTGTGGCGACATATAAGTATAACTAACATTGATTTGCAATAATGTTAAGTTTGGAAATTCAAATAGACAAACATCAGTAGGCAATTTTCTAGTAGAGCTGGATATTTTTTACTTTCTCTGTTACGAAGTTCGAGAAAGTATTGTGATCGTGAAAATTTTTTCAATAATTTTTTTTACGGAAATATCCGTTTTGAGGTCCCTGGATGCCATTTCAACAACTTTCATTACTTTTCTTATCATTTTTGGTTTATAATTATGAAACTATAATAGTTATATGAAATTTATATTAATAATAATTGTAGAGAATGCCAAAATGGACCACTTATCAAGAATAAGTTTTTTCGAAATCTCTTTAGTTTTTGAGTAAATTAACTATTAGAATTTGAAGTGCAATTTGTAACTGATAAGTGGCTTATACTTAAAATGCAATCCAATTTTAATACTTTTAACGGCCAGCGATAATAAATGCACAAAATATTATTATTTATACTAATATATAATGACGCTTAAATACAGTCCTGTACGCACCAAAAATTTTCAGGTTAGTTTTACTTCAAAATAATGCAATCTTGATTGCAAACTTAAAATACCATACTCGGCAAGAAAAATGACAAAACTTAAACAATGCATTGATTGATATTAAAAAATCATTTTTGCCAGTCAAAATAAGGTATTTCAGTGCGAATTATAAATTCATTTAGAAAGACCCGTAATCGGCTAGTTACATACAGAGTCCGCCAGAAAAATGTATACACTCTTTATCGGATTGTATCGGGACATTGATATTGTCAATTGATTTGAATTTTAAGTATGTTGTAGTACGATCTTTCGCTTAACAGATACTGGTGCTTTCATCGTGACGAGACAGAAAACAAAATGGCTGGAGTAAGCTTGATCTTCAGGCAGCAAAAAGGCATTTTGAAGTGGTTTACCAGGTTTAGTAATGCTTTTGAAGGAAGCGGAAGTTTGAAACAGAAGCCCTAACCCGCCTCACAATTAAAAGTATTATTGACAAGTTTGAGACGCATGTAACAATTCGTGATAAAGGAATATCGGGAAGAGCGTGTACAGCTACATTGACAAAAACAAACAAAATTGACCGCTCATTGTTCTTTTAGGCCGCCAACAGCGAACATTTTGATCATCTACAGTCACCATATGCTTAACTGAAGACTACTACATGTGTGATCAGTATTTCAATGTGAAACAAACACATACCACGCAATAACCTCAACATATGTATATCACTATTGACAATCTCGTAACATCGACTGTTTTGACAAGTGTTGCTTAACATCGAAAATGTTAATATATATATCGATGTTAGTTGACAGACATTGTGTACAGAATCATATATTCATAACATCTCTCGATGTTAGCAAATAACATCACTGTTAACGCTAACATTTTTGTCCAGAATGACACCATAAGTGTTCGAAATTATTCCCATTCTACAAACACAAATTAATTGTTTCCAAATAATTTGCCGTTCGGCTGCTATGGAAGAAAACAGTAACATATTTTGACTGGCTAAAATTAATTTATTGGGTGCTCGGTTTTTGAGCCTAAGTAGGTTATATCATATACTTGTTTCTCATTGATCACTTGGTGAAGCATTATGTTAATATAGGTTTAAAATTAAAATTCACTTGGTTTGTTTCACAATTAAATTTATTTATTTTCGACTAGTTTCGGCTAGTAAAATTTTTTTTGTGGATTATATACATTCGGTGACGGCCGTTCAGGTAATAAGGGCATTTAATATTGGGGAATTCCAAAGATATTAAAGTCTGTTAAATCAGAACAAAGCTACCAGTTTAAAAAAATACCAATTTTCGTATATATTTCTTAAATGAAAAACTGCTCAAACTAAGCATTTTTACTGATGATATTAAAAATAAATTCAATGTTGGCTAACATTTGTTGTTCTTAAGGGTGTACTATAGGATTTTTATAATTTAAAATGCAGAACTTATTTCAAATTATGATGATAAAATAAATAACTTGACAATAAACGTAAAACACTCTTTAATGCATTAAAATACTTCTAAACATATATCTATATATATTTATAAATATCATCTAAACATATATTATATATTGATCTACAATTTGTTCTTAAGTAACTACATAAAATGGCGAATAAATCATTTCAGACTTCAATAACATACAATAAAAATTTTAAGTACCTATAGACAACGGCCAGTGACAGCTGGTACCCTGACACGCTCTAAGGCCAACCGTAACAGGTTGGCTACCACCCTTGCCGTAGCATGTATCGAGGCAATAGCAACAATGAACTGTGGCTGATACTCTAAGACTACTTCTAAAAAGGACACTCTTAACACTGCACAAAATATACTTAAATTTTTATGGAAACATTTTAATGAGATAAACAGATTGGCCTATAATAAAGCACCAAGTATTAATTATGCAAATTTTCACATGTACATAATCTTTTACAAAATGTATGTACGTAAAAATCTTCACCTGGATACCATCTTGAAGTGATTAACATTATATTATATCAAACAAATAATTTTTGTTTATTAAATTACAAAAAAAGTAAATAAATTTTGTATGTATTTGCACAGAATATACTTCGATATCCAGGATGATTCATTGATCTTACATAACTACACCTCAACATAAAGGATATGCAAATCGGTAAATAAACCTAAATGTAGAAATGATTCAACTGAACTTGGAATAAATAAATAACAACATTGTGACTATGTATCTGAAACAATAAATTGAATTGTGTGAAAATAAATACAACAAAAATCACTTAGTTGTATAGTCATTCCTAGGATAACGCCTACATAAATGTTGTACGCATGATCACCATGTCTCCACCAGGACAGTCACATAAGATTAGTCCTTTCGTGGTTTGCGTTCAGATAAATAATATAATTTAAAAAATATATTTCACACTTTTATAATTATTATACAGGGTCTTTATTTCAAAAGGAGCCACCCTGAATAACTTTGGATCTGAAGTAGTTACGGTTTTAAGAAAAAATACGTCAATTTTGTTTTCGAGGGGGAACTTAAAAAACACCGTTTTTATAATTTTATCTTTCACCCCCTCACTCCCAGCCACCCCATCTTTATAATTTCAAATGGCACCCCCTATTGTGCGATACCTCATTTTAAAGGGCATAAAAAATACTATCCAGCAAAGTAAAAATAACTGAGATCTGTTCATTTGTTTTAGAGAGAGAGGGTATTGATTTCACCCTGAATAAACCTGGTTCTGAAGTAGTCACGGTTACAGGAAAAAATATGTCAATCTTGTTTTTGAGGGGGGACTTGAAAACACTGTTTTTAGAATTTTATTTTTCACCCCCTCACCCCATCTTTATAATTTCAAATGGTATCCCCTTTTGTGTGACACCTCATTTTAAAGGGCATACAAAATACTGTCCAGCAAATAAAAATTAATTTAAATCAGTTCATTTGTTTCAGAGATATTAACCCATCTTTGACCAACGGTGCGCATACGCACCATTTCAAAATTCACCATTAAATAATAACTTTCTTTTGCATAATTAATTTTTTTGTTGGTGCATCTAAGAGTAAACACAATAAACTTAATTTACATGTAGATTAAATAAATTTTTAGTTACTATTGCAAATATTTTATTGAAAAGTCCTATTTTAAGAAGGATTTACTCGGGTTTATGCAAATATTATTTACAATTTCCAGATAATGTGATTTTAAATGCTCATTGCCTGAATTCCAAGTAAACACATTAAGCATTATGGTAGAAGTGATTAAAACGGATATAAGATTTGCTGGAAAAAGATAATGACCGTTAATCCCTTGTGGTGCGTATACGCACCGTTGGCCAAAGGAGGTATACCTGCTATATTATACCTAATATATAAGGATCGATATTTTTGCATACTGTTCATTGTAATTAGTATTCTTATTACGCAAACTACATCAGTGAAATTAGTGAAGATATTATTATGTCTAAATTTAAGGCATTTTTAACTCAACGTGAAATAGTTGAAGAATTGGAATGGACGCTGGACGAGATTAAAGATAGCAGAAAACAAGGTAATTACAGAATATAAAATAAATACATTAATTTTTTCTAAAATATATAAATAACACCGTAAAATATGAATTTTCTAGTCGGTGTAAATAATTGCTTTATTTGATTTTGTCTTGTAGAGGATCTTCACATTCTTGAAGGCGTATATATTCCACCTGAAGTATATGCACTGACCGACGAGGAAGATTTCGACGACGATTTAATTTTGCCAAATGAAAATTTAATCACTGAAGGATCGGGACTTTACAAAATTCAACATGCCGATCCGGTGTGGAAGAAAGATAACATTCAGATAGTGGGTACACCAAACTCAAGTGAAGTGAAAGACATTGAAGATATAGTGCTCAATATTGGTGGAAAAACTCCATTGGAAGTCTTCTTTTTGTTTTTAGATGATGAATTATTAACACTAATAGTTGAGCATTCCAACAAATATGCGAGAGACAATAATAGGCATGATTTTGAAGCTACAAATGGAGATATTAAAAAATTCATTGGAATTCTTATTCTGACCGGGTACGTTTCTCTCCCACAAACGCAGCTATATTGGTCTATGGATAAGGATAAAGGACAGGAAATTGTAAAAACTTGTATGAGCAGAAATAAGTTTCGAAAAATTAAACAAAATTTACATTTATCTGACAACGATACATTAGATAAGTCAGATAAATATGCCAAAATGAGACCATTCTTTGATGCAGTCAATAAGAGGTTTATGCAGTTCGGTGTATTTTCCCAGAACCTTGCCATAGATGAGCAAATGGTTCCATACTTTGGACGGCACTCGTGCAAGATGTACATCAAAGTAAAACCAGTACGATTCGGCTTCAAATTGTGGTGCCTGTGTTCTTCGGATGGCTACTTATTTCAATTCATTCCCTACGGAGGAGCAACAGCAGAAAAAAACGAACTTGGTTTAGGAGGGAAAGTTGTACTAGATTTGCTACAATTAGTGGAGTCTCCAGATAACCACGAGATATTTTTTGATAATTTCTTTACCTCGTACAAATTATTATTGAACTGTCAAGAAGGGGATATTTTGTGACGGGGACAATCCGGGATAATCGCATTGCAAAATGTACAATAAAGGCAATAAAAGTTATCCATAAAGAATCTCGCGGCAGTTATGATTGTGCACAAGATGCAACTACAGGGATCGTTGTCACAAGATGGAACGACAATTCGGTAGTAACACTTGCCAGTAACATCAACGGAGTAATGCCAATACAACAAGCAAAAAGGTACGACAGAAAACAAAAAAAGGAAGTCAATATCGCACAGCCGAAAGTGATTGCAGAACATAATAAATTCATGGGTGGCGTGGATCTCCACGACAATGGAGTGGCGAATTACCGCATCAAATGTCACGGCAAGAAATGGTGGTGGCCGCTATTTACTACTACAATAAACAGCATGCTGGTAAACAGTTGGAAGTTGTACCGATTAACCAACGGAAGCAAAATTAGTCAACTGGATTTTAGATCTCATATTGTTACGAGGCTCTTGGCAGTGGAAGATCCATCATTTGTGATAGTAGCAGTGCCATTGGAAGTGCGCAAAGATAATGTTGGACATGTAATTATTGTGCATGAAACGAAAAAGCGGCTAAGATGTAAAGTGTGCCAATCAAACACAATTTATATGTGCAAAAAATGTAATGTGCATCTGCACTCAGGATGTTTTAACAAATATCATATTTAATTGTATATACCCCTATTCGCCAACGGTGCGTATACGCACCACTCAAATTTTTGTACAACAAATTTTTTTTTTGAAAATTTTTTATTAAAACTTTCTTGATGAACACCATTCTAATGCGTTTTATTTAAAACAAACCTAAAATATCATCTATTTCTATGCTTGGCCAAAGATGGGTTAATTTCAAAATATGCCACACCAAAGATTGTGTGGCTGGGGGTGAAAGAAAAAATTATAGAAACAGTGTTTTTCAAGTTTCCCCCTCTAAAATAAAATTGACTTATTTTTGCTTAAGACAGTAACTACTTCAGATCCAAAGTTATTCAGGGTGGCTTGTTTTGAAACAAATATCCTCTCTCTCTAAAACAAATGAACTGATCACAAATATTTTTCATTTGCTGGATGGATAATATTTTGTATGGCCTTTAAAATAAGGTATCGCACAATAGAGAGTGCCATTTGAAATTTTAAAGTTGGGATGGTTGGGGGTGAGGGGGTGAAAGATAGAATTCTAAGAACAGTGTTTTTCAAGTTCCTCCTCAAAAACAAAATTGACGTTTTTTTTTAAACCGTGACTACTTCAGAACCAGAGTTATTCAGGGTGGCGTATTTTGAAATGAATACCCTCTCTCTCTCTAAAACAATTGAACTGATTCCAATTATTTTTGCATTTCTGGATAGTATTTTTTAAGCTCTTTAAAAATAAGGTATCGCACAATAGGGGGTGCCATTTGAAATTATAAAGATGGGGTGGCTGGGGGTGAGGGGGTAAAAGATAAAATTCTAAAAAGTGTTTTCAAGTTCCACCACAAAAACAAAATTGACATAGTTTTTCCTGTAACCGTGACTACTTCAGAACCAGGGTTATTCAGGGTGGCTTATTTTGATATGAATACTCTATCTCTCTAAAACAAATGAACCGATTTCAATTATTTTTGCTTTGCTGGATAGTATTGTTTATGCCCTTTAACCCATTGAGTGCTGAAGACGTCTAAAGGTGTCATGTATATTGTATAATAAGTGGGCCTGATGGCTTTAGGCTTCATCAACATATACACGAATTGCATTTTCATTTTTAAAATCCTTTTGACTTCAGAAGTAAGTTACAGTATGACTATACACTAACTAGAAAAAAAATATTTCATCTAGAGTACTGCTTTCTAAAACTGTTAGCAGTGAAAGGGTTAAAATGAGGTATCGCACAATAGGTGGTGCCATTTGAAATTATAAAGATGCGGTGGCTGGGGGTGAGGGGGTGAAAGATAAAATTTTAAAAACAGTGTTTTTTAAGTTCCCCCTCGAAAACAAAATTGACGTATTGTTTCTTAAAACCGTAACTACTTCAGATCTAAAGTTATTCAGGGTGGCTCCTTTTGAAATGAAGACCCTGTATAAGTGATTTACACTAGGAGAAGGAATTTTTATTTTATTTATTTTCACACATTCCAATTTGTAGTGCAAAAAGGCAAACGTCAAATAACCAAAAAATTAAGATAATGGACAAATTTTGCTTGAATGCTGATGTAAATGCAGTGCTAGGGTTATCGCTTTTACTGTACCCTTACCTATAGACGACATCTCTTCGTCCAAATCATTTTGTACTAAACCCAGACACCATGCGGGTTCTTGTTAGTTGGCACGGCATTTTCTAGCTGCCTGGGTGAACCAATCATCTTTCGCGTGCTACCCGCCCTGTTGGGCCCCTCGAATAAGTGCTTGAGCTCGTCCTGGGGCGCGATGGTCAGACTCTGCAGGTTCGCCTCCTTCATCTCAGAAACTAAATGCTCGACCTGCTTCTTCTTTTCGACGATGGCCGCTTCCAGTGCGGCTACCTGTAGGGACTATAAACGATGAGTGAATTTTGTAACCTTCAGAGATGGGTCGGCGCAGACCTCTTTTTTCAGCGTGTCGGCGGTCAGGTGGTGCAGTTCGGTGCTCTGTTTGGCTAATTCTATATCACTTTGTAACCTCTCCATTTCCACAAGGAGATTGCGCTCCAGCTGTTTCCTGGACTCGTTCCTTCTGGCTTGTATCCTTTGTTCCATCTGCAGTTCATCCATCACTAATCTGTGGAACACCGAAGTTTGTTAATGAATGTTGAATGCCAAAAAGTAACAACGGTCTTAGAACATTTCTATGTAGGCTTGGTTATAGAAAAAACTTCAAGTATTTGATTGTTCATATTAACAAAGAGAATTTGCATTCACACGATATAGTTTTTTAACTAGTGTCATTAAAAATGTAAATTTTCACTTGTTGCAGATGTGATAAATAAAATCAAAATATAACCTGAACATATACAATAAATATTTATTTATTTTTACATATGTACGGGAAACCCCTCCCAGTTAGCACACTTGGATCAGTAACATATCTGAGCAAGCTCAAACTGAGAACGTGAAATATTGCAAAATAAAATGTACATTAATGTACTTAAATTCCATTATATTTTAAATATGCAGTTTATCTACATAGTCGATACATACTGTATATAACTGTATGTAAAATTTATGTAGTCTTCATTATATTACAGATACAATACATACATATTTTACAGATATATTATATTACAAAGACTACGTTACATTTACATATGAAAAGATACATGCCTGAGCCTTCAACTTCCCATAATGTCCTCTGACCCATTCTTGTTTTGTCTCGTTTCATTTGGCATGTGTTGGAGTTGTGCCATTACGTCTTTACTTTTGTGTGTGATTGTGAGAAGTTACAGTTAAAAACTATGAAATTAGTTTGAATACCGAGTAAATTATATATGCATAAATTGTGTACGTCATGGAAGTATAAAGTGAATTTTGTTTTTTCTTCTAACCTTCAAGTTTTATTAATAGTCTTGTTGTTTATGATTTGTTCCTTATATTACGTGCAATACACCACTTGTACTAAAGCCAGCTAACTTGTTCTTTAATTTTAACATATTTGGTACAATATTATATAATTGTTTGATATTTTACAATATGTGCAATACACATATATTATAGGCATGTCACAGAAAATAGTGGTACTCTGGGTATGTTATTTATTCTAAAAAATGTATAAGATACCCAGATTTTACTACTATTTTCTGCGATGTGAATATATGTGTGTTATTATGCATATTGCAAAATATCAGATAATTATATAATGTTGTATATACTACAATTAAAGAAAAAGTAGCCTGCTATTGGTACAAGTGTGTGCTTTTGTTGTAATTAATTTTCTGTACCCGATATATAACAAATAAAGGTATCGGATGTAATAACTGGAGAACATTTAGCTGGCTTGGTACAAGTGTGAGATCTTATTGTAACTTCTGTGTAACATTACATATAAACAATGACATGTTGCTGAGAGGTATGTGTTATGTTACTGTGTTAACTGAGCTTTTACACATCATACTACAAAAATAATACTACTTACAATAATTAGAGTAATACTACCATAATTAAAAAATACAATATCCTTAAATGAATAAAACTTAAAGTTTTCAATTATAAGGCTAAATGTTTTGGTTCACTAATAATTTAAAATTCAAATAAGATTAATCAAATAAGTTGAACCAAGTTTCCATATTTAGACCATTCCATTTTCCCCATCATCCTGGATATAGGATTATTTTGGCTATAATTGGAGCTGTAAGTCTATAATCAGAATATCCTTTGACTATATAAACATGGACTGCTAGCCCCCCTCCATTTCCCATATGATCACTGCTCAAATATATGTGCGCGAGCTCGAACCCGATATAAGTCCCCCCCCGGTGTGTAAAGTGATGGGTAGTTTAAAAACTGGAAAGCAGAACCCTTACAATTTATAAAGCAATTAATCTTACAATCCAGAAAATACAGTGAAATTATTTTAAGGTTATACAACTGGGTGTAAAGAAATCGGGTAATATAAAAATATTTGTATTTATTGTCTTTTAAACAATATTGTTTTCGTTAGGTTGGCAGCATTTTTGGTTAAAAATTAACTTACCCATACACCGGTCAACGAGTATTATTATCGCGTCGGTGGCATACATAATTGCCTTCAACATCGCCATGGTGTTACAGTATTACAATATTGAAGCGATTCAAACACAACAAACTACACTGCCAAGTCGTGAGCTCATAGACTCACATGTCATAGACACAAAATGGCTACCAATTTAGGAACATACTTCAAGCCATGGGTATGAAGGCGAGATACGAATATCGGCAACACGAAAAAGGTGGGCCACCCCAGAACAGTGGGATGTTGCCAGATTTATCAAAGATCTTATTATGGGGATTACCATTTTTAATAATCTTAAAATTTCACTACAAAGTAATAATTTTAACAATTAAAATTATGTTTTAAACATAATTAGATTCATTAGTGCTTATATTTGTAATAATAACTTACGAAAGTATAATATTACTGTTTATTAAATATAATCATGTGCATTGTATATTTTATACTTCGATGTATATGCGGCAACCCTTAATGAAGTCTCACCATTTTTATTAACTAACCTCAATAGTGCTGTGAGTGCTAGTAATTCATGTTTGAAGGTAAGTTATTATATATTCTGTCTTATAAACTCGTCAATTGTATTTATTAGTAATGGAAACATCAAATGGCCGTATTAAATATTCTTGTAAATATCCAGAATTAAATAAGTAATTGTGGAGGCTTTCACTTCGTGATACATTTTGAATAATTCAAATAAAACGAATAACTTTGTTAGTATCACTTTATTAACTTGGAGTAGTTACTATAGTTTCGACAATTTCAGCTTGTCATTTTCAAACTATGAATATTTACATTACGATTGTACATTTATATATTTTTATTTTTACAGAGCATTGAACAGGGGGGAGAATATTAGGTCGGTCTGGTCGTTGATGAGTGGGATGTCCGGATTACGCTTAACCTTGAAAACTTCGATGGACTCGAGTAAATCCATTTTTAATCCCTTCTCGGTAAAATGGATCACCTCGAGTACATCTTTTTCAAAGGAATGTTCATTTTCCCTAATGTGATTCGCGAACGTTGATTTGTTATTAATATTTTTATATACGCTGATGTGTTCTTTTAGACGGGTGTTGAAATTGCGTCCCGACTGACCAATATATTCTCCTTGACAACTTGCACATTTTAACTTATATATACCAGATTTGGACATTTTATGAATGGGCGTTTTATTATTAAAGATAATATTACTTATTTTACTTGGGGACTTTAAAGCAACGCTAATATTGTGTTTTTCTAAAATGGATTTAATTTTATGCGTAATTTTACCGAAAAATGTTAATGTTCTAAAGTTAGAGTTTGGTGTTTTATTTAAAGCATATAAGTATTTTTGAATCGAGTTAAGCTCGTTTCTGAATTTATTTATTTATTAAATTATGTGAATAACCATTATTAATTGCCAGAGATTGTATGATTTTGATTTCGTTGTTATATGATTGGTTAGAAAGTGGAATAGTTTTAGCTCTATAGATCATAGTTTCAAATGCAGCTAATTTGTGTTTGAAAGTGTGTCTTGAATTATTAGGAATTAATGTGTCTGTGAATGTAGGTTTCCTGTATATGTCAAATTTAAATGTATTGTGTGTGCTTCTAGTTATGGAGAGGTCTAAGAATTTAATATTTTGATTGTCTTCTTTTTCAAGTGTGAATTTAATATTAGGGTGTATATTGTTTATTTCATGAAGAAATTGTTGTAGTTGTCCACATATCTGTACCAGAATTGTATATGTGTTTTGGCTGAGTTTAATTTTAATATTTTTGGGTTATATTAAGCATAAAAATTTCTGCTAGTAACGGACTTAACGGGGAGCCCATTGCTAAGCCTTCATTTTGTTTATAAAATTTGTTTAAGTCCGTTACTAGCAGAAATTTTTATGCTTAATATAACCCAAAAAATATTAAAATTAAACTCAGCCAAAACACATATACAATTCTGGTACAGATATGTGGACAACTACAACAATTTCTTCATGAAATAAACAATATACACCCTAATATTAAATTCACACTTGAAAAAGAAGACAATCAAAATATTAAATTCTTAGACCTCTCCATAACTAGAAGCACACACAATACATTTAAATTTGACATATACAGGAAACCTACATTCACAGACACATTAATTCCTAATAATTCAAGACACACTTTCAAACACAAATTAGCTGCATTTGAAACTATGATCTATAGAGCTAAAACTATTCCACTTTCTAACCAATCATATAACAACGAAATCAAAATCATACAATCTCTGGCAATTAATAATGGTTATTCACATAATTTAATAAATAAATAAATTCAGAAACGAGCTTAACTCGATTCAAAAATACTTATATGCTTTAAATAAAACACCAAACTCTAACTTTAGAACATTAACATTTTTCGGTAAAATTACGCATAAAATTAAATCCATTTTAGAAAAACACAATATTAGCGTTGCTTTAAAGTCCCCAAGTAAAATAAGTAATATTATCTTTAATAATAAAACGCCCATTCATAAAATGTCCAAATCTGGTATATATAAGTTAAAATGTGCAAGTTGTCAAGGAGAATATATTGGTCAGTCGGGACGCAATTTCAACACCCGTCTAAAAGAACACATCAGCGTATATAAAAATATTAATAACAAATCAACGTTCGCGAATCACATTAGGGAAAATGAACATTCCTTTGAAAAAGATGTACTCGAGGTGATCCATTTTACCGAGAAGGGATTAAAAATGGATTTACTCGAGTCCATCGAAGTTTTCAAGGTTAAGCGTAATCCGGACATCCCACTCATCAACGACCAGACCGACCTAATATTCTCCCCCCTGTTCAATGCTCTGTAAAAATAAAAATATATAAATGTACAATCGTAATGTAAATATTCATAGTTTGAAAATGACAAGCTGAAATTGTCGAAACTATAGTAACTACTCCAAGTTAATAAAGTGATACTAACAAAGTTATTCGTTTTATTTGAAATATCCAGAATGTCAAAATTCTTTCTTTTCCGATATAAATAATGTCGACTACAAAAATAATCATTTCTATAAATTTCCCAAAAATGAAGAATATCTTAAAACATGGAAAACCATTTGTGATAATCGAATTTATTCTTTAAATTTTCATTCATGTGAAGATTTTATTCATAAACATGTTAACCATTTCCGCAAAAAATTAAATTGCAATGCTGTTCTGACACCAAGAAGTAAGACAATATAACTACACTAATTAACTTTTTAACTATTTTAATGTCATGAATCCTGGATATGAGCAAACAACTGACCTGTTGAAATGTCCTAAGAAGAACGAAGAGACCTCATGGAACATTGCACCCGGACAAGACTGTAATACCCGATTGTTGTGATATTTTTATATTCGATAATTTTTATAATTTTGTTGATAATAAATGTATATAATTATTCTGTTAAATATATTTTTTCCATGTAGGCCTATTTTAATTTTTATTTTGTGAAATCCAATCTTCTTCTTTTACCAAAACCAGTAACTTCTTCATTTATGTACTATCTAAAAGTATAATCAATCATGTGCTCAAAATACATAATTGATTATATTTTTAGTGTTATTAAATTGAAATATATTGTGTAGACGAGTTTAAATTTTGGCGGAAATCGTAGTAATTTGCCACCCCGACACCAGGCGGCGCCAAAAATCGTGTTTCCGAAATTTAACATGCAGGTTTCATTTCTAAAGGTATGTGTTCTGTGCTTCAAGCACTTACAGTCTCGCCACTTCACCATTGCTTGGAAACACACATGAAGTTGGCACTAGTAGTCCATATTTATATAGTCAAAGGAAATATCGGTCTCCTTCTCATCTGATGAATGTTACATGGCGAATTGAAATCCAATTGGGCTAATAGATTATCACATTCCATAGATCCATTAATAAGTTTGTGAAGGAGTCACAAATCATTGATCGTGCGACGATCTACCAAACTTCATGTTTAGCTGTATCATTATATCAGAGTAGCAACCTTCTATACGAAACCTCCCCATTTTATATATAATTGTTCATAAAAACCTATTTTGGATTCTCTCTAATTGATTGATCTGCGATGATTGAAAACGTGACCAAATTACAGTGGCATATTTCAGATTTGAGCGCACTAGAGCACAAAATAGGCGCTGTAGATAAATAGGACTCATACTCCAAACAAAATCCCATGTCTAGCTTATTGTACACAACCGAAATGTGCGGATTAAATGTTAGTTTGTTGTCAAATGTAATTCCAAGATCTTTTATTTTCATTACTCTAGGGATAGCATTATGCCCAATCTTGTACAAAAAGTCATTTGTGTCGCGTTCCTAAAGAATGATATTAGATTACATTTCCCTGTATTTAAAAATAATTTGTTCAAATTACACCACCAGTCATCAATTTTGCTTAAGTCATCCTGCAGGAGAATACAATCATCATCTATTGATTTAATAACTTTAAATATTTTTATGTCATCGGCATATAATAATATCTTACAATTCTAAACGACATGTTCTATATTATTTATAAAGAACAAGAATAAAATAGGACCACAATATATTCCTTGGGGCACACCGGAAGTAACGGAAATAGGATTGGAAACAAAGTTAATTTTTTTTCACTATTTGACACCTATTCATTACAAAAGAAGATAAACAGCAAACAGTTAGCTCATTAAAGCCTAGAGATTGGATTTTATGTAATAATATGTTATGGCTAACCCGATCGAAGGCTTTCGAAAAGTCTAAATATATGGAATATATTATTATTATCTTTCATTGCTTTTAAAAGAAGTTGGTTTTAACAGAGAAGGTTTAGTGATCGTTTAGGACTAAACCCATGCTGCTTGCTCGACAAAACTGATCTAGCCATCCAATACATTATATCTATTTTTTACTGCATATGGATTACAAAATTGAGTTATTTCTCTGTAAAACGAATTTAATTCACGTGAAATATTATAAGCTGGCGAGTTTACATATGAGACAACTGGCCTGATGGGATTCTCATCTTTATGAATTTTAACTAAACCAAGAGCCCACTTTTACAGATTTATTAATTCCGATTAATTCGAGACATCCCCTCAATCATAAATTAGCCGCATTAAATTCAATTATTTACAGAGCGCACAAATTACCTTTACTAACAGAAGCTTACAAAAAAGAAATTAACATAATTCATAAACTGGCAATTAACAATGGGTTTAGCATTAAGACTGTTAATAATTTAATAAAAAAGCAACAGCAAAATGGCATTAGACAAACTCTATATACAGCTCACGTTAAAGAAACTAAACAATTCAAGTCACTGACATTCTTTGGAGACATTAGTGTAAAAATTTGTAACATTTTAAATAAACATAACTTAAACGTAGCCTTTAAGCCATTCAATAAAACTAGTAATAGTATTTTTAACTCTAAATCCGCCATAGATAAACTGAATAAGTCGGGCGTCTATAAATTAACTTGTCATGATTGTAATGGAATATACATAGGTCAGTCTGGTCGCAACTTTAAAATTAGATTAAAAGAACATGAACAATCCTTTAGGCTAAAACGAGAAAATTCAACATTTGCGAATCATTTAATTGAAACCGGCCATACCTTTGACGAAGATGTACTTCAGGTGATCCACTTTGTCAAAAAATGGCCCAAAATGGATTTACTCGAATCTCTCGAGGTACACAAAGCAAAACGTAATCCTGGTATTTCCCTACTTAACGAACAAACCGACCTAGTATATTCCCCACTGTTTCTCGCTGTATAAATGTATGTGTTTTTCGTTAGTTAAATTACTTTTAGTTTGATAATGATCAGAACGTGATCGAAACTATAGTCGCTACTAATAAATCGAGTGATATTAACAAAGAAAGTGTTTTATTTATAAATACAGTTGAATAAAAGATGAGTAGATATGCCATCGGGTCCTGGTGATTTACTTAATTTACAAGTTTAAAGTCGTTCACCATGGAGTTTCCATAACTACTGTTTAATCAGGTGCTGAATCACTACTGTATATTGTGGAAAAATATTCTGCAAACATATTAACAATCTCTCCTCCCTCTGCACCTATCATTGATTTATATTCCATTAAATTAGGTATACTGGTTTCGTTTTTTTTAAATTCTTCACGTTCTTCCAAACATGACTCGTATCAACAGTGAATTTTGTTTCCATATATGCTAAATAATGGTTATATAGTGAACTAGATAATTGAGCGCGCAGATACTGGAATGATAAATAATCTTGGTATTGGCCAGATCGCTTATATTGACAATGACCATATTTTTTTCTCTTTATAAGCATTTTAAGTTCCTGCGTCATCCATTTGGGATAAAAATTTATATAAAAAAAAAGACCTTTATTGGCATATTAACCTATTAACTAACACTAACTAACTATTCCTAATCTCTATACAAAACAAATAACTATTCTAATTACCCAACAACTAAATCATACATTTAACAACTCTCTCCTACATTCTTTCTCCCTCACCATTTCCTGCAATATCTTTACCCCGGCACCATCCTCTCTCATCCATTCCGCTACCCTCTTGTTCCTTTTTTCCCCCATCCATCCTTCATTCACTCCCTCACACTCCTCCGCCAGATGCCTCCACGTATCCCTCCCATTTTCACACATTACACACCTCATATATTCTTCACCCATCCACTTCTTCCTCCCTCTCTCTTCTGATCCACACCTAGCCCTAGCTAATATCACCCTCTCTTCTCTGTTCCACCCGTCCTCATCCAAATACTTCGGTCTCCTTCCATGTACCTGCCAACTCCCATACATGTCATTATATTCACTTTTTTCTATACTTCCCTGTCTCTCCTGTACATCCACTTCCTTCGCCCTCTCGCTCACCCACTTTGCCACATTTACTCCCCTCTCTAACCACTCCCTCACTTTCACCTCAGACAGTCCTACACTCTCATACATTTTCATTCGTTCCTTCCTCCATTTACCCCCCCTTTCGTTCAAGCAAGTCTTCCATACCGCCTTTACCAACCTCTCTTCCCCTAACTCCCATAACCTCATCTCATACCTAACCATTCTCTCCATAGCCTCACATCCTAAGCTTCCTCTGTCAGTCTCCTGAAGCAGTATGTACCCGGGAGTCGACCTTTCCACTCCCAGCATACGCTTCAGAAACCAACACTGCTCCCTTTCCACGCACTCATACCCTTTCATGCCCCACACTTCTACTCCATACATTACTATCGACTTCACACATGCATCCCACACTTTACACGCCAATCCGACGCTGTTCTTCATCCATTCTCCCCATTTTTCCCACACGATACCCCACGCTTTCCTGGCCTTTCCTTGCACCCACCTTACATGCTCCTCATATCCCCCTGTCCCTTTAAACATAAACCCCAAATACTTAAATATTTTCACTCTCTCAATCACTTCTCCCTTCCATTCTAACACTTTCACGCTCCCCTGTCTTCCCTTATTCCTAAATCTCATCCATTTCGTCTTCCCCACATTCACACACAATCCCCTCTTGTCCATATACCTCTCCGTTCTCCTCAACATGTCTTTCATCCCTTCCCAATCTCTCGCCATCAACACCATGTCATCCGCGTATGCCAGCATCCACACCTTATCCTTCCCGATTACTACTCCTCCCGCCTGCCCTTTCCTCAACACATCCTCCAGTTCGCTTAGGTATAAGTTAAATAACATCGGGCTTAACGGGCATCCCTGTCTCAATCCTACCCACGTCCTAAAACTCTCCGACACCTCCACTCCCACTCTTGCTACCACCCAAGTTTCCTTATATACTCCTCTTACCCACTCAATCATACTCTCATTCACTCCTTTTCTCCTCATACATTCTAGCAACTTCTCCCTCGGCACCGAGTCGTACGCCGCCTTTAGATCCACAAACACCGCATATATGCTTCCCTTCTCTTCAGTCACTCTCTCCGCCATTCTTGTCAGGGTAAAGATCTGCTCCCTTGTTTCTCTCCCCCTTCTAAATCCCCCCTGAGTCTCTGGTATTAAATCCTTCTCTTCCACCTCTTCTTCCAGCCGATTCTTTACCACCAGCATAGCGATTTTGTAGCCTGTGGGCATCACTGTAATCCCCCTGTAGTTCCCGGCCTCCTTCTCGTCCCCTCCTTTATGTACCGGGCACATCGTACCCCATCTCCAGGCCTCCGGTATGTTCCTTCTTCCCCTCCACATTTCGTTCAACAGCTCCCTGAATTTCTTCTTCCCCCCTTCTCCTATCTCCTTCCACATCTCTGCCTTCAGCCCATCCAACCCTGCAGCCCTTCCTTCTTTAACTTCCTCGAAAGCTCTTTCCACTTCCTCCTTTGAGAACTCCTCCGTCATCTCCATACACCTTCCTTGTCCCACTTCCTCTGGATACCCACTTGTTTCTCTACATTTCCTTGTCCACTCCTCCAGTGTTATCCCTACCCGTCTCCTTCTTTCGCCTCTCTTCAGTACTTTCCATATTTCCGACTTGTTTCTACACTTCTTCAACTCTTCACTTGTTCTTTCCACCCCTGCCGCTTCTTCCTCTCGCATATCCCCTCATATTTCCTTTTTGCTGCCGTTACCTTCCTCTCCTCCCCTCCACCTCTTATACATTCCCCCATTGCCTTCCTTACTTCACTTTTTGCCTGCCTGCATTCTTCATCAAACCACCTACTCCCTTCTCCCGCCCTTCCTTTAGCTTTCCTTCCGCACCCCACAATTAGTTCCTCCATCTCCTCCATTGATTCGACGTCTTCCCACTGGATCCTCCTCATCTTCATCCTCATTTCTTCTATTGCCTTTGCCCCACATTCTAACTTTCCCATTTCTTGCTTCTCTTCAGTCACCTTCTCCTTCTCCATCCATACCTCTACTTTTAGTGGTAGATGATCGGAGCCCATCACTTCCTCCACCTCCATACTTTTTATTTTCCTTTTCGTCATCCCCTTTATCGCCACATAGTCGATCACCGACGATCCCCGCGGCCCACTATAAGTTTTCCTCCCTTCCCAGTCCCCCTCTGTGCATCCATTTAGAATTTCCCATCCCTCCTCCATCACCCACTCCTTCATTCTCTTACCCTCCCCGTTTATACATTTGTCCCTGGACTTTCTTTCTACCACAGATCCCTCTTCATTAATCCCTCCCCCCATTTCTCCCATTCTTGCATTAAAGTCTCCTCCTAGCACCCATTTTCCTCCTCCTTTCGTTCTCTCCTCTATCTCCTTTCTTATTATATTCCAATTTTTATTTACATATACCACCCCTACGTTTATCCTCTGTTTCCCTTGTCCATACTTTATCCATGCCACGTCTTCTCCTTCTCCGAAGTGTCCCGTCACGTCCGTCCCCATTTCCTTCTTCCATCCTACTATCATTCCACCCCTCGCCCTTCCTTTCGTTGCACACCTTATCGCATCCTTCCTCTCCCATATAAAGCTTCCCGGTAGCCATCTTTTCACTTCTCCCCACTCTTCCTTCCCCATCCATGTCTCTACTAGTCCCACTATGTCCTTCCCTACTAACCACTTCTCCCAGTCTCTCTTCCACTTGCCCTCCTTTATCTTCTCCTTAATTCCCGCCATGTTCCAAAACCCGATAGTTACTGACCCCTTCTTTCCTTCTCCCCCCCCTTTATCTCCTCGCCGCTTGCCTTTCCCGCTGTGCTTCTCTCCCAGTCTACTCTCTGCCCCTCTGTCCTTTTTTTTACAGCTCCTTCTCCCTTCTTCTCTCTCCTCTCCTCCTATCTCCTCCTCATTTCTTACTTTTTTGGCTCCTCTTGTCTATGTAGTGTCTCCTTTTCCTTATTCCATCTCCACAGCTCCCCATTCACGAACATTCTCTGGTAACCAACCCTTACCATGTTCCCCCCTTCTCTCTCCCTACTTGCTTTCTCTCTTATGATCTTCTGGATCCTCCTTTCCTCCTTTGTCATATCATCCTCGATGAACACTCTTTCCCGTATATTCCTTAATTTATTTTTATTTTTCATGACTTTTATTTTATCCTCCATCCCCAGCTTGACTACCACCACATTCCCAATTCTATCTACCACAAAGCTTTCTTGTACCTGCACCTCTACTTCCAGCGCCTCCTTCCGAAAGGTCATCACCTCCCCTTTTCCCTGCATATCTTTTCCTCGTATAACAACATTACTCCTCCTCTCCTGCCTCTCCCTCTTCTCAGCCTGATCTTCCAGCTCCATTATCCTTTGTTTAAGTCTCTCTCTCTCTGTATTCCATACCTCTTTCATCTCCTTTATCTCTTCTCTCCACATCTCCCTCGCTTCCCTCATTTCCTCTTTCCAGATCTCCCTTTCTTTCCTTAATGCTTCAGTAATCATTTCCACTAGTTCCCTGCAATTTCCATTGCACCCTTTACTCATCACATCCCCCACCCTTTTTTTCATCCTTTCCTGTTCCTGCTCTCCCTCCCCCTCAAACGACGTGTCCGCCATCTTCCTCTTCTCTACCCCCTCCTGCGCTGTCCCTTGTTGCGGCGACCTCCTTACTCCCGTTCCGCCACCAAAGAAAACTGCCTTCCTTCTATTCTCCTCCTCCTGCTTGTCCCACTCCTCCACTTCCCTTCTCTCCTTCTGTTTATTCTTCCCGCCCATTTAAATCACCACTTCGGTAGCTCCTACTCAGTGCACGAGCACCTTGTGATTGCTAGTGCGGTAAGTCCACTACTTATTTATCCACGAATTCAGTACACGACAATATCACGTTGTTCAAATCAGCACAACCGTAGATTTGTTTCAATAAATAAACATAACCTCCAATTCGACAAATTGAAATTGCTTAATATCGTCTTAATTACAGCCAATAATCACCAATTGTCTCCTAATCAACCAGACGCATAAGACTTCCCGACAGTATCAATTAATAATCTATTTATCCCATGTAAGACCACTTTACTACATGGAGCACATGTGCACATACATAACCGTTACTATTTTGCTATTTATATATTCAGTAACTGTTTTATGAGGGATGAAATTTTTCATTACATGATGTAAAATATTGTAAAAATATTCAACCAAAACATCAATATCTGCAACCATTAGTTTGGTCCTCCATTCGATAGAGTTAAAAGAATTAATACAAAAGTTATTCAAATCATCGAAATTGGTTTGGTGGTATAAATATATTTTTTTACTAGATTGTAAATACTTACGATTCATGGATATTGAGAAGCCGAATGATTTTGCCCTACATTGGATGATAAATTGCTTGATGAAGCAACATTAATATCTGTTGTTTGTGAAAAATAAGTCAAGAAATATACTTCTGACATTTGGTATTTCATTGACCTGTTCAAAATTCAAAAAATTAAAGGTTTCGATTATTACTTCAACCTTAGGATCATTTAAGGCAGCTGAGGTAACTTCAGAGTTGGAATTTTTCCATTAAATATTAGGGGAGGTTATAGTCTCCCTAAATTAAATATTTACCATTAGCAAATTGTTCTACAATATTTTCCACAGCAGCACTCCCCCGATAACATAGTTTAAATTGTTAGTTTATAAGGAAACAAATAAATGCTCAATTAAATTATTGCGAAGAATCATTGCTGAATTAAAACAGTGTTTAATGGTTGTCAAAATACCACCTCACATTATTTTACCCTTAACAGAACGGTCAGCTCTGTAAATATTATAATTATTGCATTGCAATTCACAGTTGGGAAAGTCTTCAAAAAGCCACTTTTCTGCTAAAATAATTATGTCGAAGCTATTACAATTTACTAACATTAATTACTGCAATTTGGTTCTCAACCCCCCACAATGTTGGTAATAGATTAGTAGTTTTCTGGTTTATATCAAGAAATATGGCTAGAAGTGATAACTGGGACATCATTATCAGTGCTCTCAGCATGGAAATGTTGTTGTTTATTATTACCAACAGCATTACTTTTCAAAACCATTTTTGCAACATTTTCATTTTCGAACACAATTTTTAAAGGATGTGGTTTATCATTTGGCTTAGCTTTACCTAACCTTAACACTTTAATCACCTTTTATTCTAGATTCCACTTCCTCAGCAGTAGATTCGGGAAGATTGAATAATATAACATTATTCGCTCTTCTGTGTCTTCCATTTCTCAAAGCAATTTTCATTAGTGGAGACATTACTTACTGAACTGCACTTCTTCTCAAGTTGTACAATACGCGATTCGAAATCATTAAAACGAACTGAAATAAGATTTCTTATTTCTTCTTTAAAAGCGTTAAATTGGTCTGTGAGGAAACATATTAATGCGTCATGAGAGGAACAATCAGTCGCAGATAGTGATGAGCCAGAGGTTTTACATTTAGGGCAACGCCAATTTAATTTAGCATTATTAATAGCCGAAGTATCACTATATCTCATGTAATAACCAGGCGGACTAAATCAAATTATAGCTGCGAAAATACGTTGTTGTGTTTACACAGGCCCAAATTGCTTAAAACAGTAATGGCCGTTGTTATGATCAACTGATCTCTCGCCGTTCCTTGTGTCCCACCGGTTTCACGCGTTTCGGCTCAGTTTTTATGTTTTTAGGCAGTTATTTCTTCCGTTGATAGTGTAAGAATCGATTCCTCTCATCCCGCGATTTTCTTGGAAATAGTTATTTTATTTTTAACTATGGATATATACCCGGCACATGTTTGGTGTCATTTTCGCCCCCCAAGAAACGGAAATGGTTGGATTTTGGAGCATTAACGCTCGAGGAAAAACAATCCAAAATGATCTTACATAAAACTTTAATAAAAGAGGCTTTAAAACCTACTGCCGTCGTACACAAAATTGTTGATTCATTAGGTAAGTGTGACGCAAGTTATTTCAATATGGAATCAAATCATAAACATACATTATATTTAGGATTGGCTAGAAGTACGGAGTTTCACACAATTAGGGAGTGTACGGAGATTGGGGCAGCACAAGTCCTAAACGTCTTGACGGACGTCCAGCGACCGAAGATATCTACAATGAAAGCAGCAAAAATTCTATGTGCGGAAAATTTTTCTTTAAATATTAAATCTCTACATTGAATTAAATTTTAATTGAATTAAAGAATAGAGCTGACCTGCCAAGACGTCCCATTAAACATTATACAAGGAGCTGTAAGAATGGCAGATTAACTCTATGGTACGTTGTCGAGGATTACTTCGAGAGTATGGAAAAAATAATGAAAAAAATCGGTATTGTATTATTTCGAATATGTGAAGACTTTAGTGTAAATTATATCATTGCTTAAAATCTGCATAACATTAATTATTTACACTCCAGCTCATCAAATAAATTTTTCAGAGTTACATACTTTCATGCTTGTCAATTTTATGTACAATTGGTATTTTCAAATGCAATAATTTGAATGTTAAATAATTGATTTTCGCATTCAAATAAATCTACTAATGCCAGGTTTACCGATTTTTTTCATTATTTTTTCCATACTCTCAAAGTAATCCTCGACAACGTAGCATTCAGTTAATCCACCATTTTTACAGCACCCAGTATACATTAATGAAAGAGATTTATTTTAAGTAAGTTATTATACGTTTTTAAATAGCAAATATATTTAATTTAATAAAATTCTATTTCACGAAAATCTAATATTTATATTTCAAACCTTTTGCAGAATTATATGTATTTTTTAAATATACCTAAAACTCCAATCCACTTTAAATCAAATAAATATACAGGGTGTTTCAAAATTCATGCACCAAAAGTTTTCTGCGTACTCCTCGCAGATAAAAAGAAAAAAAACCCTTATGACAAATTTTGAATTTCCACAAAATAACATGGATTAAACCCCTTCGCAGAAATATTAAAGAGACGCCTCTGACGCCCTATCAATGAATACTTTCGTTCGCGTGTAGGAAGAGGCGGGAACACCACGACATGTCGCGCTCGCCTGGACTGAGGTCTTCGTCTCTCGAGCTTGTACTGTGTCAGCATTAGATAAACAAACGATTTCATTCACGCAGCACACAAATTAGGTCAATGTACCATCGAGTATGGAATTGGAATTTTTAAAACCAATTTGTGTCTTCCTGGAAACACAGATGTTTTACGGACTTTCTAAAAATGTGTTATTCCAAATTAGGTCTTGACCTAGGGTAACAAAGGGATATCATTTTACAGCACCTACCCCCGTGATTTTAAGTAATAGGACTGCAGGGGATACAATTATACAGCTATAAAAATGCACAAATGTAGGAAGCCGCCAGGAACAATAAAAAAAAGTATAAGGTGAACTTGAAATTTGTGCGTCGGTTTTATCAACCCGCACCGGACTATTTATGTTTAGATAAAATTTTTTCAACAGCGCGCTCGAAATTAGGTCACCATTCATTCATGCGTCAACACTTAAAATCGACAACTTTTGTTTTTATACAAGCGAACGAACGTATTCATTGATAGAGAATTGTGGCGTCTCTTTAATATTTCAGCGAAAGGGTTACATCCATTTTATTTTGTAGAAAAACGATATTTGTCATAAGGGTTTTTTTCTTTCTATCTACGAGGAGTACGCAGAAAATTTTTGGTGCATGAATTTTGAAACACCCTGTATGTACAGTTTTTTAGTGTGCCCCTAAATTCTTACTTATTTTAATTATTATTTAAATATTATATACTAAATCATTGAGATAATCAAGAAAGTTTGCCTAGAATTAATTTATATGTTGTTATAACTGTTGAAATAATGTTATGGATAAACGAATTTGAAATAATTTTATTTTTACCGCCAAAACATGTCTGGTTACTTTTCTGGTGACTTTTTATAGTGTAAATGTGACTTTCGCGTTTAATCCGCCTGGTTATTAAATGAGGTATAGTACAGCGGTTCTCAACCTCTGGTACATGTACCACCGGTGATACATTAAAGAACACCAGGTGGTACGTAAAATATAATAAAATATAAGGTCCCTTCCATAACTTTATTATTATTTCCTACTCAATTATGGCTAGGCGGACAAAGCAGACGCTCTTTAGCCGTCAGTGCTATTTGACCATAGCTATTACTGCGGGCCTTCATTTAATGAGTAAATGCTTATTAGTATTTGATAGTACATTTTTGGTAGTTATAGCATTAGATTTATGAGCGTTGTGATTTTTTTTAAATCTCGCTACTTACATCGTTGGAAAAATAAAGTTAATTGACATAAAGTGTCAAATTGAAAAAAATGTCATTTCTGGCTGTACTAGCTGCATTAAACCAGCAGCCCTAGTGGTGCTTGCGCTAAGCCAACGGTGCTATACAGAGACTAGCAAATGTAGCTATTTTTTTCTCTCCGTGTATAATATAAGAAAAAAATTAAATTTAGATTCACAGAAACAAACTGCTAATACAACCAGTAGTAGTAATTCTGAAAAGAAATGAAAAGTTACCAGAAAGTATGATTCAAGTTATTTAACATTTGGCTTCACTTGGAATAAAAATGAAATGGACCCTCAACCTCAGTGCATTATTTGTTGCGAATTATTCTCGAAACAAAATATGAAACCATCTTTACTTAAGAGACATTTTGATTCCAAGCATGTCAATTTGAAAAATAAAACTGTTGACTAATTTAAGGCGAAATTAGTTGAACTAACATCTTGTAAACAGCTAATGAAAGATTTTGTTAGTGTTAATGACGAGTGCTTGCATACAAATTATCTTGTAAGTTTAAGAATTGCCAAAACTGGTAGTGCTCATACTATTGGAGAAAATTTAATATTACCAGCTGATAAAGATGTTGTTTTAGCATTATTTGATGAAAAGACAACTAGTAAACTTGATAATATTCCTTTATCAAATGATTCTGTAAGAAGACGTATTGACAAAATGGCAGATAATATAAAACAGATTCTTATTTGTAAGGTAAACCAAAGTCCCTATTTTGCATTACAATTAGATGAAAGTACAGACATAACGAACTTTGCTCAATTGTTAGTGTACATTCGATTCGAGGCGGAAGAAAAAATGAGAATATTTTATTTTGCGAACCTTTTTCTGGTACTGCGAAAGAAATATTCAGACTAATTGATAACTTCATGTCAAAAATAGTAATTTACGTAACAAGTTCCGAAAGTGATATTTTAAGGGATGAGTAGGAAGTTCCAAAATTCCAATTCCATACTCGCCTACGGCTCGTCCTGGAATCCTGCGAGTCCCGTAAAATCACTTTTGGAACGTGTTACGTACAATATTTTTTCTGCAGTCGTTTATTTTTACGTTAAAAAAGCGAAATACACACAAATGTAATATGACAAGCGCTGTCATAATTAAATATGAAGCTCATGTTTTTGTCAAGGCCGCCTACATATACATGCAAAATCATACCAAAAGTAACAAAAAGCGTCCCGAAAGTAAAGAAATTGGTCCGAAAGTGAAACAAAATCGTCCCCAAAATAACAACTTTCGGTACGATTTATGTAAAGTGGACTTTCGATTTAATAAATCATACCAAAAGTTTTATTTTCGGGACGGCTGCAGAAAAAAAAAATTCCTTGGAAAAAATGCATTGGCTGAACGAGCTCGAGCTTTAACTGGCAAACTTTCTGGTGTTTTATCTCAAATAAAAGCAGTTTCCCCTGAAGCTAAATTTACTCATTGTAGTCAATGGCGGCTCATGGAACATGTTGATGGTAGAGCCACTTATACAATATTTAATTTTTAATTTTTGACGAAAACTTGAAAAACTACCCAAGTGTCCCCCCTTCTTACTTTTGCCCAAAAATATTGCATTTAAAATGATTTCCTGAAGAAACCACTGGTTCGATTCGGGGTTTCTAAATGTCACTGGAAAGGCTTCTTCAAGACGTTTCAGAAAATGTACTTGCCTAACCACAAATGTCGATTTGAAGCCCGTGACGCGTCAGCAAATAAAACTCGAAAATGGAAAAAATCGAAAAATCAACTTTTTTTAATAATCATCGTAGACTTTCATGTAATACCTTTCTTTTAATCAGCTAAATCGATTGGAGTTAAAAAAATTTAATCTAAAAAAAATTGTAAAAAAGTCACCGTGAACAGTGGCGGCTCGTGGAACATGTGAATGTTTGCAATTTTGTGCCAAGACGTGGGAAGTGATCATGAAACCCTATTATTACATTCTGAAGTTAGCTGGCTGTCCAGAGGCCAGGTTTTAAATCGTCTTTTTGAACTTCGATTAGAAGTGCAAGCTTTTTCTATTGACTTCAAAATTTTAATTGGGAAAATGTATTTTTGATGAAATGTGGTTGACCCGTTTATCATATTTAGGTGATATTTTTGGAAGGTTGAACGATTTAAATTTAGGCTTACAAGGACCAAAAAAGGCTGAAAGACCTCTGGTCAATTGCCTGTTGAGGTAAAATCCTCTCTATCTCTCTCTCTCTCTCTCTTAAATAAATTTAAATTTTATTTTCAAGAAGAAAGAACAAATAATAGATATGTCAAGTGATTCCACTGTAATGGAAAACTTTAAGAACAGATTTTAAAGACACAGCAAACATTGCTATTCAGTTTTGAATGCCCTTCTGTACTAGGGCTCGACGTTTACTCCGTTTTTCGTTTAAACGACTCAACGTGTAAAAGTTTACCGTTTATTTGTAATGAATAAAACACGTTTAGCTTAATAAACGTTTACAACACGTTTAATCCGAATAAACGTTTACACGTTTAGCTTAATAAACTTTTACAACATGTTTAGCCTAATAAACGTTTACAAGACGTTTAGCTTAACAAACGTTTACAACCCATAAACTAGAAATGATTTCTCAAACTTTTATACTCCATTTGGGAGACCAAAGGTAATTTCTTGGCGTTTCGTAAGTTTCCCAACATTTTTACACATTCGGTTCAAACAGGGACCATCTGGTCTACAGGGGGTTGGACCTTTCAAACTTCGGATGCCGACATTTCGGACGGTTTCCAAAAAGCTATTTATTTATGAAGGTGTCCCAAATAATAGTTTTTTTTTTCCGCTACCGGAAATATTGTAAAACACTGCTTGTGTCATAAACAAACGAACCTCGAAACAGATATTTGCAGGGTGGGTTATACGTTTCTCTATGAAACGATTTTCGTCAACATGTTTAAACGAAGAAAACATGTTTAAGCACAAATATCCATTGAAACGTATACACGTTTAAACGCAAATATCCATTTAAATGTATACACGTGTTAACGTGAATATCCGTTTACACGCGAAATAAAAACCGCTTACTAACTAAGAACCCGTTTATCCGTGTTTACGTGTATTACCGAGCCCTATTCTGTACGACGTATTTATGTGAAAAAGGTTTTTCACAAATGTTATATCTGAAGAATAAATACAGAACAAAATTAAAAATCGAACCAAATTCAAGATTAAAATTAACTGACATAGAACCAGAAACAGAAAAAATTGTATCTGAAAAACAAATATTTTATTTTTACTGTTTTTATGTTTTTTTTTTGCAGTAAACTTTTACATATATTTTATTTTAAATTTTAAGAATGTATTTTTTGTTGAATAAAAATATGAATAAAAAGTAAAGTTTCTCAAATGCTGGTGGTACTAAAGTTTATGTGATTTCCTTATGGTGGTACACGATAAACAGAAGGTTGAGAGTTGGTATAGTAGATAGTTCAGTACATTTAATATGCACAGATCTCTTACACTTCCGCGTACAATATACATGAGGGGTTGTAGGAGTAACTACCTGATCACACAGACCGCTTTTATTTACCATTGTAATGATTAGTTTATTAGAGTAAACAAAATAGGAAATCACGGGGAGATAAATCTTCACACCCCTTCACAGTGACTAACGATAAAACAAACAATACACACTGCGGATGGGGTGAACAAATGATTAGACACAAGGATTCACTCTTTAAAATTTAATCCAAATATATGAATACGGCCCTGTCTAGTTTGGCACAGGTAGTGTGCAATTATGCCGCATAGATTTTTGACAGCCACTTGTAGGTTATTACAGATGAAAACTATAATAATACCTTAATTACTTACTGCATATGAAAGAACAGTACCACATCGAAATTGTAGGTATTTTAGCACCGTTACAATTCCAATTATTGAAATAATAATAAAGAAATACCTATGGAAGAGAACAGCACGTCTCGTGCACACCTGTAGTAACTTAATTATACAAGATACATTTTCATATTATAAATAGATCATTTTTCAAACTTGAAAAAAATTAAAAAGAAAATTTGAAAACTTAAACTATTAATGGTACTAAAGTAAGAAATCTAAGTAGTTGTTTTAATAAGTTATGTCTTTCTAGTATTAACTTTGCAGAACTATGAAAAGTTTTTAATATGTATATATTGAGGTTATATTTAATTAAACAAGAGAATCTACGACCTTATGAGCATGTAGTCGAGCTTGACTGACATAAGCATAACAAAACTGATTAAGTAGACACTCTGTTTATAATAAGGATATAATGAAAAATGGAAAATTATTTACCTAATTTTATTTTTACACTGTAACAACTCCGTCTCGCAATTGGCCAGCTTGGAACGCAAGAGCGTAATTTCTGATTTAAGAGTCTTTTCCTGCTGCTTCACAATCTCCACTTCCTCTTCTACATAACCAAGTGCTTGGATCTGAAATGTATTAACGGACAAATAGTGGAAAATACTAAATTAATTAACTAATTAATAACAGACCTGATCACTATTTAATTTGCTCGTGTTGGCCACCGTTGCCAATTCTTGAGCGATAAAATCCAGCTGAAACTGCTTTTCCCTCTCCTTACCTTCCCAGAATACTATTTCTGCATCATACTATGCAGATCAAATAATAGAAATCAATTCAAACTAATAATGGAAACATGAGCATACACACCTTAGTGAGATCAACTTGTTGGCTAGATAACTTTTCCCTTTGGTAGTTAACCAAAGAGACTAATTCTCTGTATTGAGCATTGTACAGAACAGATTCTTCTAGTTTTTGGAATTTAGTTTGCAAGTCATCGTCATTTTTAGAATTATTCAATTCCTAAAAATGTTAATAAAACACGTTCACAATTAACAAATAACAACAATTTCTAGAATATCCAACCTGCAAAATATTTTTTTTATTACTAGATGATGAAGGTGGCGGTGGATCTCTATAGGGTGGAGGTGCTGGTGGATCTTTATAAGGTGGGGCGATTCGTTGACTAGTAACATCTGATTCATAGTAATTCTTTTTGGGTGATGCCTGTGACTCCCTAACCTCCAACGAGGCTGGTCGAACTTGTGGTATGCCTTTCACAATGCCAATGTTGTCTGTGTTGCCATTATTTGTATTACTAAAAATATTTAACACTTTTGTTACACTGTTAAATTAACTTAAAATTTAAATATTGATAATGATAAATGATTTATGTTAGCCATGATTAAATTTACCTAAAATTGTGCTGTTTTTGTTTCTCGGGCGAATCAATGGTGATATTAGCTTGTGTTTGTGAAGTTGGTGATGTTGGAGTTGATATCTTGGGTCGATTGTTTACGTTGTTCTTGCTTTCACTCCATTGTAGTATAAATTGTACATCATTAGAGTATTCACCCCATTTCATTAATATCTAGACAGACAGGAAAAAATTATACAATTTTATATTTCTTATTATAGGTGGGAGGATTGACAGACACCAAAATAATGCTACAATAATAGTTGAGTTTCGCCATGAAAATGACCTGATATTTGTGGTAAAATTGAATCGTAACAGAACAAAAAGGGAAAGGTAATCTGGGATGTTTAGTAAGAAATATAAAAAATGTTGATGTGACCTTCATGTAAGTTTCTTTTATTTGATAGTTTAAAAGGGATTTTTCTGATATTTTGCATATTTATCAATTAAAAAAATGGCATTCTCTGAAATGTTTGTTTTTATAAATTTGATTTAATGATTATGATTTCAAAGCTTGAATCAAAAAAGTCTTTTTCGGAAACTCGTCTTTCGTTTGTTTCATTCGGTTCATTATTTGTGAAACCTTCATGTGCGTTGTACTGTTTAAAGAGTGGGATATGGCCTATATTGAATAAAACAAAAGTTTAAGTTATGTTACACTGGATATAAAGGGTGGAAAGTGGCGTATTCTACAATCTAACCAGTAAAACATAACTACAGGGTTTCTACAAATAATTAATGAAAGAAAAACAAAACAGAGTCAACAGTGTAATGTTCTATTTGTAGTTTTCCATCTATGAAACCTTTTTGTATGTTTTACTGTATAGAGGGTGAGGTAGGACCCACTAACTTCAACTACAAATGCTGTTTCTCAGTTGTCATAAAATTTCCAGCAACACAAATGATTTGACAGGAGACTTGAGACAGAAGTATGTAGGTTATGTTAAATTGGATATGATGGGAAACAATAAAACATATCCGAGTTTCTAAAATTTGTACAAATATTTCAATTTAATAAAAAAAAAAATATGCATAATCTAGACAACCTTCGCGGAATATGAGTAGGCTATGCAAAAATCTGACAGTGACAGTTCAATGGTGCGCAATATAAAATTTCCTGAAACACTGTTTTTACTTAAGGCAGGCGAAAAAATATCGAGTGTAACTCATGCCGAAATGCTTTAGCAACCCTTCACTTAAAAGCGGCAGGTTGCTAAAGCCTGTTTTCGGCCCTTGATACACTATATACTATTTTCTACGACCGATATAAAAAGAAGGCGTTTGCGCTTGCGTTTGTCAACGCAAAGTAGACGTTTCCCGAGGAGCGAGCGACAAAGTACTTTGCCGCGCGTTGCCTATAGCAATGCGCGGCAAAGTATTCACAACAACTATCTAAACATCACTTTGCACAATTTTTATTGACCCGTTACCATGGATACGACATTCCATGGCTGACCACGGTACAGTCTGTATGTATTATTGCTTTTTATATTTAATTATACTTATGTTTCTTTTGCAAAGCGGTCGTAGAAAAATTTTTATGTGCGAGCGCAAAGCTCATTGCCGCTTTCGAGAGGTTTCGCGTCGCGCGGAAACTTCCTCTCTCAAGCGGCAATGTATCACTTTGCGCTCTTACCATACAAATAACTATTCTATCTGTGAAACCCTCATCTAGGTCCACCCTTCCTACGAACATAAACATATCCTACAAATTCCCGTTTATTAATTTAAATTTTCTACATCACTGTTTATGAAATACATTTATTTACAAAAGATTTGTGTGTTAAATTCTTAATGTTTAAATTATTTTAGAGAAAAAGTGTAAATATATTTCTTCTAGAGAAAAAAATACTGTCAATACAACCATATCATTACTTATTTTTTTACTTTCCATATAAAGGGAAAATCGAGGAAATTAAAACTACTATTTGAGCAAAAACAGGTGATGCCTTGGAATAGCTGAAACAAAAAACCCTTGAATGTTAGCTGTCACGTTAATGTAAAATAAGTAAGGAGACTGTTATGTACACTATTTTTTTTCACTTGCATATTTTCACTTTTTCTGTAAAATAATTTGGGGAGCCAATATTTGAACATTAAGAATTTAACATGGAAATCCCTATGGTGCGTTTACCAATCCTGCACCCTGTACAAAGATTTTTGTAATATTTTTTACACATAATTTTGTTTGGAAAAAAAACAAAAAACGCTTCAGGTTTTTAAATTTCAAAATTACCAAAGCTTCTCAGTTCTTCAGAAACCTTAAGTTTAAAGTTTCACATAGACAGACAGACACACAGTCATCTTTCAAAAATAGTCTGAATCTTCCCGGAGGACCTCAAAATGGATATTTCCATTGAAATTCTTTCTCGTACTTCGTAAAAACCAATCTAACTTTAAATTAGAACCTACCTTCAATGGATTTTCATTTGGAGCCAGCTGCCTCTCGTTGTTCCTCCACCTCTCTATCAAAGTAAACCGCCCCGATTTTCCGGTGGCATGGGCCAGCGCAAACACCACATCCTTCAATAAAAACATAAAATACACAACAATTACAGTTGATTAACGATTTGAACATTTACGTTCTGCTAGGATAGTACTATGAAATAGATATTAATTCCTCCGAATAAAAACGGAAAAAGAGAATTTAAAAATAAATTTAGTATTCTAGATGCCAAATTGTTGCGATGTATATTTCTGTCAATAAATTTATTTTCAAATCCTCTTGGATATGCCCTAACCAGCCAAAACTAGTCTAGAATTTGAATCATTCAGAATTTAAACTGAATTTTTATTCGGTAGAATTAATATCTATTTCATATTAGTATCCTTAATTATAGTTGATTAATTAAATTACACACCTGACATGTCGTTAACTCTGTCACTCCGCAGACAATCCTCTGAATACCTTCAACCCAAACCTTAAGCTCCATAATGCATGGACACGATATATGCACTATCGTTTAGATCTTAAACATTAAAGACTGGAATTACTAATTCATTATAAAAAACATACGAAATCTAATCAATTTTCAACTCCTCATAAGTTATTGTACGAGTCTGAGAAAACGGCTAATAGCGAATTGATTTCAATTGAGAAAAGAATGTTGACATTGGCTTTTATTTGCGATTGGCGAAGGTAGAGATAGATAGGAGAGCATTGGGTGTTTTACCAAACAGAGAGAGAGAAGTAGATCACTTATCATGCATCACCTAGAAGGATAATTCAATGACTTCCCCACAATCTACGCCGCTAATCAGAATGGAAATTTACCACACCTAGGGGAACTTGATCGCTTTTCCTTGCTCTTGTTATTGGCCTATTGTCTGCTTTCTCAGACTTATATGGTATGTTTTCTTCAAGCATAAATTATAGTTTGCCATCAACGACAACTGTAGACCACTTTCTGGCTATTATTAGTACAATTCGTTCGTTGATATAGCCCGTTCTCTGGAATCTGGCGGCTGTGGTTGTAAAATAGAGTGGGAGCTCGGTAAGTACGGGACGTAATATTTTTTTCTCAAACCAATCTTTGTTGAGAAGTACTTGTGTAAAAGTGTGTATACCAATAGGAGCGAAGGACAGTAATAAATGTATGGGGATGCGATTAGTTGGAGAAAAACGGAGAGCTATGGAATGCGCGTGAAATGTGTTAACAATGGCGCAGCATAAATTCAGTAATATTATGATTTTAATTATTAAAAAAAAATATTTAAGTATTTTTTTGAACATAACGATATATAAATAACCTTAAATCATATTTAAATATGTTTATGGTTTAAATTATTTGTAAATAATAGACATAAAAGACGAACTTTGTAATTCCCATTTCGAAAGATGTCTACGCTCATGGGCAACACGAGGTATAAATGAACTATCACAAAAAGTATATTGGTCCACAACTTACACCCTCGAACACGCGGTGAACAGAACGGCCCATTGAAAATAACATATAAAAAATATATTATTTTCTATTTAATCGCTGCGCTTACCATTTTAAAGGCACATACTATTTACATTCTTTAAATTCCATAGCTCTCTGTATTTCTCCAACGAAGTATAGATGATGTCAAAAATCGTTCTATTATATGTTTTCTTCGATAAAACAAGGAAAATCCATTGTTGTTTGTTTTACTTCAGCATGCCCTCTATTGGAAATACATATTTTAAATTCCAACAACTCGATAGTTGGTTATTTTTAGCAACTGGAATTTGAAATCTGCTTTTAGTTTTCATTTATTTAGTGCCTGGAAATAGATTTATGGTTGATATCTGTTACTTAAACTACTTCATCGTACTAATAGATTTATGATCAAATACCAAGGAAATTTAAAATTCCAATAATTACGATACGTCCCAAATATCTGATCTGAATATTTGGCAGCGAGTGCTTGGGCTAGGTCATTTGCTTCCTGGGGCTATTTCACTTAAACCTGGAGGGAACCTCGGTCGGCTTCCGTTTCCTACCTCAATTATCTTCACGGTAAAAGTGGAAAACGGTCTCGAAAAAAAAACGAACGAAAATTGATTTACCTTATACTTGTATTTTTCATGTTGTGTGAGGAATCCATATCACGGACGGAACGGGGCTGCACTCGAACGCACCGGATTCGATAAATATCTCACTCTAAATTCGGCATTATTTAGGAAAAAATGTTTTTATTTACGTTACCTACTTTACTTCAAACGTCAAATTTTTGAGTGCGTGAGTTTGGCGACGGTTTGGCAGTTAATGAGACCGCGCAGGTGTGCCAACACGCGTTTATTTAATGGAATTATGATGGTGAAATGGAAATTGTCGTTTATTTACTATTAAAACGATTATTGCTGTAAAAGTGATTAAGATGAATTTTGTACAAGCAATCAACATATAGTGCGCGCTAAAGTATGAAATAAATTCAGTAAAACGGAAATAAATATTTTGGGAAAAAATCCTGGAACTGGTCGATTTTCTTTGATAAAAATACACATGAAAGTTGATTTTCAGTCATCATTTGTTTTTAAGTAATGATGTCATCCTATTTTTGTTCTTGATTTTGAGAGATATTTTCATTGTCGAACTGACAGTATAAAAATGTTGCCATTTTACATAAGACATTTTTCGAGTAAATGACAATTGAAGGTGAGAAGCCGATAATTAGAATTTTTGCAAAATAACCTTGGTCCAGCGCTTGCAGCAATTTTCCCAAACAACAATGATCTTGACCTTCCATACAATACAATATGGTTTCAGCAAGATGGCACACCCCCGCACTATGCGCGATTTTTGACAATTGCTTTACGAATAGGTTGATTGGCAGGAGAGAACCAATAGAATGGCTCGCGAGATCCCCAGATCTTACACCCCTTGATTACTTTTTTTGGAGTCGAAGGTCTACTTCAACAGACCACAAAATTTAGCGGAATTAGAACATTGCATAAGAGATGAAATGCGCAGAATTAGCCCAGAAAATATTCAAAATGTTCAAGAATTTCTACATGGGCTTGCGTATCGTCAAGAAGTCTATGGATAGCAGTTCAAACATTTAATTTAGTAATAGCATTTGCTTGGCAAAGAAGTTTTTGTTTTTTTTTTTGTTGTATAGTATATATAGTAATGTATAGTTTCTCACTTTCAATTGTCATTTACTCGAAACATTTCTTATGTAAGATGGCAACATTTAAAAACTGCCAGTTCGACAATAAAAAAATCTTTCAAACTCAAGTACAAAAATAGGGCGTTGTCATTCAAAAAAATAATAGATGACGTCATTATTTAAAAACAAATGATGACCGAAAATCGACTTTCATGTAAAAATGTGTATTTTTATCAAAGAAAATCGACCTGTTCGAGGATTTTTCTCAAAATATTTTATTTTCGTTTTACTGAATTTATTCCATATGTTAGGCGCGCACTGTGTACTATATGACACAAAAAGGTAGATTTGAAAATTGACTTAAATAATTACACAATTCAGCGACGCATGCAGAACGGTATTTTTGCGTTGATTAAAAACCGCAATCTGTTCATAGTGATGGTTTTCAATTCTAATGAGAAAAGTATCACAGAGTATCATTCTGTGATACTTTTCTCGGAAAATTAAACAGGTTATGCTGCACACTAACGTATAATACGACTGTATTTTACTCGCTACTGGTGCACTAATTTACCCTATGACTAATGTGCAATGGTGGAGCAATTTATCACACCCTTTGCTATAAAGTATAGTCTGTTCACGGAGAAGATGCAGTCGGTGTAAACAACGCAGCTGCGTGAGAGCTGCGTGATCACTTCATTAGACGTTCAGTTTGTATTTTGTGCGCCGTGAATTTTGTACATGCCTATATCTCCGTCAGTTTTTATTTCTGGCCTCTTGTGCCTTTTCTGATAATTGTCCAATGGGGAAAAGAGCAGCGAAAATTATATCCGGGAATCAATAATTTGTGGACACTATGTAGCATATAATACCACCCGTAGTCATTCAAGGTCTTTCAAGCTGTTTAGACGATCTCAGACGATCCTTAAAACTAATTTCACCCTCCAGCCAGATAGAAGTAGCTGCTTCGAAGCAGCCAATTGCACAGTGACATTTCCGTCATCTGTCCCCTAAATATTTGCAAAATGTGGACACTATCTTATTAATTTTGTTTTTGTTTTCACAATAATGGAGACTCAAATTATCAAAAACAAAAATTAAGACTGCGGCTTTTCTCTCTTGAAAACTTTTATCCGTTCTCCATACGTTAAACAGCACATCCGATTAATATTGCAGGATCTTCCCAAAAGTGAAAACAAAAATCAGGCTGCAAGCGGCTGCAAATGTTTTTTCGGGAAAAATCTACGTGAATAGCTGTTTATAGTGTCATACAAATCTTGATCGACTAACGTCCGCTTCACTATTTTGGAGACCATCAAAAATGAAGAATTTTTAACGTTTTCATCAAGACTGCAGTAATTAACAACGTGAAGTAGCTTAAAAATATACAGGGTTGTATGGAAAATTCAAATTACCTATATCGATTGAAAATTTTCCGCTCTACAACCCTTAATAGAAGCAATTTTTGCCAAAAATGCATAGTTTTCGCTAAAAATGCAAAAACCCATTCAAAAACGCGAAAATTGATACATACATTTTCAATTTGCATTTTTAACTAAAACTATACATTTTGGGCAAAAATTGCTTTTATTAAGAGTTGTGGAGCGGAACATTTTCAATTGATATAGGTAATTTGAATTTTCCTATAATTTCCCGTTGTTTCGATAAAGGGCGCGGGAAATAAAGTATAGTGCAATTTATTAATAAATTTGAAAAAAAAAAACGCTAAAATGAATCTACGGAAACGATTTTGCACGCTCTGGCAGGCAATGAACGCATTATTTGAAAAGTCGAAAGACCCATATCGATCGAAAATTTTCTGCTCTTCAACTTTGGTCTGTTAAAATTTTATCAGAAAATGCATAGTTATGGCTGAAAATTCAAAAAGTCAGCAGAAGGTGACAAAAGAAAAATGTTTTATGGATAAATCTCAAGAGTCCTTAATATTTCATTATTCAAACTATATATCATTGGAAAGCTTATCAAAAACGTCATGTATTAATGGCAACATAAATAGGGTTTTCCCTTAAAAAAAATAGTTATCCATTGTTTTGCGTACGTTGAGTATGAACAAAAAGAACCCAAGCTGATGTGTATTGGTCTTTATGATGTGGAAAATTCTTTAATGTATAAAAAAATATCTTTGCTAGGAACGCTTCTGCAAATTTTTCAATGTGTTCACGTTTTGCCACAAAATTGCCCTTAACTATCCAACCATCCATAATAGACCCATAGTATCTTATACTATTTTTATCAGCTTCTCAAGAGGGTTAAAAATTAAGTTTAAAATATAGGGTGTTCCGTTAAAAAAAAAACATGTTATTGATACTGGGACACCCTGTATAAAACATACATATTTTTAAAATATGTAGAATGGGTCTGGGTGCCAGTTTATGAAAAAAAGAAGCCGATGTCTCAAATATCAGATAAGTTATGGAGGTTTTACAGATCCCTGGGACACACGGTATATTAAAAAAATGGTGATGTGGCCATCATGTTACTTTCTCCGACTTGATGGTATCATAGCCATTTATATTTACGTTTTCATGGTTTATTTTCAATTGAAATCGTATTTTAAATACATCGAGCGTTGTGTAAACTCTGATGAAACTGACTTTTAAAAAGTCCAAATTATGAAAGTTGGAAAAATTATACTCCAAATTCAAAAACTCGGTTTACTCAAAAACTAAACGGATTTCGAAAAAAACTTATTCTTTATAAGTTGTTCATTTTAGCATTCTCTACAATTATTATATAAATTTGCTGTAACTATTATGGTTTTATAATTATAAACCAAAGATAAAAAAAGAATAATAAATTTTTTTCTCGAATAAAAATGATTTTATGAAAAATGTTTTCAAGCAAATAATGTTCAGTTCTTTGTTGTCTTCAATGTTTGTTTAAATGTTTTTGTGATATTTTTCATATTTAAGAAAATATTGGCAAAAAACAAAAAACAGTTAAGGTAAACACCCACTTCCGGTGTACGAAATTTTACCAAAAGCTTTTCAGTTCTTCAGATTATCAAATAAGACGTATTTTCAAAGTTTCATATCAATTGCTCTATTAGTTTTTGAGATACAGCTCGCACAGACACACACACACACACACACACACACACACACACACACGCACCCACGCACGCTCGCACGCACACACGCACACACACTATGTGTGTGATATTTCCGTAAAAAAATCACAATTTTTATTTTAAAAACGATTAAATTTAAGAAAAATCACTTGATATGTACATTCCTTGAAAATGGCTTGCAGCCAAAATTAGTCGGAATAAATAATTTAATAAGTGAAACATTCCAAGTGATTTTTCTTAAATTTAATCGGTTTTGAAATAAAAAAAGAACATATTTAGTTTGTAATTCAGAAGAGAAGTTGGGGTAATTAATTTATCTAATCCGAGATTTCTAGCTCTTCTAGGGTCTATTAATTCTAGTAACACGAGACTAAGGAAACAGTCTTTTAAAAGTTTTACCATTTTGTTATTTCATATCTCTGACAATATATAATTTAAAAAAAAATACGCAAAAAATCTTCATTTTAAATTAATAAACCTCTACTAGAATTCCTTGATGAGTATGAATAATAAAATAACAAGATCACCCTTCCTGTTATATTAAGCTGTCCCTGATTTTGGTAGTAATAATGATTATTCCTATTTAATTTTATTGTTTCATCATTTGTTCTGAAAACGAAACGTTACTACTGCTTCACATTGTGTTTCGTATTGCCTACGTTTTGAAAAATTTACTCTTTTCCCACCAATAAATTTGAAAACAATTGAAGTATTTTACATTATTAACGTCTACATGCTATACCATCATGGCCGACTTTCTAAAGTGAACAATAATAGTAGATTATATATCAAGGGAGAGAAATGCTTGATTTTTCCCGAGGTGCAAATTTGTATCCCGAGGGCGAAAGCCTAGGGGATAAAACGCACCGAGGGAAAAATAGCATTCTCTCCCGAGATATACAGGGTGTCTACGCTAAACCGTTCGTTAAAAGTTTACAGGGTTGTCGTTGTACTAGAAATTTTAAAAAAATCATCACACGATTGAATCAGTTCTCCTCATGTGAAATATTTTCAACTCTCTAGCAACTCTCTTGTTATTTTAAATGGAACACCCTATAATATTATTATATTTTTGGATTCCTCGTTTAAATTGCAACATATTTTGTAGGAACGTTTGTACACTTATCTCTTTTAGTTTTCAAGAAAATTATTGATTTCTAACATTTTTACCTCAAAAGGGCATCTTGAAATCTGTCGGAAACTTCTCTTAAGAATAAGATAGAAATATGATTTATATCTCTAATTGTAAATAGAGGATGCCTCTATGAGTAATATAATTGGAAACTGTCAAAGAAGTTACAGGCAGATTTAAAGTTGCCTTCTTGAGGTCAAAATTTTAGAAATATTTAATTTTCTTGAAAACTAAAATAGATAAGTGTATAAACGGTTCTACAAAATATATTGAAATTTAAAAGAGGAATCCAAAAATATACTAATATATAGGGTGTTCCATTTGAAATAACAAATTTGGTGCTACTTCCGGTGGAACCGGAAGTTATAGAAAGTTGAAAATATTTCACACGAGGAGAACTGATTCAATCGTATGGCAAGGATTTTTTCTTCAAATTTTTAATACAACGGCAACTCCTTAAACTTTTAACGAATGGTTTAGCGTAGGCACCCTGTATATACTATTATTTTCACAAACGGGATATTTTAAGAATAAAACGTTCGTTCCTAAAATCCAACCTAGAAAAAAATTCTGTCAGGCGTGACAGTTAAAATAAATAATGGAACCTTGCAGGGAGAGAAGCAATCATTTCTCTCCCTAGGGAGAGATATATGTTACTTCTCTTACAATTTCGAGAGCTAAGAAATCGACTTTCTCTCCCGTTTCCGAAAAAAGTAAATTTAAGTGTAAATAAACTATGTTGATGTGGGTCCTCATCTCAATAAGGATCCCAATTTTTAATTTTTAATTAAATAACCTTGTTCGCACATTTGTTAATTGTCGGGTTTTCAGTGAAAACATGACCAGCAACAGTAGGCCCATGAAAGTTTCATAATATAATTGACTGAATCTGTTCGTTTTCGAATTTTATTGTGTTTAATAATCCTTACAAAAGTAATGAGTTATGCATTCTCGCTCACAAAACAGCTGCAGGCAACTAATACTGATCTTATTACAATTCACGTAGATTACTGTTCTTCATGCGTAGTAGGTTCTGAGAAACAAAGGTGATCGATGAGTTTCAACTTCTCTATGAAGAAACAAAAGTAATGCTTGAAGAAAACGGAGGTACATTACAACGGGTCTGGGACGAATCCCGACAGGGTCGAAATTCCGACAAGCCAAAATCCCGACAAATCATGAATTCTAGATTATTCTTCATAAAATTAATTAAATGCTATTTTCAACTATAGTAATATTACTAATTAATAGTTTTAAAATTGTAAAATCTTATCTTAACCCTAACCTAATCATAATCATTGTCGGGACTTCGACCCGGTTGGGATTCTGGCTTGTAGGGACTTCGGCTGTGGGCGTTATGTCCGGATCCCCATTACAACTATGTTGTTTTGCGTGACATCAGAGCAGGAACTGCCCCCCCCCCTGAACTTATAAAATTAAACACCGAAAATGTCAAGTCTTAAAAACGTAGGATTTTTAGGTTGTACCAAACTCTCAAGGTGTGTTGCCCAGTGACCACCTTAATAAATTCAATTGGCTCCGGAGATTTGTTGTCGCGTTTTCTGAATACGTTTTTGCGCAAACTTTGCCCCCCACGTCTCGAGTGCTCGTTAATACTGTAATAACTTCCGATTATCCGCGGAATTAGAAATTGGTTCAAGCAAATATTTCTCTGCTATTTTGGTCAAATTTTCTTCCGTTGCCTCCTCGCCGAATATTCACGAGCCGCCGCTGGTGGCTACTCTCCGCCATCGATGGTGAGCCCGCAAAACTACTTCTTATAGCATCTGTGATGGTTTCGCCGTCCCTTAAACTACTGCGGTAAAACTACAAACTTCTAGCCGATCTAGGGTGGGAGGGTCTTATCTTAACCATAGTTTAAAGAATAACCGTTGAATTGAAGAGAGCCTATTACGGCGACAGCTGGAACCAGCTTGAACTAAGAACGCCAACCTCTATTGCTGTTAGAATCGTGGTCAGCCAAAAATGGCTCGCGGCTAATATTATTTGATCTTTCCAAAATATAATTTTAACTAGCGTTTAAATATGACCTTGCAGAATTCGAATTTCAATCTTGCAAATTGAATATATTACATTATCGAGTAATACAGCGAAAATTTGCTACAAAATGTAAATATTTAAATATTCGAATGGAGAGTTGGGGGATTTCATTTGGAACGGGTAAAAATAGATACACCACCCAGTGACAGCTGGTTGCCTGACGTCTAGGTCTTGCAGTGCTGATCCATTTGATTCACTCATTTACATTGCTGCCTAACCAAAACGCCAAACCACAAGTCGTTACTGATAATCAACACCTTAAATAAATCTATTTATCTCTTTATATAATCCGTCCTCACAAAATATATAACAAAGTTGGTCGGCTTCATGTAGGGTGGTCCTTTTAAAACCAGCCATGACAGATTTAAGAGGAATTTGAAAATATCCTCAAAATAATTTTCTTTCACTTTATCTTCCTTCTTCCCGTTTAAACTAGGACTTTTAGGTAATTTCAGCAAGTGCTAAAAATTTTGTTTGGTGCCGTCCAAACAATTTCGCTCGGCCTTCGTAAAAATTCAAGTGACAGAGAGCATTTTAATTTCCGCTTGAATGGCTACAGAACGGACTTGCTTTAAATAAGACCTGGTTGAGGATATTAATCAAATTTTTAAATCTTTCACGTATGGCTTAGTAAGAATGTAATATAATATAATTTTACTGATTTAACAATTTATTCTTAAAATTTCGAAACTACTAACAAGAGTGTACTAAAATCCAGTACTAACAAGAGGCCTTATACTGAAGCTAATGCACTAACACAGCACTGTTGTGTGGGCATTTAAATGCCATCGGTCCCTTGTCTATTAACATTTCAATTACTTCCAAATACTGTGATGCCATTTTAATTCAAGTCATTCATTCGATACCAATATAGATTTCCGGATCTAATGTGTTGGGAATAAATAAATACAATTAAATTGATTAAATCCATACCTATAACTGCTAGGTAAGAGTTAAAACAAATAAAGTCTGGATCAAGTCTTGCCAGATATAATTATCATAAAATCATCTCCCATAACAGTATTTAGAAGAATTTGAATGTAATCATCAATCACCATCTCATAACACCTGGCAATGAATAATGTTAATCTTATTTTTGTACCTAAGTCAACCATGATAAATTGAGCAATTAATGTATTGACTAGTAAGCCTAAAAGTACTCTGTGCTCTTCATCTTACAACTCATTGTACAACCTTGGCCCTTTTCTAATAACCTTCTTTCTCTGCTTCTTCTTTCGCCCAGCATCCTCCTGTTCGTTCTTCCTCCCTTCGACCTTTCTGTATGGATTCACGTAATTTGGGTCGCGTTCCTTGTGGTTCAGCTCCTGGCTTACCAACTCCAGAAGTTTAATGGTGCTCTTGTCCAGCAAATAATTTACCTGACTGGTAAAGGCAATGCTCCACTGCAGCAGGATATCCCAATTGTTGTTGGTTCGTAATACTGAAACCGTAATGTCCGGTAGCCTGAGTAGAATTTCTGAGAAGAGAGCGGTGTTTTCAAGGATGTTGGAGAGGGCATCTTTTGTGGCGTCGTCAGACGGAAACTGAGAGATGCCGGGAATGTAGCCTGAGGATTCGATCAGAGCGCGACTGTTTTGGATCACTGTGAACACTTTCTCTGCCATCATCACTATCATGTTAAGCTGGTGCTCATAGTTGGAAATTCGGCGCAGAGACTTGACGGCCTCTAGTTGTTCCACTCTTCTTCTTTGAAATAGTTTAATGTCTGAAGTAGGTGTTGAGGAATGTTAAATCATTTGAAGATGACAAACATTTCTACTGCGATATTACAAGATAATTGACAAGCACAGGAAGTACACCAAATTTCTAAGTGACTCCATTGATGCATATTTACAAATAATAACTTGAAGAATTGCAATGAGCTGTTTTTTTATTAAATTACACTAAAAAGAGATTATTTTGTGTATCATACGATAGTAGAGAGAGTACTATGAGTAATTAAAAGATCCGATTATTTGAAATCTATTTTATCTAAAGAATTTAACTGGTGATAATATCAAGCATTAAAGTTTTAACCAGAAAATCACATTATTTGTTTTTGTGCAATAAGATTTACACTTCATAGCATGTTCAACAACAATTAATTTAATTTGTACAGTATTAATAAAAATCTTTATATGTACAATTGTAATAAAATGACCATGTCAAAACCAACATTAATCTCCCTAAATTAAAAGTACCTAATTTATGAACTGTGTCATGCGTTGATAAGCAAGAGTGGAATTAATTAAACTCCTTTGTTGCCCGACGAAAAATCAATATAATTAATGTAAATTACCTTTTGCGGATTAAAAGGATACATAAATCTTCGGCGAGTTTGGAGTTATTGAGAGTGATCTCACAGTAATAAAGCTGGATGATGTAGATTATTAGGAAGAAACAGATTCGTATTTTCATTATACATAACTTCACTAAAACAGTTTTGATTTGAATCAAGAATTGACGTTTTTAGGTTATTCATTTTTATGACGGATGTTGTCATCGACACAATAATCAATCAAACTTGCAACAAATTAAACTTGATAATTTAAAGTTATCTAATTACAGTAAATTTTATGAAAAAATGTAGGATATGTTGAGGTGTAACAGTTGTTGTAAACATATAAATTCGGATAGTTGGGTGCTAGAAATTGCAGTTGGTACGAGTGGAACCTCTTTGGTCTTTTATGTACGCTTACGTCATTACAGCTATATAGTCCTAGATAACTAATATAGATAGGCCACTCTATGTACAAAATATTTACAACTTTAAAATTTAAACTCTGCAACGCGAGAGGCGCTGAAATAGGCGACAAAAAGACAAAAAGCTGTTGTCGGGATTGAGAGGGGTTTACATGCTGCCCGGCAGGGCGGGGTGTGGTACCATGCCTTGAATATAATTCGAATAAAAATACTTGGTATCGCCCTTAAGTTTCACAAATGTAAAAATAACTAGCGATCTCAAGTAAAATAACCGTTTTTTAATTTATTCAGAGATTTAAAAGCTCCACAATTACTAATTTTTACATCATTTCCGATTTGCTGCGACTTTGATTTAAATAAATTAGAATAAGAAGTCAATAGGTTTTAAGAGAAAAATTAAACATTGTAAATAATAAAGTTGTAAATATACTGTAGTACATTATAATAATAGTATATTACATAACAAGAGTTGTAAATATCAAATTACGCGCAAAAGAAAGATATTGCGTACGAGCCGCGTAGTGGCGAGTAACGCAATTTTACGAGCGCGTAATTGCGTTACAACTCGTGTTGTAAACTATACTTTACTTTCGACCTTGCATTTATTCGCTTAAGGGCAGGTGCCCCCTACCTATTTTGGTGCGGTAGATTGGGTGTAGCTCGTTTATTATAATATGTGAACATACCGATTTAAGATATATTGTTTATGACTGTTCACTATACCGTTTGCAAGAAAAAAAAGTAAACAAATTACTAATAAACAAAATATCATTTTCGTGCATTTTTAAATTTCTGTAAAAGTTAGAATGTTCAATTTTGTTTATATGTACGTTGCTATAATACCTAGGAGGTCAGCAATTTTTAGTTAAAATACGATTAATATTTAATTAGTTATTTTATTATTTCTTAAATTTTATAGACAAATTTTGACATTTTTTATCATTTCTAGAAATATATAGCATTCTAGGTTATACGAATCAGAGGCCTGCATGGGCCGGGCTTTGGCCCGGCCCGGAAAGCCCGGCCCGGCCCGACATCGGACCGGGCCGGGCCGTACCGTATTTTTCAAACTCCGGGCCGGGCCGGGCCGGGCTTTCCGATGGATAATTTAACCCGGGCCGGGCCGGGCCGGGCTTCGATGAATTTAATTTTATTATAATTTGGAAAGCAACAACTAAGTGAATTGAAAAAAATGTTATTAACATGAATTAACATGTATTTTTGGAATTTTAAGGAGTACATAGGTCCAGTAATTTTATTTATTTAATTCAACCTTTTTCGGAGACGGGCCGGGCCGGGCCGGGCTTTGAATATTCAGCTCCGGGCCGGGCCGGGCCGGGCCCGCAACACATTTTCGTTGCAACGGGCCGGGCCGGGCCGGGCCGGGTTTTAAATTTTCACTGTCGGGCCGGGCCGGGCCGGGCTTTCAAAAACCCGCTTCTGCAGGACTCTGATACGAATGTACTGACTGCTTAGGTACTTGGTTTATGTTGATATTTTTTTTAACCGTTGGATAAAATATGATTTTTTATCATTGTATGTCAAAAAGTATAGTTTTAAATTTTTATAATTCGAGTGAGAATCAAATGTTATTTGGGTTGCCTATACTACCAATTTTAATGAAACGTGCGATTTGGTGGGGGTAGGGAGGTGCATGGAATAATGGCGTGGTGTAATAGTATATTGTACAACGAGCATATAATGATAGCTATTAATCATGAGAACGATGTTTGCGGAACGAGCCGATAGGCGAGTGGAGCAAGTCGTTCGAGTGATCAATGGCCATTATATGCGAGTTGTACACTATACTTTGTCCACGACAAAAAACTTTCTACTGATTTTTGTCTTTGTATTGGGCACATTTACTAAAAAAACTGATATTGCAAATCATTCATTTTTATGCAATACATTTCATTAGTCCGACAAGCAGCCATTACTCACATTATTAATGCAACCTTTAAAGAAAGAAATGAATGATTTTTGGAGAGAAAATTATTTAAATCTTACCTTTGTTGCCAGGTATTTATCATCAGAGGCTTTAATAATAAAATCATTGACATTTTCTGAAGAAAAAGTGCTGGCTTTTTTGGGTTGAAAACCTTCAGATTTTCGTTTTAGCATTGAATAATTGGACCATAATGTTGAGGGTTTATATTTTATGGATAGTTCTGTAAAATACACCAATAAAACAGCTTCCGAGGAGGAAATGGTTTTCTTTTCCCTTCTTCATTCCAAAAATGATTCATACGCCGCTAAATATATTTTTCTTGATTTTTCGGGCAATAAGTTTAATGATGCTATTTCTGCAGCTTCTTTTATATTTGGCGGTGTTAAAGAAATCTCGTTATCACTGTCGTTTTCTATTTATGTTCTAATTTTTGATATTAAACCACTTCAAAACTCTCTTATAATGTAAATGATTTTGACGTTTCAATTTAATTATATGACACTGCGGACTACTAGATAAAATTTTGAAAATGATAGTAAGCAGTGAATAATGATTAATCACTGACTGTAGTGAATAATGAATATACTTATAATTGAAGAAACACAAATACAATGAGTATATTATAAGATAGTCGTGGACAAACAGATTTTAATTTTATTTGTGAATACGGTTGTTCTTTATGCAAAAATGCCGCGTAGTTCGTGTGTTTCAAGAAAACGCAACAAACGTGCCGAATTGGCAAAAAAGCAACATAAAAGACGTAAAGTGCTAAACTTATTATTTGCTGCTGTTTTAACGACATTTACAGAATTTTAGCAATCCATTTGAGACGCCGAAATGTGAATTAGAATATTTGTTTTAAAAACAACAAATTTGTGAGAGTTTCGAACTAATACACCCATATTAGATGGTGATTAGTACTTATCAATTCCATAATTCTTCAAAATAACTTAATTACAGTTCGTTTCAAGTGCCTCGGTATTGATTTTCCCGCGTAAATTTGAAAAATGGCAAAATCATGCCGTTATTAGTTCACTTGCTTCGATTTTACAGTGTTGTCACACTTACTTTATCACGTTAGAAACGAAATACCAATTTGCCGGTCGATCGAAAACGATGTGATAAATTTTCTCGGCGTAAAGTTATCACCGTGATAAAAACAGAATAGGGCCCATTAAATTTATATTGATGATAGTTGTAGAGAATGCCGAAATTAACAACTTATAGGGACTACTTTTTTAAATCCATTACTTTTTGCATAAACTGATGATAAAGATTATTAGAATTTAAAGTATAAATATTTTATATAATATTTTAATATTACATTATTGACCATATAATCAAGAAAGTTTTACTATAAAAATTATATGAGTTGGTATAAGTTTGAATGAATCTTGAGGGTAAAATAATTTTAAATAAATTGATTTTTGCCGCCAAAATATTTCTGGTTACTTTTCTTGTGACTTTTTGTAGTGTAATTCGCCTTTAGTCTTCTTGGTTATTAAATACAAATAACAGTTGATCATGATTGGATTATAAGTATCAAAGCATTTTATCATAGACAACCAAACTTGCATTAGTTCAGCTCCATTTGAAGTGACCTTGCATGAACTTATTACTGCAAGCTTCCAAACTAATATTTAAATTGCATTATTATTATTTAGGTATCTCGGTTTTAAGGATGGTTTTAAAATATATAAAAGGGGATTAGTTGGAAATAAAAAATAAAAATATAAAATTTTGACAAACGCTGCAGGGTTGGCAACGCGCATTTCTGAAATTGCACTTTTGAGAAGATGACTTCATTTTCTTTGCGTGATTAAAGGTAGAAAATAATCAATTAAAATTTCGCCAAACCGTAATTAACCGTGTCCGAACGACGGCCGGAACGCTGCCTGGGGAAATAATGCGCGAATATTGTCGGTGTCCCGTTTACGCAGTGTGACCGTTCGATCGAGGGAATCAGCTGAAAAGTGGACAATTTCACAAAAGGACGTTTATTTTGTTGTTGTTTGTCAACGAATTTCTCAGAAACTGTGGATTTCAACTCGTCAAACTGGAGCGATTACCGGAATACCTTCGGGACACCGTCGATTGGTTTATGGGGTGAGTACACAGTTACCACCGCACCACCATTTTAGTAAAGACAGGCTACTGTCAATACCCCCGAAGGGAATACATAATTATTAGAGTTATGTGCCAACGAGAGTGGTTCTCTCAACAATTGCTTAATTTTTTTTTCTGTTTGGTTCTATTATCCCCGATTAATTGAGTATTACTGCAATCATTGGCTTTAATAAATGTGACTATTTTTAACGTGTTGCTAAAATTATTCAACTTCTTTTCATAAATTCAATCTGTCAATAATGAATTGGATCATTTTCCTGTTACAAAGTTATTAAATGTATCTTTGTAGTCATGGTAACAGTAATATTCATGCAGAAATTGCATTCTATTCGGTGTTTTCTCAATAATCATGTAGGGTGTGTATAAATTGGAGGAAAATAATACGTGGTGATATTTTTGAAATTTTAAGCCACATATCTTAACTCTAAAATTTTCCACACTTCCTGAGCCTTCATGCGGTCCTCAAAGTTTGAACATCCAATCGTTTAATATGCGTTATTATTCGATATTGATTTATAGAAAACCCTGCAATTTCGATGGTTTAACTAGTTTAAAGATTATTTGTCAGTGTGTGCTATCTTTCTACAAATATATTTCGAAGGCTAAATCAAACAGGTATGTTTGTCCACAAAAAAGCGAACAGTGGTCGGCCACAGCAGAGGCACACAGTACAACTTGAAGAGCACGACATCTGAATCACAACTCCCATCAACTTCGCTGTTCCCCAGTGAGGACATGACGTTTAATCACTTCGAACAAATTGAACTTCGCTGCTCCCTTGTGAGGACGAGACACTCATCAAGTATGACAGTCCAGACGCTGCTTTCAAAGACAGCGTGCTCCTCTGGACTACTTCCACAATACTATTTACTTATACCCTGTTTTACCTTACATATATGTAAATAAACCCTGCTCCACCATTATTCCTCTTCTACTCTGAGCCAAACCACATAATTGATTATGAGATTAACCCATTTACGGCCAAGGTATTAAAACACTGTTTTAACAAGAAATTATTAATTTTTCTCTTTCTTTTAAATAATGCTTTGAACATATATCTAACACAAAACAAACAAAAATTTTGTCAATTTTTGAAAAAAAGCTTGATGCGTAAATGCATCATTGGCCAGAAATGTGAAACATAAATGCTATATCGTTTTGCTTTCTGCATATGTTGGATATTGTAATAGTTGCTTAGTGAAGGTCATTTTTGTGGTCATACCGATTCTCCCCACATACTCTAAAAATGGTTTTGAGAAATTTTTTATATCTTATTCAGGTTCATACTTATAGAGCATTGCTCGTTTTTAGATAGACACCCTGTATACACTGCGTTTCTGCATTGTCTGCATAAGTTAAAAAATAATAATTATCTGCCTGGATTTTCTGAATATAATTTCATTTTATCTTGATCAGCTTCCAATTCGTTCAGTATTTCTTCTAGACCAAGTTCTAATTCTCTTTATGTAAGATATTTTGGCATTTTTACACTTTTAAATATATAAGGTCTTCATTTCAAAAGGAGCCACCCTAAATAACTTTGGATCTGAAGTAGTTGCGGTTTTAAGAAAAAATACGTCAATTTTGTTTTCGTGGGGGAACTTAAAAAACACTGTTTTTACAATTTCATCTTTCACCCCCTCACCCCCAGCCACCCCATCTTTATAATTTCAAATGGCACCCCCTATTGTGCGATACCTTATTTTAAAGAGCTTAAAAAATACTATCCAGAAATGCAAAAATAATTGGAATCAGTTCAATTGTTTTAGAGAGAGAGAGGGTATTCATTTCAAAATACGCCACCCTAAATAACTTTTGCACCTGAAGTAGTCACGGTTACAGGAAACAATACGTCAATTTTGTTTTTGAGGGAACTTGAAAAACACTGTTTTTAGAATTTTATCTTTATAATTTCAAATTTCACCCCCTATTGTGCGATACCTCATTTTAAAGGGCATACAAAATACTATCCAGCAAATGAAAAATATTTGAAATCAGTTCATTTGTTTTAGAGAGAGAGAGGGTCTTCATTTCAAGGAAGCCACCCTGAACAACTTTGGATCTGAAGTAGTTACAGTTTTAACCAAAAATATGTCAATTTAAAATTATAAAGATGGGGTGGCTGTGGGTGAGTTGCTGAAACATAAAATTTTAAAAACAGTGTTTTTGAAGTTCCCTCTCAAAAACAAAATTGATGTTTTTTTTCCTGAAACCGTGACTACTTCAGAACCAGAGTTATTCCGAGTAGCATATTTTTAAATGAAGACCGTCTCTCTTTCTCTCTCTCTCTCTGAAACGAATGAACTGATTTAAATTATTTTTTATTTGCTGGATAATATTTTGTGTGCCCTTTAAAATGAGGTCGCACAATGGGGTATGGCATTTGAAATTATAAAGATGGGGTGGCTGGGGATGAGGGAGTTAAAGATAAAATTCTAAAAACAGTGTTTTTAAGTTCCCCCTCGAAAACAAAATTGACGTATTTTTTCCTGTGACCGTGATTACTTCAGAACCAAAGTTCTTCAGAGTGACTTATTTTGTAATGAATATCCTCTCTCTCTAAAAGAAATGAACTAATTTCAATTATTTTTGCTTTGCTGCATAGTATTTTTTGTGCGAAAATTTTGCGAAAATAAATGATTGAGTATGCTGAAAATTGATACTTGCGTTGAGATTTGGAAACGTTTTTTTTTTCCGATTATTTTTTAAAGCAAGACATTTCCAAAAACACTTACGATTTATTAAGATAACAAAGAACCGTACATCTTTTGTTGATAAATATTTTTCATTAACCCCTTTAGAAAAAAAATTAAATTGGAAAAAAATATGGGTTTTGGTATCTAATTTATAATGACAATCACATTAACATGAAGAGTAATTGAACAAAAGTTTAAAAAAGAAAAATAATTGATTTATTACTAACTAAAATTTCCTTCAAAGTTTTATGATAAAATATACATTAACACAAGGTATAATTTTTAGCATGTAAAATCATATGGCCCACGATAAAAAAATATACTGTATATGTGCAATTATAAGCTCCCCAATTCATTTTAGAGAAAAATCGTAAATGAATAATTTTTAGAGAATTAAAAACTGTAAATGTATCATCCATTTAATTTATGTTTGTACCAGAATACACCTCGGAAATAATAAAAATAAGTTGAACAATGTAACAATAAATAAAAACCCTTGCCATGAGTTTGCCAAATGTCAAACTGAATTTCGTTTTTTTCTTTATATCTGCGTTATTTGAGGAGATATTTAAAAATAGTAAAGACATTCTTATAGCACTTTTTTATTATCTAATAGATGGCATTAAATTTTTAGTTGTAACATGTTTCGTTTCTTTTGAACCATCATCAACTTTCTTATTTCTTGGACGCCACATTTATTTTTTGTCACATCTCAATGCTCATTTTATTGTGATGACAACAATATAACACAACAAACATTTAATTTCATAAATGAATATATAATCGTCTAATAGTATATTGTACAACGAGCATATAATGCGCATTATATGCGAGTTGTACACTATACTTTGTTCACAAAAATTAAAATCAAAATAAAAAAAAACAAAAAAAAATCAAAATTAAAATTGAAATTAAAGTTGTAATTACAATTACAATTGAAAAAAAATTAAAATCAGTATTAAACAGGATATACAAAATATTATCATAAATCGCGTCCTGTGAATTAAAGCGCGAATTAGCGTGTTTAATAACCATATTAAACACGCAAATGCGTGTGCGTGTTTAATAAGCGTATTAAACACGCAAATGCGTGTTTAAGAAATTGAGTGTTAAATGTACCCCATTAATGCTGCCCGTTGAATTAAATAATGCGTACATTATAACATTTTCGTGAACAAAACACTTTTATTGGCAATCTCTATAGCGCTTACTAAAAATCATCGGTGCCATGGCATTAAAAACAATGAAACATCTGAATAGCTCTTTGTTTGTCAAACACTATTATTCTTTATGAATAAAAATGTTGTTCGATAATTCAGAAAAGCGTGATATGTTACGTATTTTTTTATTCAGTAAATAGAAATACGGTACTAGCTAGTGAAAAATATTTACAAATCTATCCAGAAAGAAGGCAACCTCATCGAACATTTTTCTACGGATGGACAGAAATTTAGGAGAGTCTGGATCATTGATTCAACATTGCAAAGCATACGGTAATAAAATTACCCAAGAAGATAGCAATCATATTTTGGAAATGGTAATACTAAATGTATCTTTAATTTTACGTTTACTTACAAAACATATTTTAGGTAAATCAAAATCCATCAACCTCTTGCCGCGAAGTAGCAGCTGAATTAAATTTGCCACCAAAGCAAGTATGGAGAATTTTGAATAAATTCAATTGAAAGCCATATAAAATTCATTTGGGCCTGGTGATAATTTAAGACGTCTTGGATTTTGTAATTCGTTGCTTCAAAAGTGCAGTGAAGATGATGATTTTTTTAAAAACATTATTTGGACTGATGAATGCAAATTCACAAATAGTGGCGTACTTAATCAATCGCAACAATGACATTATTGGACAACAGAAAATCCCAGACAAGTCCGAAGTGTTAGGCCACAGCATCGTTTTGGAGTAAATGTTTGGGCAGGTATTTATGATGAAAATATAATAGGGCCAATTATGTACGAAGGGTCTCTAACCAGTGAACAATATTTACATCTTCTTCCAACAAACATTTCTAATTATTTGGATAATGTTCCTCTAATTCAACTTCAGAAGTTCTGGTGGCAGCAAGATGGTGCACCAGCGCACAATGCCAGAAATGTTCGCAATTATTTAAATAAAATGTATCCAAATCAGTGGATTGGGAACGGCGGAATTTTAGCTTGGCCAGCTAGATCGCTCGATTTGAGTGTCTTGGATTATTTTTTCTGGGATTTTATTAAAAACACAGTCTACCGTCATACTTACGAGAATGTTGAACAACTCAGAGATGGTATTACGAATGCCTTTAATACGATTCCCAGAAGAAGTGTTTATAGGGCAATAAATAATGTTAAGAAACGCGCTCAATTGTGTATTACTGAAAATGGTTTTTTATTTGAACATAAATTATAATTAATAATCTCCATATTTGTCTTATAGTTATTAGTATTGTATATTATTTTATTTATTAAGAACTTTTAATTTTGTATCGTCTATATCGTCCAAAATAATTGTTCATTTGCATAAAAAATTGTTCGATGCAGTTGTCTTCTTTCTGTATACATATGTAAATATTTTTGACTAGCAAATTCTATATTTCATTTACTGAATAAAAAATACGTAACATTTCACTTTTCTGAATTATTTAACGACATTTTTATTCATACAAAATAATAATGTTTGACAAACAAAGAGGTGTTTAGATTTTAAATCGTTTTTAATTCCATGGCACGGATGATTTTTAGTAAGCGCTACAAAGATTTCCAATAAAAGTGTTTTAAACGATTATATGCCGATTTATAAAATTAAATGTATGTTATATTGTTCTCGTCACAAAAAATTGAGCATTCAGATGTGATAAAAAATAAATATGGCGTCCATAAGAAATAAAAAAGTTGATGATGGTTGAAAAGAAACGAAACATGTTATGCCATCTAATAGATAATAAAAAAGTGCTATAAGAACGTCTTTACAATTTTTAAATATCTCCTCAAATAACGGAGATATAAAGAAAAAACGAAAATCAGTTTTTTTGACTTTACTCGAAAACAAAAGAATTTAAGTAATTTTTTTCAGTGGATTATTAATCAGCAAAAAATTCTGCAAAAGTGCCAAATTTAAACATACCCTCTATCTCTTCTAATAAGCGAGATCCCCATGGTGAGCCTCGAATTTGAAACACCCTGTATATATATGTTCTATGTTATAATAATCACATCAACGCATTGCAATGTATTGACAATGCAGGCAACCATACTTACACTCAGTTTTATTTTGTCAAAATTGTGTTATTAATAAAAATGTATTACACCACCGAAGAAAGAATACAGATAATTAATTGGTACAAGAGTGGGAACAGCATTCGACGTGTTAGAGATTTGTTTTCGGTTGAGCATCCGAGCAGACAAGTTCCATCCATCTCAACAATTTGTAATATTGTCCATCATTTTGACAATACTGGCTGCGTGAGTAATTTTCACATTAAAAGGGCTAAAGGAAATCACATTTTAATGGAAGAGATGAAACATATCATCGTTAAGAGTTATCGCAGCACAGTTTCAAATATAGACCTATTCATGAATAAGGGCGGTTTACGAACTAAGTTCGGAACATTCAAATAATATTGGTATCCTTTTCTACTACCTGATAACCGAGCGGATATTCCCAAGACGTACGATTTCGTCGGCCATATCTAGAAAACAAACACGCGGCCTGCGTCTTAGACCGAGCGGTAGAAGAAGAAAGAAATAGTTTACGGCGTCTCTTACTTACCGGTTATTTCATAGGCGCGTGCAATTTAGCCTATGGTGGAAAATTGCAAGGGACACTACTTGATTCAGATGGACAAGACACCCCGACCGCCATCTATGCTGAATAGCTCTATAAGTTCAGTTTCCGTTTACAAGACATTAAAAGAATTTAAATACAATGCTTACAAGTTTTCAAATCATCAGCAACTATCAAATGAGGACAAAGGCAAACGAACAGAATTCTGTGAAACCGTATTCAATTTAATTAATAATGATCAAGAAATTTTACACAGAATAATATTTACTGATGAGGCATCATTTTCCTTAAATGGTGAAGTTAATCCTCAAAATTATAGGTTAGTATTTTTCATTCCTTATCGATACCCATTCCTTACACCCATTCCTTCACCTTTTAGATTTTGGGTGTGCAAAAATCATTCCTTACACCCATTCCTTCACCTTTTAGATTTTGGACCCCTGCGGGTGGGGGTTAGAATACACCCGCTGCCCACTCAGCAGGTCGTAAGAGGCGACCAACGAGTACCGGCTTCCGTGGGTACCAGCCGGGTGTCAACTTAATGGCCGCAAGTGTCCTTGTCCTGTATGTTCTTTGTCTTTCGATAAGCGGCCTGTCCCTCCTTTATGGGTTCTGTATGTCTGTGTTCTGTCTTGTGGCCATTAGAGAAGACATGACCCACCTGCGTGTCTGCCGTGCGCTGCAACCCGTGTCGGGGGAGAAAAGGATCCTGGTGGTTGAGGAATGTCACGATCTGCGGAAGTAACCACCAATACATCACTTTGGCCTTGTATTCCCCTAAACGGGAGGTTCTTACCTAGCCCAGTGAGGATCAATCGGCAAGTCACCATGTCCTTCTGGGTGTGCTGATGGGGCGAGTCGTGTGGGGTCTGGGGGCACGTTTAGGCTACGTGTGGCTCATACCATGACGGCTATAGTTCTTATGTATCTCTGGAGATTCTGGTAGTTTGTACCAGGACTTCCCATTTGTGGCTCCAAGGAGGGTGGGGAGCATAGGGACCGAATATAAAACAAATAACATGGAAAACCAAAACTACCCAAACTTGCCTCAAAAAATACCAAATGATAGTAGCTCCTCTTGTAATTTTAGCAAATACCTGATTGTTTCTCGCATTGATGGTACTTTCGAAAAGGTTTCCCCTTTTGTAATTTCAAAGATTGTTTCTCGCATTGGAGATGTCGAAAACATAAAAAAATTAAGAGATGGTACTTTAATGATAACCACAGCCAACGAGAGGCAAAGTAATACTTTTCTCAAAACGGCGCAGATGGGAGATTTCAGGGTGTCTGTTGCACCTCATAGATCTCTTAATGTGTCTAAAGGGATAATTTATTGCTTTGACTTGACGCACTGTGAGGACGAGGAAATTCTTAAAGAGTTAAAGGCACAAAATGTAATCGAAATTAGACGATTAACAAGTAGGAAAAATGGAACTGTTTCCGCTAACGGGTGTTTCATCCTAACCTTCAGCACTTTTAAACTTCCCAGAAATGTGAAAATAACATCTATGTATAATCTTGACGTTCGCCCATACATTCCAAACCCTCTTCGTTGCTTTAATTGCCAACAGTTTGGACACGTGTCGGGTACCTGCAAGAACGACTCAGTTTGTGCACAGTGTGGCAATCGCCCTCACGAGGGTAGCAGTTGTCCCACTCCTTTTAAATGTGCAAACTGCTCTGAACCGCATTCACCACGATCAAGAACCTGTGCATCCTTCCAACGCGAATTCGCTATCCAACAGATTCGTGTTGAAGATCGTATTTCATATGGTGAAGCCAAGAAGAAACATCGTACTCTTGTTCCATCTGCTTATAATAATCAAACTCCCTACTCTAAAGTTGTCTCTTCGAAAAAAACGTCAACCATCGCCATTCAATGCGACTTAGATCAGGTAACCACAAAAAATGAAACGAAAATGAATGAAGCTAAACTTGAAACAAAACACAAAACTAAACCTTCTACCTCTCATGGTGGTAGCACCTCTCATGGTAGCAAACCATCAACTTCATCCTCCGTAAAGGAGGCAAAACACCCGCCAAGAGCATCATCGGTAGGCCTTACCGATGATATGATCATTGACAATTTAGAAGACGCCGATCCGTCGTCCTATCTAAGTAAAAACAAAAAACAAAAGAAAGATAAACGGTAGAAGAAAAAAGGCCACAAAACCAAAACCGAAACCATGACTAGTTTACAGTGGAACGTAAACGGATTTTATACACGTCTTTCCGAAATTAAATTGCTCTGCAACTCAATACACCCTGTCGCAGTTTGCCTGCAGGAGACCCACTTCCGGGAGTCACAAACACCTGCTCTACGTGGGTACGACTTCTACCGAAGGGACTTTCCTGCTGGGGAGCGGGCATGTGGGGGAGTTGCAGTCCTCATTAAAAACACCGTTTATTCTGAAGCCATAATTTTAAATACACCTCTCCAAGCTGTTGCAGCTAGAGTGCATTGTGCTCGTCCTATCTCTATATGTTCACTGTATATTCCTCCTGGAGAGGTCCTCCAACTAGCCGATATGCATGGTCTCATCGAGGCTCTTCCGAAGCCCTTTCTTATCATGGGCGATTTTAACGCCCACAATCCATTATGGGGATCGGTACATCTTGATCCCAGGGGTAGGGCTCTCGAACTACTATTTCAGAGAGACGATGCCATCCTTTTGAACAATGGACAGCACACACATTTTTCTGCAGCAAATGGCAGTTTTTCGTGTATAGATCTCTCTATAACCTCGCCTTCGTTAGCCTCGGAAATTGTGTGGGAAGTCACTCCAGATCTATGCGGCAGTGACCATTTCCCCATAACTTGTAAATTGGCCCAGCGTGCAGACGTATTCATTAGGCCACCTAGGTGGAAAATATCTGAGGCTGACTGGCACCTTTTTGAGCGCTCCGTTAATATAAACAACATTGATTTCAGTACTACTAATAGTGCTATTGATTCTCTAAATCAGCTGCTACTCGATGCAGCTAACAATAGCGTGCCAAAAACTTCTACCTCTGTCTCTCGTATTCCCGTTCCCTGGTGGAATGATGCCTGTCGCCAGGCGATCTGCGAGAGAAAGAAAGCACTGCATCGATTTAAACGTGATATGTCCGCACAAAATTTAGCTGATTTTAAGCGAAAACGATCAGCAGCACGAAAAGTAATCGCTGATAGTAAACGAAAGTCATGGTTCGAATATATATCTTCTATCAAGGGATACACTACATCCCGGGAGGTATTTGAGAAAATTCGTAGAATCTCGGGAAAAAATGGTTTCGGCACAATTTCCGGCATTAGAGTTAACTCTGGTGTTATAACTTCTCCTCAGGAAATTGCTAACACCCTAGCTGAGTCATTCGCTACCGTCTCGAGTTCTTCGACTTATACTGAACAATTTCAAACAATAAAGATGAAAGCTGAAGAACAGCAAATAAATTTTATTTCCAATAATTTCGAAGACTACAATGAACCTTTTACACTCTGGGAACTAGAAGCTGCACTTAGGGAATGTCGGGATACATCTCCGGGACCCGACAATATTCATTACCAATTTTTAAAACATCTAAGTCATTCCCAGTTAATTGGTATTCTAGGAATCTTTAACCAAATCTGGTTAACAGGAACGTTTCCCGATGCTTGGCAAAATGCCACCCTAATACCTATCCTCAAAACTAACAAAGATCCTAAAGATCCTAAGAGCTACCGACCCATAGCACTTACCAGTTGCGTCTGCAAACTCTTCGAAAGAATGGTCAATCGGAGACTGACCTGGTTTCTAGAAACTGGTAAGTTTCTATCAAACGTACAATGTGGTTTTCGTCAGGGGCGTTCAACAACCGACCATCTCGTGTCACTGGAGTCCGCGGTCCAGAATGCTTTCATTACCAAGCAACATCTGGTGGCGGTTTTCTTTGATATCGAGAAGGCATATGACACCACATGGCGCTATGGAATTTTAAAAACCCTTCATAAATGGGGTATACGAGGCAATATGGGAACGTTCATTAGTAATTTCCTGTCAAAAAGACTTTTCCAAGTTAGACTGGGATCTCATCTTTCCGACCTCCAAACTCAAGAGAATGGGGTGCCTCAAGGCTCTGTCCTCAGTGTCACTCTCTTTAATGTGGCAATTAACGATATCGTAAAGAATATCAGTTCGCCTGTCCAAACACTCCTCTATGTTGATGACCTAACAATTCACTGCACTTCACACTCTTTGAAGCTAGCAGAGAGGCAACTCCAACTAGCCATAAATAAAATCAATAATTGGACAAACACCAATGGGTTCAAACTATCTGTGGAAAAGACCCGATGTGTTCATTTCCACCGCCTTCGCGGTCTCCACTTAGTCCCTGAAATATACCTTGGCGACAATCCGATCATCGTTAATGGTTCTGTGACATTCCTTGGCCTCGAATTTGATTCCAAACTCACTTGGAAACCTCATATTTTAAACCTCAGAAAAAAATGTATGCGAGCAATGAACTCTTTGAAAATCGTTTCTGGAACAACATGGGGAGCTGACCGAGTCGCCATGCTCCGGCTTTATCGATCACTAATTCGGTCTAAAGTAGATTACGGGAGCGTAGTTTATAGCTCTGCAAGACCTTCTTATATCAAACCTCTCGATACCGTACACAACAACGGCCTTAGATTAGCCCTCGGAGCGTTCAGAACCAGTCCTGTCCTGAGTTTGTATGCTGAGAGTGGGGAACCCCCACTGCATATTAGACGAGAAAGGCTGATGCTATCCTATGCATCAAGCCTGCGATGTAAACCTCAGCATCCTTCGTACAGCTGCGTCTTTCATCCACCAAATAGCGCGATATTTAGCACCAGACAAAATGCTACACGTCCATACGGTATTCGTCTGCAGAGTCTTGTAGAAAGAATGAACTATTCATTCCCAACAGTCTCTAAATCAAATTTCTTTATAGCTCCCTGGAAAATTCCGCGACCTCAAATAAATCTGTCTTTGTCTTCATATAAAAAATCTGACACAAGTCATACATTATATCATCAGAGGTATCTCGAATTTAAAAATAGGGTTCAGCATGACAAGGAAGTGTTCACAGACGGATCCAAGTCGCAGGAAATGTGTGGTTCTGCTTTCGTTGTTGGTTCTGAGAAATATATGTTCAAGCTGCCTAATACCTGTAGCATTTTTACCCTCGAACTAATTGCGATAAAGCAAGCACTTCACTATCTACGCAAGTCCCGAAATGCAACCATTATCATCTTTAGCGACTCTCTTAGTGCATTGGAAAGTTTAGGCCGCTATATGCCAAAAAACACCCTCGTTATAGAGATCCAAAATCTGCTTACCATACAGAATCAGTATGGAAATTATATCATCTTCTACTGGTTGCCCAGTCATATCGGAATACTGGGAAATGAACTAGCAGATCAGGCAGCTAACGATGCTCGTCTACGCGGGTCTCCTATAAATCTTGTAACACCTGACGATCTCAAGCTTTCTTTGATGCGAGAAGTAGACGCTATCTGGGAGCGACACTGGAACTGTCTGACTGACAATAAGCTTAAAGCAATAAAGGACACTACCAAAGTTTGGACTACATCTAGCCGAGCACTCCGTTACGAAGAAGTGGCGCTAGCTAGACTCCGCATCGGACATTGTCGTATGACACATGAGTTTCTACTCAACCAGTCCGATGCACCAATATGCGATACGTGTCACGTTGTTGTTACAGTAAAACACCTATTAGTTGAATGTGTCCAATTCGAGAACATCAGACGCGAAGTGGGTCTGATGGATTCTTTGAGTGTAATTTTAGCAAACGATATTGCCGCAATAGAAAATCTGTTTAAATTTCTAACAATTTCAGGATTGATTAGATACATCTGATCTAATAAATGAATTGTATTATCTTGTAATTATTAATCATTTTTATTTCGAAATTCCAAGATGCCCTATACACATCTGCTTATGCATCTGTTATTGGCACATGTCTAACGCAATTTACACGTTACAGACATTTGCATCATACATCATTTACTCTATAACTCGTTTACCTGTGATATTCTCTGTGATATTTTCTATGACAATTATCTGTGATACTCATCAATATTTGTGCTGTGATACTATTATCATATTTTCATAATTCCTTATTTAAATCGGATCTTTCTCAATTCTAATAACTGTGGCGCGAATGACCAAAGATGTCGATGCGCCTTAAACCCAAAATTCATTCCCTTTTAGATTTTGGGTGTGCAATAATCCTCGCTTACAAAATTTGACGCACACACAATACAATGTGAGAGTTAATGTGTGGGCTGGACTAATTAATGATACCCTTATTGGACCTTTTTTTTATTAATGGAAATCTAAACAGTAATGTTTACTTAGATCTTCTGCGAACTTATATAATGCCAGAAATTCATACACTAAACATTGCTGTTCCTTATTATCGGATGGATGGAGCGCCTCCACATTATACAGCTGCAATTTATAATTATTTAAGTGAATTACTTCCTGATCGCTGGATAGGTAGATTTGGTCCAATACCTTGGCCACCCCGGTCGCCTGATTTGTCTCCAAACGACTTTTTTTTGTGGGGGTATCTAAAAAGCAATGTTTATAATAACATTATTGTAAACAATACTTCAGAGTTAAAAGATCGTATAATTACTGTTTGCGATGAATTAAAAAGAAATCCGCAACTCATTAGAAATGCTATTCAAGGATTTTATTATCGACTTGGCTACTGCTTAGAACGTGAAAGTGGTCATTTTGAATATTTATTATAATTACTTACGATTTATCATTGTTTGTTTCATTAACCTCACTTTATTCGTAATAATTTTAAGCTTTCACTGTACTGTGACAGGTCGACGGGGCCGAGAGAAGAAGAAGAAGAAGAAGCATTAACTGGCACCTTTGTGTACTTGGTTGCCTACATTGTCAATACATTGCAATGCGTTGATGTGATTATTATAACATAGAACATAGACATTAACAATCATTCATATGTTCTGAGTTAAAAAAAGACCCTGTATATAAACTTCTGTTCTGAGTTAAAAAAAAAGACCTTGTATATAAACTGTGATTGTAATAGTAAATTGAAGTGGAAACTGTGAATTAATAATCAAATAAAGGCAGATTGTTGCTGTCGGTGGTTGCGGTAGCATCCGAGGAAGTGGTGGAGCGAGTGGCGGAGAAGGAGCGCAGTTTGTGGGAGCGGAAGCGACTACCACACGTGGAACATTACGGGCGTAAATCGCGCGTGACACCGCTTAGAGAGAGCGCGACAAGCGAGCGAGGCGAGACGCGTGAAGGTTGACAGACTGCAAGGCGCATTCACACAAGAGACACCGAAAAAGAGGGGTGTACAGAAGAACAGTTCTAAAACATATCGTTTTTTATGAGATTTTTGATAAAAACCGTAAATAAAGCAGATGCTCATAAGTAACACTAGGATCGGGAAATAAAGTTTCGGCAAGTAACCATAAAAAAAAAAGAAAAAGCTGTTTCAATATAATTTTCTGTGATCTCTCAAAAAGATGGTCATGTGAAGTGATACACACAATTATAAAAGGGTATTGAAGAGTATGAATGAAAGACCAAGAGCAGAAAATAAAGACACAAATATATTTGAAAAGGGGCAAAAAAGTTTTAATCACCGGAACAAAGAAAAAGGGAGGAGGAAAAGAACAACTTTAAAGGGTTTGAAAAGGAAGAGAGCGAATCAAGTACAGATGAAAGAAATAAAGAAAATGATAAAGGAGCTCATGGAGAAGTTAGATAGAAATACTCAAGAATTAACAAAGGAAATAAGGGAAATGATGGCAGATATGGAAAAGAGAGAGGAGCAATGGAGAAAAGAGAAAAAGGCATTAATTGAAACGCTAGAACAAAAAAGTGAAATGGAAGAAAGGACTAAGAGAAAGAACAATATAACGATAACGGGCTTGAAAATAACACACCTGACAGAGGAGGCGGTATAAAAGCTGTGCGGGGAGAAGTTAAAAACTAAGTCGGCAATCCAAAAGGTGACAGTATTGAATGAAGGCAAAAAGAATGAGATGATAATAGCGGAGATGGTTTCATGGGAAGAAAAGAAGCCAAGAAGAAACTAAAAGACACCTAAATATATTTAGAGAACGACCTAACGTTTGTTCAAAGAGAAATCACGAGTATTGCGAGGGAGGAGAGGGCAAAAGGAAGGGAGACAAAAGTTGGATACCAAAAAATTATAACAGACAGCAAGATGTATATTTGGGACAGTAAAGAAAAAGGAATAGTCAGAAAAGAAGGTGGAGATAAAGCAAAAAACGGATAAATGAGCGAGAGGACACAGCGAGGGGAGACAGGCGGACAAATAAAAAAAGGGTCTGTAACAATGAGGTTTTGGAACATAGCGGGGATTAAGTCGAAGATAAAGGAGGGCAAGTGGAAGAGAGACTTGGAGGAGTGGTTCATAGGGAAGGACATAGTGGGGCTAGTAGAGACATGGATGGTTAAGGAAAAGTGGAGGGAAGTGAAGGAATGGCTACTGAGAGGCTTTGGATAGGAGATAAAAGAGGCAACGAAATGTGCGACAAAAGGAAGGGTGAAGGGGGAATGACTATGTGGTGGAGAGAGGACAGGGAAGGAGGCAAGGTCGAAGGAATAGTATGGGCGAAATGGCAGCAGGGAAGAGAACAGATGAATGTAGGTGTGTTATATGTAAATAGAAATTGGAACGAAATAAGGAAGGAGATAGAAGATAGAACGAGTCGGAACGAGAGGAGGAGGAAAGTGGGTGCTGGGAGGAGACTTTAATGCTAAAATGGGGGCAGGGATTAACGATCAGGGATTGGGGATAGGAAGAAAGTCCAGGGACAAATGTGTGAACGGGAAGGGTAAGACAATGAAGGAGTGGGGGATGGGAAATACTAAACGGATGCACGGAGGGGGATTAGGAAGGGAAGAAAAAGTACATTAGGGCTAGGGGATCTTCTGTAATTGACTATGTGGCGATAAAGGGGATGACAAGAGGGGAAATAAGAAGTATGGAGGTGGAGGAAGTGAGGGGCTCTGATCATCTACTGCTAAAAGTAGAGGTATGGATGGAGAAGGGGAACAAGACGAAGGGGAAGCAGGAAATGAGGAAACTAGAGTGTGGGGCAAAGGCAATAGAAGAAATGAGGAAGAAGCTGAGGAGGATCCAGTGGGAAGACATCAAATCAATGGAGATGGAGGAGGTAATACTGGGTTGCGGAAGAAAAGCAAAGGGAGGGAAAGGAGGGCGAGTATGTGGTTTGATGAAGAATGCAGGCAGGAAAAAATTGAAGTGAAGGGGGCAGTGGGAGAATGTATAAGAAGTGGAGGGGAGGGGAGGAAGGTAGCGGCAGCAAAAAAGAATGATGGTATATGCGAGAGGAAGAGGATGCAGGTGGTGGAAAGGGCAAGTTAGGAGCTGAAGAAATGCAGGAACGAGGGAGAAATGTAGAAGGTAGAGGTGAAATAGGAGGCGGGTGGGTGTATCGCTGAAGGAATAGACAAGGAAGTGCAGAAAAACTAGTGGATGCCCGGAGGAAGTGGTACAAGGAAGGCGAAGAGATATGGCGGAAGAGTTTAGGGAGGAGGAAAGAGCCTTCGAGGAAGTGAAAGGAGGAAAGGCAGCAGGAATGGATGGGTTGAAGGCAGAGACGTGGAAGGAGAAGGGGGAAAGAAGAGGTTCAAGGGATTATTAAACCAAATGTGGAGGGGCGAAAAGAGCATACCGGCGGCATGGAGAGTGGGTATGATGTGCCCGGTACACAAAGGAGGGGACAAGAAGGATGTGGGGAACTATAGAGGAATCACGGTGATGTGCACAGGATGCAAGATAGCCATGATGGTTGTGAAGAATCGACTGGAGGAAGAGGTGGAGGAAAAGGGGTTAATACCGGAGACGCAGGGGTGATTTAGGAGGGGCAGGGGGACAAGGGAGCAGATCGTTACCCTGGCAAGAATGGTTGAGAGAGTCACGGAAGAGAAGGGAAGCATGTATGCGGTGTTTTTGGATCTAAAAGCGGCTTACGACTCGGTGCCAAGGAAGAGGTTGTTAGAATGTATGAGGAGAAAAGGAGTGAGTGAGAGTATGGTAGAGTGGATAAGAGGAGTGTATAAGGAAACTTGGGTGGTGGCAAAAGTGGGAGTGGATGTGTCGGAGAGATTTTGGACATGGGTGGGATTGAGGCAGGGATGCTCGTTAAGTCCTATATTATTCAACTTGTATTTAAGTGAACTGGAGGAGGTTATGAGGAAAGGGCAGGCGGGAGGGGTAGTAATTGGGAAGAATAAGGTGTGGATGCTGGCGTATGCGGATGACATGGTGTTGATGGCGAGAGATTGGGAAGGGATGAAAGACATGTTGAAGAGAACGGAGAGAGGTATATGGATAAGAGGGGACTGTGTGAATGTGGGGAAGACGAAATGGATGAGATTCAGGAATAAGGGAAGAGAGGGGAATGTGAAAGAGTTAGAGTGGAAGGGAGAGGTGTTTAAGAGGGTAAAAAGATTTGGGTATTTGGGGTTTATGTTTAAAGGGACAGGGGGATATGAGGAGCATTTAAGATGGACGTACGGGAAGGCCAGAAAAGCTTGGGGTATTGCGTGGGAAAAATGAGGAGAATGGATAGGGAACAATTTCAGAGTGGCATGTAAAGTGTGGGATGCATGTGTGAAGTCAATTTTAATGTATGGAGTGGAAGTATGGGGGTGAAGGGGTATGAGTATGTGGAGAGGGAGCAGTTGTGGTTCCTGAAGTGTATGTTGGGAGTGGAAAGGTCAACGCCCTGTTACATACTGCTTCAGGAAGTTTAGGATGTGAGGCAATGGAGAGAATGGCCAGGTATAAGATGAGGTTATGGGAGTTAGGGGAAGAGAGATTGGTGAAGGAGGTATGGAGGACGTGCGTGAGTGTAGGGGGGTGAATGGAGGAAAATACGAAGGAAAATGTATGAGAGAGTAGGACTGTCGGAAGTGAAAGTGAAGGAATGGTTGGAGAGAGGGGTGAATGTGGCAAAGTGGGTGAGAGAGAGGGAGAAGGAAGTGGGAGTACAGGAGAGACAGAGATGTATTGAGAGAAGTGAATACAATGACATGTATGGGAGTTGGCAGGTGCATGGAAGGAGACCGAAATACTTGGACGAGGACGGATGGATCAGAGAAGAAAGGGTGACCTTGGCTAGCGCTAGGTGTGGGTCACGAGAGAGAGGAAGGAAGAAATGGATGGGCGAAGAGTATACGAGATGTGTAATGTGTGAATATGGGAGGGATACATGGAGGCATCTGGCGGAGGAATGTGAGGGAGCGGAGGAAGAATGGATGGGAGGGAAAGGAATAATGAGAGAGGATGGGGCCGGGGTAAGATGCTGCAGAAATTGGGGAGGGAAAAGGAGTGCAGGAGAAATAACATATGAAGTAATATAATGATGTAGATATGTATATGCTAATAAAGGTGTTTTTTTTTTATATAAACTTCTTGCCGATTTAATTATATTTATATATATATATCGATAAATATCCGATATTTTGATATTTATATAAATATCGGATATATTCCGAACCCTGCTTGAAACGTCGCAGTCAAATGGATTTTGAAACAACCAAATTTCCTTTGAATTCATGTCAAAAAAATCACGTTTTAAATTCTTGTTTTAAATCCGCGATGACTTTTACTGCAAATCTGGTTGGAAATTACTCCTCAGTTTCTGTATTAAATTTTTCACAGCACGCGAAATGGGTAAAATTACATTAGGTAATCTGACTTTCGAGCAATATCATCTTTGCTCCGAGTACTTTGACTTGTGCGATTAAATCACAAATTAAGTTGTTTTTACTTTTGAGATTTAAGTTCAAGTTATTCATTTGTCTGCCTCCTCCAGAAAAAGTCAACTTCCAGAGCCACTCGGTATCCGATAATATTATTTCCAATATCATTAATTTGACGAGAAACAGTATTACGGGAGAGACAGATTTTTAAAAAGTTTAAACTTTTCTGGACATAACTCACCAACAGCTTCCACTCTGTAACGATGGTTTCATCCATAAAGGGTTTAGTTTTTTCCTCAATAAGTAAGCAACTTTCATGCTAACTAAAGTCAATGCTTCATTTTCTGAGTTTGCCTTCCTAAATAAATTTTGCTGAGAAAACAAACTATGACGCATTGTTTAAAATTTTTCAGTAGGCTGCTTGTCCTTAAATTGTGAGGAGGCTGAAGCATGTTTTGTTTCATAATGTCGACGTAAGTTATTTTTCCTCATTAGAGCAACAGTGTCAATGCAAATTACACATGCAAGTTTACTATTCTTCGACTGCGATTGCATAAAGGAGTATTTTAATCCCGTGTATACTCATTAAACACAACCAACAGATTAAGTTATAACAATAACCTTTTCAGAAATGCATTGTTAATTTTTTATCAAATAAAAATATAATTCTTTCACGTTTTTTCGTAAAATTTATAATAAGCTCTCTGTTCGACATGTATACTTGTCATTGCTTGATTTTAATTCCGCACTCTGTGAGGAGTTTTTTAAATTACTTCCGCAGTTAACAGGTTAAAACTGCTTCACTCGTCATCAAGTTTCCTTTTTTTTTCTTTCCGTTTAATTTAAAAAAAATTATATCAAACTTCAAAATAATAATTTGAAATAACAAGCATTAATTTTAAAGGGCGGTCAAGTGTGCTTTGACTAATATCATTAAATATCATATTTAGCTCGACTGTGGAATTATCACCTCCAACCACATCATCACTTTTAGGTTAGATTCCGATTATTATGATTTCATTTTTAACTTGATACAATATATGACCTCATGATTTTAGGACCCGATTTATTATTGGTGCACCACTTTAAGAATGTCTTATTTTTTAAATCGATTTTATCTAGTTAAGTATCAGTGTAGAAACTGTGGGCCGGATAAAACATCTTTATGGATTAAAGCTGTCAAATCAAACAATTTTAATTTATCGTTACATTTCGTAATTGTGAATAAAATAGTATACATACCTCGCGGGGACACGATTCCAGCCGAGGGCATAGATCGCAATCCGAGGCGCGAAGCGCCAAGGTTTGCAATTGCGTGAGGTAATGATGTTTTCCGCGACTCGAGAGTATGTAATATACTATTACCAACAAAGACTAACGTAATTTAGAGTTAGGAGCCAACAGATGGCACTATATACACAATTTGGCATAGGTGGTTTCTAAAAGCTACCACTGGATCTCGAGAAATAAATGATTAAAAGCGTGGTTTCTTTGTGAAACCACTGGCAACGAAGGGGTTAAAGCCCACTAACATTTCGTCCACTCTAGCACAAGTGGCACAGTCCCAACTGCATATGATTCCTTAGCATTTCTTTCAAACATTTCAAAATATTCACTTATTGCGACTGCAGGATTTTCCGTTCTTATTTCTCTGGCCTTTTGATTGTCAAACCACAAAGCAGATAACAATATTTGGAATTGTTCTTCGGACATCACAAGTCTAAATATATCCCTGCCCGTCCCATCTGTCACGAAAGTGCTTCGTACATATTCGTTGTTGGATTTGAAAATGGCTGTATTTAAAAGTAAGCCAATAAAAGTGCACAATTTTGCACAATCCAAATGAGACAGTTCTGGCCAGTTAGAGCGTTGATATCGAATTTGCGTGGCATCTAATTTTTTTTTACTCCATGTTAAAATTAACTGATAATGTTTCGAAGAAATCACAGGGTTACCACACCCCCACGTGCTAATGGCAAACGAATAATGTTGTGAGCTGGGATGGATATTTCTCATGGGAGGTTCCATACTCTATTTGAATCTATTTTTTCCGTAGAAATAAGTTTGCATATCTGCTTCACTTTTACTATTAGAACAATGTTCTATATTAGACTCGTTTACCCTATCATGATCACTATCACTTCGTTCTTGCTTACTCGATGTATTGTGCTCACTTTCAATAACAGCACTTGCATCTACTTCATTATCACTGTAGATATCATTATACCATTGCATTACAGTTGTTTCAAAGTCTGGATCCAACGTACGCACAGTTTTTCTGCAACTAGCCATATTGTTTTTATAACGTTAACATGGATAGACTCCTAATACGCAATAACTCAAAATCGCGAAATAACACGACACTGTCGGTACAATATATTGGAGAAATGTTTAGGAAGGTACCTAAAACAGCAGCTATAAATAAGAAATACAGCATTTAAATATAATCCAGCCAGAAAAGTTAATTCCAAAGAACTATAAATATTCCCTTTATTCTATCAACTGATTTCCAGTTCCTATTTTATTTCATCAACTACATTTGCACAAACAAAATTACTAAATTTCTCGATTGAAAGCGAACCATTACACTGGGCAACAAAATTTTTGATTGATAAAAGAACTTGTTCCAACATAATTTGGGTGTGCTGAATCCATATATGACGTTATTTTTTCTCCCTAAGCTACCGTTTTGTATGCAATTCAACAATTAACATTTTTCGAAATTTGTATATTTATTATACATATCACATGCATAACAAGTCATAAATTTCATATGAGCGTAGAAATATAGTCATATTATGAGCTCAGTATGAAGGTTAATACCTTACAGTTCCGCTATATTCTATTCCGGTAAAAATTTGCGCTTGTAGCTCTTTCGTTTATGCACTTGCTCAGGGCAATCTCCTTTTATACTCCAGCAGTAGCCCGCCATTATATTCCTGTCCCAACGCCCTTTATAGAACTCTTTCATGATCATCAGGTCCTGGTGGAAGCGTGCGTTCACCTTGTTCATCACTTACAGCCCCAAAGTTTTCTGAGAATTTATCAAGGCTACTGTTCAAGAAATGGACCTTGATACTCACGTTGCACCTCAGTTAGCGGAAAGACAACACCCAGTAAACAAAAGCTCGTAGTTTACACAAGAGTCACGCGTCTAATGATTGTTTTCCTTTCAGCGCGTTTGAGAAGAAATGTGTGTTTTCGGGTCGAAGAAGGTGACTAATTTCGAGATATTTACGTGACAACTAATGATGTGCCCGTACACGCTAGCTCAACCTATTCAAAATATCAAAAAAAGGAAAACACCAGATTATTCATGAGGTTTCTTGCTACAAAAGTATGCTAACTAAATTTAAATAAAACAGAAAAATGAGGTGAAAATTTTAGATGTCGAAATTGGCCGAATGCACGTGATTGGACAGTTATTCCTCGGTACCAGGGTAAAATATAAAAAAACAGAAAACGGGAGGTTGTTCGTGAGGTTTCTTGCTACAACAGTATAATGAACTAAATTTTAAGAAAACAGAAAAATGAGGCAAAAATTTTAGATGTTCAAATTGGCTGAACTCACGTGATTGTGCAGATATTCCTCAGCACCTATGCAAAATATAAAAAAAAACGAAAAACGGGTGGTTATTTGTGAAACATTTGGTTACAAAAGTGGGCCAGCGCCATCGCTCTAACGTTTTTCATTGGCGAGCAATTAAATGAATTAAACACCAAACCACAGAAATAATGACAAATTAAAATACACAAAATCAGTTGAAACGTCTCGTGAAAAATATTTTTTTTTTTTGTTGCTCAGTGTTATTAATCACTCAGTCAATACACTTATCTTATCAATAAATTTGATTGGTTTTCCTGTTAGCATTATATCATAAAATTAAGTGTTTTTCACTTGTTGACTTTGGTGTGTGTGTAACGATGGATTTCCTTGAAAGGAGTTTACCATGCTAATTAACTTTATTAGTGTTAATGAGACGTGTTATTCAGTCATGTTAATGAGCTCTGTTTACTTATCCAATATTGTTACTTTGCAAATATGTAATATACTGTTACGGTTCAATGTAATAATATTATTCCCATTATTGATTGCTCAATTTTTTTATACAAGGATAAAATCAAGGCGAATTTATTGACAGTTTATTTATCAACACATAATATCCTGGTATCAGGAAAGGAGAATAGGTCAACTACCAGACTAATGAAAGAGCTTATAAGTGGGGAATAAAAGAAGTCAATAAGTTTAACCCTTCAACGACCATGAGTGACAATAGTGGCTCAGATTTATTTTTTTACGTACCCATCTTATCATGAATTTTATAGTCAAAATAAATAATTAGTGTAATTTCAAGTCTGTTTTTCTAGTTTCTATTGGCTCTTCTTATTTTGAGTTCTTATATTATTCATAGAAAGCAACGTATTGTTTGCGGACTGATAAGTTCAGCAGTGCTCAGTTGCTAAGCCAGCAAAAACTCTTTGGTCGTTAAAGGGTTAAAGAAAAGATGCATAAATTGGCAGGCAAAAGTGACCTTAGAAGGGATGGAAGAAAGCATTAAAACAGCTCAAGTGGAGAGCCCAAAAAAAAAAGAATGGAAAGGAGAAGATTGGCATGATGAAGTGCAGAGAAGGGAAAAGAAAAGAAAGGTACAACTTTAGGAGTTGGAGAGGAACAGACGAGGAGCAGTGGTTCAAAGAATGGAACCCCGTTTATGAAGATTTAACAATTCACCGTTGCTTTAAGTGCCAGGGCTTCTACCATAAAAAGGAACATTGCACAAGCAGACTAATTTGTCCACTGTGAAGTGGAGAGCATGAGCGAAACGAATGTCTCAGTCATAAGATGGTCAATGCTAACTCAAAATATAATCAAAATTACGACACAAATCATCATTCAACTGCCCAGGACTGCCCCACCCTACAATTCCGTATCAAGGCTCTGAAAAACAAAATAGATTATACTTCAACTCAAACAAGATCACCAAGGTTATTATATTAATCCAGACGAATATGAACATGTCATTTCATCTCATCGTCAATTCAATATTATGCACTTCAATATAAGAAGTGCTAATGAAAACGTTAATGAATTCATAACACTGATTGAAGCATATCACTACCATAATAATTGTGACATTTTCATTTTAAATGAATGTTTTCAAACAGCTGCTACAAATAACTTTAACATCCCCGGATATGAAACAATACACAATGGAGGTAATTTTAACCAAAATGATGGCGTCTTAGTTTTAATTAAATCTGAACTTAATTATAAGATTACCAACGAAAAATTAAATGTGTGTGGTGTTTCATTGTGTATCATTGACTTGAAAATTAATGATGTGTACCTTTTAATTATTGCTCTCTATAGACCAAACCCAAGTAACTTGATCTCCTTCCTCCAAGATCTTTATGTATTTTTAGAACAAAACAAAGAGGATTCTAAACTTCAATTATTTTTGGGTGATGTGAATATTGATTTACTAAAAGTAACTGATGTAAATTTTAATAAGTACTCATCAATACTTGCTAAACATGGCTTTACACCATACATTCAAAACCCTACACGAGTTAGTCATGAAACGAAACCATATTTTTGTAAAAACGTCCACAGCGTTATACCGAAAATGTACACTTAAATCATACATTGTGAACTGCCAATTACAGATCCACTACACTATCCAGTTACGTAGAAGTTTGACTTTAAAACAAAACTGGACTCTAATAATATAAATAGTACTAAAACCTTAACCAAAAGTGATTAAAAAGAAACTAGATTTCCTTCTGAAAAATGAATGCTGGAAAGAAATTTTAATTTCTGATGATCCACAGAATTCTACAGACTTATTTGTGAGCAAAATTAGCAAATATATTGAACAATCTAAAAAAATTATTAGCTTAAATAATAGTAAAAAATTTAAAATCAAACCAAGGATAACAGAAGGTCTAATTATATCCATAAAAAAAACAGAGACCGAATGATAAAATGGTCGAACAAATATTTATCGCCAGAATCAGAGAGGGAATTTAAAACTTTCAGAAATTCATTGAATAACTTGCTAATCAAATCAAAGATTGACTATTACTTTAAACAAATTCAAGACAATAAAAATAGTATAAAAAACTTTATCAAATAATTGCAGATTCAACTAATGAAAAAACATCTCACAAGAACAACTTTAATTGAACAAATGACAATGGAGCAGCATTTGAAGACAATAAGGAAATGGCAGACTACTGCAACAATTATTTCACTAACATTGGTATCAATCTGTCAAAAGATTTGCAAGCTCCAGAAAACCCTCACACATTTTTTCTTAATCCGGTATCTGATAATGAACTTCTTAGACATACCGGGTGACCCAGGGATCTGTAAAAGCCCCATAACTTATTTGCTATTTGAGATATCGACTTCCAGTTTTCTTGAACTGCTACCCACACTTATTCTACATATTTTAAAAATATGTATAATTGAATTCTATTTAAGAATACGTTACTAAATACAGGGTGTGCCATTTGAAAAAACGAAGTTATTTAACTTTAAAAGTTGGGTTTTTCTACCGCATTTTTTTTATCACCCAGTATAAGTTTTTGTATGAAATCATGGTTGGCTCTATAGTGCGAACCTTCAACCAAATAATAGAAATGATTTTAATTGTTCGTCAATCACTGGGGCAAGAATAAAATTTCACCCAGACCATGCATTTCAACAAATCTTCAAATATTTCGAAAACGGCAAACAATAGGTATACGGAGTATTGAAGTAACTCACCCTTATTTGCTCAATATAATTCAAAAATGACAAAAAATACAGGGTGTTCCATTTAAAAAAACATAAGTTTGGTCTGTAACTTTGTTATGAGACATCCTGTATAAATTTAAATTATAAACAAGTTTTGTGTAAAACATTTTTCGAAATTTTGAAAAATAAGCACGTGATTGACCGTTCCCAGAGCTCTGAAACACCCTGTATATATATATATATATATATATATATATATATATGTATATATCAGCAAAACCATGAATTATGCGCCGATAGAGCGACTGGCCAGGTGGCCAAATTCTGGTTCCGTTCACACTTCAACAGGTGGCCAAATTCTGGTTCCGTTCACACTTCAAAATAACTCCTGCTCTGCTCTGGAGACTGCTCCCATAATAAAAGAGTCCATTAAATACATGTGGAAACATTGAATAACCCGAAAAATGTCTGAATTTGTTAGTCAGTTTTTTTGGACAAAAAAATGCTGGAAACAACTATTCTAGCAGTGCGTTTTCCTTGGTTCATTGGCTTGAGGTGTTTCCTAAGGGTTCAAACTAAGGGAAGAATCGACTTGGAAGGGTCCTCCTCGTTTTTTTTAATCAAAATCCGGTCGCTCTATCGGCGCATAATTCATGGATTTGCTGATATATATACAGGGTGCCCGGATTTCGTAGGGACAACATGGGCAACTTCTGCATTTGAAGAGATAGAGAGATGGTCAAATTAGCAAAAAGGTGCAGGTTCGAAAGCTCATTAAGAATTCACCCCCAAATCCCACTTGTCATGGCCCACTCGTTCGAAATTAATATAAAAACAAAATCTCCTCATTTCTTTCATTTGCCGTAACTTCTCTGCTACCCAAGATACCGAGATGAGGCTTGAACCAATTTCCATGACAATTTAAACACTTTATTTGGCACTTCATAAAACCAATGTTATCTGTGCACATTTTTAGTTATCTAACAGAAGTTGGCTATGTAGTCTATTACATAGTCTATTTACAACCCCTGAAACATATCATTAACTATAGACCAATTAGCGTTATAAACAACTTTGGAAAAATTTTTGAAAAATCTCTTAACCCTACACTGCGCGATTTTTTCTTTTTAGATGAAAAAATGTTTTTTTGGTATAGTTTTGTATGTAGTTTGAGGTGTACAAACAAATATACTAACCTTTAGGATAAATAGAAATATGTTTTTAATAATAAATTCACTCAAATGTTGATTTAGACAGATGAAACACGGAGCTATGTTCAACACGTGGTTCAAGCCAGTAGCACATTGCCTAACTAAATTCTATATATAGAGCCAAGAGGGGATGCATTGCAATATAGCCTTTATACATTTTGTTCCATGTGGATGTGGCTAAATATCTACATAGTGCATTACTACAAAATTAAATTTCTTGTACAAAAATAATACATTTTAAAACGGTTGTAGCAGATCAGCTACATTGCGCAGTGTAGGGTTAAGAATCGTTTAAAACAGTTCTTTGACAAACATAATATTTTATTTTACACAGACAGCAATTTGGATTCCAAAGTGGAAAGTCTACAACTGATGCAATGTATTCTGTTATTGGAGAAGTCTCCCATAACCTAGATGCCGGTAGAAAATGTATTGCAGTTTTTCTAGATTTAGTTAAGGCATTCGACACAGTTAGTCATATAAAACTTATTAACATACTTGAACTCAATGGAATTAGGGGGGCTGTTCAGAATGTCTTTCGTAGTTATCTTACAAACTGTGAACAAAAAGTTAAAGTCAATGATACTATAAGTAATCCATGCACTGTTAGGGATGGGGTTTCACTATTATCAATAAAAACAAATGCCAAAAAGGTATCATATGCTGACGACACGGTTCTTTTTTTTAATGAAGAATCATGGGAGAAAACAAAATGTTTTGTACAAAGAGACATGAAAAAAAATTATGAATTGGTTGGACAATTATAAATTAACTTTAACCATTACTAAAACAAATTATGTAGCCTTCTCTATGACAGATGCAAATAGACCCTATTTTACCACTATAAAAGTTGATGACACATCTTTTGTAATCAATGTGGTAAAGGAGATCAAGTACTTGGGTATAATGATCAACCAAAACTTAAAATGGAATAATCATATTGAATACTTTCCGAAAAAGGTTAGAAAATCAATTTTTAAATTTTATCAATTACGTGAATTCTTGCCTAGAAAACTACTTATTATGATTTATAAAGCTCTAGCTGAATCACTCTTTCGTTATGGCGTATTAGTTTGCGGAGGTGTATATAAAAATACATTACAAAAAGTTAAATACTATTCAAAACTATATTTTAAAAGTTATTTATGTAAAATCAAGACTGTATCTAACTCATTTATTATACTTATAAGATGTTTGTAACATCAGAAGTCTTTATTTTCACAGTCGCTGTATGTACACGTTCAAATATCAGCACTCTTTAAATTATTCCGAGTGTCTGGGATAAGGTTAAATGGTAAATGGTTAAACTTATTTTACGTAAATTAAATGGATGATACATTTACAATTTTTAATTCTCTAAAAAATATTCCTTTACGATTTTTCTCTAAAATGAATAGGGGAGCTAATTACACATATTTAATTTTATATGTTAAATTATTAAATTATTAAAATGATTTTAGTAAACTTTTCTTGTGGAACTAATCACATACATTCCACAGTCGTATAATAAATAACTATTATTCACAATCACTATAATAATATGCGTATTTTTTAACTCCCAAAAAGTTTTGAAATTGCCAATTCCCTGTAAAGACATAACTCTTGGTCGGCAAAAAGATTTTGCGAACCTCTAGTTCGAAGTACAGAAATTGTGCTGTTAAACCAAACGAATTTATACATATCTTAGGTTGGCAACGTTTCTTTTTTACGTAAATTTCTCAGGCCATCTAATAGTCAATCATCCTAACCTCATAATAAGTGTCATTGTTCTCGTGCGTTTCATTTCAAATAAAATGCAATAGTGTAACGGCGACGAGTGAATTTCATGAATGAAAGCGTTTACTGGCATCACATCTTTAAATGGTTAGGATCATCCACCAATTTTACAATATCTACAGTTATCAAATGCATTTAAAGCCATTACAGGTAATCAATTTTTTGCCATTTTTATAAAAGATTGACGCACGTTACAAATTTGTTTCACTTTAAGGTGAAGTGCATGGAGCAAGTTTTATGGGTGCGAAAGTTATTGAGGGGAGGAAAGGAGGCACTAAAAGTGATAAAGGAAATTGAAGTGAAGAAATCAGAAAGATGCACGTGACAGAAAGGGAAAAAATTAAATACAAGAAGAGTATAAATATAATGGAAATGTAAATATAAAAGAATTGTAAATAAATGGATTATATGCCAATACAAAGGATTAATAATAAATAAAATAAAAATTTAGGGTCCGATTTATGATTGGTGCACCACTTTAAGAATGTCTTACTTTTAAAATCGATTATATGTAGTTTTTGTAACCAAATCAAACAATTTTACTTTTATTATTACGTTTCGTGATTGTGAATAAAATAGTATACATACCTCGCGAAAACACAATTTCAACCTTGTGCATCTTGGTTTGCAATCAGTTCCCTCGGCTGTAATGTTGTGTTTTCCGATTAGTACTAAATAGAAGTTAAAATTTCCTCTTCACCAACACGTGTTATTTCTTATTAAACTATTCAATTATTGGCTTAGATGTACTGCGAGTATGTAATCCAATAAAAGCAGCTTGATTTTACAAGGTTTCTTATTTTTATGATAGTAAAACAGTTTTATTGATGGTATTGTGCCATTGAGATGTGGCTTGGAAGGTCGGTAAATAAATTAAAGGGTGTTAATGCCCGAAATGTGCCTCTCGATGTCGAGCAGACCATTTCTTGTTTCTGCAGGTTTAACTTTTACATAATTTTTTAATAAAATTAGTAGTAACAATACGGATTAAGTTTGATTTTTCATTTTGTACTCAATAATGCTAGTAATTTTAAAGATCGACATTGTATCTAATGCACCTTTAATTTTATCCAATATTTAATTTTTGTTTTGTAGAAAGGCGAGACGCAAAGAAAGAGAAGGCACAGATGCTACAAATACAGGAGATTCAAAGCTATACTTAGAATCGGCGGTTCTTGAAAGTAAATTACCTGAGATGGACATGAGGCTTCTGGTGGATTTACCGGCGGGCTTAGATTATAATGAATGGTTGGCATCTCACAGTAAGCATAGAACATGTTATTTACAAAATGTGTACTGAACTGTTGACCTTGATTATTTATTTATTTCAGCAATGGCTTTGTTTGATCACGTGAATTTAGTATATGGAACTGTTAGTGAATTTTGTACTATAAGTGATTGTCCCGACATGACAGGACCTGGTCAAAGGTAATTAAGTGATTTGATTATTTGTATAATCTAAAATCAATTATCTTTTCAGGACATATTTGTGGTTCGATGAAAAGGGTAAAAAAACCAGAGTTGCTGCCCCACAGTATATAGATTATGTAATGACTTTTACTCAGAAAACGATTAGTGATGAAACCATTTTTCCTACTAAATATGGTAAGCTTTTCTTGACATTGTTGAGAACAGATTTATTCAGACCATATTTATTCTTATTATAGCTAATGAATTTCCTTCATCTTTCGAATCAATCGTAAGAAAAATAGTGAGGTTACTGTTCCACGTGGTAGCGCACCTGTATGCCGCGCACTTTAAGGAGGTCGTCCTTTTAGGCTTGCATGCACACTTAAATTTAACTTTTGCACACTTGACAGCTTTACATCATCGCTTCTCGCTCATAGAACCTAAGGAGACGGAGGTGCTGAGAGACTTGGAGGTCGCCTTGAGGCTGACTGAGGATAGCAGCCAGGAGGCGGCAGCCGCTCCAGCCGATAACGAGTCAATAGATAACGTGGATTCAGATAGTAAATCTCATAACGCAGACAATACAGCTGGTGAGTTAATACTTTTAAAAGGTGAGAGCGAATGAAATAATTTGAAATTTTCAGGTACAGATTCAAAATCGTAGTGGCTAAATGAGCCTGTAAGGACACCCAGCAAAATTAGGCTAAAAGAAAAAACCTTAGCAATTTTAACCATTAGAGCATGTGATTTTCCAAGACATATTAGTGACTTCTATATTAATTTTTTTTAGCGCTATTTTATTTATTGTTTTACCCTTTTTTTAATTTATATGATAAATTTATAAATAAAATCTATTTTAATTAGAGCTCTGCAGGAATCCAAAATAATTTAGAGGGAAATTACATTTTTTTATAGAGGGCATCGACTTAAGCAAAGCTGATATATTTTTTGCCCACCGGTCCGTTTTGTGTAAATAATAATAGGTCGAGAGGATATGATGTTTAAAAAAAGGTTGTATATTGTACAGATGAAATATGTACTTATACCAAGAGAGCACTGGTAACGTGAAATTCCTTAGCATTTTTATTTTGTTACTTTTTTTCCAAAACTTTTATTTTTGTACAAACGACACCCTGTTTCTCCTCCCACTCCCAATGAATATATGTTATGAAATTGTGAATAGTTTTAAATGTATAGTGACCTAAATATTTAAGGATCTTTGCACATATTTCTTTATCTTTCTAATTTTAAATATGTGATCGAAAGATGCCTCTTATTTTTCCTGTACAGTGTTGAATTGTACCTTAATGAATGAAAGAAATATATATATATTATTAAAGAAAAAAAATACTATGAGAACTGTAAAATGAATTTTTAGTTTGTTATTTGAATAGAATATGTAAACTATTAGTGATAGCATTGTTGAAAAATTAATAAAACACATAATGTTACTTATTTTCATTGTGTTCGCCCATGTTTCCATTTCTCTGAACAAATTTAGCTTAAAACACCAAACATAACATATTCACGATTAAATTTTTAGTAAAGTAAGACATTATATTTGCAGCAGGAAATTTTGACACACATCAAAAGAAATTTGAAATTTCAAAACAATTGTGATAAATACAATTAACATAAAGAAAAAATATCTATTAAATAAAAATATTAAATGGAAAAGCAACTATTATATGAGAAAATTCAACTATGTATAAAAATGTTAATTTAGAAGAGCCAGTTTTGTAAGTGGATAAAAATAAAGTATTATTACCGCAACGGCGACATACATAATTGGTCAAATTACAGCCTTCAACAAAGCAATATATCGCCATGGTGTTATTAACTTTCACTGTATCATAATATTAAAATGATAAAAACACAATAAACTAAACAACTAAGTCGCGAGTTCATAGTCATGTCATCGACGCAAAATGACTACCAGTTTACCTACCGCCCTCAGTGGCAGCGGGCGGGCGGGCGACGCGATTTTCTCAAACCTGTGTACTTAAATGGTAACGTCCATAGTGGCAGCGATAAATTACGAGCGATATTTTGAGGCTTTGCCAGTGTCGCCCGTGCGATATCGCTTTCACTGTGGAGACCCAATGCTTACATCGCCCGCCCTCTCTCACTGAAAACAGCGCCTTAGTACCATAGTTCTGTACTTGGTCTATGGCCGAGCCACCGTCACTTGGAGTGAAGCCTGAAGTTGGCGTTGGCGGACCATATTTAAATAGTAAAAGGTGGCAACAAAATTGGCCTACGTTACTTAAAGTTATATGACCCTAAATTGAACTTGTAGTCAGATCAAATCTTTGACTATATACTTATGGACTGCTTGCGCCAATTCATGTGTCTCCAAGCAACGGTGGCGCGGCGGGACCCTAAATGGTTGCGGTATGTTACTAAATTGGTAGCTATTTTGTGTCTATGACATATGACTCTATGAGCTCGCATTGCATATTGTGATACCCTGCAATTTATTCACACCTTTGAATATATAAACATTTATATTGTCAAATATTCACACCATGTCAAAATATTGTTATGCGAAAGGCTGCAATACGTCCACGTATATATTCCAACGCGGTTATAATACTCGTCAGCTGATGTACAAGTCAGTTGACTTTTGACTTATAACTTAAAATTCTGTATTAGATTTCCATCAAATCCGGAACTTCGCAAATGATGGGTTGATGCTTTGTTTGTAAAGAAACATGTTCAACGTAAAAGTGGTTTTCTTTTTTTTATCACGTGGGATTTTTAAATATTCAAGAAATAAATAGTGTATTGTATTACTTGCGAAGAGACCTTTCAAACGAGGTGTCACTTGACATACCTTTCCATTTGAAAAAAAAAAGTCGGAGGTGGCTGGGCTCTTCCGGGAACAGATAAACAAGCAGCATATACATAGAAATGAGGGCAAGAAAAAACAATACTTAGCGTGTTTCGGGATTTTTTGCAAAAATCGCCTATATCGAAGTTATCAATTTTATTCCAGTTAAAGTTTCCACACTGTATATGGATTGCTCCAAGTGACGGTGGCGCGGCAAGGCAGCAAGTGCTAATGTATGTTACTAAATTAGAGCCATTTTGCATCCACGACACATGACTCTACGGGGCCTTATGTTTTAGGGCCCCGTTTACACGGGCCACTTTTAGAAGCGCTTCTTTACACAGACATTTCCACAAAACGGCCGTTACAGTGTTTCCGTGAATATAGATGTACATTTGAAGAAAGAATGCTAGAGGCAATAAGAAAAGAAGATTCTGGGTTCACCCATTGCTTTGTAAAATACCAAAACGTGGACTGTTTTACATTTCGTTTAATGATTCAGGATAAAAATATATAAAATTAAATTGGAATATTTTTACTTTCTCCGTTACGAAGTACGAGAAAGTATTGTGATCGTGATTTTTTTTTCAAAAATTTTTTTTACGGAAATATCCATTTTGGGGTCCTTAGATGCCATTTCAACAATTTCTGGAAAAATTTTTTTTGTGTCTGTGTGTGTGTGTGTCTGTGTGTGTGTGTCCGTCTGTGTGCGCTGTATCTCAAAAACTAACAGAGCAATTGATATAAAACTTTGAACATACGTCTTATTTGATAATCCGAAGAACTGAAAAGCTTTTGGTAAAATTTCGTACACCGGAAGTGGGTGTTTACCTTAACTGTTTTTTGTTTTTTGCCAATATTTTCTTAAATATGAAAAATATCACAAAAAAATTTAAACAAACATTGAAGACATCAAAGAAATGAACATCTTTTGCTTAAAAATATTTTTCATAAAATCATTGCTATTTCGAGAAAAAAATGTATTAATTTTTTTTTAATATTTGGTTTATAATTATGAAACGTTAATAGTTACAGCAAATTTATGTTAATAATAATTGTAGAGAATGCCAAAATGAACAACTTCTAAAGAATAAGTTTTTTTTGAAATCTCATTAGTTTTTGAGTAAACCGAGTTTTTTAATTTGAAGTATAATTTTTCCATCTTTCATAATTTTGACGTTTTAAACGTCAGTTTCACCCGAGTTTACGCAACGCTCGAAGTACAATTAAAATATGATTTCAATTGAAAATAAACCATGAAAACGTAAATATACATGATACCATCAAGTCGGAGAAAGTAACATGATGGCCAGATCACCATTTTTTACTTTATATTATCTATCTATATAAATATTGTCTTTGTTATTTAATTGAACGAAAGTACTTCTTTATTATCTGAAGTGGTATTTTCTTGTAATGTCCTATTTAAACAATGGTGATGCGGCCATGTTACTTTCCCCGATATATTTAACGCTTAGGTTAATATTAAAAAGTACGTTCAAAGTTCTTTATTTAGGTAAACTTTGTCAATAAATATGTAACCAAACAAATAATACGCAAGAAATGTATAGGTACTACAAAATAAATTACCAACCATGAAAAATGAAACTATAAAAATTTACACTAATGAATATGAATTACAAAACACGTTAAAATTCGATTTCGAAATAAAATAATAATTATTAAGTATATTAAAATATCACGAACATTTTTTTTATTTAAAGCAATTAGATTGGTAAGAATTTTAATAAATGTGGTTTTAGATGTTTAATTTGCTATACACACCAAACAGTAGGAAAAAAGATAATACAATGTAAATAAAGTACGTGCCACAGACATTTAAATTAGTTATATCGACTTTTCAAAGCTAAGCAAGTAATATTGCAAGGTTACATCACTGGGCACCTGCTAAATGAGAGAGGGGAAGGCACACCATGTAATCTTTGCCCCATGGTTCCCACTACAGAACACATACCTTTCGAAATGAAACCTGCATGTTAAATTTCGGAAACACGATTTTGCGCGCCGCCTGGTGTCGGGGTGGCAAATTACTACGATTTCCGCCAAAATTTTAAAATGTTATACTCGACTATAAGATATATTTCAATTCAATAACACTAAAAATATAATCAATTATGTTTTTTGAGCAAATAATTGATTATACTTTTAGATAGTACATAAATGAAGAAGTTACAGGTTTTTGGTAAAAGAAAAAGATTGGATTTCACAAAATAAAAATAGGCCTACATGGAAAAAATAATGATATTCATTTATTAATAATAAAATTGGAAAAAAAAAAATATAATAATTCACAACAATCACGTGTTAGAGTTTCGTCCAGGTGCAATGTTCCATAAGGTCTCTTCGTTCTTTGGACATTTCTTTCAGGTGTCGTCACAGGTCAGTTGTTTGCTCGTATCCAGGATTCATGACATTCAAATACATAAAAAAGTAAAGTAATGTGGTTATATTGTCTTACTTCTTGGTGTCGGAACAGCATTGCAATTTTATTTTTTTGTGAAAATGGTTAACAAAATGTTTACCAATAAAATGATCTTGACATAAATGGAAATTTAAACAATTAATAGTCTCTTCAATATCACAAATGGTTTTCCATGTTTTAAGATATTCTTCATTTTTGGGAAATTTATAGAAATGCTCATTTTTGTAGTAGACATATTGGAAAAGAAAGAATTTTGACATTCTGGTTATTTACAAGAATATTTAATACGGCCATTTGATGTTTCCATTATTAATAAATACAAGTGTCGAGTTTAAAAGACAGAATATACCAAGTGTCTGGTAAAATTAAATATGTGTAATTATTAGCTCCCCTATTCATTTTAGAGAAAAATCATAAAGTAATATTTTTTAGAGAATTAAAAATTGTAAATGTATCATCCATTTAATTTACGTTTGTAGCAGAATCCACCTCAGACATAATAAAAATAAGTTGAACATTGTACCATTTGGATTGATAAGGCTGTTACTTGGTGAAATTCCCTAATGTATGTGATAAGTAAAACACGTGTTTGAGAATTTTCACAAATTTTTAATGTCGAAGACTGCGACATATGTTTTGCCACACAGTGGCTTCATCAGGCAGATGATCAATGGTAAGACAATACTACAATTGCGACTTAAATACTATATTGTTAAGGGGTGGGGAAGTTAGAGGGTGTATGACGGGTTGGGAAACATTTACAATTTAAGCGGTTATAACAAATTTTACAAGAGTTTATAGGTTTAACAACGGTGAATTATTTACATCGGTTTGATCATTGAGTAGCACACCGCGTTTATTATATTTATTAATTTCTAATTGTTCTAATAGATTTAATTTTTGACTTTTATCGCATGTGTGTAAAATTGTTGTTGAAACCAGGGGTGTGGAGTCAGAGTCGGGAGAGGTGGAGTCGGTGAATATTTGGGGTCGGAGTCGGAGCCGGAGTCTGGAGGCTGCAAATTTGAGGGGTCGGAGTCGGAGTCGGAGCAAAAAAAATTCAGGAATCGGAGCCGGAGTCGGAGTCGAAACAAAAAAAAATAAGGAGTCAGTGCCGGAGTCGGAGTCGCTACATTTTTGTCACAACTCCACACCCCTGATTACAAGTTATATTATTCTATTACGAATTCAATTGTCGAACTGCTCACACAACTTGTATTAGCGAAAATAAAAATATTCAGAAATTCGACGATGCAAATATTCGACAGAGAACGGTGCTTCCCCTTGTTTTTTTATATGATACGCAAAATGAATGTTGATTGTTATTCTAATACGACGTTGTTAACGTCGGAGTCGGAGTCGGAGCCGGAGCTGGTTTCGGAGACGGAGTCGGAGTTGGAGTCGGAGTCGGAATAAAAAAAAAATGAGGAATCGGAGTCGAAACAAAAAAAAAATGGAGTCGGAGCCGGAGTCGGAGTCGCTTCATTTTTGTCGCGACTCCACACCCCTGGTTGAAACTATGGCTATTGTCTATTAAATGGTTGGCGTATATTGACGTAGTTTTTTGGTTGATGAAGCTCTTTTGGTGTTCAGCAATTCGATCTTCAAAGCTGCGGCCTGTTTGTCCGACATATACCATGGGGCAATCACCACACTCTAACAAGTAGACTCCCAATTTTTTATTTTTGACATTATTTATGAATGTATGTAGTGTGTTGTTAGTTTTAAAGGCTACTGAAATGTTGTGTGTTTTTAATTCATTTTTTATTGCGTCAGAAGGGGGGCCAATATAAGTTAATGAATGATAATTAGTTTCTGGTTTACTATTATTTGAAGGGAAAATTAAGTTGGTTATTTTTTGTTTTTGTTTTTTATTTGAAATATTCATTATTAAGTTTTTAGGAAAGCCATTGTTACCTGCAATTTTTAAAATTCGGTTTAATTCGATCTGGAAATTAGATTTTGACAAAGGAATGCTTAATAGTCTATTAATAAATGAGTTATATACTGCGAGTTTATGAGGCATAGGATGAAAGGATTTAAAGTGGATGGTGGTATCTGTATGAGTGGGTTTGTGAAAAATATTAAATTCCAGTTTATTGTTTTTATGGGAAATGGATAGATCTAGGAAATTAATCGTTTTGTCAACTTCCAACGTAAACTTTATATTATTGTGTATATCGTTTAGATATGCTAAGAAAATATTTAGCTGTCTAGTTGTTCCTTGGATGTCATCCACATATCTAACCCAATATAAACATTTATTAAATAGAGGATGTTTACTAATTTTGTTTTCTAAATTATCTAGGAAAATTTCTGCGAGTAATGGGCTTAAGGGATTACCCATTGCTAAACCATTTGGCTGACTGTAGAAGGAGTTGTCGAATTGGACGCGGCCGTCTAGGCACACCATGTAATCTTTGCCCCATGGTTCCCACCACAGAACACATACCTTTCGAAATGAAACCTGCATGTTAAATTTCAAATCATATATAAATAAAAAAAAGTAAAAAAGTGAACACATCTAATAACTTGAAAAGTTACCTGTAGTGATTGTAATAATATATTTGATTCAGATGTTATTTCTTCGTCTGTTAGTGGGGCTTGTGTCGAATTTATTCCATAGCCAACGTTTGTAACATGTTTCATTTGAGTGACATGTTTTTTTGTTCGATCCCTAAAGGACACACGCTGCCTTATTTGTTCTTGGCTTAATAAATATTCTTTGAAATACTTTTCTATTATAATATTCATAAATCCTTCCCAACCTTTTATTTGCCAAAGGTGTCCTTAAAACAACGGTCATTATATTATTATTGAAATATTTATTTTATTGACTATTTACCTTCATTGTATCTTAAACATGCCAAAAATACTCTTGCCTGGAATGATCCCCTACTTGTTAAATTAATCCTCTTGTCGCAGTTTAATTTACATAGGATGGACATGAATGTTTCAGCCACGTTATTATTAGAATTTTTTCTAATTATATATGCTTTTTTAGTAGATTATCCAAACAAGCTAAAAATATTATGTTCAAATCCTAATAATATTTAAATTTGCTGACTTATTAAATATTTAAATAGTTGGGATGCATTATCAAAGTTAACGTTCATATATTTTGGCTGTAAGACTTACAGTACACAATTTAAATTCAATATTACAACCTCGCTAAACAGCATTTTAATTGAGTCTTTCAACTTTTGAGATGAAGCCAACAGTTTATTATCTTTTGACATGAATATATTATGCACATATTGTATGTCGATGTGAGGGCACATTTAAATGTAAGATTATAAAACAAACTTGATAAATTCCATATATGTATGATGTTATTGTCAAAACCACCTTCCTTACATACATATTATATATTACCTACCATTAATATGAAATATTAGTCCACTGCTATTGAGGAGGTCAATTTTACTATGAGTTGTGTCTCCAGTAATATTGCATATTGACTTATCACAATTTGAATGATCTCCAAAAATGTGATAAGGCACATTTTGAATATTTTTTTTGTCCCCATTGCTTTTATCAATGCATTTAAAAATACAATTTTGAATTAGTTTTATGGATGTGGTAGTTAGCATTCTTCTACCTTTAATGTTCACTCCATGGTCCATTTTTATTTTGTGGAGAGCTTTGCCAACATTTTTTATTAGATGGTTGTTACACTCAATTTTTTGTATTTGCGCACTATAAGATACATTGCTCATTATTTTTGAATGAACACTCGAATCACCATCACTACTTTTGTTGAACCCATCTACCATTATGTCAGGTTCCCTTGATGAAGATGATCCGTTCCAATTTTTAAAGCAAGTGTGCTCAGAAGGAGGACAATTTTTATTTGCAGCTTTAGTGCAAATGCTGCAATATTTATTTCGCACTCCTGCGAACAAAATCTTTTTTGTTCTATTTCCTACTATCACAGCCTAAAATATAATTCAAACTTATCAATTTATTATTATCATATTAAGAAAAACATACTGTTCCTGAAGCAGCATTGTATGAGTGACCATAAGACCGTTTGCTCCACCCACCATCAACATAGACATTTGTCCAAGGGCATCCACTGGCATCTATCTGTCCATTTCTTATGGCAATAGACTTCATTACGCCCAGCAGCAACCATCGATTTTTCTGCCTCTAGTTCCCAATGTTTGGAGAGGTTGTTTTGAATGTCATAAAACATTTTCTCAGGCATTGAAGGTACATCTAATGCAGCTAAAATATTAGTAGCCTGTCCATATGTACTGCCACTAGTAAAGGTTCCCCACACAAAACCTGTATTGAGAACTGACTCGCCTTCAGTTGGTACTGTGGTAAAGAAAAACTGTGATTTGCAAATGGTGCATCCAAGTTTTATACTGCTGGCCAACCCTAAAGTATGGCGTTGTTCCTGTATTGGTATAATACGTCCACTTGCACATTTCTTCGAATGTTCATATTGTAGTGGAAGAGCCCATTTTAAAATATGATTAATATCAACAATTCGATGACCAAAGAGAATTCTCTCTACATAGTTTTCAAAGCCCACTTCAAATTCAAGATGGTCACTACAAAAACATCACTACATTGCATGTTATATTTCAGTTTAATAATTGCGCAACAAACCTATTGCAGTCATCGTGAGTAGTATTAGCAAGACTGTCCCGTGATTTATTGTCATTACTAAAAGGAATGTTGACATAAATCAAATTATTTATACAGTGTGTATCAGCCAAATGGAATAAATTCGATAACAAATAAATGTGGGCGTGTTCGACAAAACGCCCGGATACGTCGATTAGTATTTTTAGTAGCGCATTTTGTTCAACAAAAACTTTTTATACAGGGTGTGTCATGTAGCAGAGGCGAATACCAACTTTCTTATTTTAAATGCAACTGTTTTTTTCACTTATTAGTTTTTGAGTGTATTGTAGTGAATTCTGTATTCAAATAATAATCTTTTTTACTTTCTCCGTTACGAAGTACGAGAAACTATTGTGATCGTGAAAAAATTTTCAATTTTTTTTACGGGAATATTCGTTTTAGGGTCCCTAGATGCCATTTCTACAATTTCTGAAAAAAAAATTGTCTCTGTGTGTGTGTGTGTTTATTTCCTAAACAGTTGAAGATAGGTATAGGACATGGTACATGAAATATGTCTAGAATTTTCTGAACAATCCAAAAATTGAATAATATACAGGGTGTTGCATTTAAAATAAGAAAGTTGGTATTGGTCTCTGTTACATGACACACCCTGTATAAAAAGTTTTAGTTGGAAAAAATGCGCATCTAAAAATACTAATCGACGTATCCGACCGTTTTTTCCAACAAGCCCCCATTTATTTATTATCGAATTTATTCCATTTGGCTGATACACACTGTATATAACAATCAATTATTGATATTCACATACATGACTATTAGGCAATTATCTATTTCATTAAAGAAAACTTTAATACTCATCAGATTATTCGTCAATTTTTTTTTAAATTGATTTACGTACTCCTTATTAGTTATATCTGAAAATATAACTATGTTTGGAAGAGCAATTCATTGTTTGATGTTCACTGAAGTTGCTAGAAAATAAAGAATGTCGTATATACTTTAAAAACTAAAATAACTCATACAAATCAATAAGAGATAGTTCGGAATTGACAGCTTTTTGCTTCTAGTTTACTACATTTATGCATTATTGATTTACGTACTCCTTATTAGTTATATCAGCTGAACGTACAGTGTGAGTTCATTAGGAAGACCAATTTGTTGATTGTTTTACATCAAAGTTATCAAATTGTCCCTCTTTTTCGAAATAAATTACCTATGTTGCTTTACAAAACCACACACAATAACGTATGACACTGATGTGGTTTCCAAGCTACATGATTTATTTCTCAAAATCGAATGAATTTGTATCTTCGCAATCATTAATACACTTGTTATATTACTACTGAATCATACTCTTTTTGTTAGTTGTATATCTTTAAAAACATAGTAATGTTCATGAATCAAGCAAGGCATTATATGTAACTACACAAAGTAACTAAAAAGTAATACCCATCAATAATGCAAAATTGTAAAATGTTGGAAAAATGAGAAGGAAAGGTACCTCTGTTACAGAGATGAAAGTATGAACATGCTAAAAAATTTTAAAAGTCACAAAAAGTGTATTGTAAAATAATACTAACCCAATTGGATTTTGCAGTTGTTTTTCCCAACGAGCTACTGCCAAATCTCTTCGTAAATTAAATCCACGTTTTATCTGATTCCTCTGACGGAGGTGCGACCCATCTTTTACAATACTAAAATATCAATGTAACATAAAGAAAAGTTCGAATCGTTACAAACTAATTAATGAATATATGTTCACTTTACTAATTGCAATTTATTTATTTAAGTGTTCAACATTTACAGCATGAATGAATGAAAATTTTATGTAGTGAAAAATTACCAAATGGCTTTATTTAGCTAAATATAATAGAAATAAGAATATTGCTTACTATATACACACACACCATAAAATTCACTATAATTAATAAACTGTAATTGTTTGATAGTATATAACACAAAATATAAGAATTCACAACACCGAAACTGAAGAATAAATGCGTCCACTGAAATAGGGTAATATGTAAACAAATACTAATGCGCTAATTTATAAAATAAGCGACGTAACAGAGAGGGAGGAATCTATTCTAACTTATAATCTGTTGTTGATTTTCTGATAATAACGGTCATGTACTTATTGTACCTTATATCTGCATATGTTATATAAATAGCATACCATCGGACATATTGTTCTTCAACTATATACATTTTCATTTAATACGTTTACTCGAAATATTTGTTTAACTTATATTTGCACTCAGGCGGACCGGAACGCATAAAGAAATCAATCTATTCAGTGTACATTTGATGTTCTCGCTGTTAATTTCTACCAACTCGCAGTATATGTGCGAGAGTGTGTGTACATGTGGGCATAGAAAAGATATATCTATGCATGTGGGTGATGAGCATCTTGATATATCTTTTCTATGGTGATGAGATTGTGGTGGAAATCGACCGCAACTGGCGGTAACCCTGATTTTATTAAGAGAAGTGTACATCACAGAACACATACCTTTACATTTTACTAGTGGCGACATCTATATTTTTATTGCCTCCATTCTTGCATGTCAGCAATTACAGGGGACCCTTAAAATAGTTGATATGTATTAATTTTTTTAAACTAGGCAACCCATCTTTCAAGAAAGGTCCCCCTAAAGTTTCTCGCTATTGCGTATAACTCCATCTCTTCCATAGAGTCTCAACCCGCAGAACATTTTAGCCAAGTCATGCCCTGCGCACTCCATACGAATTAAATTGTTCGCTTTGAAACTTACGCGCTGACCCGCTAGATGGCGTAAGCTTGTTATTCAATTGAATAAATCAAACAAATTAATCACATTACATACGCTAGATGGCGCAACATGGAAATATAATTAAAAAATCTACTGCAAATCAATCAACAGGAAGTGGTAATACGATAAAGGGGAATCCTAGAGCGGACTTTATGTAAATAAACAAAATCGGAAGTATTCGAAAACTCGTCTCCTTTCAGTATTCCACTATACATTCGTTTCCCAATCTGTTATAAACGTTAACGTGATAAAATGGCGCATTATTGTGCAGTGAAATCGTGAGAAATATCCAGCAGACATGCTTATTTGTATAGTTTCGCACACAGGCAACAGGTAAGAAAAAATGCAACTACATATCTACTAGTTATAATAATTGTTTAATATCTTTGACGCCTTTTATTTGATATAACCATTTCCAAAATAAATGTTTTGTGGCCATGCCAATTTTGATAGTGTAATAATTATTTATAATTATATTTTCATGGTTTATTTCCACCTCTGGCAGTAGTAATATGTGAGAGGGATGCTCCTCCTAATGGCAATCGACAACCAAGTTCATCAGTTCACCATGTGATTGTAATAAAATTAAAAAAAATGTTAGTTTAGAAAAATGTTTCTTTACGTACGTATTTCATTGTATGTTTTCTCTATTATAATAAGTGTTCATAAACAGTATTATTTTCTATTGTATGTCTAAAATTGTAATTATATCGTTAATTACTATTACCAATTAATATGATATATGCTATATTATAAATAAATTATTGCTATTTAACATAAAACAATTTATTCTTTGTATATAATGTTGCTCCATACCTATGTTCTTATTTTGTTCTCTACATAATTATTTTTATTATAATGTACATCATTATATTTACAATTTCACTATTCTAATTTGGTTAAAGTTGCTGCAAATCAGCAATTACATAAAAATGAGTAATTGTGGAGCCTTTGTCTTTGAATAAATTCTAATAAAAACAGTTAATTTACTTGGATCGCTCTTTATTTTAATTTTTGTAAAACTTAAGGGCGATACTAAGAAAGTTAACTATTTTATTCGAATTATATTCAAAGACTTGAAGGCTCCACAATTGCCCCCGCCCTACCGGGCAGCATTGAAACCCCTCTCACCCCACCCGCCGTTTTTTGCCGATTGCAGCGCCTCTGGCGTTGCAGAGTTCAAGTTATAATGCTGTAAATGTTTTGTACAGAGAGTGGCCTATCTATATTAGTTATCTAGGAGCCAAGTGTCATTTATCAATTCACGTTGTTCACGTGTCTGTGGTTCGCATAATTAACCCTATTGATCGGTCTAAAATGTCTCCTTTCTCTTTTACAATTTACAGCTTTCTCTAGAAACTCTTTGAGCCAGTGAAATCTGAGTTAAATGTACAACTCGAGACTGTGAACATGAACACTGTGAATTATGTGAGGTTGATTTTTTCCCTGATGATCACTTTTATGATCACATTTGGGAGTTTGATAAACTCATTTGAAAAGTATTTGCCGGTTTTTGTCACGCGCACATTTAGATACGGAAAATTTGCTAGGAACAAGGAGAAGAATCTATTGACTAAATTGGAAGTGCCAAAATCTTGGTTTAGACATTTTTATTTTTATTCTTCAGTATTTACTTCCATCGCACTCGGTTTGGCCCTTAAAGTGTATTTGTGGGATTCGTTGCCTCCTGTTTGGTTGAAATTTGCTTTGGATGAAGTGGGTGGACACTTCAGGGAGGCTCGAGGTAAATTAAATATACTTCGTAATTAAATTAATTGCTGTGAATTGGCGTGCTGTTTGTGCCAATCTGCTTGTGACTCAAACTGTTACAGCCTCCTAGAGATTTGAGATCAAAGTTAAAACAGTTTAATCACTATTAACCTCTTAATGAAAACGCCTGTGTATGCCAGTGCACTTTTTTAGCAATTTTGGATACTCTGGAGTGGAACATGGCAACCATAATATTTACATGACACTTGCTACACTATTGAAAATATATTTTGGTTAATATGATATTGAAAGTCATAAAAGACTAGTCCCTTTCCGATTTAATTTAATTTATAATCTATTTTATTGTTTGCTTGCTGCAACACTTTAAATAGTGACTAAATTATTTGTACCAAATTTATTGTTTACAGTTACTTCCACACATACATTACTAGGATTAACATTGCTGATGATCCAGTGCACGCGCAGAGTTTATGATACAAATTTCGTGTCAGTTTTTGGAGTGCTAAGTAAAATGAACTTTTCACTATATGTGGTTGGGTACATCCACTATACGGGAGCTGTTCTGGCAATTTTATTGGAGGCTCCGGTATTTGCACCCACAGGTAATTAGTTTTCTTTCTTTATATAAAAGAGTAAGACAACTTTCGGCATTACCAAACATGATGAGAATGGAAAAATACAAAAAATAAAAAAAAAAGTTTATGCTTGGTCATGAGCCACAACCGATTTAAAAAATGAATTACTTTGAGTGTTTTTTTTTATACTAATAATACAAATATTGTTAGCCTAGTGATGAGGGGTATCATCTGTGAATGAAGGCTTCTTGTTAATTTTCTTATCCAGGAATTCCTATCATACGTTTTTTTTGAGCTTCTAAACATTTTGATAAAACTTATTTGTAATTACCTTGAAAATTGACCAAACTAATAATAAAATGTGATGTGGCCATTAGTTACTTTCTCTGATTTAATAATAATAGGGTATTTAGTGAAATTTTGAAAAAAATAAAATGTTCATTTTGGCATTCTCTGCAATTATTGTTAATGTAACGTAATGAATAATATACAACCTGTTATTCAATAAGTTATATGTACATAGTCTTAGTAAGACTTAATTGTGCAAAGTCACAAACAGATTGAATATTCACATATTCAGGCTATATTTCATCTTAAACCCTTGACCGGGAAATTAATCAAGCTAGGTAGTGCTAATAAAGACCATTCAAAAGTAAAACGGCGAACATGGGATGATTTCTTCTTAATGCGGGTTACTGTTTCGAAAATATTTGGAAGCGGCCGTCTACCGAAACACCTACCTATCGCGCGCGACTTTATCACGTGATTTCCTGGCAAGGCACATTTAACTCATCACGAGCAACACACATTATTCTCGGCCAAGGGGTTAATTGAATTTATTAAACATTTTCATTTTGAGTTCTTTTTTCAAAAATTAAAAATTTTACAAAAAACATTTATAACGAAAGATGTATACTTTTTTGTAGTCTATAATACTTGATAAAACGACTTTAATATCCATCCATATTTAAAAAATGTGACCAATTGAAAAAAAACAAAAGATAAACACTCATTTCCGGTGTACGTAACTCTACCAAGAGTTTCAGTACAGATTGTCAAATATGTTCAAAGTTTCATATGTATTCATTCAGATTTTTACGACAATGTTGTGGTAAAAAATATTACAGTTCATTTAAGTCTTTGCTGCATATGGGATTACAATTTGAACCACCAAATTCAAACACTTACAAATTTGTATGTACAAAGCTAAACAATGGCACGAATTAAGAACCACCTAAAGTCTATTGGTTAAATACAGAGAGCTATGGAATTTAAAGAATGTAAATAGTATTCGCCTTTAAAATGGTGAACGCAGCGATGAAATAGAAAATAATATTTTTTTTGGTATGTTATTTTCAATGGGCCGCTCTATTCACCGTGTGTTCGAGGGTATAAGCTGTGGACCAATATATTTTTTGTGATAGTTCGTTCATATCTCGCTGAACACATGGCCCGACCGCTGTACCACTCAACCAAAAGTTATCGCTCCGCTTGTCCATGAACGTAGACGTCTTTCGAAATGGGAATTATAAAGTTTGTTGTTTATGCCCATTGTTTACAAATAATTTAAACCATAAACATATTTAAATATGTTTGAAGTTTAATTATATATTGTGAAATTCAAAAAAATACTTAAAGATATTTTATTAACAATTAAAATGATATACTGAATTTATGCTGCGCCACTGGTAACGACCATCAGCACATTCCACGCGCATTCCATAGCTCTTCCTATTTCTCGAATAGGGTATACCCCCTTTACACTTTCAGTGCCAACTTTAAAATGTGTGAAATCTCGTGCAGCAAAGAGTTAAACTATTTCTAAAATTGAAAACCTTTACCTGCAGATGCATTAAATAAAGACAACTTAATTTAATTAAACTATTTTTATTATTCATAAAAATATGTCAATTAGTATACTTTATATCTTTGTTTTAGAAAACATATTCACTAGATGAAGTGAAATAATACACTTTGAAAATTATAAATAAATTTAAGACCTCAATATAGCCTGAATATGTGTTATTTTGATGACATATTTTAATGTATTTTTTTGCATAATAATCTTCCAGCCTAAATAATGTGATTTCTTTGTGTAAAATTAATGACCTCCCACCATTCTAATAAGTTTATTTTTCAGTCACAAAATCACAAGTACAAATTAAAGATTTGAACTGGTTGGATTATGCAGCAACAGGTCTATTCTTCTGGGCTTGGTACCACCAGTACACTGTAACCGTTATACTTGCCAATTTGAGGAAAAACAAAAAAGGTACATTTCATCACAATTGAAATCAAAATAATAAATTATTTTTCAATTTTCACCATACAAAATGTTATTGTAGGAGAGGTGATTACACAAAAACATGGCATACCTAATGGAGATTGGTTCGAGTACCTCTCTTCGCCACACAATACTGCTGAAATATTAATGTATTTCAGTTTAACAGTGATATTGTGGGAGAATATTACCTGGTTGTTTGTGTTTGTATGGGTGCTATCAAATCAGGTAATTTTTGATCCTACAGTATTTTGTGAGAAAGTTCTACGAATACCGATTAATAAAAAATTATTTGTAGATTGAAACATCGCTGCTGAGTCATTGGTGGTACGAGGAGACGTTTAAAGATTTCCCAAGTAAAAGAAAGGCTCTGATACCCTTTATTTATTAAATATATTAAGAAGATATAAGATAATTACGTCACATATGCATACAACATTACTTGGTTTGCATTAATAATAATTATCATTGTTGGAAAAATTCTAGTTTAGGTGCCATTACCAGTGCGTAGGCGCGAATAATTGCAATTCCAGTGGCTCTCAACCTTTTTTGAAATACTTTCTCTATATTATTAACCATGCAGTTGTTAGTAGTAATTTACCAATAATCTAATGGTTCCTAAAAAAAATCCCTTTCAACTTAACCCTAAGCCATGCACGCTACATGTTAGTAATGCAATCAATTTTAACCTAAGAAAATTTAGAAACTGGTTGAGAGCCGCTGGAATCGGAATTATTCGCACCTGCGCACTGGCAATGGGACCTGTATTAGGAATTAACCTCATTATTAGTTTACGTTTTCCGTCCTGAAGATGCAGCTGGTTGTTACTGTTACATTTGCAAAATATTGTATTTTTGAAATTTTATAAATAAATTGATTAAAAATATGAATTTTAAATTTTTGGTTTATTTTATATTTGCAAATTCTGAACCAAAAAATAGCCTCCATGCAAGAATTGCTACAAGAAGTCAGAAAATGGCGGCTTGCTGCACATTTAAATCTTGAAACATTTTTTCATGCATGTGTTAGACAATATCTGACCAAAAAGTGAAGCTGGGATACTGTATTGGAAGAAACTGCGCATGATAAATAATTATCTCTTATGTGCAGGTTTTAGTTTTATAAATGGTTGCTCAAATTATAAAATTTATGGTTTAATGGTCATAAAAATTGTTTTGGGTTGATTACATTAGAATATGTACTGTAATTTATTAATTATACCGGGTGTAACACAAAACAGGCTCATCTCTATATATAACAATGAGCCTGTTTGATAGTACACCCCATTATAGAGGCAGTAGCGGATTTAGAAAAACCTCGAGGCATTATTATCGTTGTCAGAGTAGACTGCTGAAGGTAGCTTCTCTGATTTTTCTTTATTCTCCTTACGCTCGACAACATGGAACCATTGTTAGGATGAGGATACATATTCTACCTTCTCTTTTCTTCACAAATTTTTCAATATTTCCAATAATATTATCTTCATCTGAGCTGTTCACAAGTAGACTTCAGTCACCTCTGTGCCGTCTCAAGAGTGTGTTTTGTCTTTCATGAAGAATGATGGTTCTTATAATGGTAACAAGATGGGCCCTGCTCTCTTTTATTTGTACCATCGTCTGTGTTGTGTCCTCTGAGAGTTGCTTTCTGATGTCAAGTTCAGGTTTATCGTGATTCGCCAAAAAAAAATTGGCAGATGTACTTGCTTCAACTACTTTTACTACAAGAAGTGAAGTTCTCTAGATCAGTGGTTCTCAGCGTGGACCATATGAGTACTTCTTGGGGGGCCTTAGAGAAAACATAATATTGGAGGGGCTACAAATAATTCTAAGTGGGCCACGAAACGATATCTTAGAGATATTAAAAACATTTAAAAAAAACCCAGTGTATGGCATTTAGATAAAAAAATGTCTATATATCAAGTAGTTTCGTGGAAAAAAATATTGACCAAGTTTTTTTTGTTTAATATAACTACGATAGTTTTCAGAAAAATTGAAGTAGGTTGACGCAACAAAATGTTTTGTATAACTATGTCAGTTTAGCAGAAAAATAAAAAGGAATAAAAACAAACGAACGAATTGTGTATAATCAATTCAGTGTTGCCAGGAGGAATTTTTAATTTTCCCCAAATATTTTATAAAAACCCCTCAAAATTACGCTGCCCACTATTTACAATAGAAAATGCTCTGTATAGCTGTATTGGACAACGGCAATAATAGTGTATAGGACAACTTCTATAAATGATGTCACAGGTTTTTTGTAACATTTTCAAAGGTGTTTAATGTAGTAAAACGAATCCCTCATCGTTGAGGTAAATTACTGACTTCTTTACGGTTCTGCACTATTGATAATGATGATTTCTAGCAAATGTAATAATATGTTAAGATCACGGTATTCAGATATGATGAGCGACTATGAGAAGTCATATTAAAGAGAGAACAAAACTGGAGGCGGGCTCGGAAACATCACGTATCTACCCTTTCCATTTTTTTTGCTAGATACGATGCGTGGCTCACACAAAGGCGAGAACTATAATCATGCCCCCTTGAATATATTATCGTTATCAGCATCCACCTGATTGGAGAGAAGGGGATGAGCGCTACTCGTGAGGAATGCGTTGAACTAAATTTCGTCGCGCGCATACAACTTTTAAGCAAATTTAAGAAATCTAAATTCTTATTGAACTTGAGTAATTGGCAATCAATAATGATGAGTTTTAGTATGGTCACTTTAAATTTAATTATCTATGCATCAAACTCAAAATAAGTTACTATAAAACAATTTTACGCTAATTAATGACAAAAAAAATAAGAATTTGTTTTTTTTTACAATAACACATAGTTCAAGACATAAACAATTTAATTCCATTTATAATTTTTGGTTTCTTAACTGCTTACAAGATCAACTTTAGGAGAACAATATGCAGTTTCAAGAAGCGTACGAATTCCCTGCCCTTAATTCATACTTATTTCCCCAAAAATACACTTCGTATAATGTACCCACCCCATTGCACAGGGGTCCAGCTACACTCAAAGCTGGCCTAAATCCTAAATTGCAAAGTTGAAAAAAAGTTTCAAAACTAAGCTAGTTTAAAAGATAAAGGTCCGTAGCATTATAAAATATCAATAATTGAAGTGAAGTCGTACCCCATGGTCCATGATGAGCCGTTAAAGTCGTAAGATAAAGTGAGTGTTTTGAATGCATACAGCTTGTAAATGTAAATTTTTCATATTTGTGTACAAAGCATACAGAAGGCCTATGTGGAAAATTATATTTCATTATGTTTCTTACAACATTAAGTTGTAAAAATATGTGGCTAGAGTTGGCTAATACAATGAGTTGCCTGTGCTATACGACGTAGATAAAACGGTTGTAAACGCTGTAAATTTCAAAAGTTATAAAACGAAACATTATGAAATGGAGATTCCTTTTTTATAGACAATTTCAATATCTACATTATTAGAAACAACAAGCGGGACTTGCTCATACATGCTCCATTTCTTAAAAAAATAATGCAAAAATGCCTACTTATTTAACGAGGTGACAAAATAGATGTATTTTTCATGATTTTTTTTAGCAGAAGTTGAAAAGTTCACGAGTTAGGTTGTTCTTGAAGATTATATAATGATGTTTGAAGAATATTTTCAACATTTTAAAAGCAATAACATTTCTATCTCGGTTACAATAGGAGATGGAGTTGGTTAAATGAAGGGAAAGTTCATTTTAATGCAGAATAATTTTTTAAAAAGAAATATAAAATATTCCGACTACTTCCGAAAATATTTGATAAAACAAAATAAAATTTGTTTTTATTTTTATTCGACTTTATTACAGGGTATTTTAAGAAACCAAGAGTACTTTCTTAAGATACTATACCACAATAATCACCATTTCTTATTTCATTTTTGAGTAGCTTTTCACCTACTAAAATTAATGAAATATCACACTTAACACTAAATTGTTTTGCTATAGCAGTTATTTTAAGTTTAAAAAAATGGTGATGTCGCCATCATGTTACTTTCTCCGACTTGATGGTTTCATTTATATTTACGCTTTCATCGTTTATTTTCAATTTAAATCATATTTTAAATGCACATCGAGAGGATGACACTGACGTTTTAAACGTCAAAATTATAAAAGGGAAAAATTATACTTCAAATATAAAAACTCAATTTATTCAAAAACCAAAGGGATTTCGAAAAAATCTTATTCTTTGTAAGTTGTTCATTTTAGCATTCTCTACAATTATTATTAACATACATTTGCTGTAACTAGTATCGTTTCATAATTATAAACCAAAAATTTAAAAAATAATAATCAATTTTTTTTCTCGAATAAAAATGATTTTATGAAAAATGTTTTCAAGCAAAAGATGATCATTTCTTTGTTGTCTTCAAAGTTTGTTTAAATGTTTTTGTGATATTTTTCATATTTAAGAAAATATTGGCAAAAAACAAAAAACAGTTGAGGTAAACGCCCACTTCCGGTGTACGAAATTTTACCAAAAGCTTTTCAGTTCGTCAGATTATCAAATAAGACGGATGTTGAAAGTTTCATATCAATTGCTCTATTAGTTTTTGAGATACAGCGCGCACAGACCGACACACACACACAAACACAAAAAAATTTTTTCCAGAAATTGTTGAAATGGCATCTAGGGACCCCAAAACGGATATTTCCGTAAAAAAAAATTTTGGAAAAAAAATCACGATCACAATACTTTCTCGTACTTCGTAACGGAGAAAGTAAAAAAATTGAAAAATGCGTTGAACGAAAAGTGGATCAGCCATTTTGTTTAAAATCATTTTGATTAAACATTTGTAATCTGCGACCTGAAAAAGCCCCATATACTAAATTTCATGACATGACATTTGTCAAACTCATAGCAAGGGTTTTTATTAAATGGTAAATGGTTAAACTTATTTTAATTATTTCTGAGTTGTATTCTGGTACAAACGTAAATTAAATGGATGATACATTTACAATTTGTAATTTTCTAAAAAATATTCTTTTACGATTTTTCTCTAAAATGAATAGGGGAGCTAATAATTACACATATTTAATTTTACATGTTAAATCCCTATGTTCGCCCCTTATCCCAGACACTCGGTATAATTAGGGCTACATGGAATCATTTTTACCTCTGCTAAAACTACTGCAGATGGCAACACGATTATTACAGTTCCTATTTAGAAACCTTGATGTAGTAATCTATACATACCAACTTTAGTTGATGTTCCTTTCTACACTTTTAACATATCTACATACTTCTAAACGCCATCAACAAGGGGGTATAAATAAAACAAACCTTTTATTTGAAAGCATTGTAAATTTTTCATTTTTTCCCATTTTTCTTATATTTATAGCATTTATTTTACTCATAGACATCGATAGCTAAAATGTACTAAATTACTTTAAGTAGGGAAGCAAATCTCCCAAATTCTCCAAGTATACATCTGGAACTAAACCCTCACTGCCTTTAGTTCGCTTATACTCCTCCACATCTTCTAATTTCGCTACACCGGTAAGTACTAGTAGAGTTTGAAAACCGCAATTTGAGCCCAGTTGGATATCTGTGTTACACCTGTAAATTAGAAGCAATGCAGGATTTTTGGCTTTGTTGACAAATCAATAAGCTCACCTGTCGCCAATCATTAGAGTCCTCTCAGGGCAAATATCATGCTCTTCCATTAAAGCCTTTACAATAAAAGTGTTAGGTTTGCCCATTACTACCGGCTCACGGCCCGAACATGTGGAAATTGCTGCTACAAACGTACCTGTTCCGGGTACCACCATGTTGTTTTCAATAGGAAAGCTTTCATCAGTATTTGTAGCGACATAGTGGCAATCTTTATTTGCTAAAAGTTAATAATTAATTATATTTAGTGCATTTTACCAAAAAAGGCATTTAATTTGCATTATACCAAGAGCAATTTTATATTATATTTACATATTTTGGATTATACATATTTTTTTGTTATTATTTTTATATCTAGATGTACAGGGTCCTGCATTTCATCTCCCGTCTTCTATAGCTCATGTACTAATCAAGTTGGAATTTTAATATTTTGCAGAATATATTTGCATTCTAGAATGCATTTCAGGAAAATATTTTTGATTATACAGGGTGTCCCAAAAAAGTGCATCGTCATGATGAACATTTTTTTAGATTACATGCTGTATATTTTATTTGGGTACCTTTTATGATTGCCTACATACACCTATAATTTTGTTAAAATCAATTGAGTGATATCAGCAAAAAAATAAAAACAAAAAAAACAGTTTTGCAGTATTGGTTAAAAAAATTAATAAAGAATAAAAATAGTGCCTTGTTAAAATAAAATCATACAAGGTACTTATTAAATAAGGTCTGATAGTCCCGTTAACCAAGTTTGATTGATATAAATTGTACAGTGTCCAAAATTTAGTGTCAAACTTTCCAAACTTGAAAGCACTTTATTTTTCTTATTTTAAATTGGAAACCCTGTATATTTTTATGTCAATCCATGCGGAATTGAAAAACAAAAATTTTTCCTTATTACAACCCTATCCCAATTCCACTAAATTTTGGACGCCCTGTATAATTCATATCAATCAAACTTGGTTAACGGGACTATCAGACCTTATTTATTTATTTATTTATTTAAATCAAATACCCAACAGACCCACAGGTCCAGTTACAGGGGTGATATATACAAAGTAACAGTAAAAAATTTAATATCAAAGTTAAAGTTAAGACTAACTAAAATTACAATCATATCTATAAACTTTATTTAAACTTATTTATTTAATAAGTATCCTGTATGATTTTATTAACGAGGCACTATTGTTATTTTTTATTTTTTTTAAACCAATAGTGTAAAACAGGCATGTCAAACACACGGCCCGCTTACAAGTTGTCTGCGGCCCGGCAAGGTTGGTATCAAATATTAAAAAAAAAAATTAAATACAAGGTAAAAATAATTATTTTTTGTTTGGTTTCAATTGTAGTTTTTTTTTGGTAATGCGGCCCGCGGCATGTGTGTAGTACTTGATGTGGCCCTTGGCGGTAAACGAGTTTGACATGCCTGGTGTAAAACTATTTCTTTTTTGCTGAAATCACTGAATGGATTTCAATAAAATTATAGGAGGATATAAGCAATACAATGTATTATCATGACACCACCCTTTTTTGGGACACCCTGTATAATCGAAAATATTTTTCTTAAATACGCTTTAGGATACAAGTGAATTTTACAAAATATCAAAATCCTAACTTAATTAGTAACTAAGCTATAGAAGACGGGAGGTGAGATGCAGGACCTTGTATATTTTCTTTGTTTATTCTTTTTGAACAATTACATATGCATCTGTATACGTTAAATAAAATATTATTATCAATGTTAATGCAGACTGTATTATAGGAAAAATTCATTATGTGCAATCAATAGAGTCTACTTTTTAAACACCTTTATTTCTCATAGGTGCGTGCTTAAAGTTATAGTAAAGCAATACGTACTGGCTGTCTAGAAGCGAGCATGTTGCGGACGCCACTGGATGAGCTTGTAATCAACTATATCATTACTGTATTATCGATTGCGGAACACATGCCGATGTCAAAATTGGTTGACTAGCAAGTGTAACAAAGCTAATTAAAAAGTACTCTCTATAGTCTATTGGATAAATACAGAGAGCTATGGAATTTAAAGAATGCAAAAAGTATGCGCCTTAAAAATGGTGAGCGCAGCGATGAAATAGAAAATAATATTTTTTTTGGCATGTTATTTTCAATGGGCCGCTCTGTTCACCATGTGTTCGAGGGTATAAGCTGTGGACCAATATATTTTTTGTGATAGTTCGATCATATCTCGCTGAATACATGGCTCGACCGCTGTATTACTCAACCAAGTTATCGCTCCGCTTGTCCATGAACGTAGACATCTTTGAAAACGGGAATTATAAAGTTTGTCGTTTATGTCTACTATTTACAAATAATTTAAACCATAAACATATTTAAATATGTTTTAAGTTTAATTATATATTGTGATATTGAAAAAAATACTTATTAAATTAAATATTTTATTAATAATTAAAATGATAATATTACCATCGGCACATTCCACGCGCATTCCATAGCGTTTCCTATTTCTCCAATAGGGTATAGTAATCGGTGATGAGAACAAGAGTTTCACTTACCTAAATAGCTAGCGGCTTTTGTAAATTTAAGGTAAGATATATGTTCATCGAAACCTACAACCACCGCTCCGACCTCCGGGTCAGTTTTGAAATCCTTTAAGTACTCTGCGATAGGGCAGGTCAACACGTCCGGCTAGAGATTAGTTTTTAAACTTGTTTGAGATAAATTGTAAAATTTCAATTTAACAGAGATTATCCAGTTAATATTTTCGTAGTTTTATGATGTAATGAATTATGTGCTCTTAGATAAATAATAGTTATTTGTTTAACAAGGCAATAAAGATTTACTGACACAGCTGGAGTTTCACAGTCGCACGAGCGAGTAAAGTAAATATGCTTTATTACCGTGTTGAACATCTTTTCTTTTTATTGTTTAGGATAAATTAACAATAACTTATAATGCGATGATTTTCAATAAAATTTGGGAGGCCCTAAAAGTCTCATCTTATTGGTGCATTACTTTTAAAACCTAATCCATAACAGTGACACTTCACAGCCTACCAGAAGTCACTCAAATCTTACATTATAAGTTCAAAGCAGCTTCGATAAATGATGGCACAGGTTTAGGAGAATTGTGACAGTCTGCTTTCCTAAATCTAAAAATTCAAAGGTGCATGGTGTGACACCTGCAACACTGTTTATTGAAGCCGCCTTATTCAAAACATAAATAATTTTTTGAATAAATGAATGTATGAATTGTTCAAAATTGATCGTAAAATTGTTTCATGGTTGTAAAAACATTTTTCCTTGATTAAAATAATGTGATAAAGAATATTAGAAATTGCAAAGTCCTAGTAATATGTGAAATGAATGAGGAAATTTAAACAATGATTAATATTAATTGTTTAAATTTCCTCATACACTCGACATATTACTACGACTTTGCAATTTCTAATATTCTTCATCACCTACATATTATTATCATCGAAAAATGTAATCATACAGATTATATAAAGTTTTATTTGCAAAGCTATACTGATAAAACAAATTAGATTTTAAATTGAAAAAAAATTACTCCAATCATTACTTATCTGATTGTTTGCAATTATTATATACTAACCCCAATCCCTGTATGTCCAATTCCAAATTTAGTTAACTCATCCGTAATACCTTTAGAACCGACAACGTAGGCCTTTTTAACGTTTTTCTGTTTTAAGTACTTTGCGGCTAGGTACGAAGTGGATATCATCTCCCCCTATAGCATAAAGAGTATTTATATTAAAATCAAATTGTAGTCCTATTAAAAATACCTCATGACAAGTAAAACCCAGAGACTTCGCTTTGTTGATGAAATCTTCCTTCATTTTGGTAGAATTATTGGTCACGTAAAAAATCGGCTGGTGTTTACTTTAGGGTAAATCGACCCGGGGGCTGAAATTTGTTTTGAAGACATAGTTTTTTGAGCCGAGTTCAGAAATGTACGTTTTAACCCGCGGAAACGTAAGGGGGAAAAGTTATGCCCCCTTAAAGTTTCCATTTTCGACGGACAACTCGCACAAACTACGAGTTTCTGTGTAAAATAACTTGTAAACTAACAACTACAATCGACTAATAATGATTTTAACTTACGATTTAAGTGGTGAAAGTGCGAGTTTTATATCCTATTCTTCATGAAAATTCACATTTTAAGGTCATGTTAAAAATGCGTATTTTCATTAGTTCATCGTCCCACCGCAACTGAAGGAGTGGCGTGTCGAAATAAACACTCTATAAAGTTTTCTGTGAACTATCATTGCGTTAACCCTAGATTACTTATGTGCATTAACAATTGATACGAATTTTAAATTGTTCTGTTGTAAATCTATTTACAATTTCTTTATTTGTGCCCCACTTTTGTGGGTGTTTCTATTTTTTTTGGGAAAAGGTGCCCCTACCAAACATAAACACACGCATGTATCTTTAACCTGGATCCTAACGACACAAATTCATCTGGTAAAAATTAGGGACTTTAGTCAATGATTAAATGGCAATGTAATAGATATTTATGCATTAAGGGAGATATGGAGGTCCTCTGGCCCGGGGTTTGTAAGTCAACCCAGGGTGAAGAACAAGAATATCTCCCATGGTGCATACAATATTTGATTTTATAGTTATATATTAGTAATTAGTAAAAATATTCAGTATAGCTATCCGTAATATGTATTTGCATGGTTGCTATAAGTTGGTTTTAAAACAAACAGCTCGCATTTCATGAACTAACGTTTATTTAATTTGATTTGACTTTAATGCTTTAACAAAAAACGTACGGTTGTGAATAAAATAGTGAACAAACCTGGGCGATAAGTTTAATTCATCATTACCTACCAGTTAATGGTTGTAAATGGTAGGTGCTTATCCTTAGGTTAGGGTGAGGTTACATTTGCCCCCCTTTAGACCAGATAGTAGTTTTACACGCAGTTGATTAGGTGATGGTGAAGCCCCGTCATTAATACATAGGAAGTAGTTATACGGGCTCCATGTGGTCAATGGCGGAGCAGAGCGAGACCGGTCGCTTATGCTTAAGTTAGGGTGAGGTTAAGCCCCTCCGCTTTAGACCGACTGGTAGTTTTACCCGCAGCGGATTAGGTGAAGGCGAAGCTGTCATGAATGCATAGGAAGTAGTTACGGTGGCTTGCTGTAGTCGATGGCGGAGCGAAGCGAAGTGAAGCCATCGACCACAGCCGCCTCGCTTGCTCATGCTTAGATTAGGGTGAGGTTAAGGTCCCCCCTTAGACCGGCCAGTAGTTTTATCTGCAACGGATTAGGTGAAGGCGAAGCCGTCATGAATGCATAGGAAGCAGTTACGCTGGCTTGCTGTGGTCGATGGCGGAGCAAAGCGAAGCCATCGACCACAGCTGGCTTGCTTGCTTATGCTTAGATTAGGGTGAGGTTAAGGTGCCCCCTTAGACCGGCCAGTAGTTTTACCTGCAGCGGATAAGGTGAAGGCGAAGCCGTCATGAATGCATAGGAAGCAGTTACGGTGGCTTGCTGTGGTCGATGGCGGAGCGAAGCGAAGCCATCGACCACAGCCGGCTTGCTTGCTTATGCTTAGATTAGGGTGAGGTTAAGGTGCCCCCTTAGACCGGCCAGTAGTTTTACCTGCAACGGATAAGGTGAAGGCGAAGCCGTCATGAATGCATAGGAAGCAGTTACGGTGGCTTGCTGTGGTCGATGGCGGAGCGAAGCGAAGCCATCGACCACAGCCGGCTTGCTTGCTTATGCTTAGATTAGGGTGAGGTTAAGGTGCCCCCTTAGACCGGCCAGTAGTTTTACCTGCAACGGATAAGGTGAAGGCGAAGCCGTCATGAATGCATAGGAAGCAGTTACGGTGGCTTGCTGTAGTCGATGGCGGAGCGAAGCGAAGTGAAGCCATCGACCACAGCCGCCTCGCTTGCTTATGCTAAGATTAGGGTGAGTTTAAGGTCCCCCCTTAGACCGGCCAGTAGTTTTACCTGCAGCGGATAAGGTGAAGGCGAAGCCGTCATGAATGCATAGGAAGCAGTTACGGTGGCTTGCTGTGGTCGATGGCGGAGCGAAGCGAAGCCATCGACCACAGCCGGCTTGCTTGCTTATGCTTAGATTAGGGTGAGGTTAAGGTGCCCCCTTAGACCGGCCAGTAGTTTTACCTGCAGCGGATAAGGTGAAGGCGAAGCCGTCATGAATGCATAGGAAGCAGTTACGGTGGCTTGCTGTGGTCGATGGCGGAGCGAAGCGAAGTGAAGCCATCGACCACAGCCGCCTCGCTTGCTTATGCTAAGATTAGGGTGAGTTTAAGGTCCCCCCTTAGACCGGCCAGTAGTTTTACCTGCAATGGATTAGGTGAAGGCGAAGCCGTCATGAATGCATAGGAAGCAATTACGGTGGCTTGCTGTGGTCGATGGCGGAGCGAAGCGAAGCCATCGACCACAGCCGGCTTGCTTGCTTATGCTTAGATTAGGGTGAGGTTAAGGTGCCCCCTTAGACCGGCCAGTAGTTTTACCTGCAGCGGATAAGGTGAAGGCGAAGCCGTCATGAATGCATAGGAAGCAGTTACGGTGGCTTGCTGTAGTCGATGGCGGAGCGAAGCGAAGTGAAGCCATCGACCACAGCCGCCTCGCTTGCTTATGCTAAGATTAGGGTGAGTTTAAGGTCCCCCCTTAGACCGGCCAGTAGTTTTACCTGCAGCGGATAAGGTGAAGGCGAAGCCGTCATGAATGCATAGGAAGCAGTTACGGTGGCTTGCTGTGGTCGATGGCGGAGCGAAGCGAAGCCATCGACCACAGCCGGCTTGCTTGCTTATGCTTAGATTAAGGTGAGGTTAAGGTGCCCCCTTAGACCGGCCAGTAGTTTTACCTGCAGCGGATAAGGTGAAGGCGAAGCCGTCATGAATGCATAGGAAGCAGTTACGGTGGCTTGCTGTGGTCGATGGCGGAGCGAAGCGAAGTGAAGCCATCGACCACAGCCGCCTCGCTTGCTTATGCTAAGATTAGGGTGAGTTTAAGGTCCCCCCTTAGACCGGCCAGTAGTTTTACCTGCAATGGATTAGGTGAAGGCGAAGCCGTCATGAATGCATAGGAAGCAATTACGGTGGCTTGCTGTGGTCGATGGCGGAGCGAAGCGAAGCCATCGACCACAGCCGGCTTGCTTGCTTATGCTTAGATTAGGGTGAGGTTAAGGTGCCCCCTTAGACCGGCCAGTAGTTTTACCTGCAGCGGATAAGGTGAAGGCGAAGCCGTCATGAATGCATAGGAAGCAGTTACGGTGGCTTGCTGTGGTCGATGGCGGAGCGAAGCGAAGCCATCGACCACAGCCGGCTTGCTTGCTTATGCTTAGATTAGGGTGAGGTTAAGGTGCCCCCTTAGACCGGCCAGTAGTTTTACCTGCAGCGGATAAGGTGAAGGCGAAGCCGTCATGAATGCATAGGAAGCAGTTACGGTGGCTTGCTGTGGTCGATGGCGGAGCGAAGCGAAGCCATCGACCACAGCCGCCTCGCTTGCTTATGCTTAGATTAGGGTGAGTTTAAGGTCCCCCCTTAGACCGGCCAGTAGTTTTACCTGCAATGGATTAGGTGAAGGCGAAGCGGACATGAATGCATAGGAAGCAGTTCGCTTCGCTCCGCCATCGACCACAGCCGCCTCGCTTGCTTATGCTAAGATTAGGGTGAGTTTAAGGTCCCCCCTTAGACTGGCCAGTAGTTTTACCTGCAATGGATTAGGTGAAGGCGAAGCCGTCATGAATGCATAGGAAGCAGTTACGGTGGCTTGCTGTGGTCGATGGCGGAGCGAAGCGAAGCCATCGACCACAGCCGGCTTGCTTGCTTATGCTTAGATTAGGGTGAGGTTAAGGTGCCCCCTTAGACCGGCCAGTAGTTTTACCTGCAGCGGATAAGGTGAAGGCGAAGCCATCATGAATGCATAGGAAGCAGTTACGGTGGCTTGCTGTGGTCGATGGCGGAGCGAAGCGAAGCCATCGACCACAGCCGGCTTGCTTGCTTATGCTTAGATTAAGGTGAGGTTAAGGTGCCCCCTTAGACCGGCCAGTAGTTTTACCTGCAACGGATAAGGTGAAGGCGAAGCCGTCATGAATGCATAGGAAGCAGTTACGGTGGCTTGCTGTAGTCGATGGCGGAGCGCAGCGAAGTGAAGCCATCGACCACAGCCGCCTCGCTTGCTCATGCTTAGATTAGGGTGAGGTTAAGGTCCCCCCTTAGACCGGCCAGTAGTTTTATCTGCAACGGATTAGGTGAAGGCGAAGCCGTCATGAATGCATAGGAAGCAGTTACGCAGGCTCGGTTGCCTGGTTGCGTCAAGGTCCTCCCCCTTGAGACCGGGTAGTAGTTTTACCCGCAGTAGATTAGGTGATGGCGAAGCTGTCATGAATGCATAGGAAGCGGGATTCTTTGTCATGTTAGCACATACTTTCACTTTAAACACCCTAATAGCACTATAGCACACAAATGGAAATAACAGTAGCAATTACTAGAACGTAAATACAAGAGGTTTCAAAAAAATCAGTGAACTTATTGGGACTGTGTGAAAATCAACTAGAAATTAAGGACATGGTAATTTAAATATAAATGTTAACTGTTTAACCTCTTAACATACACATTTGTTTTATTATTAATATAGTTAATTTCAGAAATATAATTATTTTTATTTATATCGTACTTTATGTATTCACATATTTTCCGTGAGAATTAGATTGGTTTTCCGATTATGATGTGACCAGTTGGCAACCCTAATAATCACAGATAACTAAATAGAGTGTTCAGTTTGCATGTCCGTCAGTTTCGGCGGTTCAATGAACTGCACATAACCTTAAAATGAAATATTAATGTAAAGAAAAAGATATAAAATTCGCATTTTTACTACTCAAATCGTAAGTTTACATCATTATAAATTGATTGTGGTTGTTGGTTTACCAAAATCTACCCAGAAAAGCAGGTTTTGAGCGAGTTGTACGTCCGATACGAGAGAAACTTTAAGGGGGCACAACTTCTTCCCCTTATGTTTCTCAAAGTTAAGATATACATTTTTGGACTCGGCTCAAAAAACTACGTCTACAAAGAATTAAGAAGAAATAAAAAAACAGCCCACTTCCCGATTTTTCCCGATTTACCCTAAAGTAAACCCTTACCTAAATTTTAGGATAATTTTCTGTGAACAAAGTGCAAAATTGTGAAAATTGTAATAATTTTGGTGGCTCGAATAAATGTAAAAAACAATTACTACCGATTTTAAACCTTACAAATATAGTCACAGCGCATAATGAATTAATTATGATTGTGTTCAAATTTAAAGATCGAGATGTCAACAAAACGTTGTACCTTGAAAAAAATGTTAAAATAATTACTAGCAATTTGAAACTGTTTATACATTACGGTCATTTTATGGAAAACTATGTAACTACATGTTATTCTTTTTAAATGGATAGACGTGCGATCATTACATGCACAATTTAAAATTATTATCTACGTTAGGTGTCCCACAAAAAAAATCCACATCAAAGTTATGTTTTTTAAATGGAACACCCTGTATTTGTTGTCATTTTTGAATTCTAGGGAACAAATAAAGGTGAGTTACTTGAATATTTCCTATACCTATAGTATAAATATTTAAAGATTTGTTGAAATGGATGGTACAGGTGAGATTTTATATTTGTGCCACTGATTAAACCATTACAATCATTTCTATTGCTTGGTTGGAGGTTCGAAACGACAGGTAAAAATTTCCTTTCGCACTGCAGGGATGTTTAACAGGGAGATATTTACCTGTCGTTATACTACCCTGAACTTGATGATTTTATTGAGGTTAATGTTAATGCCACTGTAAACCACTAGGAAAGGTAAAGCCGTATTATTGCTCTAAACCTGGGAATACTATATGTGATATGGGTGAAAGGCATCATCTTTAAGAATTCTATCCACAGAGATTTTACTAACTTTTGCAACTCTTCTTATTGAGATGTGGGGATTAACAATTACTGCAGCAAGAATATAAGTGCATCTGTCGTTCCTTACATGTCGTAGTTTTATTTTCTTGATTGTGTTTAGGTTACGCTAGACCTGTCTTACGAATACGCTCTGCTTATCTCCGGAATATATTGAAGGATTGAGAGGCAGGTACAGAATATTTTTGAGCATAAATTCGTTGAGCAGCTCTGAAATATTATCCACATTCTCCCAATACATCAGCATATTTAATGCGTCTGAATTAGAAAATGCCATCTTTTTGACTCTTGGACTTAATTTGATAACTAAAATTTCAACTTTAATATTCTGCCTATGTAGACACACTCACAGTACAAGCGCTTTGTACTTAAAAAAAGTAATTTTACGGCTAAAGGATGAAACAATTGTAATTATTGATGATTGTGACATCTGACATTTGAAATAGAAACTTTTAATAGTTATTTAAGCAACAAGGAACGTAAGGACGTGTTAACATTTGAGGTAGGCTCGAAGAAATTATTCTAAATACGGCTTGTAACATTTGGGATCAAAATTTTTATAGTCACCTGCGTTCTATGGCAACCCGGCAACTGAGAAAACAATGTCGATTTTGTTTGTTTGTGTCAATCCAGTAAAACTTTCTGCGGGCATGAATATTAACGAAGCTGCGAATATTGCTTGTCGAACCTGTTGCTGATTCTTTGCCGTTTGAAAAAGCATTAATTGAATTATAGGTCGGATTTTCGATACCCGCATAACATAGACCAAAAGAGTCTATAAAATCTGTAAAGCATATTTCACCGATTTATCGCTATATATTTTTTATCGGCCAAGAATGGGAATCTTTTATAATGTTAAATAATCTATATTCGTTCATTTCAGGTTAAACAATAAATAAATAAAGTTCTCCATTTATTAAGCGGCGCACACTGCACTCTCGGGCCATTACACCAATCATATTTCAAAAAGTTTTAAAGTGCCCATACTTTTGAAAAAAGAAAAATTCTCAGGATCAGGGTATAATAACATATATTGTTTTTAAGAAAATTAAAATAAGTACAGTGTGACCTCTTTAATCCGAACATGCTCTAATCCGAACCTCCAGTAATCCGAACAACGACAACCCGGAGCCATAATCCGAACAATGCCTCGTTAATCCGAACAGCGAGTGAATCATTTGGTTTCATGTTTTCTGTTACCTAAATGATGAGGGAATCCCGAAGATTGATGTATTCTGCTATGTAAATGAGGGAATCCCCAGATTTCATATTCTCTAAGAACCTCTCTGTTTACTGTTCATTGTTGATTAGACCTTCGTCTGTTAGTGAGTTAAGTTTGCACTGCAGTTTAAAGCTAAGATGACTTCAAAAAGAAAACATGTTACTTTATCGATTAAAGAAAAGATCGAAATTATTAAGAGTTTAGAAGCGGGTACCACAGTGACCAGTTTATCGAAAATATATATGTGGGAAAATCATGTTTGCGACAAACAAGACGAGTATTCTATCCCATGGCACCACAGCCGGTTCTTTGATCAATAAACGAAAAACGTTGAAAATAAGTGCATATCCTGAAGTTGATAAAACGGTTTATACCTGGTTTTTACAGTAAAGATCTAGAGGTAAAAAGATGATGGACTATGTTCATATGTATGATTTTTTTACACAAAATTGATTTATTTTAGGTGTGCCCATATCGGGAGAAATTTTGTGTGAAAAAACACTATTCTTTTATGGTCAGACTCACAACGATAACAATTTCAAAGCAAGCTCCGGATGGCTCGATAAGTTCAAAAACAGGTACGGAATTCGGCAGCTATCAATTACAGGAGAAAAATTATCAGGTGATGAGGCTGCTGTTGAGCAAAAAAGTTTAAAAAACGTGCTTCCAAATAAAATAGCAGAAATGCAGTTGTGTTCAGATTAAATTTACAAATTTACAAAAACACTTTCACACCAAGCTGAAACATCAGCTCCAAAAAAATGAGCATGGAACGAGTTACATTTATGCCCTGTTGTAATGCCTCTGGCATGCATAAAATGAGATTGTTTGTAATTGGGGATTCTGAAAAGCCACGAGCTTTTGGAAATGTACCGCAGAAAGGGCCTAGGTTACCAGAGAAAATTTTAAAGACTGGTTTTACACAGATTTTGTTCAAGGCACTTTTGATTTTAGACAATGCCCCAGGACACCCTGAAGATTTGTGTTGTGAAGATAAAAAAATTATTGTAATGTTTTTGCCATCAAATGTAACTCCCTTAGTGCAACAGATGGACCAAAATGTCCATGTGTGAAGTTAAATTACCGCCAGAGGCTTTTAAAAAAAATTGTTGCTTCCGAATGTGCAGATATATCTGCAGAATTGAAGAAAGTTAATTTGAAAGATATTGTTATTGGACTATCAAGAGGATGGGAAGATGTAAGGCCAGAACTTATCCAAAACTCCTGGACTAAACTTCTTACACCATAATAATGATAAGATAATCTTCCACTATTATAGAGGAGGCACAGAATGGAATTGGAAGATATAGAAAGACAAATAAATGAGGTTAGTGCGCTGAATGAACCAAATTTCTGAAGATGTCACGCGACAATAATTTCTTGAATGGGCTATCGGACATATAGAATCATGGGAATCCACACATGATATGGCTATTTTGTAACATATTCAGAATGAATCAAGCCCCAATGAAGAAGTAGAAATGATGCCACGACATGTAAAGCACAAAGACGCAGTCATGAGTTTTGAGACGTGTTTGAAGTGGGCTGAAGAAAATGATGAATCGGAACACCACATTCTAATTCTATCGGAAATGAAGAAACGAGCCAAAAAGGCAGAAGAAGCGAATGTTAAACAGAGCAAAATCACCGAATTTTTCAATGTTACTTAGATTTACCATTGACTTTAATATAGATTTATGTAATATGCTTATATGTATGTACTTTATTTTGTTATTCAGAAGTAGTAAGTTGTGTTGTAAATTCTTTTTTATTTGAAAATAAAGCATATTTTAGTGAGAATGTGAAATTCATGGAGAATTAAGAAAGTGGATATTTTCCATAATTTGTTCGTAATCCGAACATTTCGATAATCCGGATCAAACTGTGCATTTATTAGTTCGGATTAAAGAGGTAATACTGTAATTGATTATTTTTTGGGATATATTTTATTTATTAAAAGCAAACTATCTAAATAAAGTTTTTTTGTTTTGGAAAAAAAAAATTTTTAGTCTAAACATTTTAGCATAAAAAAGTATAGAATAACTTTTTTCGTATCCATAAAGGGGTACGATATTTTTGAGTTCAAAATAAAAGTGTACTAAAAGTTTATATTGTTATAACTTTTAACACAATAATTTTCTGAATCTCCAGGACCAAAAGCCATGTCTTGATAGCCTTTATATCATAATACATGTGAAATTCGCTAAAATCCCTGATGTATCCCTAAAAACTGTGCATTTATTTATGGAATGGCCAGCTAGCTTCAAATTAAGCACTATTTCCAACATATCTCTTATGCACCATTTCCAAAGTAACTCCGTTGCCACAAGTCCCACAAGGAAATTGTATTGACAAATAGGTCCCAGAATAAATAGTTTTACATGATATAAATCATTGGGATTACGTAAAAAATTAATCAATTTTGGGATAGCATGTGAACAGAGTTTGGTGGCTCGAAAAAAAAATGTAAAAACAATTGCTACCGATTCGAAACCTTACAAATTTAACTAAAATGCATGCCAAATTGTCTGTAAAAATTGTTCTGTAAAAATTTGAAATATACAATTCAAGTGCGATAGAAATTACTTGTGAATATTTTGTATGTACATATTTAGATTTATATTTTTGTAAGCACTTGAATGAAACTAATAAATACAAATACAAATATATTTTGGGGTAATTTTATTTCAACAGAAGTAGAATTTTTTAATAATTTCGATAAACAAAAAAAATATAAAAACATTTGCCATTAATTTGAGATTATCTAAATTTACTAACAGTGCCATTATTATTATATAAAATATTTCAATTAGACTTTCCTAAATTTTTGGGATAATTTCGGGCAAATTACCCTAACATCGCTGCCAAATTTAAATTTACTCCTAAATCCCTCATAGAACACCTTACACTTCAGACCATAAACTGACAAATATATTTAAATAATTTCTCTTTTCACATTAATCTTTTTTTATACATGGCTATATTATACCTTACTGAGCATTTGCATATATGTACTCTATTGCCACTATTTACAATCAAATCTTTAAACTTTTGGGTGGAAAGACCTTGGTCGATAACCCATTTCACATCATAAGATAAAATAAAATAGTATAGTTGTAAACACTAGATGTACTTTAATACTGTGAAATAAATGTACGACGGTCATTTTTAAAGTAAGAACCGTTCTAGTTTAAATATAAATGTAACCAACGCTTCTTCAATTTTTTGATTTCTACATAACTATCATCATTTCGCTATTTTTTGATAACATGCTCGACCCGATAAAGGTATTTTTCCGAACGGGAGATGAGTTTGATGATCTTCTCGCCGTAGAAGTCAGCAGCCAGTCCATTTAACAAACCCTTGATCGTGCCTTTAACCCACCTGGCACAGATCTTTGCAGTCTGTAAGTGTATACTGACAATGTCACAGACATATCGGGAAACATGTGGAAAATCTTATATAGTTCATCAATAGTAAAGCGCCTGTTTTGCCGAATGTGTGCAACAGCTGCTTTCAGTTCGTCCGTTATCACGATTAGATGGATGATTGTTCTGTAACCATTATGTAAACGAGACCACTTCTGGACTTTCCCATTATTCATCACATCTTACCCATACCCTTCAAAGAGTAGGCAATGAATTTTGGCAGTTCATGTATTTTTTTGCATTTAAAATCAAAATCACAGTGCGTACTTTGCAATCGGCAGGATTAGTAATGGACATAACTAATCTTAAATTGCCATAAAATATCGTCTATCCCATTTATAGACTCGAGACTGACCTACAACATTATCGAATGTTTAGAGAAGCCATTTGTCAGTAAAAAACTTCGGGGAAGGTTATGCGCGGATAGGATCCACAAATGGTTCTTACTTTAAAAAATGATCCTCGTATTGTTATTATTCGGGTAAACAGAAAACTTGTGAAACTTGTAAAAAATAAATTGTCTCAAAAAAGAAAAAAGAAACAATTGCCATCAAATTGAAACTATCTAAGTTTATTTTTGATTTGATTCTCATTAATCACTTGATGGAACATGATTGAATATTTGTATTAAAAAATAAAGAATAATCACTTGGTTTGTTTCATTTTAATTATTTATTTCATTCCGACTAGTTTCAACTAACAAGTTAGAATTAAATAAATAATTAAAGTGAAACAAACCAAGTGATTATTCTTTATTTTTTAATACAAATATTCAATCATGTTTCATCAAGTGATCAATGAGAATCAAATCAAAAATATATTAAACGCCAGTGAAACAACAAGTGTACTGTACAGAAAACACCTTATAAAATTCACAAAATCCAATAACCATATATGGTTCAACACAAGATGTCTCCGAGAACAAGTAAAACCAAAATGCATGAAAATAACCTGTAACCATTAATCAAAAGAAGCTAAAACAACAATAAACCAAGCATACCAGTTATGGATTTCCTTGGAAATGAAGAAATGGTATTAAGTTAGAGACTCCACATCACTCACATTAAAAGTAATATACACCAGACTCAAGGTGTGTGCTTCATCCAATAGAGTTCGATTACATTGATTCAACATTTAGAGAAGAGGCCAATATGATTTCACATCAACAATATAGGAAACAGAAAGAAAAACTCAACATCATTAGAAGTGGAAACGTGAAAAATGATAACGCAAAAAGTACAACATTGCCCCTACTAACAATTAATAATGATGGTAAGCATGGTGAGGTTATAGTATATTATTAAAAGAATGAGAAAGTTGGCCATTGCCACGAGGGTGAATTTGCAACAGGAGCCGTAGGCAATTCACCCGAGTGGCAATAGCCAACTTGCTCACGAGTTTAATACTTTACTTTTTCGCATCATATTAAATATTTACCTATTTTTCTGTTTATATTAAATTATAACGAATAATTTTTCTATTTGGAAAATGTGGCAGTTTGCTGACAAAAAACAAATCGTAACCATAATAACAACTAAACTGTTGAGAAAGTAAAATCGTTGTCATGTCATTGGCTGAAACCTGTTGAGCAATGGAACCACCATCATTTGATTGGACGTCACCTGTTGGGCAATGAAACCACTATCATTTGATTGGACGTCACCTGTGGAGAAAATGATTCGGTCGAATAATGGACAACTTTCTCAATCAAAAACGATTTCACAACATTTATATTATTTAATAAGATGCGAAAAAATTCTTTCCAAAACCAGTCAATTTAACAGATGTAGAACTAAACTCTAGCAAAATAGATATATTACAAAAAGGTCTAAAATATAATCCACATTTAAAATAAAAATCATTAATAGAAACAGTTGGAATAAATTCAGAAATAATGTGCAATAAACTAAACTCAGAAATAGAAAAATCAGCTAAAAATAAAATAACAAAATTAATACATAACCACAAAAATAAAACAAAAAATATGTCGCTAATGTATTTTGCATTTGGTACACTAAGCAATTAGATATGGTTTAATCAATGGATCTTTGCGTGTGCGTCATTACCGAAGACTGAGTTTTCTCGCCTTGGACCGACATACGTTCACACCATTGCGTCTAATTTAACTTATTGTAGAGAGAGTAAACGCATGAAAATGTTGTCGGTTCTAGCTTCAGCTATCTATGACATGCATGCAAAGATCCATTGATCAAAGTATATATTCACAAAGTTTCTAAATGCCTTAAACATAAAAATTCAATTTACCACAAAAATCGAAATAGACGATAGTTTAAAGTTCTTAGACTTAACATTTACAAAAACACCAAACAACAATTTAATATATAAAATATACAGAAAAGAGACTTTCACAGACACTATAATTCACTCAACATCGAACATACCCAATCAAATAAAGTACTTTCTCCACGACCACCATAGAATTTAAGCATTCTGAAATCAATTTTGATTATAGAAAGTACACATTCTCACTCTTGTTATGGAACAAAACACTATGCGCTTATGCGTTTTGCATGTAATTCATTCCATAACAAGGTATAGAATGAATATTCTCACATCGTTTCGAATAAAACAATTAGCCTTGGATATCGCAATTGTCAAAATACTATAAACATAACCGCAAACGTGATAAAACGTAAGTTCTTTGTGTTAATTATTTTATTAGTCTATTTGATCTGGTCGAGGAGAAAGTATAGTCTGATACTCGGTAAGAATGGAAATTCAGATGCTCGTGGTTCCTCGCGCTCGCCTCACGGCTCGCGCTCGAAATATTCCACTCGCATCGAATTTCCATTCTAACCTTGTTACAGAATATACTATTCCATTCTTATATACATAGATTATTAAATATACTTCTTAACACTGAAAACTATAACATAGAATTAAACACAATAAAAGTAATAGCACAAAACAATGGGTATAACACTAGAATCATCAATCAATTAATCAAATAAAAAACCTTAAACACTTAATTAAATATTTTTATATACAAACCAACAATAACCAAATACATTGGAATATACTTTTCACCAAGAATTAAAAAAACAGTTCAAAGGGAAGGAATTTAAATGATATAATAAAACACTTTTAACTTTGTTTTGTATAACTTATATATTTATTTTTGTGACTTAAGTTTCGGTAATACAATTACCATTTTCAAACAAGAAGTTCTTGTTTGAAAAAATAAATATATAAGTTATACAAAACAAAGTTAAAAGTGTTTTATTATAATATTTAAAATGTATAACGAAGTAGAAGCCTCCAGCATAAACAACAGAATTTAAATGAATTTGAGGCAACCTCACTTGTTGCAGAAGCATTAAATAAATTTAATAAAACGAAATATAGCCTGAATATTTGATTATTCAACCTGTTCGTAACTCTGCAATGCAAAATTAAGTCTTACTAAGACTATAAACAAATAACTTATTGAAATAACTACTTCCCTGGATATTGAATGATACAAAAGAAATTTGCATGTTATTGCTAGCCAAATAGTAACATTGGTTCAAGATCATTCATTTCTACCAACAGGACTAACTTGAAAATTAAAAGAATTTAACATCATTGTGACTAACCCTCTAAATTTAAGTAGACTTCTTGTTAACAATAAATCCAATTGTAACATAATAAACCAAAGTGGAGTCTATGAACTGAAATGTGGTGATTGTGATACAATATATATATATATATATATATATATATATATATATATATATATATATATCGGACAAACGGGAAGATTCGAACAACATCGAAAAGATTGTAATTAATCAAAAACAAACAACGTAGTTATCGAAACATTGCTTTTGACCATTTTTTCAATTCAGAGAATCTGAATGTTTTACATACTGATAATAAGGGTCGCTTTCTTAATTTCCGAGAAGGACTGGAGATCAATAGAGCCATAAAACCCCGTAAAAACATAGTTAGCGACAACGAAGATTTATGGCACACTCCGATTATGAACACACATTTTTAATAAATACCATCTACAAATGCGCAATTTCTACATTCCTTGATAATCGCTGTTAATCAGAACTAGTCAGAATTAAATAAATAATGAAAGTCAAACAAACCAAGTAATTATTCTTTATTTTTTAATACAAATGCACGTTTGCTCATAATACATGCCAAATTATAATTATTTGTGAACTTGAAATGCATTTTTCCAAAAAATTTGGATAATTTTATGCCAACAGAGACCAAAGTTGTGTAAATTAAATCATTTTGGTGTGTGAAAAGAAAGAATAAAAACAATTGCCAACTATTTGAAAATTTACAGATTTACTCATAATACATGTCAAATTATGGTTTGTTTAAAACCTTGAACACTGTTCATTAATTTTCAGGGAATTTTATATGAACCGAGTGTAAAATTATGAAAATTGTAAAAATTTTGGTGGCTCAAAAATTGTAAAAATAATTTGAAACCTTAAATTGAGAATTTTTTTTATAATTATGTAGATCGAAAACAATATAAATATAATTGCCATTAACTTTAAAATGTTTAAATTTACTTATATTACATGTTGAATTGCGATTCTTTGAAAGTTTTAAATTCCACTTAACTTCGACTCTCAACTTTGAAACATATTCATATAACTAGATCGCAAAGGGCCGGCCCATAGCCGCGTACCTTAACGCACCAGAAGGGTCCTGGGTTCGAATCCCGGCGAGGGCATGGCTGTTTGTGGTTGCCTAGTTTCATTTAATTATGAATAAACATAAAAAATCGGTTGTGACTGTATGACCTACGCTGTCTAAGCCAACATTCCAAATCATTCATAATTCCTCAAACCCAAATTTTCTTCATCCTTCCTTAAAAAAAGATAACTAAGAAATTTTCACTGGCTTGTCATGATTATTATGATTGGTGATAACAATGAACAATTTTATAGAAAATAATAGTATATTACACAACTAGAGTTGTAAGTAGCAAATTACGCTCAAATGAAAAAAATATTTAGGCGCGCGTGATTGCTTTATAACTCGCGTTATGTATTATACTATACTTTACCCACGATCACACATTTATACGCTTAATGTGAAGACGAATTGAAACAGAATCTTGTCAAAGTGTCGTTTAATATTTCAAGGCTCTACTTGATTACTACAGTCTATTCATATCAACAAGTGTCCCAACTGTCCTGTTCCTTTCTGTCCCTTCCTGTTGCTTCCTGACCCTTCCTATTCCTTCCTGTCCCTTCCTCTTCCTGTGCCTTTCTGTCCCTTCCTCTTTTCCTGCCCCGTCCCTTCCTGACCAATCGTATGAGACGAATGAAGGGACTCAGCTGACGTTATTTACATTGGCTAATAAGTAAGTATACAGGGTGCCTACAAAGTCTGACCTTTCATCATTTTTTTTCGGAAAGGGTTGGCTAGATCGAAAAATCAGCGAACACATATCCTATTGTTTTTAGGGGAACTTTTTAAGCGAAAAATGTTTGGTGGGCGGCTCCTTGAGGGCTGGAGGCGGGGTCAAGTTTAGAATTAAAAAAGTTGTATGTCCTACGAAAGATCTGAATAAAAATAGTATATTGTACAACAAGAGTGGATATGATGCACATATCTCACGAAGGCAAGTTTGGGGAACGAGCCGTAGGCGAGTGCCCCAATGCCGAGTGAGATATGGGGGCATCATGTCCACTCGCGTTGTACAGATAACTTTTTCTACGACTGAAAACCCTTTTACTTTTCATAATGAATACCGAATACAAACATGTAAATTAATTTTTTCTGCAGCCGTCCCGAAAATAAAACTTTCTGTATGATTTATTAAATCGAAAGTGGCAGTTTACATAAATCGTACCGAAAGTAGTTATTTTCGGGTCGATTTTGTTTCACTTTCGCAACGATTTCTTTACTTTCGGGACGCTTTTTGTTACTTTCGGTAAGATTTTGCGTATATATGCCTACATATATACCCTTGACAAAAACATCGTATTTAATTATGACAGCGCTTGTCATATTACATTCATGTGTGCTTTTTTAACATAAAATAAAAACGGCTGCAGAAAATATTGTACGTAACACGTTCCAAAAGTGATTTTACGGGACTCGCAGGATTCCAGGATTTTCGGCAGGCGACGAGCCTCGGCTCCGCCTCAGCTCGTATTCGTCTGCCTCAAATGTTAATACGTCCTTACGTTCCTTGTTGCTTAAATAACTATTATGTGCTTGTTTCTGTGGTTACGCATGCACACTCGATCTTGTCAGAAAAAGCACAGAATGGGATTTTAACTACCTGTGTATGGGAATTTTGGTAAAGAAAGGGATTTTATACCCAAATTTTAACCTCTCACCATTCATGACTGGTTGGGTGTATCGACCTGGAACAAACGTTAATAATCGTTCAAAAAGTTTGAAAGTTCTAGCCAATCGTTTCCGAAAAATGATCCGCAGTCCAGTGATTTTATATCCAGTAGATACCAAGTGTTGAATGAGTTGGGATGTCAACATCACAACATATGAAATGCACCGTACTTTTATGGACCATCTCACTCAGATGCGGTTGACCTTCATTATCTGGCCACAAGAAACTTGATATTCTCGCATTTATTTATTTTTTGCACCGTCCTGTTGAAGAAACACATTTCTGGCATAATTTTGACTTTCAATATCTGGCCGTATGAAATTCAGGATTCTGCTTTCCTCCTGTTGATATACTCAGTTGAATTGTGAATCAATTTTTACCATTTTTTCTTCTTGCACCCTCTTGTAAAAAAATATGGTTTTGACCAAACATGAAAAAAATCGAAAACTCTGCTTCTCCGGCGTTGATATTGTCCGTTGGGTGTGGGTATAAAACTTTAAAGGGACTGGATCGGCTCTACAAAAAAAAAGACGACCTAGAAGTCCTAAACTCCACAGAATATCATGGCTGTACGCGTTTTAGTTCCCTGAATTATCTATTAACACTTTAGATTTCATCCGTAAATGCTGCAGATCGTACAACTGAAGCCATTTTTCGCTCTTTTTTCCTACACGGTCTTGTTGAAAAAAATAGCATCTTTGAGATGGTTTTGGCCTTTAATATCTAGTCACAAGAAACTAGAAAGAAATCGTAGACTCTGCATTTCCCCTGTTGATATTCTAGGTTGAATTGTGAAGCAATTTTTACCATTTTTCTTCATCTTGTACCGTCTTGTTGAAAAAACATGTACGAGATGGTTTTGATCTTCAATATATTGCCACAGGACACTATAAGAAAATCGTAGATTCTGCTTTACCCCTGTTGTTATTGTTAGTTGAATTAGGAAGCAATTTTTCCCATTTATTTTTTTCTTGTAGCGTCTTGTCGAAGAAAAATATTTTTCGGATGATTTCGACCTGCAATATCTGGCCACAGGAAACTAGAAAAAACTAGGAAAAAAATCGCTTTCTCCCTGTTGATATTGTCAGCTGTGTTGTGAAGAGATTTTTCTTCTACTTACACCGTCTTGTTGAGGAAAGATATTTATGAGATTATTTTGACTTCCAATTTCTCGCCACAGTAAACTAGAAAAAAGCTGGAAAAAGTCGTAGACTCTGCCTTTTTCCTATTGATATTTTTAGTTAAGTTGTAAAGCAATTTTTCTTCTTCTTGCGCCATCTTGTTGAAAAAAACATCTTTTAGATGATTTTCACCTTCAATATATGGCCACTTCCCCTGTTGATATTTTCAGTTGAGTTGTAAAGCAATTTTTTTCTTATTTTGCCGTCTTGTTGAAGAAAAACATCGAGATGACTTTGCCCTGTCAATATCTAACCTCAAGAAACTGGAAAAAATCTCCCTGTTGCTATTGTCACGAGCTATGAAGCAATTTATAGCTTTTTTCCTGTTAATATTGTCAGCAACAATTTATGGATTTTTTCTTCCTGCACCGTCTTGTTGACGTAAACATCTTCAAGATAATTCTGACCTTCAACATCTAGCTACAAGAAACTTAATAACATAGCAGGGAAACACTGACGATACAAATTTACATACACCATCGATTTAGCTCGTGCTTCTGATGAAAAAAAGGTATTACGTAAGGGTCTACGATGATTATTTAAAAAGTAGATTTTTTAGATTTTTTCCATTTCCGCGTTTTCTTTGCTGACGCGTCACTAGCTTCAAATAGACATTTGTGGTTGGGCAAGTACATTTTCTGAAGCGTCTTGAAGGGATCTTTTTAGTGACGTATAAAATCATTTTAAATACAATTTTTGAGCAAAAGTAAGAAGGGACCTTTGGGTAGTATGTTCATGGCCAGGGGCGCTTGTTATATAGAGGTCATCAAGAATTTTTAATTTATTCTTAAAATACTTTTTCGCCAGTTACTTTGGCCTAGGAAGATAAATCGTTCTTTCTTTCTTTCTTTAAAAAAGAAGGGGGCGGGGGGTATATTGTATAAGTGGCTCCACCATCAACATGTTAAACGAGCCGCCGCTGGTACGTTGTACATATTTGCTTGAAAGGTGTACTAGGGCACGTATGTTTATGTTGGTATCTACTTACACAAAATCACTGCCGCAGTCAGACTTTGTAGACGCCCTGTATAATATCGCGTACAGTTATAAAATTACAACTTATGTGTTACATTTTACATTTCTATGTACTCTGTGTAATGAGTCGCTTACTATAGGCGAAAACAGTTTGTAATTTATCGATTACAAAGTGGTCAAATGAGTTACGTTTCTATACAGCTATGAGAAATTTGTGCAGGCAAGCAATTAGCAACAATAAAAGTGAATAGTTTAATATGTCAACAATTTTTCAGCAACTCTGAAATTTCTTGGCAATAGTTGATGTACAATTGATTACATTTTGAAGGCCAAGTGTCACTTCTAAAAGAAATTATCTCTTTCATATCATCTGAGAGTTTATTTTAGTTTACCTTATTTATCGCATTAGTTTGCAGCCTTTTATTGTTTGACCTAATTGTTAGTTAAAAATGCCGCGAGTGCGAAGACGTGGAAATTTTTATCAAATTACACCATTTGAAAGAGGACGAATTATCGGAATGCGTGAGGCTGGTTTAGGATTCCGTGAAATTGGCTGACATGTCTGTCGACCACACGTCAGTGTAAGTCGAATTTGGAGAGATTGGCAGGAAGAAAGCCTAGAAGCTCGCCGTAGAGGCAGTGGACGTCCCAGAGTGACACAATAACGTGAAGATCGACTCTTAAGGAGGTGCAATTCCAGATCCTGCAGAACCAACTCGATCGATTGCAATAAATTGGTTAAGAGCAATTGGTCATAGAGTCTCCATGATAATCTAATATGCTACGGAGGAAGGACCCCTTTAATATTCATTCTGGGCACATTAAACGCACACCGTTGCATTGATACAGTCTTGGAACCCATTCTACTTCCATTCATCCAAGACCATCCAAGGGCAATTTTCCAGCAAGATAATGCGCGACCTCATATTGCTATCGTAACTACAGACTTCCTAGAACGAAACAACATTAATCGTTTGCCTTGGCCATCGAGATCACCGGACTTGAACCCCATAGAACATGTCTGGGATACAATGGACAGAAGATTGCGTCGTTTACAGCATCTTTCAAACACTCAAGATGAATTGCGTCACCAGCTTCAGATAGCCTGGGACGAGCTGCCTCAAGATGCATTAGACCATCTGATTTCTAGCATGCCCAGAAGGGTTGCTGAATGCATAAGAGCACGCGGAGATGTAACTCATTATTAATTTTTTTCTTAATAAATATTATTTTTCTATTAAAAATTAATCAATTGTATATCAACTTACACTAACTATTTATAGAAATTTCAGAGTTCTGCTTCCACTCCTTCAGGGTGTTTTTTTTTAAACCCGGTGTATTTGGGGTGTATGAACAGAAACTCAAAAACATTCTAGGTAAAATGCCATTTGTCGGTTTCTAGTGATAGTTACTCGCATAACTCGCCGGCCTGTTAAGTGTTAACAAAAAATATACATCGCAATACAAATTTACGTGTCACACGCGTAAATTTAACAGTGTGTGTGTGTGTGTGTGAGTGGATAAAACAAAACTGGTTGTATGCCACTAGAATCGCAAATTTTGCACATGCACGTTTGCAACTGGCATCTATACTGGTATTTTGTCAAAAAAAGATACATTTTGGGTTTGTTAGAATTTGTTAAAACTAATAATGTTAGTAGGTAATAACAATAATCATGATCCAAATGTGTTTTCACGAAATGCTGCCTTCCATTTCAACGATTTAACATTAAAGCTTGAACCCTCTATTTGTTTTTAAACTTTCAAATTTAGTATCAGTTTAACATTATTTTCTATTAATGCCATAGCAAATTACTACAGGTTCGCAGTAAATTATTTCTTCCAAATAGCTCCAGAAATGGAACTCTAATGGATTCTGATCCAGTAATCTAGGAAGTCAAGATATGGGTCTACCTCTTCTAATCCAGCTTTCAAGAAGGTTTTCATTCAAAAATGTTTTGTACTTCAACATGTGACGATGCTTTACCATGTCGGTACCAAGCATTTCATGTAACTGCTGAAGGAATTTCACCTAGCAGTTGCATTGGTAAATGTTCTAAAAATTAGGCAAAATGTGTAGACCAATTACATTATTAAATTTGATTTCAGGCATCATATTAGCATGATTACAGCAAAGGCATTGCAGATGGTTGGCTTTATACGAAGAGTTACTTTTAAATTTAAATGTATTCGTACCTACATGACTCTATATACCACCTTGGTCAGGTCAATTATTGATTACTGCTGTGTGATTTGGTCTCCCCACTACCAGTGTCACATTGAAAGACTTGAAAGTATCCAGTGAAAGATGGTAAAAGTGATTTGCTTTCGTAGAAATATATGCTATGATATAGCTCTTACATATCTTGGTCTCCTGCCTCTTTACAATCGTAGGATTTATTTTTCTTTGTGCTTTGCTTTTCGGGTACTAAATGGGCTCATCGACTCATTTATAGTGTCCTGTATCTCTATAAGAGTTCCGAACTGCACGACAAGATGCCAAAAACTTCTAGTATGGGAAAGTCACAAAACCGGGTACGGATTTAATTGTCCACGTAATTCTCTCATAAGGCATGTTAATTCTTATTGCGACTCTATTGACGTTTTTGGCATCTCAGTGAGTGCTTTTAAATCGATATGCCGGAAAGCTATTGAGAGCACCTTTACGCCAAGGTTATAAATTATTTTGTACATTTTTGTATTGTTTTTATTGTGTATTTTAATTGTTATGTTATTGTACTGTACTGGCCATCCGTAATAAATGACTATGACTATTATTTAATAATCCAGCTCAAATACATTGGAACATTCGTGTTTGTTTCTATTTATTTCTCGATAACGGAGGATATTCTTTTTTGCCACCTCAATCAAATCCCATCGACATGGGCATCACTTTTGAATCACTGTGTATACAATAAGGCCATATAGTAAGATAAAGCATTCGTGTGTAATAACATGTAAAGCTGGACGACAGGGCATTTTAGTTGCAATAAAAAACTCGTTATTAAATATTTTATTATAAGATTTTCTATTCTTACTATTTTCTATTCGTCATTAAAGATGAAAAATTATTTTTTTACCATCCAAAACAGAGACCGTTTGCATGTGATGTAAATGGATGCACGAAAACCTACACCAATTCCTCACATTTGCGTCGTCATAAATTAATGACGCACGATGAGAAAAGGGAGAAAATTCCTTGCACCTCTCCCGGATGCTACATGGAATTTTACAATAGGAGCAATATGAAGCGCCATTTCGCCCGTTTTCATGACAAAAACAGGACAGCCCCATATGTGTGCAAAGAATGTAATGAGGGTTTTACGAAAAAGAAGAAACTTCAAAGGCACTTGTTTATACACACTGGAGTTTTTGAACATGAATGCGACATTTGCAAACTTAAGTTTTCCGGGAAATCGAATTTGAGCTCTCACAAAAGGACGCACACCATTTACACTTGTGATTGCGGTGAGACTTTTGAAAGGTGGTCTGTTCTATTAAAGCACAAGAGGGAAATGCATAAACCAGGTAGGGGGTATCTACAGTAAGATCAGAAAGTCGAAAATAGTTGGCAGCACATGTTCTGAAAATCCCTATAATAATTCAAGTAAAATTATATTGGTTGTCTGGAAATCTCCAATACAATGCAGTGTAATTTTGTTGATTTTGACGTCTTGTGATTTTTTAAAAATAGTTTTGTTTGTTAAATACAAGAAAACGAAATGTAGCCTGAATATATGAATATTCAACCTGTTCGTTACTCTGCAAGCAAAAAATCAAGTCTTACTAAGACTATAAACAAATAACTTATTGAAACAACTACTTCCCTGGCTAGTGCCACGCCGGATATTGAATGATACAAAAGAAATTTGCATGTTATTACTAGTACTACTAGATAATAACATTGGTTTTAAGATCGTTTATTTCTACATACAAGACTAACTTAGAAAATTATTCTGAAATGAAATGTGAAACTTTAAACTGTAAATGTTATTATTATTACTAGTAATAACATGCAAATTTCTAATTTGTTAATTAGTTTTGTTTGTTTTTATCTGCCGATTTTGCCTATTTTAAACATTAGCAGTTATTGCCAGAACTGATCATCACTATTAATCAACGTTTAAGATTCATAATCTAGCTGTTTTCTTTAAATTTCAGGGGTTTCCATGCCAAAATTCCCATTCTTAGTGACCCCACCGAACTTTAGGTAGTTGGGTTATGTTTTAAGGGCTACTAACTATTTTAGACTTTTTGATCTCACGATATATTTTTAATTAAAAGTATGGTTGCGACCAATTGCTAGATGGCAATCGATAATTACTTCGTTGAAAAATTCACTATATTTTAACTACAACTAATTATTATTATATATTTTTAGTAACAAAATGTGATGAATGTGGAAAAGTTTTAAACTCAAAAAGGTCCCTGGCGAGACATAAAAAGCAAGTACACGTAACACCAGAAGAAACTTTGGTGTATTCATGCCATTATGAGAACTGCGAAAGAACCTATATTTACAGAAGAAACCTTGTATATCATATAAAAATATTTCACCAAAAACATACAAAGAAGAAAATCCCGTGTCCTATAGAAAATTGTGGAGCTGTACTATCAAAAATGGTAAATCTGAGTTTTGTACAAATATACCTTTCAGCTTATTGATAAATGTTTTCAGCAAAATCTGAAAAAACACTTGGACGTGCACAAGAACGGTGTGAAGCGGAAAGCAGTAAGGGCAGTTAGAAAAGATGCAGGAATACCGAGAACGAGTACTGCTGGTGTCTTATCAGGTGTGAGTTTGCCTGAAAGTGTTAACAAATTGTTGATCAGTGGGGAGAAAATTGATGTTGTTGCCCTGCAAGAAGAACAAGAAAGAGGAGTTTAATTTTAAGAGTTAATAATGTTTTATTAAATAAAGACAAAAAGTACCCTGAATGTATGAATATTCAACCTGTTAGTAAATTAAGTCTTATAACAACTGAAAACAAATCTTATTGATGTAACTAAAGTATGTTCATTAAAAAAAAAACCTCAAGTGCCATGATTTTTTAATTTTAAAAATTTAAGTTGGTTACACATATTGAGGTTATGTTACTTCTCAAAATTAAACAAATTGTAGTGAATTTATAGATTTTGACATCGAATTCATAATCGGCGACCTCAAAAGCACCCTTAAATGCAATTTTACTCGAATTTGATGCATTTTGACATATTTGGTCCGCCATATTGAACCCGCCATTTTTGATTTCAAAATTTGGACATCGAATTCGTAATCAGCGACCTTAAAAACCCAAATTATCGAAACCTTTGACTATATACTAATGGACTACTATTCCCCCTCCATTTCGAATATGATCACTGCTCCAAAAGTTGTCCACGAGCTGGAGCCCGATATAAGTCCCTCCCCGGAGCCGAAAATGGAGCGTAATTTAAAAATCGAATCAACAACGTGGAGAATACAAATGCGAGTATATTTCGGCAGCTCGGGTCCACTTTCCTGCCTGTTCTTTACAAGCAAAGCATCAACACATAAGTTCCGGATTTGATGGAAATCTAATACAGAATTGTAGGTTATAAGTCAAAAGTCAACTGACGTGTACATCAGCTGATGAGTATTATAACCGCGATGGCATATACAGGGTGCGTAAAAAGTATCGCACCCTTTGACTATATACTAATGGACTGCTATTCCCCCTCCATTTCCCATATGATCACTGCTCCAAAAGTTGTCCACGAGCTGGAGCCCGATATATGTCCCGCCCCGGAGCCGAAAATGGAGCGTAATTTAAAACCGGAAAGCAAAAAAAATATTTCTCGATGTATTCATCAGCCACGTGGAGAATGCAAATGCGGGCATATTTCGGCAACTCAGGTCCACTTTCCCGCCTGTTCTTTACAAGCAAAGCATCAACACATAATTTGCGAAGTTCATGTTGAATTTTTCTAAATAACATTCTAGGTTTTTTTGGTATTATTTGGAAGGTTATTTAATTAGAAGTACAACGTGGTATAAAATTAGCATGTTTATTCCGAAATAGCGACAAAAATAAATAATTTAAACAAAAACTTAAAGTAACAAGAAAATTAAGTATTGTGCCAAATTAGTTTATGTGGAAACATTTTGACATTTAGATTTGACATTTGTGTGTCAAACTTAAGTTAAGATAGGTAAGCGAAAATGAATTTGTCCGAAATTGAGCGTGAAATATTAATAATTGTTGGATTTGGTGAACCCATGCTGAATGACAGTCATCCGAACAGGAATGCAATCGGCAGATCTACAGTAACGCGAACAGTGAAACGATTTGAAGAACTAAAGAGTGTAAAGAATTGTCCTACTCCTAGACCGAAAACAGCCACAAATAAAGACACTTCATTACAAGTTTTACTGGATGTCTGTGAAACACCACAAACCTCAGCCAGGCAACTTGCAGCAGATCATGATGTGTCTGAAGGATCAATTAGAACAATATTAAAGCGGTCTAAGGATCGTCCTTACAAACCACATTTACTTCATGAACTGTTACCAGAGTATTTTAATCGGAGGATACAATTTGCAGAAATAATGATGGAAAGAACAGGAGCTGATTTTGTCAAAAACATAGTTTTTTCAGATGAAGCTATATTTATGTTAAATGGTTCTATTAATAGGCATAACTGTAGATACTGGCAAACTTACACCCAATATCCACAAAAACTTAACGTTTGGTGTGGAATATTGGATGTGGTACATTAAGATCTGTTGTTTACTTTTAACTATTGCAAAACCAACTTGTACCAAAAATAAAGGAGATTTAAACCAAATTCAATAAATAGTCCACCGCATTTCGGTCATCAAGAATTCTTAAATCATAATTTCGCAGGGCAATGGATTGGACGGAGGGGTGCAATTGAATGGCCACCTAGGTCTCCAGACCTGACACCTATGGACTTTTTCTTCTGGGGATATTTAAAAAGTGCTGTGTATCAACATTAGATGAATTAGAAACTCGAATTAGCGTTGCAATAACAAACATTTCTCCGGCATATCTGCATAATACACTGGGCGCTTTTCTTGGTAGACTTTCTTATTGTCGAGAAGTGACTGGACAACAATTTGAGCACCTATTGTAATTTAATTAGGTTTCTTGTTGATTTCATTTTTGTTTTAATTTATTTATTTTCGACGTTATTTTAGAATAAACATGCTAGTGTACTTCTAATTAAAAAACCTTTCAAATAATACCAAAATAATCTTGGATGCTATTTAGAAAAATTCAACATGGCGGTCTCTGACAAAAAGCAAGTCGTGCGAAACAAATGAAACTCATCTTAAAATATGGGTATTTATATCTAATTTAAACCTACTAAATGTCAAATCTAAATGTCAAACCGTTTCCATATAATCCCATTTGGTGCGATACTTTCTACGCATCCTGTATACGTGGACGTATTGCAGCCTTTCGCATAGCAATATTTTGACATAGTGTAAATATTTGACAATATAAATGTTTATATATTCAAAGGAGTGAATAAATTGCAGGGCATCACAATATGCAATGCGAGCTCATAGAGTCATATGTCATAGACACAAAATAGCTACCAATTTAGTAACATACCGTAACCATTTAGGGTCCCGCCGCGCCACCGTTGCTTGGAGACACACACGAATAGCAGTCCATGAGTATATGGTCAAAGATCGAAACATTTTGCAATTATATACCGAGTGTTTGGGATAAGGGGCGAACATAGGGATTTAACATGTAAAATTAAATATGTGTAATTATTTGCTCCCCTATTCATTTTAGAGAAAAATCGTAAAGGAATATTTTTTAGAGAATTAAAAACTGTAAATGTATCATCCATTTAATTTACGTTTGTACCAGCATACACCTCAGAAATAATAAAAATAAGTTTAACAATTTACCATTTAATAAAAACCCTTGCCATGACTTTGACAAATGTCATGTTTCATGTTATAGTGAAAATAATAATATTGCAAGTCAGATATCAATTCTAGTTATTACGATAAACAATAATCTGAGTTATCCCAATGAAGAGAGGGTATTCATTATTAAAACATTTTACAGTGGCGTCAGTTTACGCAGAGTTCGTGACTTATTTTCGGTTACATTTAACAATCGACCAATTCCGTCTGTATCAACAATTTCCAAATTTGTGAAAAAGTTCGAAAATACAGCAAGTGTAGCGGCAGATGATTCAAAAGGTATTTCAATAGTCCAATTTTAACAAATATTATTTCAAAAACATTAACATTGCAGGCAAACGGAAGAGAAGAAGCAACGATGAATTGAATTAAAGTGGTGTTAGATTACACACAGTTCGTGATATATTTTTGGTTCATTTTGGATGATTTACAGTTTTTAATTCTCTAAAAAATATTCCTTCACGATTTTTCTCTAAAATGAATAGGGGAGCAAATAATTACACATATTTAATTTTACATGTTAAATCCCTATGTTCGCCCCTTATCCCAAACACTCGGTATACATTTTTATACGATGGCCAGTTTTTTTTTGGGCTGTGGCTGTGGCCCACTGTGCGGCGCCCAGGCGGTTTGATGCGTCCACACGAGCGGTGCTGCTACGGCGCACAGTGGTGCCAAAGCGGAAAAAAATCGGGTTTCGAAAGTGCTGATTTCAATTATCTAATTTGTGATTCTCGCACTATAGGTATAAGCTACAGGATCTAGGAACAGCATGATTTTTTTGCTGTTTCAAGGGTATTCCCATTAATTTAGGCCCACTCACAGTGTTCGAAACGGGTCCAAAAGCTGGCCAAAATGCAAAAATTCAAAGTTCTTATTTTGAATTTAGTACCTCCAATTCTTGTACAGAGGTCAGCACTGAACTATTCTGCAGCATAGATATAAACCTACGACGTGATTATGATCTTTTATACCCATGCCAAGTTGCCCTTTCTTTACAGCGTTCGTTTCCCGCGATTACGGTGCCTCAACATCTGCGTGAATAGCAGACGCTAGTGAATGTGTTTTTAGTTTTTGTTTTTTGAAGGTATGGAAAATGAGCCTTAATCTTTTTATTGTTACGAAATTTCATGTTTTTAATCCAATATATACCGGGTGACCCAGGGATCTGTAAAAGCCCCATAACTTATTTGCTATTTGAGATATCGACTTCTAGTTTTCTTGAACTGGTACCCACACTTATTCTACATATTTTAAAAATATGTATGTTTTTGTACAGGGTGTCCCAATATACATAACAGAACAAACTTATGTTTTTTTAAACGGAACACCCTATATTTTATACTTTATTTTCAACCCTCTTGAGAAGCTGATAAAAATAGTATAAGATAGTATGGGTCTATTATGGACGGTTGGTTAGTTATGGGCAAATTTGTGGCAAAAACAAGGACACATTGAAAAAATTGCAGAAGCGCTTCTAGCAAAGCTAGCGTCATTTTTTATACACTAAAAAAATTTCCACATCATGAAGAATAATACAAATCGGCTTTGGTTCTTTTTTGTTCATGCTGCTATACAGGGTGTCAACATACGCAAAATATTGGGTAACTAGTTTTTTTCAAATGGAACACCCTATATATCTTGCCACCAATGCATGAAATTTTTAATAAGCTTTCCAATGATGTAGAATTTGTATAACGAAATATTAAGGATTCTTGAGATTTATCCGTAAAAACATTTTTCTTTTGCCACCTCCTGCTCATTTTTGGATTTTCAGCCTAAACTATGTATTTTCTGAAAAAATAATAAGAGACCAAAGTTGTAGAGCGGAAAATTTTCGATCGATATAGGTCTTTTGACTTTCCCAATAATGCGTGCATTGCCCGCCAGAGTGCGCAAAATTGTGACTGTATATGCATTTTAGCATTTTCCACAAATTTTTTGTTAATTAATTGCACTATACTTTATTTTCCACGTCCTCTAGCAGAAAAACAGGTAATTATAGAATTAATCAAATGACCTACATCGATTGGAAATATTCCGCTCTACAACTTTTAAAATAAGCAATTTTTGCCCAAAATGTATACTTTTCGCTAAAAATGCAAAAAACCATTGAAAAACGCAAAAATTGATACATACATTTTCAATTTGCATTTTTAGCGAAAACTATGCATTTGGGCAAAAATTGCTTCCGTTAAGAGTTGTAGAGCGGAACATTTTCAATCGATTTTGACCATTTGAATTTCCCTATAATTTCCCGTTTTTCCGCTAGAGGGTGCGGAAAATAATGTATAGTGCAATTTATTAATAAAGAATTTGAAAAGAAGACGCTAAAATGCATATACGGTCACGATTTTGCGCGCTCTGGCGGGCAATGCACGCATTATCTTAAAAGTTGAAAGACGTATATCCATCGGAAATTTTTCGCTCTACAACTTTGGTGTTTTATAATTTTTCCTGAAAATGCATAGTTTTGGCTGAAAATAAAAAAATCAGCAGAAGGTGGCAAAAGAAATATGTTTTTATTGATAAATCTCAACAATCCTTAATATTTTGTTATACAAACTGTATATCATTGGAAAGCTTATTAAAAATGCCATAGATTGGTGGCAACTTATATAGGGTGTTCCATTTGAAAAAAAAATGTTATCCATTGTTTTGCGTTATGTTGACACCCTGTATAGCACTATGAATAAAAGAGAACCAAAGCCGATGTGCATTATTCTTTATGATGTGGAAAGTTTTCTAGTGTATAAATAATGATGCTATCTTTGCTAGGAACGCTTCTGCAATGTTTTCAATGTGTACATGTTTTTGCCACAAATTTGCCCATAACTAACCAACCGTCCATAATAGACCCATACTATCTTATACTATTTTTATCAGCTTCTCAAGAGGGTTGAAAATAAAGTATAAAATATAGGGTGTTCCATTCAAAAAAACATAACTTTGTTCTGTTATGTATACTGGGACACCTTGTACAAAAACATACATATTTTTGAAGTATGTAGAATAAGTGTGGGTACCAGTACAAGAAAACCAGAAGTCGATATCTCAAATAACAAATAAGTTATAGGGCTTTTACAGATCGCTAGGTCACCCTGTATATTTCGTTTTTCACAACACTAACATTTTTGTAAAAAAGTGTAGAAGTGAAAAGTACCACGTAGTACCGCTTTGCAACAAAGTGAAACGTGTTGTATATAGTGTCCATAAATTGATTAACAAAAAAACAGCTGCGCATACTTGCGCCTTTTTTTGACAGCGGCGTAAATGAGAAAATGCATAATATGATATATGAATTATTTTATATATGTTTTGTTTTTTACGTAACACATATTTTATCGTTTTTGAACGTTTAAATTATTTATAAATGAAATGTTTATGCATAAATAATTATAATTTTTTATAAATAAATAATTTTTATGATGTAAAAAAAATGATTATAAGAATGGGTTTTTACGTAATACAGATTTTATCGTTTTTGAATGTTTAAATTATTTATAAATAACGTTTGTATACATCAATAATTTTAATTTGTTTATGAATAAATTTATATTGCACAAAAATAATTATAAAAAAGTTGTTTACGTATGTGAAATAACATGATTAATTTTTATTTGTAACTATTGTAAAAATTAATTCCTTGTAAATATTTTCTTTTTTTGCAGAAGTAAAGTTGACAAGAACAGAAATTTGAATTTATGAAAAAAGGAAGGAAATCGAAAGGATTCGTTCACCTCACTGAATGGTAAGGAACAAATTAAAATTCTAGAAAATGAAGCTTAAAAAAAATTGTCATTTCGAGTTTGATTCATCTACAATGGTGACGTTGAAAGCATTGCTCAGTAAGATGAAAACAAAATGGAAAGAATCAAATCGAAAAATGGACAGATTTAAGCAAAATAACGAGAGTTGGCTGAATGTAACAGAAACCCTTACAGTGAGTATTTAACATATAATAAAATACATGAAATAATATATCTTAACAATATGCATATTGTTTGTGCATTAAAATGGTTTACATCTTTTACAGAATACTTGTGATCCTGAGAACCAGCCAAGTACCTCGACGGCGTCCACTAAACAACAGATAAAGGGTCGACATTCAGTAGACATTCGCGCAGCGAGGAGTGCTCCAATGTAACGAGTGCCCCACAATGCTTCTTATTAAACAAGTATAATATACTATTTTTTCTACTTTGGTTTTGGTTAAGGATTTATTTCTAAAATAAAATATATACTTAGACCTTACAGTTTTATCTTTTAACATTTGGCAGCACTAAAAACATTTGATCCTTTCGAACGAATTTAATATTTGACATACGTATAATTCATCAATCTCAACTAGAGGTGCGTTCGGGAAGGTTACTCCGTTCACTCTTTTAACTCCTAATGTACCTTCGGCGTTCGGCTATTGCTTTTGGAGTTAAAGGAGCTCACTCCATAGCGTTCGTTTATTACCGGACGGAGTGAATAGAGTTGACTCCTTTAGCACCACCTCGGGAAGAGGGTGCTCGGTGCAGGCATGCGCAAATGGTTTGTTTTTGTTCGATGCATCGTGCATTTGGAAAAGTAATTATAAATTGTGATAAATAACTACCTGAAAAGATGTCAGTTTCGTCTGAAACCCACGACGTTATTTTCGGCAAAGATAACGCGATAACCAATGATAACCAGATTATCCACCTTTTCAATTGTTGATTCCAATTCATCATCTGATGAATCATCATTAAAGAACATAGTGTTTGCAAAGGTAATTATAGCCATTGTTCTTGCTTGTCGCTCCATTTTTAAGTAATTCTTTGAAATTCTAAATTTTCCCGGTCGTAATACGTACTAAAGCGTTCGCGTATTACAATTGACGCCCTTCACTCCGTGGTGTCACGTGATCACACTCTGCTCCAACTCCACTCCAACACCGCTCCGAATAGCCGAACGCACCTTAGAGTGGTTGCGCACTGGCAAATGGATGGGCGTAGGGCGGGAGAAGGCCATCGGTATAATACGGAGTGCGTTCGTTTAGGACATTCAATGACAAAAATATCATGGAGTTCAAAAGTAAATTGACTGGTCGCGCACTTAATATCTATAATTCTATACAACAGAGCTCAAGTTTATGATTTTATTTTAGCGTAGAGCAATTTAAAACTGCATTGCGTCCTCCTTGCGCAGCGGGGAAGTAGTTTTGGTCACTCGACATAATTAAAATTCCATTAGGCCAGATTTGGGGTAAATACATGGATTACGGTTTTGATAAACTCGTAAATAACATGATGTTAGGGGACAGTTTAATGGGACATAAACAAGGGTGAATTTCGCATCAGCGATAACCACGTGGTAACTACTATTGGTCCTTTAAAAATGATCATAATCTATTGAAAACTGTGTGTGTTCCCTGCGGGTGGCACGCACATGTCTAGCGACAAGCGTGCGAGCCGGATGTCGACCTTCTCTAGACTGCTAATAAACCGCCCAATTTTTGTCTCCGATTGTACTCGGGAAATTGTTTGTTCCTCTCGCTTGGATGCTCGGTGCGCGGCCCGCCTCCTCACCACTCAGACTGAAATTGATGGATAATATTTCTATGGCGATTTCAAAAGTTAATTTTTAAACATATTAAATCAAGAATATTCTTTTTCACCGCGAATGAAACATGCATTATACTCTCGCTGTTTCTTCCGTGATATTCGTTTTGCAAACAAAGTGATAATACATATAATAAATTACAAGCTTTCCTCTGTGTATGTTGTGTTGCCTAAACGTCGTCCCGAGAGCTAAGTGAATTCATGCGTCCGGCCATTGTCACCGAGTTCCCACATTTTCCACGCGGGTAAAAAGTGAACAATATGACGCCTCCGTTTTCTTTAACCTTAGTGGTACTGGTGGCGAACTTCCCAATATGCATTCGAACATATTCAGTGTGTAACGCATTGGACGGTTCTAATTATCCTATGAATTAACGGCAATTTTACGTTTTGATGTCGACATATGTTACGTTTAAGTACTGCCAATCGCAACGACTAAAATGTTACCACAAATAGTTTAATAATGAGCAAAACTGTAAAATAAAAAATCTCATTATTAAACTATTTTTGATATAACAGAAGGTCGATTGTTAAACCAAAGTAGAAAAAATACATAATGCGACTCAAAATCGGTCCTAAAATAAATAAACAAAACGCTCGAACAGGCCAATGACCTTCGCCCTACTGTGCGATGTCAGCGCATACTCATGCGCTTCCGCTTACGAGCCAATGGATTTAAAAGTCATATGTTGAATGTCCTCCGAGCCATCGGAGCGCAAAGAGTTAATCGAGTTCAGTCTAGTTGCTAACGTTGTCCATTCATGAGCTCTATCAAAATTAAATACCGCGATTTGTGCGAGTGCTTGTGGGCTGGTACAAACTTCGACGTATTCCTTCCACAAAATCACCCTGAACTTGACGAGGACAACATTTCTTCAATGCTGACAACTCTAAGCAAGAGTTTTTTGCCTCATTTTAATAAAAAAAAAAGAAATGGTAAATCGGGACCGGGCGAGGTTCCAAGAACAAATTCAGCGAGTGGATGGAAAATGAATATGTTTTTAACATACGAGACCAGGAATCCACAGGATGTGTTGGGAGACCAAGTAAAGACTTTGATGATTGTGGTGAAAGAAGCAAGAGGAATAAAACACGCAGCCTTCAAGCATCGTACCCACAAAGCTTTATTAACGCAGCTGCGACACATGAAGACCACAATAAACTCGAAGCTTTGTCGGCCCATCAGGCATTAGCTATATTTCTCCAGGCCAACCTGACAAAATATCAGTACGAGGTGATTCGAGAAACGCTAAAAGACCTTGGGAGCCATGTATTTCCAAGTTATAGAAAATTAAAACTCTCAAAGAAGCAGTGCTACCCTGAAAATGTGTCAATTAATGAAACATCGGCAATGGTCCCTTTGCAGAATTTGCTTGACCATACTGCCAAACGAATTCTGGAAACAAAACAAAATTATTATTGACGACGAAATGGGGATTCGGCAGTGCTTTGGGCCAAAGTGAATTTGCCCAAAAATATACGATCGACAATAACGAAATAAGTGACTCGAATTTATTCATGACGTCAATAGTTCTTCTGAAGCTCACAATCCCAATTGATGATCAAAATGGATCGATTTGGAAAAATAACCGACCTTCCTCAACAAGACATTGAGATACAATTTCCAGAAAGAGATACTTCATTTGGCGCGAGCTGAAAAAAAAACGGGTTGAAGAAGAAATGGAGAAGTTGGAAGCTACCGAAGTGATGATCGGCATTAATGTCATCCGTATTCGACATATTCTGGTGATGACAATTTTGGACGGCAAGGTAGCACAAACCATCACAAATACGAAGTCTGCAAGTGCCTGCCACATATGCAGCGCTCTGCCATCCGAAATGAACGACTTGGCAAACATCCAATAAAAACCTCTTAATGTGAATGCTCTCGAATTTTAATGTGAATTATCTCTCCAATGCCAGAATCAAGTGTATGGAACATTGCATACAACAAAATTTTTGAAAAATGAAGGACTACAAAAGACACGTGAGTCATGCACGAAAACGAAAAGAAACGTATTCAACAAGAGTTTCTTGAGAAAGTCGGCATCAAAGTAGACTTCGTTAAGCAGGGTTACGGATCTTCAAATAATGGCAATACTGCCAGACGTTTTTCAATGATTGCAAGGTCACAAGTGCAATAACGGGAGTCGACGAAACTCTAATCCACCGGATCGCTACCATACTGGAAGTCATAAATAGCAATCGACCCAGAAAAATTCCGGCTCTTCTCAAAAGAAATAGCAGAGATGGCCATTGAGAAGTATTCATAGTGCCATCCACGGTACATAAGATTTTGTTGCATGGTGCTGAAATAGTGCAATCGGAATATTGTCGGAAGAGGCACAAGAAAGTAGAAATAAGGATTACAAGACTTTCAGGATCAGAAACTCGCGGAAAATGTCTCGTTTATCTAAAAACGAAGACGTGTTCCACAAGCTACTGGAGACTTCGAATCCTTTTATCACGAACATGAGACCCGAACCAAAGAAAAAGCACCTGGAAATCAGTGATGCAGCAAGTGTTAATCTAATTTCATTAATTCTTTAATTTTCTTCAAAATTTCAATAAAAACTCAATGTATTTTTTTTCTTCTGAGTCGAATGGGATTGGCCCCAGGTTTCTATGTGAATCCGTTCTCAAGATATTGAATTTTTTCCGCCTTTTGGCCATTCGGCCCCACTGTGCGGCGCCTGGGAGGTGGGATGTATCCTAACCTCACCTACCCAACCATAACTAACCTAACCTAATGATTTTAAAGTACTCGAGACGAGTTGCTGGTTCGCCTGAGCAAAAAATTCCCCGAGTGCAAAAAATATGAAACTGTTAATAGTTTAGCCACAAAACAAAACTGTTTGATTCATAAAAGGTAAAATAAAAAATCAAACACTGTAAACTTAATTTATTAAAAAAAAAAATTCTGAAACACATTCAGATCCGAACCTTCGCTCCAAAAACTTACCTGCAAAATTTGGGTTAGACCAAAGAATTTAAGATTGATTCCGGTCTGCCGGAGGAGGCGAGTTCCGAGATACAATTTTTGTTGAACAAATACTTGCGAAACACCTTCATTCCTTACGGAATATTTTTACTCCGATTGTGGAAAGACTTGAGCTGTACTTGGGTGTCGCAGCGGTGTAACTCCCCGCTGCTCACGGAACACTTACAGCAAATCTCACCTTCGGACATGCTCTCGAAAATTAGCTCGGCGTGGTAGCTGTCCAATTCAGGATTCTGTTCGGGTGTTTGCGGAGTCCAATGGTTTCTCGTGTGTGTTGCCGTGCGTACTGCATCGCCTTCGGGCGAATTGTTTAGGTAATTGATCGCTGAACATTGTCGGTTTATAATTTTCTGCGGCAAGCCGAACGTTTTCGAAGCATAGGGAACTTCCCACGACTTTGGACAATTGAGTTTGTTCTTGCAAAGAGATTTCACGTGATTATCTTCGGCATGGTAAAGGATTATGCAGCGGTCGTTCATTCCTCTGCAGGTACCCTTTACATCTTCGTAATCGGCGAGGTGGCTGTGAATAAGTTTTTGAGCACTACTTTCGAGATTTATAGAATTTGTTTGAATACCTCGCGCTTCAAAATTCGCGTCGTAATTCCTAGGATCTTGATTTTTGGATTGTTCATCTTCCTCGCGCCTCTTGGGCTGGTCTAATTTAGACTGATTGTCCCGTTTTTGTGGTGGATTATTATCCTGATCACAAATGCAGATTTTAAGCTCATCTTCGCCGAATGAAGATTCAAGTGAAACTTGAACCGAGGTGTCCCTGACTTGGATGTAATCTTCATCCTTGTATGCATTAGGTATCTTTGAAGCATGATATGAAGAAGCTTCATCCTTCTTATTTGGCGGAGCCTCATTTTTTCTTCTGCTAATTATTTCATGATAGTTCTGCGCCGAATCTGTTTCTTTAAGTTGTGGTTCGTAGCGTTTCCCATCCTTCTTGGCTTTCCCGCTCGTCGAAACATCTTGAATTAACGTTTGGCGAACATTTGCAATCGGTGGTGATTCTCGGATTCCGCTTGCAACTTGTTTTAGCGGAAAGTGGTTATTATGTTTCGCATAATCAGAAATGAAACTCCCAAATGAATATTTTGTCTTTTGATCAGTGTCGTTCGAAACTTTAGGGACGTCTATTAGTTGAAATGGTTCGGACGATTGCGCACGATCTATTGTTTTTTTTGGTGTTTTCAACGGTGACTTGTTATGTTCAAGACGTGATTCGTGTTGTTCTGAAGCCTTTGGATCAATCTTTTGCTGCTTACGAGGTGATTTGGAAAGGTTTCGTCCATCAGATCTGGCATTTGTGGTTAATTTTGTAGACGGTGACCTCACAAATTTATCTAAATCCTCGTTCCGCTTCCTCGACGTTGCTGAATCGACGTTGCTCGGTTGTTTAAAAGCGTTGGCGTATTCACCACGGATTGCGCCGATGGTGTATGCTCTCACAACTTTTTCCATTGAAATATCCGGGAAAACCGACGGCTGATCAGCAGTAATGCCCTCGTAAATATTGGAAATTTTATTGTGACTCGTAACACACTCCAAAGGTTTATTGTTATCTGGGTTTACTGATCCCTTATTTTGATTGACGTTAGGCTTTCCTTTTGGAGAAGGTAAACCTTTCGAGGTTTCGTTAATACCTTTATCAGACACTAGTCCTTGGTAAGTAATGTTCACTGGCGGTTTTCTTTTATCATTATCACTGTATTTACGTTTATTTTGTTGAAATCTTCGTGACAACTGTTGAATTGAGTTATATTCTCGTTTCTCGATTTCTGGTGAATTTATGGAGACCAGGTTTAAAGTATTTTCTATTTTGTTTTTCATCTTGGGCGTGGTCGGTTCCGAAAATGCAAAACTCTCGCTTGTTGAAAACCCATCGTCGGCTATGAAGACCAACTCAAGTTCCAAGTTTTGTTTTTTGATGTCTAGATCGTTGGAAACTGTACACGCTTCCACAGATGACGGTAATTCGCTGGCGGTATTTTCATTAACAACAGCGTTTTTATAGCCGTTAGCTTCAGGAGCAAAAATGTTGTATGCAATATCTTCACCCGATTTTAAATTTTGATTCAATTTCTTGCAAGTATCATTATTGCAGTAACTGTTTACCTCTCGTATTGATGTAACTTCAGCAACTGACTTTGAATCCGTATTATGTTCTGAGGCTTTGTCATCAAACTCATTTCTTGGTGATTCTTTTAAACATTTTTCTAAAGTTTTTTTATCGTTCCCTTCTAAAGAAGCCTTGTACTCTATTTTTTCTAACGCCCTGGAACTTTCTTCATAGGAAAATTTTGGGTCTTTCGGGAAACAAGTTTGTAACTTTTGGTTACAGTTCCCCGCACATGTTACACATCTACAATTTTTGTTACTACAAATTTTGTTCTCTTCATTCAAGCTCTCTAAATTTATAATGTCTTTACCAAACGTGTCAACATCTGCTTTAGTATTGATTGAATACTCCTGATCATTATCAGTCCTAGGTTTATTCGTAGAATCAAAATGCGAGTTCTTTCTTTCACTTGCTGTAGACGTACTTCTATCATCACTATCAGTGCCAATTGCACAACTGTCTGTATCTTTTTTATCATCATCATCGGATGATCCATCACAATTGAGAATACTCGTGGCTGAACACAAACCAGACAACGTGCTAACACCTGCTTTAGAATAGATTGATTTCTTTTTATCATTATCAGTTTTAGATTTATTCGTAGAATCAAAATTCGAGTTCTTTCTATCACTTGCTTTATTTGTACTTGTCTCGTCACTGTCAATACCAATTGCCTGATTGTCTGTACCCTTTCTATCAACATCATCATCAAATGATACATCAGAATCAAGTAGCACACTCATATTAGAACACAAACAAGATAACGTGGGAACATCAGCTTTAGTATTGATTGAATTCTCCTTATCATTATCAGTCTTAGATTTATTAGTAGAATCAAAATTTGACTTTCTACAGCTAGCTTTATTTGTACTTCTTTCATCACTACCAGTACCAATTGCTTGACTGTCTGTATCATTTTTATCAACATCATTATAGGATGATACATCAGAATCGAGTAATCTCATGTTAGAAGAATCTGTCTCATGCAGCAGAATTTTCGAATTTCTGACGTTGCTGGTTAAACACTTCAACTTCTGATTCTCCTTCTCCTCGCGATTCTTTAGGTCGTCCATTCCTGATTTTAGCTCCTGGGAAATTTTGATGATCCGGTTTAGAAGGTCCTCTTTCTCGCGGACTCGATTATTTGAGAGTTTTGAAGATGTTTCGTTGCAGATGCATGGTTTGACTCGTAATCCGTTTGGTTTCGATTGGAACTTTTCTGGAAATTCCAAATCTGAATGGGAGGATTTATTCTGTAGAAAATGTGGAAGGTCTTTCTGGTGATGCTTTAGGTCACAATTTTTGAGAGTTGAAAAGTTACTTTGGATTTGATACTTCTTTGAAACGTCCTTACCTTCTCTGCAAACTACAGATTGGTTCCAGCAAGTCTTGATAATGTCTTGCTTTTTATCCAAAGCCAAGGTTTGGCCTTCATACTTCTTGGTAGTACCTAAATTTTCTCTGGAAAGCAAGTTATTTTCTTTCAAAGCCAAAGTTTGCTTTTTTTGATACTTATTTGGAGAGTCAAAGTCTGTTTCACAGACGAACGATTGTTTTTGCTTATTCTTTGAGACTTCCTGATTTTCTGTCGTAGGCAATGTTTTGTCTTGATACCTCGCAGGAGAGTTTGAATTTTGTTCATTTCGGTTACTCTTTGGAAAACCTATATTTTCTTGAGATGTTGAAATTTGGCTTTGATACTTCGTGGGAGAGTCTAAATTTTCTTTAGATTCATTTTGGTTGTTCTTGGAGTAATCATTAATCTCTTCTAATATCGTAGAATCTGTTTGATACTTCTTCGAAGGATAAAAATCCTCTTTGGTAACCAAGATTTCACCCAGCGAATCTGGATATTTTTTAGGATCTATTTTATCTAATTTATCCAAATCTTGTGCAGAAGCGAAGCACTTCTTTTCGGTTGAATTAAAATTCTTATATGGGCAATCTTGATCACCACAAGTTAAATATTTGTGTTCTTCATTAGAAGTCAATTGCTGTTGGTACCTCTTTGGGCAATTTTGATTTTCACAAATCTCCACCTTATCAAATGATCGAGTTTGTTGCCTCTTTGGAGAGCCAAGATTTTCAAAATATTCTTTAGAACCCACGAAGAACTTGTTTTGTATACCGTTTAGTTCTTCAGATAAATATCCGCATCTATTATCCGATGATTGGCATCCTACAGTGCTGACTGGTTGTTTTATCTGGTTTTCAGCATCATTGATAATTTTGGCTTTCACCACTACTTCGGAAGTGTGTGATGAGGTATCACCACAAGGCCAATCCAGGCAGTATGCCTTGATAGTCGTATTCCCTCTGGAAACTGGTTTTAGCTCGTGCTCTACGCTCAGATGTTTGCACTCTACATAACCTATGTTCTTAATTCCAGAACTAGATAGCTTGTCCTTGTTTTGAATTTGCAGTTGCAGCACATTTTGCTTCACCAGTTGCCTTCCGATGATGACGGGCGCCATTTTCTGTATACACAGGTTATTTGTACGGAAATTATTTTTATAATCGTTTACAATATTTCTACTCTGTTCTTTCTCTACAATTTTCTTGAAATCCTTTTTTAACTTCGAATCTTCAACAGCTCTGCAAGTACAATCCTTTATCTCGTTGACACTCTCAAACAGCTCGTAACTATTAATGGGAACTATGACAACGTTGAAACCAGCTTCTGATATCTGAAGCATCCCCCTTTGATTGTCTTTTACAGTATTATTATGACTATTTTTGTTGCCACTAGTTGAAGGGTAAACCACTGTTCTAATTGGCGAATCATTCCGACTACTGGTTGAAGGAGAGTGTTTCTCATTCTTCACTTCATCGGCATTGTACTCTTTGGGGTTTTTGAGACCGCTTGCGTCTGTGCAAGTTTCACTTCTTTCAGAAATTGTTTGTAGTGAGAGATCGCTTGCCAAAGGTATTAGTTGGTCGACCTTTAGTTTGGAAAATTGTCGGGATGTCTGGGAGTTATTTGAGCCGGGACCTGCACTGTTGTAGATGTTGTAGTTTCTGTTTTCCGGGACGATTTCATGTTTTCTTTGATAGAAGGGTGATCTGCAACGAAACAAACAGAACAGATTATGATATATACGTATAATAAATTGCTATTCTTATAGTTTCAAATAACAATGGTGAATTATTCCGCCACATGTAAAATAGTGAATCACCTGAAGTAATTTTAAATAAGGCATTGGGTCATATGCATAAATAGTATATTACGATACAAGATCGGTAGGTACATTCATACAGTTGAGAAAATGTTCTTGCAAAAGGAGACCTGTAGGGCCAAGTTTTGCTAGTTTTCGAGACTTGTTAGTACATACCGATAACGTATCATATACTATTTTTTTCACGATCATTTGAAATTAAATTTGAATTTAATATTTGTTATTTATGATTTGATCGGTGGAGAATTTGCGCAGTTGGGGTCACTATGGATTTTTTCGCCTGCCTCAACCGAAACCATATATTTCGGCCATAAAAATCGTGCGGAAAGTAATCAAACGAATTTATACTAGAAAATGTCTGTTTATACTGTTGAAGAACGGGTGGAATTTGTAACGGCAATTATAAGAGGTTTGTTTAGCAGGGAAATAGTTATATTTTTCTACAAGAAGTCGGGTAATTTTTATTTTAGGGAAATAGTTGACAACTTTTCTGCAGCGTATCTCGATCGTCCGGTTCCGAGCAAAAGCACTTTTTAATGGAATAAAACATGTTTAAATTATTCTAATGAAGCGCATCATGTAGAAAAATTATTGATTTATATTACTAACCAAAATTTGCTTCAAAATTATATGATAAAATATACATTAACACAAGGTATATTTTTTAGCATGTAAAATCGAATGGCTCACGATAAAAAAAAAACATCTGTATACTATTTTGTGTCAGATTTGGCACATAACATATTGGTTGTGAAATAGTGGCAAAGTGGAGAAGAGATCATATGGGACAGAGTAGAACATCATTTTACACAAGAGTACCCCGCCCTTCAGCTTGCTGTCAAACTTATATGTATGTTTTTCTAGCAAGTATAATAAAGATTAAATAAATATAATAATAACAAAAATATTGAAATTGAAGAAGGTATTCGCAACTAGTCCCATTCAAATCACGCGAACACTACGAAACGACATATATTTGCTGCACAAGGACATTTTTGAATATTACAGTATTGTATTTATCATTGTCATGGTAAAAACATAACAGTGTGGTATAATCAACTTCCCATTTCTGTAAACAATATCCGCAAGTCACACGATCGCGCAAAACCTTTCATCAAAATGCATAAAAACAAGCAGTTACTTATAAATTACAGTAAATACTACCATTTTTCAAGCTGATATCCGAGTTAGCACACTTGTATCAGTAACATATCTGGGCAAGCTTAAACTGAGAACTTGTGCTAACTCGGATTTGATAGACTTGACTTGCCAAAATTTGTTACTGAATTTCATGTCTCTTTATTTTGTCATTCCTCAGTGTAAGACCTACAAACCACGGAAATCAGTTGGTAATTTGGTAAATTGGTATTTATTTACGGAAGCCAATTTCAACAGTTGGGCGTAATCTGTCCGATGAAACGGAATGTGGAAGGGGACATTAGTACGCAGAGGACGAGAAGGAACATGGATACCTATCAAACTGAGCAGGTCAGGACAGTCCACGATACCATGAAGCAGTTTAAAAACAAGTACTACATCAGAATTGAATCGTCTAGTATTAAGACTTACAATATTAAAAAATGATAGTAAGTCAGTGTAACTGCCAACTTTTACATTTAAGTTACATTTAAATGCTAAGAATCATACAAACTTTTTTTTTTAAGAATCGTACAAACTTTTTTTTGAACTTGTTCTAGATTTTCCTTATCTAAAGTGGTGTACGGAGACCATACAGTAGAAGAATATTCTAGATGAGGGCGAACTAGGGCATTAAAAAGAAGGATTAATGTGCGATGATCACGAAAATCTTTCGCGTGACGTTTAATGAACCCCAAAAGCTGGTACGATTTAGCAACTATGTTGGATACGTGAGTGGTGAAACTTAAATTCGAACTAAATGCAATACCCAGATCCTTTATACAATCCACTCGTGATAAGGGTTCGCCTAGTAAGGAGTAACCATACAACACGGTGGACAAACGTCTGGGGAAGGTAATTATATTGCATTTTTTAAGATTACGTGAAAACTTGTTATCACGGCACCATTCACCAAACGATTGCAAGTCGTTTTGAAGCAACATTGCATCATCCAATGTTCGAACTTTCATGAATATTTTCATGTCGTCAGCAAATAGTAAACATTAGCATTCGGAAAGCAGCGTACAGCATCATTAATAAAAATGTTAAATAACAGGGGTCCTGTCAGTTATTGTCAATATTATAAGTCAATGTATCGTTTCGAAGAAATATCGTAGTAATTTTGGGTAATAAATGAGACAAGAGGAAGAGCTATTTTGATATCATCAGAAGATTCTGTGGTTAAAAATAAATCTTGTTCATGTTCTGACTCTATTATCACAGGGTTGATTGATGTAATTAGCTTTAGATAATTAAAAGAGCTGATCTTTTGGAAAAAATTTACACACCTTCTGATTCTTAGACGAATTCACCAATTAAATACTGCTTGCAATGTTTAAACACTCTCTACCAGAGAAATATAATGATCAATGCATAACCTCACACATACCAAACACGTAACATCAAAAGTTCCAAAGTATTTACTGGAAAAGGTGAATGTTAAAAAAAACCGTTTTTTTACCTAACACCGCAACAGGAAAAACCTATTTCATATGTATCCGTAACGCGTATGAGAATAAAACTGTATGCTTAAACTTTTCTCTTTCGGGGGCTAATAATGAACAACAAAATGTAAAGTTTCTGGGATTGGATTTAGATCCACCCCTAAAATGGTAGTACATGGAGAAACTCTTGCCAACAAATTAGCCAAAAATATTTTTATCCTACGTAGGTTATCAACCCAAGTTAGCAATGAAGTGCTAGTGTCCGCATACTTTGGCCTCTGTCAGTCTTACTATACGAACTGATAGCATGGGAGGGTGTCCCAGTATAAATAACAGAACAAAGTTATGTTTTTTTAAATGGAAATTATTTTTAGTCCTCTTGAGAAGCTAATAAAAATAGTATGAGATACTATGGGTCTATTATGAATAGTTTGTTAGTTATGGGTAAATTTGTGGCAAAAACATGTACACATTGAAATAATTGCAGAAGCGTTGCTGGCAAAATTAGCAACATTTTTTATACACTAGAGAATTTTCCACATCATGAAGAATAATACATCGATTTGGGTCGTTTTTTGTTCATACCTCTATACAGGGTGTCAACATACGCAAAACAATTTTTTTCAAATGGAACACTATATGATAAAAAAATAAAGTATAATGCAATTTATTAATAAAAAATTGAAAAAAAAAACCCTAAAATGCATATACGGTCACGATTTTGCACGCTTTGGCGGGCAATGCACGCATTATTAGAAAAGTCGAAAGACCTATATCGATCTGAAATTTTCCGCTCTACATAATAATTTATTATTTATTTATTTATAATTTTTCCAGATAATGCATAGTTTTGGCTGAAAATCCAAAAATCAGCAGAAGGTGACAAAAGAAAAATGTTTTTATGGATAAATCTCAAGAGTCCTTAAAATTTGATTATACAAACTGTTTATCTTTGGAAAGCTTATCAAAAATGCCATGCATTGGTGGCAACATATACCGGGTGACCCAGGGATCTGTAAAAGCCCCATAACTTATTTGCTATTTGAGATATCGACTTCTAGTTTTCTTGAACTGGTACCCACACTTATTCTACATATTTTAAAAATATGTATGTGTTTGTACAGGGTGTCCCAATATACATAACAGAACAAAGTTATGTTTTTTTAAATGGAACACCCTATATTTTATACTTTATTTTCAACCCTCTTGAGAAGCTGATAAAACTAATATCAGATAGTACGGGTCTATTATGGACGACTGGTTAGTTATGGGCAAATTTGTGGCAAAAACAAGGACACATTGAAAAAATTGCAGAAGCGCTCCTAGCAAAGCTATCGTCATTTTTTATACACTGAAGAATTTTCCACATCATGAAGAATAATACAAATCGGCTTTGGTTCTTTTTTGTTCATACTGCTATACAGGGTGTCAACATACGCAAAATTTTGGATAACTATTCTTTTTCAAATGGAACACCCTATATATCTTGCCACCAGTGCATGTAATTTTTAATAAGCTTTCCAATGATGTACAATTTGTATAATGACATATTAAGGATTCTTGAGATTTATCCATAAAAAACATTTTTCTTTTGTCACCTCCTGCTCATTTTTGGATTTTCAGCCAAAACTATGCATTTTCTGAAAAAATAATAAGAGACCAAAGTTGTAGAGCGGAAAATTTTCGATCGACATAGGTCTTTAGACTTTTCCAATAATGCGTGCATTGCCCGCCAGAGTACGCAAAATCTTGACCGTATATGCATTTTAGCTTTTTTCTCAAATTTTTTGTCAATTAATTGCACTATACTTTATTTTCCACGTCCTCTAGCATAAAACCAGGTAATTATAGAATTATTCAAATGACCTACATCGATCGAAAAAATTCCGCCCTACAACTCTTAAAAGAAACAATTTTTGCCCAAAATGCATAGTTTTCGCTAAAAATACAAAAAACCATTGAAAAACGAAAAAAATGATACATACATTTTCAATTTGCATTTTAGGGAAAACTATGCATTTTTGGCAAAAATTGCTTCTATTAAGAGTTGTAGAGCGGAACATTTTCAATCGATATGGGCCATTTTAATTTCTCTATACTTTCCCGTTTTTCCGCTAGAGGGTGCGGAAAATAAAGTATAGTGCAATTTATTAATAAAAAAATTGAAAAGAAAACGCTAAAATGCATATACGATCACGATTTTGCACGCTCTGGCGGGTAATGCACGCATTATCTTAAAAGTTGAAAGACCCACATCGATCGGAAATTTTTCGCTCTACAACTTTGGTCTCTTATAATTGTTCATGAAAATGTATAGTTTTGGCTGAAAATCCAAAAATCTGCGGAAGGTGGCAAAAGAAATATGTTTTTATTGATAAATCTCAAGAATCCTTAATATTTTGTTATACAAACTGTATATCATTGGAAAGCTTATTAAAAATGCCATAGATTGGTGGCAACTTATATAGGGTGTTCTATTTGAAAAAAAAATAGTTATCCATTGTTTTGCGTATGTTGACACCCTGTATATCACTATGATTAAAAGAGAACCAAAGCCGATGTGTATTATTCTTTATGATGCGGGAAATTTTCTAGTGTATAGTTAATGATGCTATCTTTGCTAGGAACGCCTCTGCAATGTTTTTAATGTGTACATGTTTTTGCCACAAATTTGCCCATAACTAGCCAACCGTCCATAATAGACCCATACTATCTAATACTATTTTTATCAGATTCTCAAGAGGGTTGAAAATAAAGTATAAAATATAGGGTGTTCCATTTAAAAAAACATAACTTTGTTCTGTTATGTATATTGGGACACCCTGTACAAAAACATACATATGTAGAATAAGTGTGGGTACCAGATCAAGAAAACTAGAAGTCCATATCTCAAATAGCAAACAAGTTACGGAGCTTTTACAGATCCCTGGGTCACCCGGTATAGGGTATTCCATTTGAAAAAAATATAGTTATCCATTTTGATTTATTTATTAATGGTATAATGTAGTTTGATTCGCTTGGAATATTACAACGTCTAGTATTATACTACTTACATAACAATTTAAAATTGAAAGTCAAAATTACAACTAATAGACAAGTACAAAATATATATACAGCACAATCAATAATATAGATCATTCGTTGCGAGCTGACGGTGACTCATGAATTTTCGTACTAAGAATTGCTTTGCATTTTATATCTATCTTTTTCTATCATGTACGAAACAGTATGAAATAAAGACGAACGTGTGTCTGCGTGTTAAAGAATAGGGCAACGTAAACGTAGGTCTAAGCTCACGCATGACTCTTGCATCGCATTGGCACGCTTCATATAAACACACAAAACACGCGAGCGCTACGTCAAATAACATAACCGTAAAAAGTTTGTTTGGGTGGCGCGCGAGAATTTTTAAATATCCCGCCAATGAAAATCAGCACGGCACTAAATTTTCTTACGGACATACGTTTACTTAAATCTTGATTCATGCGATTTTAAGCGATGAGTCACAGGCAGCTCTCAGCGGCCCGACTATAACTCCTGTAAGGAGTAGTACGGATTTGACAGGAAGTAGTTTTTCACCGTAGTTTTAAAATGTTTTCTGGTTGTGCTTGTATTTACCTTAATGTTTAAAGTCGACAATTTATGAATTACTTTTATACCCATAAAATCGGTGCTCTTTTTATAAGCTGTTGTGCGATGTTTTGGTATACTCAGCGCCAACGCGTTTCGGGTAGTTTTTACCCCGATCGCTTCATTCCTTTGACTATACCGGGTGTGGCACTTAAGACGCCTCGGACCATAGCTCCTTTACGATAAAAGCTATCGAAAAAAATCTAAGAACAAAGTGGTGCATAGTTACCGTCGCTATCTTTCAAAAATATTTTTAATCATCAGTGGCGTGCCGTACTCCAGTGGCGTACCAAACTTATGTTTTTTTAAATGGAATGCCCTATTTTTTATTGCAGATTTGGAAAGTGCTCGACGAGTACTTATTTTTTTATCTAACATGTTATACCCTTCACTTTAGCGGTTTCGCTGTTATAACCCCTTCTTTCAAAATTGCGCCCCATTTTTGAGATTTTTTTGTAGAGAAACTAATTGACGCCGGCGCCTAAATTTTGAATTGAGGTACAGGTTAAGACCTCGTATACCTTCACATAATTTTTTTTCGGGTAATTTATGGAAAAAAAATAATTTTTGGTTGATCTTCGCATGTTGTCATTTTTTCCGAAAATTTCAAATGGCACCCCCCTAAAAAAATTACGGCGTTGTACAGCCAAAACTCTAAATTTTTCATTGGTGTAAAAAAAAAACAGATTGCATAACAAAGTCCGGAGAAAAAAGGAATTTCATCGCAAATGTCGGGAAACGTTTTCCATTCCCAAGTGTGCCATGAGAAAACAAATACACAAATACGGTCAACATAATAGTATGTACCTATTTATTCAACATGATATGAAAAATGCAGATAAAGAAAATTAAATGTTCGAAATGACGACCTTCCTGCTAGAGGCATAACCGCAACTTCGACTCACTGGCTCTAGACACTGCCCTAAGGACTTCTGGTGATATACCGCGGAAAGCCGCGCGGATTCTCTCCCTCATATCCTCGACAGTAGTTGGTACCGTCCTGTAAACCTTGTCTTTGATATGGCCCCAAAGGAAGAAGTCAAGGTGTGAGGTCTGGTGATCTTGGCGGCCACCTCACAGGACCCCCACGACCAATCCAGGAGTCCGGAAACGTTTCATCGAGAAATTCCCGAACGACACAGCTATTATATGCAGGAGCTCCATCGTGCTGGAAAACTATCTGTCGAAGAGAGGCTAGAGGGACATTTTCCAAGAGATCATCCAAGTCGTCGCGAAGGAACCTCAAATAACTGTTGCCGTTCAGGTGCCCCTCGATGAAATAAGGACCCAAAAGGTGTTCTCCAAGTATGCCTCCCCAAACATTCAGCGATTATCTTTGCTGGTGGTTTATCATTCGCATGGCTTGTGGGTTTTCATCGGCGTAATAATGGTAGTTGTGGCGATTGACATGCCCATTTCTATGGAATGTTGCTTCATCAGAAAATAATACGCGCATAAGAAATGATTGCTCCTGCTCAATTTTGTTGATAGCCCACATGCAGAAATTTTGCCTCGCATGAAAATCTTGAGGTTGCAATTCTTGGTGCAGTTGAATCTTAAATGGATGGAATTTGTACTTTTTAAGAACACGATGTACGGATCGCGTTGAAATATCGTGATTCCTACTAATATCACGGATACTGGTATGAGGATCTTCAATAACTGCCTCCAGAACCTGCAGTTCATTATTTTCGGTAATAACTGCCTTCTTTCTAACTCTCCTTGGCCGTTTCACACTTCCCGTAGTAGTAAATCTCTCCAACACTTTTTGAAACGCACGTTCATTTGGATGTGCCCTGTGCGGATATCTCGCAGCGTACACTCGTGATGCCAAGAAACAATTCTTGTTACATTCTCCAAGAATAAATATCATGTCAACCATTTCCTCTTGAGTTCGGAACATTTTTAGAACGTTTATCAAAAATGACTTATGGCTGCTACTGACGTCTAATAATTTACTTTGACAATTACCAATCTTTTGTTTTCTCATGGCACACTTGGGAACGGAAAACGTTTCCCGACATTTGCGATGAAATTCCTTTTTTTCTCCGAAATTTTGTTATGCAATGTGTAATTTTTTTTACACCAATGAAAAATTTAGAGTTTTGGCTGTACAACGCCGTAATTTTTTTAGGGGGGTGCCATTTGAAATTTTCGGAAAAAATGACAACATGCGAAGATCAATCAAAAATTATTTTTTTTCCATAAATTACCCGAAAAAAAATTATGTGAAGGTATACGAGGTCTTAACCTGTACCTCAATTCAAAATTTAGGCGCCGGCGTCAATTAGTTTCTCTACAAAAAAATCTCAAAAATGGGGCGCAATTTTGAAAGAAGGGGTTATAACAGCGAAACCGCTAAAGTGAAGGGTATAACATGTTAGATAAAAAAATAATTACTCGTCGAGCACTTTCCAAATCTGCAATAAAAAATAGGGCATTCCATTTAAAAAAACATAAGTTTGGTACGCCACTGGAGTACGGCACGCCACTGATGATTAAAAATATTTTTGAAACATAGCGACGGTAACTATGCACCACTTTGTTCTTAGATTTTTTTCGATAGCTTTTATCGTAAAGGAGATATGGTCCGAGGCGTCTTAAGTGCCACACCCGGTATACTAATGGACTGCTAGTCCCCCTCCATTTTCCATATGATCACTGCTCCAAAAGTTGTCCACGAGCTGGAGCCCGATATAAGTCCCGCCCCGGAGCCGAAAATGGAGCGTAATTTAAAAACCGGAAAGCAAAAAAAATATTTCTCGATGTATTCATCAGCAACGTGGAGAATGCAAATGCGAGCATATTTCGGCAACTCGGGTCCACTTTCCTGCCTGTTCTTTACAAACAAAGCATCAACCCAGAATTTCGAAGTTCCGGATTTGATGGAAAACAACTAATACAGAATTTTAGGTTATAAGTCAAAAGTCAACTGACGTGTACATCAGCTGACGAGTATTATAACCGCGTTGGCATATATACGTGGACGTATTGCAGCCTTTCGCATTGCAATATTTTGACAAAGTGTGAATATTTGACAATATAAATGTTTATATATTCAAAGGTGTGAATAAATCGCAGGGTATCACAATATGCAATGCGAGCTCATAGAGTCATATGTCATAGACACAAAATAGCTACCAATTTAGTAACATACCGCAACCATTTAGGGTCCCGCCGCGCCACCGTTGCTTGGAGACACACATAAAGCGGTGTTAGCAGTCCAATAGTATATAGTCAAAGCTTCATTCGTTTTGAATTTATGGGTATTGTCGAACTACATAGCAATTTTGTATAGATATAATGAATAAATTGTCATTATCTTCAATTTTATAAAATACGGTTTCCAGTGCTCTGACCATGATAAGGTAGCTATTAATCTAATAATTAATTTCTGACTTTTCAGGAGGCTATGTGTGTGCACCGAGCTCCCCCATATTATAATCCCGTATTCCATGTGTGACTTAATATGTGCATTATAGAATGTAAGAAGAGCGCTGAAATTAACACATTTTTTTAGGTTTATTAGCGCAGAATGTCCTTTGTTTAGCCTCTTTACAATCTGGTCGATATGACTTCCCCAAGTAAGGTTATTATCTATAAGTAAACCTAAGTATTTCATCTCGCTTGCCACAGGGATTGATCTATCTTCGCTCTTGACAAGAATACTGAAAGGGTTCGCTGTATTAGTTGAGAGAGTGAATGTCATTACTACTGATTTTACTGGGTTTAAATATAGATTGTTTTGTTGACACCAGTGTTCAAGTTTTTTTGTTACCAAATTACAATGGTTAGTAGTTTGTTGTTGATCAACTGTTTGTACTAGAATTACTGTATCATCTGCATATTGCTCTAATTTTGTATGTTCATTTGTAATACATGACTTTGACAGATTGTTACTATATATTAAGAAAAGTAACGGAGACAGAATTCCTCCCTGTGGCAATCCGATATTTGTAATTCGGTTTTGTGATTTGTAAGGCACAAATTCATTAGGGGTACCTTTCTTAATTTCAACATATTGTTCTCTATTTTCAAGATAACTTTCAAACCATGATATTGTAGTCTCACAAAGACCATACATTTTTAGTTTAACGAGAAGTAGTTTATGTTCTACTGTATCGAAAGCCTTAGTGGAATCATAAAAGATACCTGAGATCTTCTTATTAGTGTCTAAGTCGTCAGCTATAAACTGCACTACTTCGTACAATGCCGATAATGTGTTTTTTCCTTGCACAAATCCATGATGCGTAATGGATAGTAACTGATTTGTTTGAAAGTATTTTGCCAGTTTACGAGTCATAGCTTTATCAATTATTTTTGCAAAAACAGATAATATTGCTATGGCCCTCTAATTTTTATAATCCTTCCTTTCCCCTTTTTTATGTATAAGGACTATCTTTGCTATTTTAAGTTTTTCTGGATATTTTCCCATCTTAAATGAGAAGTTGATAATATGCGTCAATGGATATGCTACAAGGTCTGCCACATCATGCACAATATTACAAGGGATATTATCTGACCCAGATGATTTTTTAGTAGTTACTGTCTCTATAATTTTTAGAATTTCATTTTCATTCATTATCGGATATTTAAATTTGTTGTCTGTCAGGTTTTCAGTATCATTAAAATTGTTTTCACTTTCTTGACCAACTTGTAATTTAACAGAATCAACGAAATAGTCGTTAAATATATCTGCTACGCGATTTGGATCTATCACTTCTTCGTTATTAACCGTAAGACTTATTGTATTCTCGGGCTGTGCTGTGTTTTTAGACATATTAACATTTGCTTTAATTCAAGTCCAAGCTGCCCTTGTAACATTGTGTGGTTTTGTAATTACTTCTACATAGAAATATTTTTTTGTAGTTTGCACAAGAGTACTATATATATTTTTTTAAATCCATATACTTAGTTTTAAGTGTTGGGTCATTTGTTGTTTTGAATAACCAATGCAAATTTTTCAACTCTTTTCCCATATTTATTATTTCAGGTGTTATCCATCTTGTATCTGGCCTTCTTTTCTTTTCTTTAAAACTCTTTTCGGGAAACGCTAAATTGTGATAATATGTAAAAATGTTTATAAAAGTGTTGTATTTCTGATTAATATTATTGGCTTTAATAACTTCGGACCACTTTTCATTGAGGAGATATTGATAAAATTGTATATAATTTTCTTGCGAATAGATACGTTTTTTGATTACTTTTTTTTGGCAATAAATAGGCCGAGCGATAAATATTTTGAGTTTTGATTTGTGTATGTTGACACCCTGTATAGCAGTATGAGAAAAAGAGAACCAAATCCGATGTGTATTATTCTCCATGATGTGGAAAATTCTTTAGTGTATAAAAAATGACGCTATCTTTGCTAGGAACGCTTCTGCAATTTTTTCAATGTGTACATGTTTTTACGACAAAATTGCCCATAACTAACCAACCGTCCATAATAGACCCATAGTATCTTATACTATTTTTATCAGCTTCTCAAGAGGGTTAAAAATATAGTATAAATATAGGGTGTTCCATTTTAAAAAACATAACTTTGTTCTGTTATTTATACTGGGACACCCTGTATAAAACATACATATTTTTAAAATATGTAGAATGGGCTTGGGTACCAGTTTATGAAAAATAGAAGTCTATATCTCAAATAGCAAATAAGTTATGGGGCTTTTACAGAACACTGGGTCACCGGTATGTCATCAATACTGTAGGTGTTTATTAAAATTATTATTTTTTTAATTTTAATTTCATTTTTCGAAAAAAAAGTAATTTTATAAAAAATATTTTCAGAAATGTCCATTTCTTTGTCGTCTTTAATATTTGTTGAATTATTTTTGTAATATTTTTTATACTTAAAATATTATAGTGAAGAAACAAAAAAACGATTAAAGTAAAGACCTACTTCTGGTGTACGAAATTTTACCAAAAGCTTTTCTTTTCTTGGGATTATCAAATAAGACTTATGTTCAAAGTTTCATGGTAATTCCTGTATTAGTTTTTAAGATACAGCGCGCACTTTAAATATCACCTAACCTTACGTAGATGTCACAAGGTCTAACCAAGGTGACTATGTAACTACTGTATGTTACCCTTCAAACCGTTCAACTTTTATCTACAACATTTTTACTTTCTCCGTTACGAAGTACGAGAAAGTATTGTGATCGTGATTTTTTTTCCAAAATTTTTTTTTAAAGAAATGTCCCTTTTGGGGTACCTAGATGCCATTTCAACAATTTCTGAAAAAAAACATTGTGTCTGTGTGTGTGTGTGTCTGTTTGTGCGCGCTGTATCTCAAAAACTAATAGAGTAATTGATATTAAACTCTGAACATCCGTCTCATTTGATAATCCGAAGAACTGAAAAGCTTTTGGTAAAATTTCGTACACCGGAAGTGGACCTTTAACTTAACTGTTTTTTTGTTTTTTGCCAATATTTTCTTTAATATGAAAAATATCACAAAAACATTTTAACAAATATTGAAGACAACAAAGAAATGAACATCTTTTGCTTGAAAACATTTTTCATAAAATCATTTTTATTCGAGAAAAAAATTTATTATTTGTTTTTAATTTTTGGTTTATAATTATAAAACGATAATAGTTACAGCAAATTTATGTGACTAATAATTGTAGATAATGCTAAAATGAACAACTTATAAAGAATACGTTTTTTTCTAAATCCCCTTAGTTTTTGAGTAAACTGAGCTTTTAAATTTAAAATATAATTTTTCCATCTTTCATAATTTTGACGTTTTAAACGTCAGTTTCATCCGAGTTTACACAACGCTCGATGTACATTTAAAATATGATTTTAATTGAAAATAAACAATGAAAACGTAAATATAAATGGCTATGATACCATCAAGTCGGAGCAAGTAACATGATGGCCATATCATATTTTTTTTTGTATCATTGGCAGTTTCAGAGAAAATCGATATAATCCATCCTGAATTTTTGATCTTTGATGCAACCTCAAAAGTTTTTCCCAAACTTTTCCGCGGTCCAACCTATGTTTTCATCATCCATAGGCGTTACGGATACATATTAAATAGGTTTTTCCCGTAAAAAAAAACGGGTTTTGTTTTTAACATTCTCCTTTATCTATTATTCCAGTCAAATTAGAAAGAAAAAAACATTAATTCGTAAAGATCTGAATTTTTGTATACATGCTTATTACGGCTTCCCATTGAACATACTAAAAGTCCCCGTCAAAATATGTTGCGCTCGAGCCGCCACCTTGGAAAAAAGATTAGTTGTTTGCCTATATCTCGGCAACTTTAACTTATAGTTCAGATAAAAAATTTAGTTTCTTAAATTACCTACAAAAAAGCTTATTAACATTTTTTTGTATCCGACATCGAAAAGAAAAAAAAAGCCTCCTGAGATCTTGAGTGTGCTTCATGACCTGCAAAGATTATGAATATATGACAAATCATTAAATTCATTGAGCATTGATGTGGTGTCACACCCAGTTAAGGCATGTGATTTACGCTCTGTTCGCATAAATTAATTTAAAATTTTAGGAAAAGGATGTTTATGGTTTTTAAATAATCATAATTTAGGGTGTATTTTAGGCAAGTTTGAAGTTGATAGCAATTGTTTATATATTTTCAGGGACGATCCTACCGGGGGGCTAGAGCGTGCATGGCACACGGGCGGCGGTTAGGGCGGGGGCGGCGAGACCTGCGAAGCGGACCACCAATAGAGGGTCCACGGCGTCCGAAATCTGTAAATTTTAATCCGAGTGCTCCGAAATAGCGGCCGGTTGCCTGGACCCCTGTCGGAAGTGTATCCGATTTCTAACCGGGTAACAACTTTGCCAAACAAACAGAAGAAGTATCACAAAGCATCTGAAGTTCGTATAAGAAAACAAAATCGCTGATGAAAGTATTTTGGATCCTAGAGAAAAATTTTTCTTTTGAAATTTTGGGCATCGCTATTAATTTGATATTCGAACGTTCTGAGCTGTTAGAAAATTACTGCTCCTTGTTTTACTTTTGCTCCATTTTTGTTGGTATTTCATTCTGCAGAATCTTAATATTTAAGAAAATCTTGTATGGAGTTAGATATTAAATTACAGGTAACCGAAAACGGAAAATTGACCAAAGATTTAGATGGAATCGAACTCGTAAAATAATTGTTATCTGTTTAGAGAACTATTTCCTAATCATTCCCAAAACCATTAGAAATTTTAAATAATTTAATTAGCCAAGACTTAGTTCCTTGTTTTCCAAATTTCAGTATTAGTCTAAAAATATTTTTAACAATACCGATAACTGTGGCTTCCGGTGAAAGGAGTTTTTCCAAATTAAAAATTATTTATGGTCAACTATAACACAAGAGCGATTTGCTAATTTAGCCATAATTTTTATTAAAAATGAGATCGGTGAAACATTAGATATTTCAAATGTAATTGATGAATTTGCATAAAAAAAAATCGATGTATTGTTTTAGAATTTAGATCAACACTGACAATGAGTAGCGTTCGAGCAGTCGATGTTCTTGTTACTGAACTGAAGGTTTGATCATAATCTACTCCTCTTCTTTGCAAAAAATCTGATCACCAATCTGGCCTTGTTTTTACTTTGTGGAGTCCTTGTAGGTGTCTGGTTCCTCGAAGGTCATCGAGGTGAGCATCACATAATCCTGGAATTTCTTTTGAGCTATGAAATCCACTCGGTTACGAAGTTTCCGCGTAGTCTCACCAGTCTCTTCTTCATGGATTTTCAGCATTTCTGAGATTGTTCAATCACTGTTACTGTCATCGAGTTTCCAGAATTCTATTTCTTCGTTTTCTTCAATCCGGGATTTGCTGTCATTCAGGTCAGTCTCTTCAGCCACCAATTTTTCTTCAACGATGACGTCTTTGGATCTATAGAGCTTGTTCTCCTTTTCACTATAGATATTGTGTGTCGTTATCATAACCGATGAGGATTCCTTTAATGGCCTTTGGATCCATTGTCGTCCTTTACTCCTTCGATAGAATATACATGAATTTGAACCTATTAAGGATGCAGGTACCTGTTCGTATCAACTCGGCCTAAAGTGCCTGAGGAATGTTCCCATGCGCATGCATCATTTCTCCAGCAGTTTCCACTACTGTACGATTTTCCCTCTCATTGGACCCGTTTTGTTCTGGAGTGGAGGGCATCATAAGACGTTGAATAATACCTTTCTTGTGTAAACTGGATCTCAGCAGCTCCAGACTGTTTCTTCCTCAGCTAGGAACTGGCTCAGTTTTTCAGCAATTAGTTCTGGACCTCGTGACGAATGGTAGCCGATGAGCTTTATCATAAATGTAACCTTCACACAGTTCACTATGCATTTCTACGTTAATGTCAAGCTCCTTCCGAATCGTTCATGGTATAACTGTAGCCAGTATCCCTTACTCACTGCATTGACCTCATCTGATAGGGTTCGTACTTCTCACCGCCAAATTGAACATTCCACGACGAGCTCCCTCCAATTGTTGACTAGGAAGTTGCAGACTTCAGCTGATGAAGATGAATTGGCTGCCAGAGTACTTATCCTGAACTGCAAGCACGGAGAACAGATTTCTCTTGATTGATCAAATATCAGCCAAGGTAATTTTGTACTATTTTCTCACCATTTGCTGTGGTCACTGTGTGTTCAGTTGAAAAAGACAGCAAATCTGACCATTTAAAATATGGCTTATCTCGCCATTGTCATCCCTGCACCTCGACCACTCAGCATCTGTTTCTGTTGAGCTAACAGTGACGAATATCATATTTGTGTGGAACTCCAGTTTACTAGGCTTCGGAGGATGGCTATCAGCAATCCATTTCCTGCACAGTTTAACCATGTGATTGGGCTTCCTGCAGCAGTTGCAGTTATTTCTTTTTCTTCGCATCGACTGAACTTCGTTGCTGTGATGAGTTCTTCGATGATTGCAGGTGAGAGCTTCCTGCTTGGTGGATCCAGCTCCCTCGGTCCTTAAGGCCATTTTATACTAACATAGTTGATTGATTAAGCTATCAACCGTCTATCACTTTTTCCCCCACCATTCAGCTGGATTTAATAGAAAAATACTCCCCGTCAATGTATCCACAATTTTATAAAGCAAAAATACATCTGGCAGTCCCGGGTTACTTGCAAATTCTTTAGTCATTTCTTCTATCAATTCAGACAAATTTTAAATATGTGTATATGCGACCTGGCATGATATTTTTCTGCCTTAAAACCTTTCAAAAAGATTACAGAAGGTTTTAAAATTTTTCGAATTGAAAAAAAAATCCTCCGCCCCAAGAAATGTTTTGCTTCACGTGAGGGGGCGGCCAACTCACCATTTGCTCGCGGGCGGCCAAGGGTCTAGTATCGGCCCTGTATATTTTATAAGTCACGCAAGTTATTGATTTTTCCCAAATTTAAAGAGACGCGAAGAATACATTTTTCTCTCAATTTTACCCTTTCCTGGGGGTCGTTGAAATAAATATTTCTTTCCTGCCTGTCTGTACGTCTCTGTCCCTCTTCTTATCTCTTTGTAATTTCAGGCAGTGCTGCCAGATTGTTTTTTTTTTATTTTAGCGGTAGATTGTAAGTGAAAAAAGCGGTAGATGGTGGTAGCAATTATTATCAAAGCGGTAGGAGAAACAAGTAGTAATAATAATAATGGTTTAAAAGGGGCAGATATCGAGTAAAACATATAAACCTGATAATTATAATGTCGTGTTGTGAAAAAAAACTGTTGTATAAACGTGAATAGAAATGTTTTCAGGCCAAAAATATATATATTCTATTATAAAACAAACAAAAAACACGATTACAAATGAACTTAAATGAGAAGAGTGTATTAGCATAAAATAATTCAATAAAATAATAATAATACAATAAAATAATATACAGAACCAACATGACAAGAAAAATTTATTGCAAATACATATCTTCGGATAAGGCTTTCATATTATACAGGGTGTCAATTTGAAAACTTTCAATGCGAATATCTCTGAAAATAAAGGAGTTAGAAAAGCGCAATTTGGTACAAATGTTATATAGGTAGGGGGAACTAGAACCACCATATTTTGGTTATGGGGTGAGTGACCCCTTGGGCCCCATTCACCCTAACCCCAAAATTTTAAATGGCATCACCCCTTTTGTGATCCCTTAAATTAAACGTTTTTTCGAGTAGTATTCACCAGTACAAGATTTTTTTTTAAATTTAATACAGGGCCGAACAAAAAAGTATAATTAAAATAAAATAAATTCTATGAATTGCTATTTTAGTTAGTTACTAAACCTTTATTAAAACCTGGTTTTATACAGGGTTTTAAAGGGCAATTGACTAAAGTCTTTCAGCCCATTGCTATTTTATTTAATTGGATTCTTATAATTCATTCCATTTTGGGCTACAATAATATTTTTTTTTTCTCCAAATACTCGAACCAGTGGGTCAGGTTTCAACAAATAACAATCACCTATTGCAGTCAGGTGTGTTAGATTGTACGTCAAATTCAAAAACGGTCGAAGTGAAATAATTTCAGAAGAATTCACTATTTTCTTTTTTATCCGGTATTAGACATGGTTTACAGTATGGCTGAAAAATTTGCGATTTAGACACGTGACTGAAATAGCTGATTGTTATTTGTTGAAACCTGGCCCACTATTTCGAGTATTTGGAGCAAAAAATTTTATTATCCTTTTTTGTAGCCCAAAATGGTATAAATTATAAGAATCCAATTAAATAAAATAGCAATTCATAGAATTTATTTTATTTTAATTATACTTTTTTGTTCGGCCCTGTATTAAATTTTTTAAAAAATTCTTGTACTGATGAATACTACTCGAAAAAACGTTTAATTTAAGGGATCGCAAAAGGGGTGATGCCATTTAAAATTTTGGGGTTAGGTTGAATGGGGCCCAAGGGGTAACTCACCCCATAACCAAAATATGGTGGTTCTACTTCCCCCTACCTGTATAACATTTGTACCAAATTGCGCTTTTCTAACTCTTTTATTTTCACAGATATTCGCATTGAAAGTTTTCAAATTGACACCCTGTATTAATATTATCGAAAATCGAAAAAGCGTTGATTTTTCAAAACCAAAACAATTGCAGACTTCCAACTTTCACCCGCTTATTAAGAAATGATTTGGTTTTGATATTACAGAAAAGTCCATGCAGGTTAATCAACTAGTTTTCCAGATAATCACCACCAAACACAAGAATGGCCAGTTTCAACGTTCGAAAATCGAAAAAGCGTTGATTTCTCAAAACCTGAAATGATTGCAGACTTCCAACTTTCACCTACTTATTACAAAATGATTAGGCTTTGATATTATAGAAAACTTTATGCAGGTTAATGAACCAGTTTTCCAGATAATCGTAAATCATTGTTGCTTTGAAGCATTTGTAGCACATATCAGTTGTAACATCTTTGCTATGCAATATGCCCAGAATCGTATTAGCATTTAATTTAATTCTTTGTTTTCTTTTGAACTTTATTGCCGAAAATGTTTTTTCGACATGGCACTAGAATATCGCAAAACTAATCAAGCAATACATTACAAAGATTACTAAACAATAGAGCCTGACCACAATTGATAAGGTTTCACGTCAAAACTCAAAAATATTTTCGGTTTCAGAAGATTTTTGTAGTAATCGCCACTCATTGTCTAAAATTTGAATTACATTAATGTCTATTAAATTCGGTAATTTTAACAATGCTATTTGAATTCCTTTGATCTATAAACTATACATTTAAAAATTGGCTGACACCTTCAGTATAAAAAGGAAGACAGTTTCCTTTCACAATATGTAAATCAAGTCTATCCAGACTAGATGCATATATACCTACATTTATTTAATTATGTTATTTATTAACTACAAGGAATTGTTTATGCCATGTAGTACCTATATTATATCTAAACCTTTATGTATTCTTTAAGAGTATGACGTGTGTAAAACTTCACAGTTAGTAGCACTAATAAACATTATCTTATCTTATCTTATGCCAGCTCCAAAATACAAGTCCTTCAAGGCAACAAAATTCTGGGGTTTCTATAATCTCATTATTGTTTACAACGTCCGTCTTTGTGCAACAGTTCAAAATTGTTTTAATTATCATTTGTATCCATGTATATAATTATAAGTGAAATAATATAATAAAAAATCTGTTAATTATAGAAACATGTCTATCGTATAAAAAGCGGTAGAGTCAGAGGCGAAAACTGGAGAACGGAAAATAGCTAGTGAAAACGGTAGATCTAGCAAAATTGATTTCAGGGAATGAATTTCAAAACGTATGTTTCACAGTGTACAGAGACAAAAAAGGCGGCTAGATCCCAGATATTGTACCACTCGCAGGCGGCACTCAACCAGTTTCATTTTACCCACACACAGGATTTTGACGATAGGTATTTATGCTTGGGTTAGGGTTAAATTAAGGTTTCCCCTTTTGGTCCAACTAGTAGTTTCGAAGAGCGCGCGTGTGTGTGTGAGTGGAAAAAACGAAATTGGTTGTGTGCCACTGGCAGTGACGGTTCGCGGGTTTTTTTTCTGGTACGGCCGACGAACAAGAGGTGGTAATACAGATAGGTAGGGTCGGTTGCAGAGACGGCTGGCTGCGTGACCGCACCTATATGTATTACCACCTCTTGTTCCTCGGCCGTACCAGAAAAAACCCCGCGAACCGTCACTGGCCACTGGAATCGCAAATTTCGTGCATGCGAGTGGTAAATCTGGGAATTTACCAAAAATGCAAATCGAGGACGAAAATATAAATAATTTTGCTATTCAACGTCGGATTACAGGTGAAATATTGAAGATAAAACAAATGTTAATAAGCTTTTTTATAGACAATTTAATAAACAATGCTCCTGAACTATGTTTTCGTATGAGTTGTAGTTACTGGGGTATATGCAAAAAAACTAAAAAAAGTGTACCTTTTTTCAAGATTTTGGCTCGGGCGCAACAGATTTTGACGGGGACTTTTAGTATGTTCAATGGGAAGGTGTAATAAGCATGTATACCAAAATTCAGATCTTTACCGATTAATGTTGTTATTTGTCGAAAATTGGTCCAATTTGACTGGACTATTTACATAATAGTAAAAGTAAAGATTAAGTAAATACTTATACTTATAGCATTTACTTCCAAGAACTTACTTTTATTGAATACTTTTACAATATGTAAATACAGTCCGCGCCTTATAGCATGGCGAGCGGCTTGGATGCGTAGTGGTATTTTACATCCGCTAAATTAAAAAAATTCCAGAGGCGGCGAATAATATGCGATAGAAGTAGCGACGAACAGCAGCGGTATTGGGCATCTATTTTTAATACAATTTAAATTGTAAATACGTAATTGTAATCTAGTAAGGTTATTTGGGACAAATTAACTACCTGTCAGGTAGCTAAGTAAACGCCAAAAGGGAGATAATCCCCTACTAATTACACTCAACAGATCCACATTACGGCCGCTTTAACGAAATGCGTCAATTGAGTGTAAGCAACCATTGTGAACGTTGCAATTTTTCAATGCAATCAGGTAATTCACAGTCAGGCGCGCGAAGTTATTTTAAAATGTATTTAATTATTTTAAAACTATTAAAGTGGATTGTACCTTAATAGTTATTTAAGCAACAAGGAACGTAAGGACGTATTAACATTTGAGGTAGGCGAATACGAGCCGAGGCGGAGCCGAGGCTCGTCGCCTGCCGAAAATGTTAATTGTCATTACGTTCCGTGTTGCTTATTAAGTTTTTTCCGCTACCGTAAATATAATACTTAAAAAAGATCAAAAAATATTCTAAAATACGGCTTGTAACATTTGGGATTCAAATTTTTATAATCACCTATGCGTTCTATGGCAGCCCAGCAACCGAGAAAACAATGTCGAATTTTGTTTGTTTGTGTCAATCCAGTGACAGTTTTTACGGGCATGGATGCAAACAAAGCTGCGAATATTGCATGTTAGAACCCGTTACCAACAAAATCGAAAAAGGTATATGCCCTGTTGCGGCTCCTTTAAGCAGTGGTTAATGTAAACAGGATGCCGATGCTATAGGTATAGACGAAAATGTGTTGCTCGCCTATATGTTGGAGCGTAACATTTCTGTTTATTATTTTCCTAGGTCCGTAAGTAAAAATTAAGTTCCGTCGTCAAGGACAACAAACAACACGAATGTTATCAGCCACTTACGGTACCTGTAACTATGCATGCAATGCGTATTTACGTTGACGGTAGCGGAACAAAGAAATTAAAGACATTGTGTCCACGGCGGCGGGTGTTTCAGTGAGAAGTTAGAGTTGGAACAGTTCGAAAAAGTGGACTTTCGAATGTTATATATAATTTTCATAAAACTGAAGGCTGCAGAGTTCATCTTACATCATTACGAGCAAAATTACGGTAAGATTAACATCATTGAGAAGAATTATCAAGGATCTTGGATTTGCATTTCGGAAATAATCGTCAATTGTTGATTGAAAAAAGTGATATTAGGACGCGTCGTATTAAATATTTAAATAATATACAACATTTTCGAGAACAGCAACGCCCAATAGTTTACATCCGCAGTGGGCACACCCTTTCAAAAAGTTGGAATGACAACAACAAAAATGGAATATTTTGCCCAATTTCAAAAGGTTCACAACTAATCATTACACAGCCCCACGAAAAAAGGTGCCATGATCTGGGTATGCGACACATGTGGTCATATGTATTTTGACCCGCTGATTCCAGATCCACCCTCAGAATTGGCCCTGAGGGATTAGGTTGGGCCCTAAACCTAAAAAAACTAAAAATCGCTAAATTTGCCTATTTTTCGAAATAAACGTGAAACAGAGGCCTGATAGGCGAATTTTAATGGTGAATTCAGATTCAGCGGGTGAAAATACATTTAAAAAAATATTTTCATTTTTAGATTAGGTTGTTTTTTCCTTGTTTTAGTGCGAAACCACGCATACGCATAGAAATATCCAAACATGAAGAGGTGACATGTTGGTTGTGACTCGCATCTTGGAAACAAACATTTGTGGAGTCCGCAAGATGACCTTGGACTTGACCTTGAATCCCATTTCATGACCTTGTTGAAGGTCAAATTTGTTTGAAGATCAAATTGTTATTTTCTAATATACATTTCCAGTTCCAGCCTCATATTTGTCATGATCGGGTAGGTGCTTGTTGAAAAACAATGTCCGAAGTGCACAGGAACTGAATGTTTTCATAATACCTGAAAAAAATATTTTACTTGGTTATATCATACATTAATTTTTTTATAACTATATCTTGTTCTTTTTTCATCAAAAGATCTATGCAAAGGTTTTCGCTTGTGTTTTTTTCCTCTTGTTCTGGTTTCTCTCTTTAGCATCCAGCAAAAGTCAGCCATCATAATTTCATCCCATCTACCCTTCATCCCATCACTCTGATATCTTGGTGGAATCGTTCGCCTTGCTCTTCACTGTAATCTCCACAATTTTAAGGAAATCTATCCAGATGCGAGTCAAGAAAGTGTAACTTCAAATTCATTAAACATCCCAACTTTCGAAAGTTTTCCACCATATTTTTCACAATATTCTTCTATTCGGGACTCCTATGGTTACCTAGGAAGTTCTTTGCCACTACCCTGAAACTCTTCCAAGCATTTTTCTCAATGTCGGTCATTTGATGACGAAATTTGTGTCCCTGAATAACTTTCTAGTTTGTGGTCCATCAAATATACCTTCTTTCAACTTAGCATCAGAAATAGCTGGAAATGTCTGCCCTAAATATACGAAGCATTGGCCGTCCTTGTCCAATGCTTTGACGAATTGTTTCATCAGACCAAGTTTGATGTGAAGTGGTGGGATGAGAATTTTTGTAGGATTAACTCGACATTCTTTAATGATGTTGTGAGAACCAGGTTGAATCAATGGTGTTTCTGGCCATTGCTTCCTGCTGTAATGGTTAGCTCGATCTCTGCTATTCCACAAACATAAGAAGCATGGCTCTCTAGTAAAACCTGATTGTTGTCCAAGTATCATAGTTATGACTTTCAGATCACCACAAACTTGCCACCTGTGACTGGCATACTTAATTTTTTCCAAAAGCATTTTTACGTTGTTATACTGCTCTTTGAGCGTTGTGGAATGAGCTATTGGGATAGGAGCATACACATTTGTATTATGTAGTAATACAGCTTTCATACTGCGTTTCGTTGAATCAATGAAAAGTCTCCAGTCTTCATCTCTATACACATCTTTCTTCAAGTTATTCATCAAACCTTTAATGTCAGTTCAGTAAACTAGAGATGTTTCTTCATCTTTTTGTGAAATACTTCCGGAATTCTTGATCTCTATTACGGTAAAACGAGACTTTTGTCTTCGGCTCCAGGAAGTTCCTTCTCTTCAGAAATGAAGCAACGAATTCTGCACTATCTTTTGGCAATCCTATATCCCTAACAAAATCATTTAGAACTGGTTGTGAAAGTAACAATGGACTTTTTATATGGAAGATGAACATCTTTTTTGTCGTCATCTTCATAGGGATCATCGCTGCCACTGCTACTTTTTCAGATTGGTTGTCAATTTCCGTCAAGAAATCATCTTCTCTTACGATTGTATCAGTTACTCGTAATTTTGCATTTATTACAATTGGTCTTATAACTGACACATTGATGTACGAGATAGATTTCTTATGTTTTGCGGTGACTCCATTGACGTCATTCATACAGAAGTAACAGTCTCTCATGAGCATTGGCTTCTTTCATATGGTTGGTGAATTTGAGATATTCCAGATATTTAGGATTCTTTGAACGATACAACATTAGTCTACAGGAGTTACAAATTATATGAGGAACCCATGTTGTTTCCTGGTGGAGTAATCTGCGACCGAAACAATCCTGATAAAGTTGTTTCCCCTCCTCATCTATTTTTTTTTTCTCAAAGAGTTCACTTCATATTTGCTGCAGATATAGCAAAATACATCTAGAGACTTCTGGCATTCGTGGAAGCGTGAAATGCCAGAAGTATCTCTCCTTGTAGCATCATACTCTCCATCAACCAAGAAACCAATCAATGGAGAGCTACGGTCGTTTGATGACGACGTCGGCGAGCCCGCTTTCCCACTCTGTCCAGACGCCGATACTGGGACTCCGTATCCCTTCATCGTAAGACACTTCTCATCTGTGCCTGCCATGACGGCATGAACGCCGTTTACCCAGGCACTCTGCCAGTGTGGATCTGTTGCCCACCGTCACCACGTGGAGGTGCCCTGGTTACAGGCACAGACGTTATTGAAAAAAAGAAAAAAAAACTTATGTTCCAGGATAGTAAGATATCAGAGTGATGAGAGAGAGATATCAGTGTAGATGGGATTAAGTTATGATGGCTGACTTTTGCTGGATGCTGAAGAGAGAAACCAGAACAAGAGAAAAAAAAATGTTTTTCAACAAGAACCTACCCGATCATCACAAATATGAAGCTGGAACTGGGAATGTATTAGAAAATAACAATTTGATCTTCAAACAAATTTTAGCTTTAACAAGGTCATGAAATGGGATTCAAGGCCAAGTCCAAGGTCATCTTGCGGACTCCACAAATGTTAAAACAAGGAAAAAACCGGATCTAAAAATAAAAAATATTTTTTAAAATGTATTTTCACCCGCTGAATCTGAATTCACCATTAAAATTCGCCGATCGGGCCTCTGTTTCACGTTCATTTCAAACAATAGGCAAATTTAGTAATTTTTAGGTTTAGGGCCCAACCTAAGCCCTCAGGGCCAATTCTGAGGGTGGATCTGGAATCAGCGGGTCAAAATATAATACATATGACCACATGTGTCGCATACCCAGATCATGGCACTTTTTTTTTGTGGAGCTGTGTTATTCATGCTGGTGGTGACAAAGGATTTATTCCAAACTGTTTACTAATTTTTAAGTCCGGTACGTCATCGGGGGATTATCATTCAGAAATGAATTCTACAAATTACGAGAAGTGGCTTCGCGAGAAGTTAATACCAAATTTGGAGCCACAGTCAGTTATAGTTGAAGATAATGCTCCTTATCACAATGTGCAAATTAACCATGCACCGAACAGCAATACCAAAAAAGCCGATAGGATTTTGACACAAAAAAAATTCAATTTTCACATACCATGCTCAAACCTGCACTATAGTCAATAATAAAGGCTCATAAGAATCAACATATTCAGTAAAAATTTGATACATTGTTTGAACAGTATGGACATACTATTTTAAGACTTCCACCCTAACATCCAGATCTGAATCCAATTGAACTAATTTGGGCAACAATGAAACAAAATGTAGCAAAACGAAACGAAATGTTCAAAATACAAGATATGTGGAAATTGGCTAAAGAAAAAATTGTGGCAATTACCGCAGAAGACTGGAAAAAGAGGTTTGACCATGTCATCAAAATTAAGTGAAATCATGGTTGATGTCCGCACTGCGGAGCTTGTTATTAGATTAAATGCAGATTCGAGCGACGACGACGATTTCAGTGACGATTAGGACAATATAAGTGAGTGTTGTGCTGTATATACATTTTTGTTTATATTTAATTTAATTTACGATTTTTCATATTTTTTTTTAAATCTTGTGTTTTAGTAAAAATAATTTATTAAAGGTATAGTAAGATATATGTTATTATTTTTATTACTTTTATTATAAGTGATTTCAATACAACAAAAGGCTAAAGAAATATCCGTATTGCGCTACTGAGCGATATCGGTGCTAACTAGCGCACTCCGGACTATTTGAGCTGCGCGGCTTCTCACCATGCTATAAGGTGCAGACTGTACTTATTTTTTCTTGCTTATCATTGTCATTGTGTTTCAGAATATTGACTGGTATGGAACATTCGAAACAAGAAAAAAACAGTATTTCAATATTTGTTCGCTTTACAAGAGTAAGTGCAGTATGAGTAGTTTTTAAAGATATGCCTTAAAATTGCTCTCCTTGCCTCCGTCAAAAAAGTCATGAATCACCCTGGGTGTAATGGGATTACATTTAATAAAATAACTTCCACATTGAATATATTTTTATTTTATTTTTTTACATCAACTAACAGCAGAAGATTGTACAAGCTTTTTCAGAAGACAAAAAAAACAAATCGTCAGTTGATTGTAACAATATAATCAATAGCATAATAACTGACATTGTCAATACATTCATCTGTGCTTACGGTCACAAATACATGTGGTAAGAAATAAACTCTCGTCACCTTCATCTTCAAGAAAATTAAAAAAACCGACCTGGTTTTGTACAACATCATCCTCATCAACGATAAAATTAATTAAATTAAAGAGTAAAAAGTGGAATTCAAAAAAGTTCAAAGTACAAACGAGGGTTGTTTTTATTATTATTATTAAACGTTAGATTATATAATCAGTAAAGATTCACTCGTTCGTTTATACAAATTTTCTTATACAAGGTCCATACGAAAAGTGGCCGAAACCAACTGTGTACAAACTGCCGCAGACCTTGAATTATGAACTAGATTCGTGTGGGGGGGGAGGGATAAATATACAAGTTTAAATTATGTTATTATTTTTTTTACTCAAGGAAATTTTTTTTAATTATTTTATCATTCTTATAATTTACCAGCGAGTTTTGGAGTTCCTATGATGAGGTGCGTTTCACGAAAACACCCCATGGTTTTGACTAGGTTACTTTCAAAGTTACAATCCATAAATAAAAGCGATGGCCCAAAATACCATTTTCTTTAAATTACTTAACAACTAAAAACGTACAAACGGCGTGTCTGCAAATCGGAACTGATTTTCACACGCCGCTAAACCAGCTGATGAATATACAATATTTACAGCTTGGGAGAAATCAGTGGAAAAGTACCATCCAGCTTAGTACTTTTTTGAAACAAAACATACAACAGCGTTATTTCAGGTTAGAAACACCAAATTGTGCGTACCATTTTTTTTTAAGTTTTACCCCTAAAAACTAAAATTAAAAAAAAAACACTACCGATTAGAATATATTTGTACATTTTTTTGACAATTTTCTGAACGGGTATATACAGTATGTACAAACACTAAATGATTATTAAATGCATCAAAGTAAAGGTAAACCCGCCTAATACGCTTTTTCATAGCGAGACGGTCAAATACAAGAAGCGAAGTAACGGAGGAGATATTTAATTTAAAAAAAAACTAGTTGACTGCATATTTACAATTGTTTCGGCGATATTTAGCCAGTAGTAATAATAATTCGGTACTTAGGCAATCATAAGACGGACATGCGGGGACGGAAAACCCCGCGTATTTTTGTGTTTTAATAACATATATACGTAAACTAATTTAATCAACACAGCCTCATCACATTTTTTTTATGTAGAATTTGTATCAGCCTGACCGACCATCACTTGAACAACCAGCATCGTGTGTCACTAACTTTCGCCAACTTTGCCAATTTTCGCCTCTACAGAATGAGGCGTGATTTCATCCCGACGTCGAGATTCGAGAAAAACGTGAGCCCAAAAGGTGGTTTCCGTCTTGGCACCCCTTAAGTTTCGCGCTCTTTTTTCACTTTGAAATCTTCACCCAGTATGGTCGCTATCTCATTCTGCATGAAGGCCCACGGCACGTTCGAATTGGCCAGCGGACACTTCTCGCCGCTCGGACAGTACACCTGAAAGACCAGAAAACGTAAAATTTATTTTTCGGCTTTAAGGTACAGCTGCGTAGTTTACATAATTTTTACAACAGAACATGCAGTGTTAAGAAAAATTAGAAAAAGGATTTAGTGAACATAAAATTTTGATAGTTACCTCTTGTCCGGCCCCTTGCCTCTTGATGCTGTCCCTGCTGCAAGGGAAACAGAATTTATGGTGGGGGGCGGAGGGACACTGGACGAAGTGAGTATCTTCTAATCTCTCCTGGCATATCGTGCACCTAAGTGTGGTAGCTGTGGGGGGCGTCGCCGTCGTGTTTTCTCCGGTCCCCGTGGTGGGAAGGGTATCTGCGTTTGATCCTAAAGCCCCGGCACCCGCCTCCGTTGATGTCACCGTTGTCGACGAGACATGCCTGGAACCTGACGACCTCCTACTACTCGATGAACCTGCTAAATATTCAAATTTCCAAAAATTTTAGTGACCGAAATTTATATGCCAGGAAAGCGATGATAATTTAAAGTTTAATAATATTAAGGGCTCATTGTTGGATGGGAAAACAGAAATGGTATTCCAGGTTACTAAAATTCTGAATGCAAGAGACAAATTCATTGTGTTTCATTTGAGAAAAATTCAAGATTTACCAAAATGAACATTAAGATATAGAATAGAAAGTATTAAACATATGTTTAATTAGCTGCAGTTTATTAAAATATAAGATATAGAGCGAAAATTAAGTTTAAATTGCTTAAGTATTCAAAGAATTGTCAAAATTTAAATATAATGTAAGAGGAATTTAAGTTTTCAAAATGCGTGCATATTTCTGTATGTGCAAGGTTCAGGAAAACTGGTAATCGCCTTTTAACAAACAATTTGGCTAAAAATTCGAAAATGCACCTCTTTTTTTTAATATTGGGAGGGTAAGGAGGAGGAAGAAAACATTTACCAGCGTGTGCCCAACCATGAAAATTATATTTTTGGCCTTCTTGAGAGTATCAGTATTCTGATAGGGAATAATAAATATAAACAGTAGTATTTAATTCTCCCAAAATATAAAAACAGTAACTTTAAGTTAATATCTGCTGAAAAATTTTATAACATTACCAGCTGAACTATGAAGTTAAATGATGATTTTGCTACAGGGGCTGAAAAAGTACTCAAAAACGGCATCATTTCAAGTGGATTTTTCGAAAATGCACAAATCACATTAAATTAATATAGTTTGCCAACCAAATTTCATAGGCATACACAGTACATGTTTTGTCATGCAGTAAACTAGGATTTTTCAATCCATCAACAAATATCAATTCGCTACGTAAAAAAGGGGACCTTTTTAACTTTCTCCGTTACGAAGTGCGAGAAAGTATTGTGATCGTGAAAATGTTTTTAAATTATTTTTTTTAGGGAAATATCTGCTTTGAGGTCTATGAGACCATTTCAAAAATTTTTGGTAAAAAAAAATTGTGTGTGTTTGTGTCTGTCTCTGCGCGCTGATCTCAAAACTAATGAAGCAATTGATATGAAACTTTGAACATAAGGCTTATTTGACAATCCGAAGAACTGAAAAGCTTTTGGTAAAATTTCGTACACCGGAAGTGGGCGTTTACCTCAACTGTTTTTTGTTTTTTGCCAATATTTTTTGAAATACGAAAAATACCACAATAAGATTTAAACAAATATTGAAGACAACAAAGAAATGAACATCTTTTGTTTGAAAATATTTTTTATAAAATCATTGTTATTCGAGAATTTTTTTTTTCATTTTCGGTTTATAATTAATGACAATAGTTACATCAAATGTATCTTAATAATAATTGTAGAAAATGCCAAAATGAACAGCTTGTAAAGAATAGGTTTCTTTCGAAATCTCTTTAGTTCTGGAGTAAACTGACTATTAAAATTTCAAGAATAATTTGTCATTTTCAATTTTCATATTTCATAATTTTGACATTTTAAACGTCATCATCCGATCCTAGAAAACATTTGATATACATATAAAATATGAATTAAATTGAAAATAAATCATGAAAGTGTAAATATAAATAACTATGGTTCCATCAAATCATAGAAAGTAACATATGGCCACATCACCAATTTTTTAGAACACATTCTAATTTTCAATATTTTTCATAATCCTAGTTCACTGTATTGGAAAACTTATCTAGTTTAACACCTTTTTATCTTTTTTTATTTCAGGCACTGAAGTCACTTATCGTTGAATTTTTTTAATTCCGAGAAATTACTAATATTTCCAATACGTGTCAATATTTTTTTGAAATAAAATTTTTATAACTTCAAATATTACTTAATATACTAAAACTTTTAAAATACAAGGTAGAATAGTTTTTTTTTAAATCCTCGAAAATCGCCCTTATTCTCATATGGTCGCACTAGGTTAAATTAAGATCATTTATTTTAGCTTGAAATGATTTAAATTCAATCTGAAAATTTTAAACTGTATATCAAAGGAATTAACATGAGTCAAATGAGTTGATTATCAATACATCTTTTTATCACTAAATTAACATGCTGCTAAAAAATGACAATCTGGATATTTTTATTTAACAGAGTAAATTGTAAGAAATAGGTTGGTGGCGACTGTTATTGTGTGGTACTTAATTATTTTGGGGATAAATGAAACTTATTTTCTATGTTTTATATCACTACATTAATGATTTTTATATCAGTTTCGAGTCATTAATAAGTAGTCAAAAACCTAGAAAAGTGTGTTTTATTTATTCCTAAAAGCTATAGAATAGTGTATACTAATTTTGTTCCAATGGAACAACAAAGACATTTAATATTTACCTGAAGAATTTGGCGAATGTTGAGACCCCCTCGAAGCTGACCTAGGCGCGACCGTGCTGGGCGGACTACCACCAGTCGATCTAGGACTACCGGGTGGTAAGTTATCTGCTACGGACATTAAGGCCGCCATTGGGTTTTGCCCAGTCCCGGAGGTAGCTTGTTGGGTCTGTGTGGTACCACTCGTGGGATTCGTTTCCGGTGGTGACCCCGTCCTACTGCTTAGGGGTGAACTCGAGCTGGTACCATTTGCGTTTGCTACCGATACGGGGGCTGTGTATCCTAAAATACAATAGTTTGAGGTGTGATGGTAAACATTACCAAGGAAAGTATTTTGAAGGTATGGAGGTAAGCCTTTATCGCACTCTCGATTCTTAAAGGTAAATTAAGTATTATCATAGCGCTAAGTTGACCGGGCGTAACAACATATACATCAATGATGGCTAGCTCGGCTTCATTGAGTTAGTTGCTATTATTTGAGAGCTGGAGCGTTGGTAGCGAGCAAATGAAGGGAAAACAGGGTCACTGTTTCTTTCAAACGCTCTCCTCCTGCCCACTGTTGGCTGGCACTGAGCTTCTGTCGGTTCAGTAACTTTCTCATGTGCAGATAAGCTGGTCATCACTGATATATATGAATAATGCATTTTGAAAGCATGAAAGAAATGTTTATCAGACAGCAATGTTAAAATTAACTGAGGCAGCTGCAAATACTATTTTATATATTTAATTATGAAATTTAAATCATACCTATAGATTGAAATATACTCCTAGTTGAAGAAAAAAATCACGCCTACCTATGAAATTAATATTCCAATTTGTTTATAATTCCACTAACTTATTGCAGCTATACACGTAGCAATAAAACTACAAATACTGGCTGCTAATTTAAAACTGACGTGTGCACCATCATTTTCTATCCCCTTGTAAGTTTTAATTGCACAATTATATCAGTATAAATAGACAATATGTATTTTTTATCATTACGGATATATCCGGCATTAAATGTAATTGTTTAATTGTGTTCTACAGTGTACAATACAATTTAAACTCCAAAACATCAATATGGCGTAGAATCTTAACTGCGTGGCAGTTCAAGATGTTAATTTACACAGCTTGACTTCCAAGGTATTTTAGAAACCAGACAAAACAAACAATTTCTCATCAAAGAGTTTTCTGCACCAATCCAAAATGGTAACAAATGAAAACTATTAGAATTCATCAATATTTCTTTGATTTCTCATTTATTGTTAACGAATTGCACAACTATGCTTGGATATGTACAGTCATGACTTTGTCATCAGATGTTGTTGACTTTACAGAAGCTTCAACGAAATCAAGGCCCGGTGTAAATATTTACATTCTTGGGAAAGATAATCACATAACAGAGAAGAGAATTTGCATAGTTTTAGCAGCAAGTCACAAAAACTGAAAAAGAGATATTTTTGTCATTAGATGCTCCTTTATGCTAATTATAATTTAACATCTATACAGGTTTCTGGGTCCATGGAAGGATCCAGATACTTGTATTTTAAGGTCTTATTTACTAGATACTAGAAATTGGGTGCAAATTTTGTTATTACTTCTTTAAGAAGATCTTTATAAACTCCGATATATCGGGTGTGTATAAATTGGCGGATAATCTACACGTGATGATATTCTTTCAAAAATTCTAAGCAGCTTATCTTCATTCTAAAATGTTGTACCATGCTTCCTGGATCTTCACGAGGTCCTCAAAGTTTGAACATCCAGTCGTTAAATATGCGTTATTATTCGTTATTAATTTACAGAAAACCCTGCAATTTCGATAGTATGACTAGTTTGAAAATTATTTGTCAGTGTGTGCTATCTTTCCATCTCAAACTTGTATTTTCAACACTTCTTAATTAGCTTATCTTTATCAAAAATACGTTCGGCAACGTGACACCCGCTTATGTCACTTTGACACAAATAATTCATTCAAACTTGCTTGTTCCAAGTTTGTGCCAATTCTGCTTTTCTCATTATTATCAGTTTGTATTAGTGCCCGCACTTCAACATTTTTTCATCGACATTTTCTATTCAGAATTTTAGGAAGAACATCGCCACGTGTAGATTATCTGCCAATTTATACACACCCGATATATCATGGATATTTAAAGAATGCTCAATACCTCAAAAATCGCGCTTCGCCAGGTATTCCCCCATTACTCGAATATTCCCACTGGCAGCAATATTAGGGATGGGTGATATTTCACGTACCTGTAATTTTTCACCGATATTGAAAAATCACAGATAGTTATTGTTACCAATGGATGAATTTCACTGTGATTGTGATTGCATGTGTTACTTAAACCGTGATTGTTACTTGACTTCTCAACTGTTACCCAAACTGTGACTGCTAATTAAACAGTGATTGCTACTTAAAATTATAACTGTTACCTGAACTGTGATTGTTAATTACACTGTGATTGTTACTTACACTGTGACTGTTAACTAAGCAGTGATTTCTTCTTAAATTGAGATTGTTACTTAAAAAAGTGATGTACTGGGTGCTATAAAAATGTCGGATTAACTCAATGGTAGGTTGTCAAGGATTACTTCGAGAGTATGGAAAAAATAATGAAAAAAATCGGAATTCAATATTCTGACAATAAGCTTCTTCAGAGGCAAAACATTTGCCGCATAGTTGAAAATTTTCAAATTTACTTAAAATTACTTTGAGATTTCGCAAAAATCCAGAAATGCCTCTTCACTAATTTTGAAAAAATCATCCGAAAATAAAGCAACTTTCAAAATTTACTGAACAGACATTCTACCATAAGATTCTGGAAAAATTTCCAAATGTTTCTAGAATCTTGCATTGAATCAAGGCCAGCCTTATGTTTATTTGGCATAGCAGATAATGTATCAAAAATATAAGTTGGGTAAAGTAAAACGCTTGTTTTGTTCCATAATTTTATTTTCAGTTGCCTGACACGTGTTTCGATCAAAACACGTGTCAGGCAATTTAGTTAATTTTTTTTAATATTTTTGTTAATCGTTAAATGAAATTTTCGTTTTCCAAATTTAAATTGGAGCATTGCCGTTTTGTTAAAGCATGAAAATTGCTTTAATCGCAAATCATGAATGCATTTTTAAACTAAATTCTTTAATTGATTATTTTGTTACAACCTTTCAAATGGTTGAATGCGATTTTCATTTTCCCTGTTTAAGTTTAGAGAGTTAAAATGAACTTACCTCGATTAATAATAATATAATAAACACCTATGCCATTAGAATCGCAATTTTAGAGAATCAATCATTATTAACTCGATGGAGGCGGCCACAAGACGGCCGATCGGCTGCCCTAGTGCGGATGTGCCTTTTGCACCCACGCCAGGAATGGCCCTGGTTGGTTGCCCCTGCTTGGTTGGAATGGTTGAGACAGCTACTACGTGGTAATCCATAATGGAATTGAACTAAAAAATTCACTGTTCACATCTAGTTATGGTTAAAACTTGGTGAATTTATCAATTCAGTTTAAAAATTAATATTTCACTTCATTTTGTTAGGGTATGTAATTGCCATTGAATTGTATGGGAAGTAAAAGGAGTTAAAAGAAACAAATATTAAAATTTAGAGTTTATTTATTTACGGCTATTGTTTATTAAAATATTGTTCAATAAAAGTATTTCTTACATTCACTACTGCTATGTTTACTTCATGAACAACGAAATTAACAGGTGATTTGCTGATGCATAAAATTGCAATGTTATCAGTAATTGATTTATTGGTGGCGCACAATTATTGCTAAAATTATATGTTTGTTAAATCATTCATTTTATTTAAAACTGAAGGGGTGAAGAGTTTTAAGTATTTGGGGTTTGTATTTAAGGAAACGGGTGGATATGAGGAGCATGTAAGATGGGTGCAAGGCAAAGCGAGGAGAGCATGGGCGATAGCATGGGGGAAATGGGGAAGATGGATAGAGAATAATATGAGAGTGATGTGTAAGGTATGGGATGCGTGTGTGGGATCGGTGATGATGTATGGCGTGGAGGTATGGGGGACGAGGGAGTATGAATGGGTGGAGAGGGAGCAGGGTTGGTTTATAAAATGTATGTTGGGAGTGGAGAGGTCGACACCGAGTTATATACTTAGGCAGGAGACGAACAGGGACAAAATGGTGTGTGAAACGATGAGGAGGGTGGTGAAATACGAAGAGAAATTGTGGGGTTTAGGGGAGGAGAGATTGGTAAAGGCAGTATGGTGGGGGTGTGTGAATGGGGAAGAGGGGAAATGGAGAAGGGAGAGAAGGAAGATGTATGAGAGGGTGGGGTTATCGGAGGCAAAGGTGATAGAGTGGATGGGGAGGGGGGTGAAGGTGGCGGGATGGGTGAAGGAAAAAATGAGAGAGGTGGATATGCAGGAGAGACAGGGGCGGATAGAAAGGAGTGAATATAATGATATGTATGGGAGGTGGCAGGTGTACGGGAGAATACCAGAGTATTGGGGGGAAGAAGGATGGAGTAGGGAGGAGAGGGTGAGGTTGGCGAGGGCGAGATGTGGGTCAGGAGAGAAAGGGAGGAAGAGGTGGATGGGGGAGGATTATATGAGATGTGGGCTGTGCGAGTGGGGGAAGGATACATGGAAGCACTTGGCGGAAGAATGTGAGGGGGTGAAAGAAGAATGGGTAGGAGTGAGAGGGAATAGAAGGGTGACGGAATGGATGAGAGAGGATGGGGCAGGAGTGAAGACGCTGGAGAAGGTGGGATGGGAGAAAGAGGGGAGAGGGAGGGAGGGGAGGGGTGGAAGGGGGGGGGGGAGGGATGTAAGGAATTAATTTGTTTTTTGTTTTGTATATATGGTTATGCCAATAAAGGTTCTTTTTTTTTTTTTTTTTTTTTTTTTTTATTTAAAACTTTTCACCTACATATCAAATGGTAATTGTAGTTGACGTTCATGTGGCTCCTACTGTATTATATTTCGGCCTACAGTTTTTGTAGTTTTGCACCCTGTACCTAAAAAAAAAATAACTAATTGCGGTATGCTGCACCTAAAAGGTATCTCTAGAATATTTTTATGCCTTTAAGTGAAATAACTGTCGCAAAATATCATTCCAAACCATAACCTGGAATCCTCATTATGAAAGGAATAATATTTGAAGAATATCAAAGTTGATTATATTAAAACCATAAAAAGTGCATTTGAACTGTTTTACTTTTAAGCTCTTCAATTTTCAGTGAATTCCACCATACAAGAGGACTAACATTTTTAAATCTTTCTTACATGCTTTGCATCTTGCCCAATTTCCAGTATTTTTTTAAGTAATTCAATCAAATTTTTCCCATAAAGTGTGCTTACTTTTGAGCATGAAACACGATTATATTTTTGATATATTGAATACTTGTTGTGCTACTTTCTTGATGGAACCATATTTTCAAGTTGGGTAAAGTAAAAGCGTTTTACTTTACCCAACTTGAAAATATGGTTCCATCAAGAAAGTAGCACAAGTATTCAATATATCAAAAATATAATCTTCAGTCACAGGTATTATACCGAGTGTCTGGCATAAGGGGCGAACATAGGGATTTAACATGTAAAATTAAATAGGTGTAATTATTAGCTCCCTTATTCATTTTAGAGAAAAATCGTTAAGGAATATTTTCTAGAGAATTAAAAATTGTAAATGTATCATCCATTTAATTTACGTTTGTACCAGAATACACCTCAGAAATAATAAAAATAAGTTGAACAATGTACCATTTAATAAAAACCCTTGCCATGAGTTTGACAAATGTCATGTCATAGTGAAAATAATTTTGCTAGTCAGATATCAATTCACGCATTGTAATTACTATGAACAATAAAGTTGGGCTCGTTGTTAAGTGTGAACTAACATTCATCTGCAAAAAGTTTCGGTCTGTATTTAATGGATTCTGCATTATTTCACAGAATACACGCCTAGTTTCATCATCGACTTTCGGTATCTCCTCATGGCATTGATGCTTGTAGGAATGATAACCATGCCTCTTCGGAATTTTCTGTATAGAGAATTTAGACACGTTGCACTCAAGAGCAATGCATCGTATGCTAGTTGTTGGTTCAGCATTTATCAAACCCAAAACTGTTTCTTCCAATTCATCGTTGTTTCTTCTGTTCCATTTGCATGTAATGTTAATGTTTTTAAAATAATATTTGTTGAAATAGGACTATTAAAATACCTTTTGAATCAACTGCCACTATATTTGCTGTATTTTCAAACTTATTCACAAACTTGGTAATTAATTGTTGATAGACGGAATTGGTCAATTGTTAAATTTAACCGAAAATGTCACGAACTCTGAGTAAACTGACGCCACTGCAAAATGTTTTGATCATGAATACGCTCTCTTTATTGTTGCGTGAATTGATATTTGACTAGCAAAATTATTCTCACCATAACATGACATTTGTCAAAGTCATGGCAAGGGTTTTTATTAAATGGTAAATGGTTAAACTTATTTTTATTATTTCTGAGGTGTATTCTACTATAAACGTAAATTAAATGGATGATACATTTACCATTTTTAGTTCTCTAAAAAATATTTCCTTACAATTTTTCTCTAAAATGAATAGGGGAGCTAATAATTACACATATTTAATTTTACATGTTAAATCCCTATGTTCGCCCCTTATCCCAGACACTCGGTATAAAAACACTATTTATATGTTCAGGTGGACGAATATTAGCAGAATCATAACAAAAATTGCTTGCAAACATTTTTGAGAAACCATTAACAATTTCAGAAGGTATTACTATGTTTACCAACTGCAAACACGGTCACAAATTACTGATATTAAAAAGTAGCAATCACAGGTAGCATCGTTATTTAAAAGTAGCAGTTTTGCCCATCTCTAAGCAATACGAATAGTAAGCATTTGCTACAATATAAACATAAACATTTTCGTGTGTCATGCTCAAAAGTAAGCATACTTTATGGGAAAAATTTGATTGAATTACTTAAAAAAACACTGGAAATTGGGCAAGATGCAAAGCATGTAAGAAAGATTTAAAAATGTTGGTCCTCTTGTATGGCTTATATTCACTGAAAATTGAAGAGCTTAAAAGTAAAACAGTTCAAATGCACTTTTTATGGTTTTGATATAATCAACTTTGATATTCTTCAAATATTATTCCTTTCATAATGAGGATTCCAGGTTATGGTTTGGAATGATATTTTGCGACAGTTATTTCACTTAAAGGCATAAAAATATGCTAGAGATACCTTTTAGGTGCAGCATACCGCAATTAGTTATTTTTTTTTTAGGTACAGGGTGCAAAACTACAAAAACTGTAGGCCGAAATATAATACAGTAGGAGCCATATAGACGTCAACTACAATTACCATTTGATATGTAGGTGAAAAGTTTTAAATAAAATGAATGATTTAACAAACATATAATTTTAGCAATAATTGTGCGTCACCAATAAATCAATTACTGATAACATTGCGATTTTATGCATCAGCAAATCACCTGTTAATTTCGTTGTTCATGAAGTAAACATAGCAGTAGTGAATGTAAGAAATACTTTTATCGAACAATATTTTAATAAACAATAGCCGTAAATAAATAAACTCTAAATTTTAATATGTGTTAGTTTTAACTCCTTTTACTTCCCATACAATTCAATGGCAATTACATACCCTAACAAAATGAAGTAAAATATTAATTTTTAAACTGAATTGATAAATTCACCAAGTTTTAACTATAACTAGATGTGAACAGTGAATGTTTTAGTTCAGTTCCATTATGGATTACCACGTAGTAGCTGTCTCAACCATTCCAACCAAGCAGGGGCAACCAACCAGGGCCGTTCCTGGCGTGGGTGCAAAAGGCACATCCGCACTAGGGCAGCCGATCGGCCGTCTTGTGGCCGCCTCCATCGAGTTAATAATGATTGATTCTCTAAAATTGCGATTCTAATGGCATAGGTGTTTATTATATTATTATTAATCGAGGTAAGTTCATTTTAACTCTCTAAACTTAAACAGGGAAAATGAAAATTGCATTCAACCATTTGAAAGGTTGTAACAAAATAATCAATTCAAGAATTTAGTTTAAAAATGCATTCATGATTTGCCATTAAAGCAATTTTCATGCTTTAACAAAACGGCAATGCTCCAATTTAAATTTGGAAAACGAAAATTTCATTTAACGATTAACAAAAATATAAAAAAAAATTAACTAAATTGCTTCCAAGGCTCGAGATCCATAAACAAAAAATTGCCATATTCTGTGAAAACAAAATGTCAACGCTCTAAACTCGACTTGGGAAACGAAAATTGCGATTCGAAAAAATGTAAAATATTAATTTACCAAAGAATTTGCTTTAAAAGCTTAAGACCTTTAAAGAAACAATAATCTTCTATTAAAACAATTGTCATATCCAGGGTGGAAATAAAACAGCAACACTCTAAGCTAGAATAAGCAAAACGAAATTTGCAATTAAGGATTTGCAAAATTGTAAATAACTAATAAAAAACTTGAACTGCGAAATCAAAAACTGCATTCAGCGATTGTAAGAAATGAATGAAGCTGAGTAGAAGTTCAAGATCCATAAACAATTAAACCATTACTAATTCTCTATAAAAACAATTGCCATACACTAAAACAAAACGGAAATGCTTCAAATTTGAAGTGAAAAAACTGAAATTGCATTCAACGATTAAAAAAAAATGTAATAAAAAAACTAATTAACGAAATTTCTTCAAGAGTTCGATATCCATTAATAAAGAATGCATTTTTGGTTTTCCATAAAAACAATTGCCATATCCTACGTGGAAACAAAACGGCAGTACTCCAAACTCGACTTGGGAAACCAAAACTGTGTTTAACGATTTGTAAAATTATAAAAGATTAATTAACCAAATAATTTGCTTCAAAAGCTTACGATTCATAAAAAAACAATGCATTTATTATTCTCTATTAAAACAATTGCCGTATCCTAGGTGGAAACAAAACACCAACGCTCCAAACTTGAATTGGCAAAACCAAAATTGCATTTAACGATTTGAAAAATTGTGAAAAACTAATAAACCCAGAAATTTACTTTAAAAGTTTAAGATCGATAAATACACGATGCATTTAGCATTTTCAATCCAAATAAGGGCGGCTCGTTGGTGTAGTCGGTACAGGCGAGCGCCGGTTGCACCGTGGCTGTGTGGGTTCGACTCCCAGCCCGGCCGAAAGACTTTTCTGTTGAGAAGTATTCGTTCGGGTCTGTAGTTGTTTGTAAACGACTTTCTTTATTCATTTGTTCATATATTCATTTAATTTATAACTTAAACATAAACAGGGTGTTTCAGAGCTCTGGGAATGGTCAATCCCGGGCTTATTTTTCAAAATTTCGAAAAATGTTTTATACAAAAGTTGTGTATAATAGTGAGCTAAAAATATTTAAATTTATACAGGATGTCTCATAACAAAGTTACAGACCAGACTTATGTTTTTTTAAATGGAACACCCTGTATTTTTTTGTTATTTTTGAATTATATGGAGCAAATAAAGGTAAGTTACTTCAATACTCCCTATACCTATTGTTTGCCGTTTTCGAAATATTTGAAGATTTGTTGAAATGCATGGTCTGGAAGAAATTTTATTGTTGCCCCAGTGATTGACGTTGAACGATTAAAATTATTTCTATTATTTGGTTGAAGGTTCGAACTATAGAGTCAACCATGATTTCATACAAAAAATTATACAGGGTGATAAAAAAAAATGCGGTAGAAAAACCCGAACTTATAAAGTTGAATAACTTCGTTTTTTCAAATGGCACACCCTGTATTTAGTAACGTATTCTTAAGTAGAATCCAATTATCTTTCAGATTGTATAAGGGTTCCCTGTTCCTAATCTTAATAGTTTTCTTGTATTCGGCGATTATCATATCAGGAATAATTATTATAATCTGAAAGATTATTTTTAAATATTTTTAGGGCGTGCAGCTCACTATTATAAATAACTTTTGTATAAAACATTTTTCGAAATTTTGAGAAATAAGCACGTAATTGACCGTTCCCAGAGCTCTGAAACACCCTGTATATATCGGGTGTGTATAAATTGGAGGATAATCCAATAATTTACAAAAAACCCTGCACTTTCTATCTCAAACGTGTATTTTGAACACTTCTTAATTATCTAATTTTCATAAGAAGTAGGGCCGGCAACTTCGACGCCCGCTTATGTGACTTTTGACGCAACGAATTCATTCAAACTGGCTTGTTCCAATTTTGTGTCAATTCTGCTTTCCTCGTTATAATCAGTTTGTATTAGTTCCCGTGTGTCAAAATAGACTTTTCTCGACGCTATTTACTCATAATCTGTTTTACCTTGCATATACATCTGTAAATAAACCTCACTATATCATTATTACTCTTCTACTCTGTCCCAACCCACATGATTAATCATGAGATTATTGAAAAAAAAAAACAGGACAGCTTGTGAATGCTATGTTGCCAAATGTACATTTCTTTTAAATGGCTCCTAATTCATTCACATTTCTGCATTGACATTTTCTATTCAGAATTTTAGGATGAATATCGCCACGTATAGATTATCCGCGAATTTATACGATATTTGCACCTGGGTGGCCAACAACCCAACTAACATTAAGTTAGTCGCATAAATTCCCCTAGATTTACACTTAACCAAGTAAGGAAACAGTGCAATGCAAAAGACATTTGAGGATGGGTCCGCTTAGAGAAGATACGGTGCAAACGGGCGTGACTGTGACTTTCGGATTTAAGAAAAGTGTAGCTAAAATACATAATGCTTTCAGGCCTTAATATCAATAGTTTCAAGCTATTAGATAATATTCTAGAGGTTTGAGAGAAATAGTATGAATAAACTCTAGAAAATTTGGTGTAAAATTTAGATCCAGTAGAAAGTTTCTTTGTCATAATTTGGTATGATTTATTTTTATGGAGATCGGTGCAGGACCGGATACTTTATTTTTTGAAGGTGTGAATAATTGCCAAAATTTATGAATAGTTTCCAAAAGATAATCTTCCAGGACAAAACCTCATTCTTGCAAGATTTGAAAAGTTATAAATCTGTATAAAATAGTCAATGATGTTATCGAAATGCCGAAATGAATCAAATTGTTGACAAATAACAAACCGTGTTATCTGAATGACGCAACTTTTGTTGAGGTTTGCAGATAAATTGCCACAAAAATTGTGTTGCAGAATTGTTTATTTTGGAAATGGTTTCAATATGTCCACTGGTTATTTGCAAAACAAATGAAGTTCGACGGAAATGTGGAGCGCGGAATGGGAAGAGTTGGGGCGACAGTCACGTGCGGTACACTTGCGACACGGAATGGCGCGTATAGCCGACGTTCACGTGACCTCGATATGCAATCGCGTGACGTAGCCGGAGGCGCCGGAGACGCGGACAGGCACGGAGCGGCGTGGAGGGGCGCGCTGTAAATTTAGCCAGCGCCGTCTGACGGAGCGGTCCCGAGCGAAAGGAATGTGACCACGACAAGTTTTTCTTTGCGCGTTACGTATTTTTTAACGGATACGTCGTCACGCCGGCGGAGTTGCCGGTTTTCGTGCGTCGCAGGCCAATTGGAGCGTTGCCGCCGTCCGTCACGCGGCGTTGCCTCCATTTATCGACTGTGCGCGAACGGTACCGACGCTGCGCGGTTATGGCGGGAAACAATTCCCGTGTGCGCGACCTACACCAATGGTCCCCAAGACGCACTCCTCTGTTTCCACGTACACTTACGCAACAAGTTTACAAAATTTAGTTCTCGTACACGCACGCATCGTCAGCTGTGCGATAACTTTCGAATTCAATATATTTAAACTTGTCATTCATCTGTAAAGAACTTACAAGCACCAGACAATACCAATCTGTGTTGATATGGGTCTTTAGTGGAGCTAAGGTCATTGTACTAATGGCGGCTTTCTTGAAGGGGTCCTTCGACTGTGTCAAATTGTTACATCTCAAACAATAACAGTGCCAAGCAGAAACATTGAAACGTTTGTGTTTATGATTTTATTAAAACAATATATAAAGTTACCTGATTAAAGATAAATAAAATTGTGAGAATTTAAAAAAAATACACAATATAAATCAGAGTAATTTCTAGTCTACAGTAAAGAGACAACTGCATTTTTTTTTTTGAGAAATTTTGCCTAATCTCAATTCATTCAAGAAATTTGCGATGAAATGACGAGTGCTTAAAATAAAATTTATCGTGCCGAAATTATAACCGCGAGTGGTATTTGTTGAGATAATTTAACGAATAAGAACTACTAAGAGCATTCTTTATTTGTAATGGAATTGGATGAAGCACCAATCGTCAAAATCGTGTGTGGGTGGTAAAATGAAAATGGTCGAGTGCCACAGGAATCGCGAAATTCGAGCCTGCGCGTTTGCGAGTTGTCAAACACTGGGATCTAGCCGCTAAAATGACATTTCTAATTATTGTTTTGTAGCGACATGAAGTTAGGAGACCAATAACGGCTGATCGTTTAATCGCCGGTACACTTATTTCCGACACACATAAAATCCGATATATATCCGATATATTGATATTTATATAAATATCGGATATTTTCCGAACCCTGTATTCTAGTGATGAATACAGAATAACGTAGTAAGACATAAAATTATTTATATTGCCAATCCGTCAATAATTTATATGCTTTTTCATAGAACTTCCTAGATTTTGTTGGAAGTAAATTATCGCAGGCTTCTTTTGCCTTTTCCAGTATATCAGGTGGTGTTAACTGAATCTCACTGTCGCTGTGACCCACTAATTTTATAATTATACACGAAATTATTATTATTATGTCAAAGTGACAACTGACCAACCAATGCTGACGCGATGCTATTTAATTTTCGCAATTATTTGTAGCTCGTTGCATTATGAAAATTTGAATCATTATAATGGTAATAATGATTCAAATTTCTGAATCGTTATGAATGAATTATAACATGGCCGTAGAAAAAACAATTTCTACAATTGTACAGGAATTACTATTATTAATTTTGTTAATCCTGAAAAGAAAAATTCTATTTAATTGTCTATTTATGTTACTATTGCCAATCCTTGTTAATTGCTTATCTATTTAATAAACTAGTTTATACATTTTCATAAAAATATATTCCCTTGCATTTTTTTTACGATTTACAGAACAGAAACAGAACAGAAAAAATAAATAAAAATCTATATGGCCGTAGAAAAAGTAACGTATGCAACTCCCACATTATGCATAATATACTATTAAAGTATAACTTTCCTAACTTCTCTGTAAATATCTATTGTTTTACTGTGTCAATTGAAGGATAGGGATTTTAGAAAAACAAAAAAACAGAAAATATTTGTCATTTTTGGTATAATTATAAATAAAATAATATTGACCTGTTTTTTTTTTTAACTTTGTCTTTCCTCATAAACTAAAGGTTTCCTCGACAATCTGAAGAAAGCTTTTGGTAAAAGTTTGTGGGTGTATATAATGTTGAAAATAACGAGGAATTGAAGAATGTTTATTTATAAATGTTTTTCGTTTTTTAATATTTTTAAAATAACGATAAAATTATACAAAGTTTTTTCGATATCACGCGAGTTTTAGAAAAAAAAAAATATGAAAGACATAATAGTACAATAAATATTACAATTCGAGTGTAAGTGCAAGTTTGCCAAACGAGTTGCCAAAGATATCCCACTTCATTTGAGGCAGGTAATTTGGCTCTAACAAGATGGAGCACCGCTTTGCCAGACAGATGGCTATGTTTTTAAATAATAATATTCCAGGCCGATGGATGAGTCAAGGGGAGCCGGCTCCTTCTTCACTCAGGGGTAACACGACTACCCAATGTGAAATCTGCCAGGACCAGAGAGCAATTAATTGCTAAAATAATGAAAGTAGCCAATCAAATCAGGAATCTAGTAATTGATTTTATGTCAATTCTTTGAAAGGCTGAGCTGTTCATTGACAATAAATGTTATCATTTTAAATCTCATTTACATTAAAACTGCTTTAAAATGAAATAATAAATGTAAGAGATAATACTAATTGTATTTGTAATTTATTCGTAACTCGAAAACGGTTCATTTTACGATATATGCTTATGAAGACATTTGAATTAGAATGACCTCAAGAATAGGCATACTGTGGACACCCTGTATATTGAATATAATACATATATCACTTTCATACTATAGTGTAGTGTTTCTTAACCATTTGGGGCCAAACGTCCACTTTGTCAGGTCCGCATCTTAATTCGCCCCCCTTAAACTTTTAATAGCTCAAAATAAAGTTTAAAGTTTATTGATTATGATCACTTGTATGTTAAAATTTAGAGAATTTAGTATGGTTTAAAAAGATAAGAAGTATTCATGACGAAATCTGAAATTTTTAATTTTATAGAATTGCTACGATATTTTGATGATTTTGATGAATTGTTTGTTAAAATGTTAAGAACCTTTGTTTTAAAAAGTATTGCGAAATATTATTAATGGATTAACGAAAACTATCAAAATCCTCCCAAGGCGACAAATTCGCGATTTCGATTTTTTTTAATTGCTGAGGTGTTGAACGCGTTTTTTGATAATGATCATTTATATGCTAAAAGTATAAAAAAAGATTCATGTCAAAGTAACGAAAACTGCTCAAGATTTTTCAAGATCAATATCAACAAAATCGCGTTTTTGATTTTGAAAAATTGTTTAACTTCTGAACGTGTTACTTGATTTTGATGATTTAAATTCCAAAATGTAGCGAATTCAGTGTTTTCAAAAAATATAAAGAAATATATCTGTCGTTCAAAGAAAGTTGCCAAAATCTGTTGTTTTCCAAGTTTAAAATCAACAAAACCGCATTTTTGATTTTGAAAAATTGCTCAACTTCCGGACGCCTTACTTGATTTTGATGATTTAAATTCCAAAATGTAGCGAATGAAGAGTGTTTTAAAAAGATATAAAGAAATATACATATCGTTCTAATAAAGTTTCCAAAATCTGTTGTTTTCAAGTTCAAAGCCAACAAAATCGCGTTTTTTATTTAAAAAAATTGCTTAACTTCAGAACGTGTTACTTGATTTTGATGATTTAAATTCCAAAAGGTAGAGAATTCAGTGTGTTAAAAAAAATATAAAGAAATATATGTAGGTACATATCGTTCAGAGAAAGTTGCCAAAATATGTTGTTTTCGGAGTTCAAGGTAAAAAATTTTTTTAAGAAATTGCGTGTTGCTTGATTTTGATGATTTAAATTCCAAAATGTAGCGAATTTAAGGTGTTTTTAAAAAATATAAAGGACTATACATATAGTTCAAATAAAGATGCCAAAATATGTTGTTTTCCAAGTTCAAGTCAACAAAATCGCGTTTTTGATTTTGAAAAATTCCGAAACTTCCGAACGCGTTATTTAATTTTGCTGATTTAAATGCTGAAATGTAGCAAATTTAGTGTGTTTGAAAAAAATATTAAAATATAATTCATGTCTATGAAAATTGCAAAAATCCGAAATATTCCGTGTTCAAAGTAAACAAACTCTCGTTTTCAGTTTTTTTTTAAATTGATAAAGTGTTAAACAAATTTTTGATTATGATATTTTATTTTATGTTAAGAAGTAGAGAATTCAGTATGTTTTAAATTGTATTAGAAATATCCATGTCGAGACAATGGAAACTGCCAAAACCCGAAATTTTCCAAGTTCAAAATCAACAAAATCAAGTTTTTAATTTTGATAAATTGTTTAACTTACGAACGCGTTATTTGATTTTGATGGTTTCATTTTCAAAATGTAGAGAATTTTGTGTTTTTTCTTTAATATTAAAAAAGTTTCATTTGAAATGAATGCAATTTCGCAAATTTACAAGTTTTTTGATCTTAGCACAGTTTATTAACATTTGGTTCTAATCTAGTAATAATTTGAAGTCACAGTACTAATTATTTTAGGCGATTTGAGCCATCTCAGATGACGGGTATTTAAAATGCATTCGCCACCGCAACATGACCACCGCCCCCCAAATGCGGATTGTCAAAAAAACGCCCAATTTAAACGTCGATCGCCCACCATGGGGTGATATAGCCCACGTTGAGAAACACTGCTTTAGTGTATTAAATGTAAGAATATATTTGTCCGCCTGGTCGTTTTGTTAGCAAAATAGAGAAAACACGGTTCACACGTAAAAAAAATATTACTCAAATTAGTTTAAACATTGGTCAAAATTTGCCTTTGTTTATTTTATTCACACAAAACTATCGTCATTTTACACAACAGTGCGTCGCGACGCTGGATCCTGGCCTAAGCTATTTTCTCAAATGGGATAATTTATTTCCTATTACTAAATTTAAAAAATATATCAAATTGTAATGTCAAAATGACATGACAGTCGGGAAAGTTATGCTTTAAATTCCGTCTCGTTAGGTAAAGCAGACATTCTCAATCTATGGTACGCTTACCGGTACCAGTACGCCAATGTCGAGCTACCAGTACGCGATAAATTACTGAAATAATAATAAAAACAATATTCTTGAGAGAGAAAAGCAATGAAAAAAGTCATCGCTTGGATATTTATTTAAACAAAATTTTTCAAAAATATTTTCCTTATGGTACGCCACTATGTTGTCTACTACAAACCGGCACAGCATCTTTAAATGATTGGAAACATCTGAGGTAAAGCATAACTTTCGTGACGAGTTGTGAATACTATTTATTCTGAAATCGAATGCTTGATTAAATTTAAAAAATGTAATATCGTGACGTCACCAGTGTTTGGCGTGTGACGTCATCGGAAATTATTTTAAATGGAATTAGTTTTATTTTATTTGACAATTTTTGTAGAGCTCTTAATGCTCTTTATAGTCACATATTTTCTTGAAAATTACGAGTCATTTGATCTAAAAACAAGTGATGGAAGAAAGTGGTGATAAAGATCTCCAAATATGTTTAACTACAGCCGTATTTTTTTTATGGAAAGTACGAAAATGATAAAATTTCGCACAAAATTCATAATTTGGATTATTTAATAAAGGATTTAAAAAAGCTGAGGATAAGTATTTTTGGCGTTTGATTGGTAAGTAACGGTGGACACGGCAAATATATTGCCACTAAGGGTGTTCGATTATGGAAATTAATAATCTATTATTGATTATTTTTAATAATCGATTATATCGATTAATCTAATGATCATTTTATCGATTATTTCAAAAAATATGTGATTGTAACGAGAATTAATAGCTCTACAACAGTTGCCAAATAAAAAAAAGTATCCCATTTAAAAAAATTGCCGATGACGTCACGAGTCAAACACTAGTGACATCACAATATTTTTGAGCACAGCAAAGAGTGCACAATAATGAAAAAATCGTCCTATCCGAGCGATTTTTCTTTTAACATTTAATAGAGCAATTATGATTTTTGTGGGGATCTTTATCACAACTGTATATCTTGAAGAGAGAAAAATAACCTAATAAAATAGGTTAAAGCCAACTATGGGTTCTATTTAAAACAATCAGAACTTTGTATTGACTTGAATATCAATGAAGACGTTAAGGTTATTTATTTTTTCTTAAAAAATGCCAAAATAACAAGTAATTTCAATAAGTTTTTATAAAATCATAAATAATAAAGAAAACGCGATATTTGGAAAATATTGATTTGTTTGACTATAACTCCGGACCAAAAGACTCGAAATCTATGAAAATATCGAAATTTGCTCACCCTGTACATGGCGAGATTTGTTTTCATTTTCAACACGGAGTCTCGGAAACTACAGTAGATAGGACAATGGCTAAATGTGAAGAATTAAAAATCTAGTTTAATACCGTTTTTAGTTGACAATGACATTCTAGTTAAGTATTTACAAATTTGTGAAAATTATAGTTTTCTTTTTGATCCAGCTGTATTATTATTACTGATAGAATATAATGACATTCGGAATGTTTTATTTTGAACCGTTTTTATACTTGTTTAGTTTGATAATAGTTAACACAAGAATGCAAAATAGAAAAATAGTTCAGTATTTCGCTGTTTTCAACATTTGTTGAGTTGTCTAGTATTTTTCATATTTAAAAAACTATCGCGAAAAATCAAAAAGCCTTAAGTGTGAACATCAACCTCCGGTTTATAGAATATTGCTAAAATATTAAACATAGTTTTTGCTCATTTTTCGAAATTGTTACATTTTGACAAAAAACCGTCGCGTAAATTATCATCATAAGCAGTGGCGGCTCGTAGAACATGTTGATGGTAGAGCCACTTACTTATACAATATACCCCCCCCCCCCCCCACACACACACCTATTTAGAAGAAAGAAAGAACGTTTTGTCTTCCTAGACCAAAGTGTTTTAAGATTTAATTAAAAATTCTTGCTGAGCTTGAAACCACAGGCTCCATGGTTCTATATAACGAGCCGCCCCTGATCATTGAGCTTTTTAAACTGATGCAACAATTGCAATTGCACCAAGGAGGTTTCTTACGAACGAACTTTTTTTTTTTCGGATGAAACTCGAAAACTTGTAATCCGCTTCCATTAATTCTTATATCCAGTTATTTACTGCTTACCAGTTTAATAAAAGTAATGAATAAAGTGGATATGTGTTGGTTTAATGTTAACATAATTGATTGGTGGATTATTCAAATAATCTATAGGACTTTAGTTACACAGTATAGTATTTTCGGACAGGTCAGATCTTGAGATAAGATTTAGGTTCCTAACAAACTACAAAACAATCTAGCATCAATCAATATCCTAATGAATTCGAGTGATATTTTAAAAAGAAATGAAGAAAATACAAGTTCAAAGTACAAACTATTGAATATCTCATCGGTTATTACTAAAGGTTTTCCAATCGTTAGTTATAAAAGTTGGACAGTATCGTCACTTTTCCGAAAAAATAAACTAAAGCAATTTGCGATATTTTGATCACATAACAGTAAACATTTGTTTTTTTATCGCATTCGATGTAAACAATATTATTTTTTTGTAAAATGAAAATGCCCTGATAAGACGAAACTAGCTGAGAATGTTAAACATTCAGACTCGAATCTTTTGGTACAATTGATATCGGTTTCATATAACTAATCTTAGAATTAAAGGTCTTTAAAATTCGCCTGCAACAAGATAAAATGACGAAACGAAGAAATCCACTCAAACGATTTCCCTGCCCAATCAAACTTTAGGTATGCACATCCTCATCGACAAATGTTTAATAAACAAACCAAGCGATTAAAATTAATAATATGTATGAGAAAATGCATCGCACGTTTATAAATTCACAGCGCGATGCACACGCACACTCGCACACACAACAATGACGAATTCGCAATTCGCTGGGTGCTGCCGTTCATTCGTTCATGCTCGAATTCGCAGAGAACAATGTGCCTGCATGTGCGTGTTTGTGTGTGTGTGAGACAGCATTTTTATTCAGTATGTTTGTTCGCTTTCTATGCACACAGATGTGTTAGCAGTCCCTCCGTTTTATTGTGCAGGAGGGCACTGCACTTGGACCGTGAGAAAGCTCTTGTAGGATCAAGGCCATAATGCAGACTGGTTTGACAGCAGCAGCAGCCACGTTGCATACCTTTGTGAGTGTGAGGTCGGAACAACGTTGGCACCACGACTTTCGAAAGTCACGTTAGAAATCAAAAATGCTGCACCAACATGCTTCCAATACCAAAAGATGTACATTCTGGGAAACGTTTCATTCCAGTAGGCAGTGAGACAATAAAGGGGCGATTAGAATTATTATTAAACTTTTATTGTGTCATTGTCAATTTAAGCTAATTAGAGTGGACACTGGATGTCTAAAATCTACACCTTGCAAAAATAAATAAATCCTGGAAGAAAGGATTTTACTCGTGATTTTAGCAATTTATAAAAAAACAACCGTTAGAGTAGGACATTTGCCCCACCATTCAAACCGAAGAATTCCACTGTTATTTTTTTTTATTTCGGCGTGGGACCGAAAAATAAAAAAAAAAACAACACGACCGAGAAGAAGCAGGTAGGCACCTGATGTAATAAAAATGGGTACGGTCGCAACGGTACTTCGAAAGGGGGCCACCAGGCAGGTAGATGTTTTATAAAAGTTCCAAGAACACGGATGGCCGCTTGTGAAAGCCGTGACGTAGCCCGGTGGAATAGTAATGATGATGATGATGGTAATAAAAAAGAAGAACCGGTCCTCCGAGCGGGAACCGGTTGTACCGATTCGACCAGCGCGCAAATGGTTTGGCACCAGCGATTCTGACGTCAGGGTAACAACGGCCCAGTGAAAGCTGGGTAATTGGAATAGTGGATGGACTGATGGTTATAATCGTTATGAGGAATGAGGTACGGTTTTCCTAGGCGAATGCTAGAGGAATACCATTAACAGTTTCTTTTAAGGCAATATCTTGACACTGCGGCAGTAAAATGTCAATTATTGAGAATGCCAACGTGTTTTATCATTACCCAGGGTAATAAAATGTGTCATAATGAAAGACTTTCAGAATCTATAATTAAAATATTCCATATTTTTTAACCACAAAAAATATTTACTAACGAAATACACTATTTTTAATGCAGAGACGTGTATATGTGGGCCAAACAAGACGAAGTGTATTATCTGATTTTACAGTCTTTATCAAAATTAAAGTTCATTTCAAACCATTATTTTGAGTAAAATTAATTACCCGGAAATAAATCAACAAGTTTTGTAACGTTTTAGAAACTTCAAAGAAGCCGTAATTTTTCAACCTAATTAGTATACATTAATTAATCGTAATCAATTGATTTTATAAACAGCATATGACCAAAATTGTAGAAATTGACATTTTTACGACATCTGTTAGAGTATTTTCTAAGTTATCAAACTGTGGACGTTGTTTATTTAAAAACCACACATGTACAAAGTTACAACGCTTTAAATTCTTGCTCGTTTCGGCAAAATCAGCATGTCCACATCGTTTCTGATAAAAACAGCACTTGTTTGGGACATGAATATTCTTTTGATAGCAAAGAAACGAATATCCGCAGCAATGGATATGGATAATCAGAAGTAGAGAACGAAGATAACAGTTTTTCTCAATTTTCTCGAAAAACGTAATTTTTTGACAAATACTGTTTATGAAATCAACGCCTCAATTAATAAGTTATACATTTTTCTTTTTTTACCAAGCTGAAGAAATAAAAATGTGAAGATGATGAGCTATTATAAAAAAAAAGCAACGTTGGAAGAAATTTTCCAAAAAACGTGGTATTATTATTATTGTAGATTAAAAGCGTACGTGAATCACGTCCGAGCTTATTTTCGAAAATGTTGCGGTTTCAAGCGAAAATAAACATTACGTCAGGTGTCGTGGTGTAGAATGTCACGCAGAGGAGACCGTTGAACCGGATGTGGTCCCAGACGGTACTATCGGGCGTCCGGATGCGGATATACAAAGAAGAGGCGTGCACAAAGACCCTCTGCCTGTATACGCAACAATAGTATTTCGTTTCATACAGAAAAACAAGTAAAATATTGTTGTTTTAATCAAGCTATGAATCGAAAGTTACAAATAAAGAGGACGCTTGAGACCTTTACTACGTATTAATCCGTTATTAAACCGAATTTATATTTCAACAACCAATTATTGTAGAAAATATTATTACGATATAGATCTAAACAAATATTCACGACTCGAGTGTTCCCGTAATTTGAAAAAGTGTGAACATTTATTTAAATATTTTTCACATTCATACACAGATCGTACTGTTGGTAGAATTTGCGATTTCATCTCCCGTACTACGTGATCATTATTAAAACAACGGTATAAAAATTTCGTCGCCTTCGAAAAAAGCTGCCATCTCTATTTGAGTGAAAATGTATTTACATATTTATATGGTATATAAATTATTTTTGTCATTTTGTTTCTAAAGTTTGCAATTTTAAACTTTAATATTGGAGAGTGCGAAAATCATTATTTTATTCAAAACAACTTTTTGTTTGTTATTATTGAAGCCTACGTTCTGAAAAACCCAAGTCTAAATTTTGAAAAATTATATGTCAATCGAATTGAATGAGTTTTTCCGCGATAAAGGCTTACCAATTGTTTTAATTAATTTAGTCTTGAGCAAAATTCTCACCGTTGGGCTTGAAGGCCGTGGTGGCATCGAAGGAGGCGGTCCTGATAGGGTGCTTTTCCTGCTTGAAGGTCCTCTCCGTGGCGACTGTAAAGGTTTGCGCTAAAGAAACCGCCGGTAGGGATTCCCCGCGGGTAAGGGGCGGCCTGGTGGAGGAGGTGTGGTCCTCCACTGACATCATCCTCTTACTCCCGTTGACGTCCCCGTTGGTGTGATGGTGACCGTGGTGGTCATCGTCTTCGGTGGTGGATAATCCGCGCTTGATACCCTGCTGGGGGATGGAGGTAGGCCTGCCGTTGCTGGAAGCGTGATGGTGCGACTGGAGGGTATGGTGGGCAGCGGCCGCTAGGTGGGCCGCGGGTATTCGAACGGTAGCTCGACCGACTAAGGCCTCGTGGTCAGGCGTGGAGTCCTGCAATGTGGGTCGAGACATGGTAGTGGTGCCCCTCGAAGGAAGCGGCGGTTGGGCGGCCTGGTATTCCGCGAGCATACCGGATCTAGGATGGTTGAAGCTGTAGGAGGAGGAATGGTGGGCACCGGCGGTCTGCTGCCTGCTGGAGGTGGCGACGACGTCGCCGTTTTGGTGCTCGTGACCACTGCTGGAGGTGCGATGCGGTTTAGAACTATGTCCAGAGCGCTGCTCTTGAAATCCATGAGCCCGTTTTAACTGTCTGGCGGTTTCCAAGACCACCTCGATCCTATCAGCACCCTCGTAATTAACACATCCGCGACAAACCGCTTCCGAAAAGTCGTGCACCATGGCCCACGGCATGCGGGGGAGGTCGCACAAATAGCAATGCTGACGCTTGGCCTGCTGCATTTGCATAACCGACATTTTCACCATCTAACGTTAAACGTAACCCGCGTGTAGAAAATTAAGACACTGTAAGCACAACGGAAAGGAAAAACAAAAATAATCAGACGCGCACGTAAACCACTCTCGCCATTCCGAGGTGCAGCAGTACTATACAGTACACAATAAACGCTGCGCTCACCCAGCCAACGTGCGACTCACTGAACCGACTACTGCGAAGCTCGAGCGCTCAACTGACTCCGTCAGCCGTGGCAGGAAGTGGAGGGGCGCGGACGTGCCTTAATAATCATTATCGGACCCCTGACGTCATAACACGACGCAGACCAATCGCAACGCCTCACTACGTCACATATTGCGCGCGCGCTGCTGCAACATCACAACACTCGGATCCCACTAGTCCAGGTAACAACATAATTGTCACCGTTAATTCTGACCTGGATTCAAAAAAAGAATAACAGTAGGAAGCACTGATTTTTTTTATCTTCGATCCCTCTTCATCTTTTAGTTTAGATGCTTCTCTGGTTCACCGCCGCAGACGGTAGAAGTTCATGAACATTATAAATGATGACGCACGCCCAATAGTAATAGTATCGTGCTACTTGCTCCGAACACAGATCGATACGAACACCGAAACATGCGACATGACGTGAAAAACAAATAACACCTACTCGCACGTGCAATCATCAACACCATAATAGTGTTGCGGCGGTGGTGGTGTTGGTGATAACAGACTTTGAGTTTTTGTTGTAGTGTGGTCTAATGTTTAATTCATATGCAATAATAAACCGTCACAATGCGTATAAGCAATTGGTTTTACTCCTCCCATCTTACTTTCACCTAAATATTGCATTCGAAACGTTTCGGAGGATCTACACATCAGCTTAAAAGAGACTAAAAATGTTCAATACTAAACAATAGCCAAATGCAGTGGCGTAACTATTATGAGGCAGGGCAAATTTTCAAAGTTAAAAGTCGACAAAATCACATTTTTAATTTTCAATTTTTCAGAAAGCGGAATGTGATTTTGATAAATTAAATGCAAAAAGCTGCCAACTTTTAAAAAGCAGTCTAGAGCAGCACCCACCGGGCCCCGTGACTAGAGAGGCCCCGACTTGATACACCTTTTGGACTTTGATTCCACTTAATCAGTTAATGCAACAAAAATTTTGTTGTCCAGTGTTATCAGTCGATGAGCATTCTTCTTTTTGTTCATCAGAACTTGATTCAGAATCAGATAATTCGACGGACGAATCTTCGAGATCCCGGAATAATATCTTCATTGTCGCTCACATCCTCAGTTGACTATGAATATCGATCATCTGCCAAATTGTCTGCAAATATTTCTTCGTTCTTTTTGTCATCCCTGTATTCCGTTTTATACAGCTCTATTTCCTTCAGTCTACCACCCATCTACTCACAATTTGCGAAAAACGTATTTTTACGTGTTAAAAAACAATTCATTTTGAGTGAATTTGAAAATAGTACCAATTTTTATTTAAATTTGAAAAATTTGGAACTAGTAGCAATTAGGGTCCGAATAATACATAGCTCCGAAGAAAATTTCGAATATCGAAGTTTTCAAATTTTTCGAAGTTTCGAGGTTTTGAAGTTGCGGAGTTTTAACGGTTTCGAATTTTTCGAAGAATCAAAGATGTGGAGTTTTCAATTTTTTCAATCCCAAAACCCAACAGTTAGAGATTTAAACTTTTATGTCATTTCAAAATTTTTACCTCGAAAACCCAAGATGCTGTAGTAATAAATTAACATTAAAGTAATGTATTGGCAAGGTAAAAATAACATATCGTTTCTAACCTACTACTTTTGAAATAATTTGATATAAATTAACTTTTTCACTTGTCGATATTCGCGAAATGACATTACAATTTAAATAAAGTTATACAATAATTTCTTCAAACAAAACTATTGTTTAGTACAATTTTTTATAAAAATATTTTCGTTTATATTTCGCACTACGAACCAACCATTCTTACATTATAAAGTATAAAAAGTTACTCATGTAAACACGCAATGAAATAAATGTTATGCCATTAACAATTTTTCCTTATTAACTATTTTTTTACTCTCTACATTTCTTTCAAAAATTGGCTGTACTGATAAAACTTCGAAACTGGATTTCCTATTTTGAAAGTTCGCATCTTCGAAGGTTCATAAAAAATCTTCCAAGATTGAAGTTTCGAAGTTTCGAAGCTTCGTTTTTTTTTTGAGTTTCGAATTTTCGAAGCTTCAATCTTGGAAGATTTTTTATGAACCTTCGAAGATGCGAACTTTCCAAATAGGAAATCCAGCACTAGTATCAATTGTTTTTTTTTTTATGAACGTCAACGATGCACAGCCTCACAAATCAACTTAATGCATCCTAAAATCTATAACCAGATTTATGTAGAATTTTGAATAAACTTATTCTATTTCTTTGAATAAATTGTAAAAAAATGCACAACTTTACAAATTAATTTTATCGATACAACCTAAAACTCTAGTATATGCTGCCAGGAGTGTATAGAATTTTAAGGATATACGTTGATTTGCAATTGTTTTTAGATTTTTTTATGAACTTTTTGCACAGCCTTCCAAATTGACTTTATTCGACACATTCCAAAAATCTAGTCTAAAAGTTTAAAACTTCGAAAATTCGAAACCAAAAAAATTATTCGAAGCTTCGAATCTTTGAAACTTCAATCTTGGAAGATTTTTTTATGAATCTTCAAAGATTCGAACTTTTAAAATAGGAAATCTTCGAAGAAAACAAACACAAAATCACACAAATCAACTTAATTTGATGCATCCTAAAATCTGTAACCAGATTTACGTAGAATTTTAAATAAATTTATTCTATTTTTACTTTCTCCGTTACGAAGTATAAGGAAGTATTATGATCATGATTTTTTTTTCAAAAATTTTTTTTACGCAAATATCCGTTTTAGGGTCCCCTAGATGCAATTTAAACAATTTCTGGAAAAAAAAAATTTGTGTCTGTGTGTGTGGGTGCTGTGTGTGTGTGTGTGTGTGTGTGTCTGTGTGTGTGTCTGTGTGTGTGTGTGTGTCTGTGCGCGCTGTATCTCAAAAACTAATAGAGCAATATGAAACTTTAACCATTCGTCTTATTTGATAATCTGAAGAACTGAAAAGCTTTTGGTAAAATTTCGTACACCGGAAGTGGGTGTTTACCTTAACCGTTTTTTGTTTTTTGTCAATATTTTCTTAAATATGAAAAATATCACAAAAATATTCAAACAAGCATTAAAGACAACAAAGAAATGAACATCTTTTGCTTGAAAATATTTTTCATAAAATCATTTTTATTCAAGAAAAAAATTAATTATTTTTTTAAAATTTTTGGTTTAGAGTTATAAAACGATAATAGTTACAGCAAATTTATGTTAATAATAATTGTAGAGAATGCTAAAATGAATAACTTATAAAGAATAAGTTTTTTTCGAAATCCCTTTAGCTTTTGAGTAAACTGAGTTTTTGAATTTGAAGTATAATTTTTCCATCTTTCATAATTTTGACGTTTTAAACGTCAGTTTCATCCGAGTTTACACAACGCTCGATGTACATTTAAAATATGATTTCAATTGAAAATAAACCATGAAAACGTAAATATAAATGGCTATGATACCATCAAGTCGGAGAAAGTAACATGATGGTCACATCACCATTTTTTTTTTAAATAAATTGTAATAAATTCATAGCCTTACAAATTAATTTTATCGATACACCCTACAACTATAACATATGCTGCCAGGAGAGTATATAATTTTAAGATAGGATATACGTTGATTTGCATTTATTTTTAAAATTTTTTTATGATCTTTTGGAATGCAGAACCTTCCAAATTGACTTTATTCGACACATTTTAAAAATCTACTTAGTCTAAGTTGTTTTTCTTTCAAATCGCGAAATTTCCCAAATTATGTCCGCACTTTATGTGAGATTATCTCAGAATCTAGCGTAATTTTTGATTAAATTATTAAAACCAAATCTGAAAATCAAGGGATGCTTTCAGATTTTCATATTTCTTGAAAAGTTAGAGAAATCGGTAAATTTGTAATTAGTCGCAATTGGTAGATATAATAAACTTATTTTTGCAAGTTGTTCATTTTAGAATTTTTTACAATTATAATTATGTACCGAAAATTACAATTTTTTTCAATTTTAGGAGTTTTTGATATACAGGGTGTCCGTTTTTCGAGCGGCACCATGGGGATTTCAGTTATCTTAAGAGACACGAGGTTGGTTAAATTAGGGCAAAGTTGTGTATTATAACGTTGATTAATAATCTGTTGAGAAATTTAAGTTACCTTTTTTTGTTTTAAAAAAATCGCGAAAAAATAAAAAAATTCAATTTTCATTTTTAATTTTTTATGCGAACACTATTCCTATTACGCATTTTGCACTAAGACATTATTAGAGCACTTTTTAATGGAGGATCTAAATATATTTATTGTAGCTTTCAAGATGGCGGAGAAACAATAGACAACTTTTGTTTTTCTTATGGCCGCCATATTGGATTTCTACATTTTCTAATGCAAGATTTTTTTCTGTTTACGATGATATATCACACATTTTGTTTTAATTTTACATTTGAGCCAAAATTTTAAATGTATTATTTTTGTAAAGAGTGCCATGCAAACATCACACTTTTCTACAATGAGTATTACAAAGCCTAAAAAACAAACTGTTACATTTTATTTTATTATTTTATTCATCTACAATCAAGTAAGGCAATATGCATTCATTTATCAACACTTCTATTCGGGTAAGATTGGGTTTACATAAAAAATACAATTTATAAACGAATAACAATCTCAGGAATTTATTACATTTAAAACTACTAAAAAACATATTGCTACAATAAGTGTCCAAATTGTTCACATTCCACTTCCAAACATTCTGCTCTTTTTCTTAAATTATAAATTGCCCTACTAATATCTCTTCTTTTAATAGTATTTATAGAATCAACGATACTTCTACGCAGTTCGTTAATATTTCGTTAATAACCTGTGGAAAATATTAGTAAATTATCAACTGAAATGACAATTGAATGTGCTGCAATTAGTTTCATGAACTCTACGTGTGTTATTTGCATATATAGACCCCCCTCAAGTAATGTAAATGATTTTTTTATTCAACTGAATAGCATACTATTGGTGGCTTTTGAGCAGTTTAGGACAGTTATACTATGTGGTGACATAAATATAAACGCATTAGATAATTCTCTTAAAGTACGAATTTTGCATGATATTTTTGACTCTTTTGGAATGGTTTCCTCAGTAAAAGGACCAACTAGAGTAGTAAATGATATAAGTCAAAGTCAAATAGATTACGTTGTATCTAATGTTCCCAAAAATATCACGTGTGAGAACTTCGAAACGGGACTATCTGATCACTACGGGCAACTAGTATACATTTGTAACAATACCGCCACGAACTACACACAGAAACCAAACAGGGTAAGTACCCATAAAAATATAAATGCTACAAGACTGGCTAAACTTAAACAGTTATTGCAATCATCTTCATTTAATACAGCAGATCGAAGCAATCCAGATGTATTATGTGAATCATTTATGAATCGTTTTATGGAGTGCTACGATCTAACGTTTAAAAGAGATAAGCCTACAATAATAGTAAATAAGGTTACAACAAAAATCAACTTTCCGGATCATCTCATACAAAAGATTCAACGATTAAGAAATCTTAACTGGCTGCGTAAGCAAATTACAGGTACTAATATCAACGATAGATATAAAAACCTAAAAAAAGAAATTAATAAGGATGTGATTGAAGAAAAAAGAAAGTACTATAATTCTGTTATATCAAATTCGGAAAATAAAAATAAAGCTAGTTGGAGATTAATTAAAAAAATACAGAATAAATCAAACTCTGATATTGAATATAAAATAACTCACAATAACGAAATTATTGATGATACGAAAAAAGTGGTTGAGATATTCGGTAATTTCTTCTCGAATGACATAATAGAAAAAATGAATACACGTTTTGGAGACAATTTATCATATGACTGTACAACTGCTCCGATTGGTACTAATAGTTTATTTTTCGACCCTATAACGGAGGTGGAAATTCTAAATGTAATATTTAGCTTAAACACAAAGAAATCGACTGGCCTTGATGGAATATCATCTCAATTAGTTAAAGAGTGCGCTTATGAAATAGCATCTGTTCTAACTGAGCTTATCAATAGCTCTATTGAACATGGTAAATTTCCACAATGCCTAAAAATAGCAGCTATTGTTCCTATTCAAAAAAAAGCTAATTGTACTAAATTAGATGAGTTCAGACCTATAGCTATCCTCAGTATTTTCTCTAAGGTGATTGAAAAAACTGTAGCAACTAAAATATTTTCTTTCTTGAATAGATTTAATATCATAACGGATAATCAATACGGCTTTAGGCCTGGTTACGCTACTGAAACTAGTCTAATAGATTTCGTACAGCATGTAAATAATTGTCTCGACGTTGGCGAATATGTAGTAGCTATTGCTTTCGATCTCACGAGAGCATTTGATACAGTCCATGTTGAATTTATCAAGGAGAAGTTATTTGCATTGGGCATCCGAGGACCGTTAAATGATTGGTTAACCTCCTTCCTTAAAGATAGAAAACTAGTAGTAAAAATTAATGATATAATCTCATCAGAATATGAAATGAAGATGGGCACCCCGCAGGGTAGTACACTGGGTCCTCTTCTATTTTTAATGTACGTGAATGATTTACCATATCATATAACTGGTGGGAGAATATTTATGTACGCGGATGATACTTGTTTAGTAATATCAGACAAATGCCCAAACAGAATATATCAAAAAATTTTACTAGCGATAAAAGAATTTGAGAATTGGTGTGTCCGAAATAGGTTAATTGTAAACCACTCTAAAAGTGTCTTAGTTGAATTCGGTAATATAAACAAAAATAAATTGAACTTAAAAATTAATTATAATGACTTTTATCTTGAAAATTGCTCATCACTAAAGTTTTTGGGAACTCACGTTGACCACCGATTAAACTGGTGCAATAATGTTGACAGTATATGTAAAATGCTAAATAAAAGTTTTTATCTAATAAAATCCCTAAAAAATAACGTTTCCCTAGATGCTCTAATGAAGGTCTACTATGCCTCGGTGTATTCACATATCTCATACAGTATTGTACTATATGGACAATCTACAGAAGTATCACGAGTATTTATTATGCAGAAAAGAATTCTACGTTTAATATTTAATATCCCGTTTAGGGAATCTTGCAGGGAAATGTTTGTGAAACATAAGATTCTAACGGTGGTCTCAATCTATCTAATGAAAATTATATGTCATATCTTCAAAAACAAATTAAAATTTCCATTGAATAAAAACATGCATAACTACAATACTAGAAGAAGAGAAAACTATCACCTAACTACTCATAATCACAGTTTTTATAAAAAATCCCCAATATATGCTGGTTGCCGATTTTATAATATGATACCACAAAACCTGAAGGATTGTAAGACTCTTAAGTCATTTAAAAATAAATTAAAAGACTTGTTTATTAAGAAATGCTTTTACACTATTTCGGAATTTGAAGAGTGCGTGGATTGGTAGTTAAACACTCGTTTAGTTTTAAGATTATTGTAAGATGTGAGCCATATAGTTTTGTTTCTGAGTTGGTCTGAGAGCGAGAAGCGTAGCAGTCATGTCTGAGATTGATTTTTTTTTTTTTTTTTTAATCTAATTCAATTGAATTAATCTTGTCTCATGACGTAATAATATGCGACACACCTCATTTCTCTCACAGCTAGCTCTGAAACGGAATTTTGTGGCTCACATGATATAAAACGACATGCCCAGCAATGAATTGTATTCTTTTATTTCTTTTTTGTTTTGTTGTATTGTTTTTTTTATTAAAGACTTGTTCAATCTATTATATATGGCCAAATGAATAAATAAAATTTTATTATTATTATTATTATTGGCTAGAACGCTTTGATAAATCTTATTTTTCAAAGTTCCCCATAAAAAGTAATCCAATGGGGATAAATTTCTCGGATATTTCTGAAGATACACCTCCATTGAGACTTGCACATTTTTATGGGAATTGTAATAAATTTGTAACATATCGCGTTATTCTTCACTTGAAAATTCATTTTTACGATAAAGTTACCAGTAAAGTAAATTTCAAGAAAGAAGTTTAAACGGAACTGTCACATTTTGTTTTGAACAAAAGTGTTCATTTTGTTTACATGACACTCTTTACAAAAATAATAAATTTAAAATTTTGGCTCAAATGTAAAATTAAAACATAACGTGTGATATATCATCGTACACAGAAAAAAATCTTGCATTACAAAATGTAGAAATCCAATATGGCGGCCATAAGAAAAACAAAAGTTGTCTATTGTTTCTCCGCCATCTTGAAAGCTACAATAAATCTAATAACATATTTGGATCCTCCATTAAAAAAGGATCTAATAATGTCTGAGTGCAAAATGCGCAATAGTAATAGTTTTCGAATAAAAAAGTAAAAATGTAAATTGAATTTTTTTATTTTTTCGTGATTTTTTGAAAACAAAAAAGTTAACTCCAATTTCTCAACAGATTATTAATCATCGTTATAATACACAACTTTGCCCTAATTTAACCAACCTCGTATCTCTTAAGATAACTGAAATCCCCATGGTGCCGCTCGAAAAACGGGCACCCTGTATATGTTAACGAGTGTTCAGATTTCATTATCTTAAATATTTGTAAAAGAATGTTAATAATAAAACGCTAACAATAAGAGTAAACACCCATTTACAAAATTTAATTCTTCGTAAGTTTAAAGTTCTATTTAAAAATTGATAGTGCATTTTGAGATGCGAAAGTAAAAAATATATATGAAAAATATAGTTTCACCTCAGAGCCCCAAATTTGAAGTTACGCCACTGGCCAAATGCATCGTTTCTTACACGAAAGCAAATTTCTGTACATTTTGGCGTCTAAATGATAAAAACTGGCCAACGCGTTCAAATTTTACGATTTAAACTTGGGAATTTCAATTGCATTGTTTTTTAGATCGAGGTAGAAATACCGATTTTTTTGCAGATAATTAAAGCTGTTGTATTTAAGCTGTTCAATGATTATCTAACAAATTAAATAGAAAAAATTATAAACAAATTAGAAACAACTTTACTTGTTGCAGAAAGCATTAGATAAATACAAGAAAACGAAATGTAGCCTGAATATACGATAAAGTTATTTGTTTATAGTTGTAGTAAGACTTAATTTTTTGCTTGCAGATTAACGAACAGGTTAAATATTCATATATTCAGGCTACATTTCGTTTTCTTGTATTTATCTAATGCTTTCTGCAACAAGTAAAGTTGTTTCTAATTTGTTTATTATTTAATCGTGTGTTCGGTTCCAACGAAAACAAGATCATTTATTTCTTCACATCTGTACTTTCACTAATCACCTCAAAATCAGGTATAAAACCCGTTCAAACCTTCCATAATCTCCTCAGTCGTTTACGACGTCTTCACGTTCACGATCACCTTCACGTAAGTGTATTTTATTATTTAACATTCAATTTAAATGCGAAGCTGCACTGATGAGAGATAAATCTCGAAACGCGTCTGCAGATGGCCAATTACTTAATTTTCATATATTTTTTAATTCGGTGGTATTTTTAGTTATTATCAAATTTGTTTCATCTAGTAACACTAGATAAGTTTAGCACTGTGTGTCCTTGTCAAAATGTTTTCTGGTTTTTTCATTTTAATAATAACATTTACAGTTTAAAGTTTCACATTTCATTTTAGAATAATTTTCTAAGTTAGTCTTGTATGTAGAAATAAACGATCTTAAACCAATGTTATTATCTAGTAGTACTAGTAATAACATGCAAATTTCTTTTGTATCATTCAATATCCGGCGTGGCACTAGCCAGGGAAGTAGTTCTTCAATAAGTTATTTGTTTATAGTCTTAATTTTTTGCTTGCAGATTAACGAACAGGTTGAATATTCATATATTCAGGCTACATTTCGTTTTCTTGTATTTAGAAAACATTATAATTTTTTAGTCAATAAATAAATTTTAACAAATTTTAGAGTTTAAATGATCGAAAATTGATTAATATGCGTGCAAGTAACGGCCTTGTAAAAAACTTATATGATGCCTAAAAAATTGAACATTGAAATTGAAATTCAATCAATTAAAATATATTTTGAAGATTTTTATTGTTGTATTTTGTGGCAATTTTCTTCATACGTTGTACGTTGCACATCAAACTCACGATGAACATTATTTTTATAGGAAATAAATATGTTATAGAGTGTGAACTAGGCTATTCTGCCACTACATGGTGCACATGAGTTATGGATTAAATCCCGAATGTTTCGTATATCCGACTGACACATGTTTCTAAACGTGCTTGCTAAAAAATATAAATTTCAGCATTTCTGCAAAATTTACAATTGCTATTAATTCCACCTCTAAAGAATAGCTCTATGTCAGTATAAATTGAATGACCATATTCCAATGTAAGATGAAGAGGTCTGCAAATATTTGCATGTTAAAACTCTTTCATCTTCCCACCTCGGACAAATGTTCCAATTAGAGACTGAACTCATAATCATTATGTCTAAAATCCGTTAGATAGAGGTTGTTATGTTTCTGACACATATTCTGGAGCCACGAAACGAATATATTTACTCAGCCTAAAGATTACGGGGTTAAGGCAGATTTTCGTTACGTCTCCGCCTGTTTAACAATAATGAGATGATATGTGACGTGACACGTTCTCATCGCGTGCAACGGCGATCTTTACACTTTCAGGATATTTAGATCGCAAGTCTTATCGCCCGGCTCTTAATCCGTGCACTGATAACGCGAGATCAACGAGTTCTAAAAAAAAATCTATCTTTTTAATGTACACAGACATGTGTGATAAACGTACAAAGAAATTACCAGCTGAAATTTTCCATGTATTACGCTGGGCAACAACATTTTTGTTGCATTGATAACAGCACTAACCTAATTTATGTGTGCTGAATCCAAATATGACGTTATTATTTTCCCCACGCTACCGTTTTTACGCAATTCAACAAATAACATTTTGCGAAATTTGTATATTTACTATACATGCATTCACAAGTCACAAGTCATAAATCACATATGAGCGTAGAAATATAGTAACATTGTGAGCACAGAATGAAGGTTAATACCTTACTGTTCAGCTATGTTCTATTCCGGCAAAAAATGCGCTTGTAGCTCTTGAGTTTGTGCACAGGGCAATCTGGTTTAACACTCCAGCAGTAGTCCGCCAACATGTTCCTGTCCAATCGCCCTTGATAGCGCTCTTCCATGATCATCAGGTCCTGGTGGAAGCGCTCACCTTGTTCGTCACTTACAATCCCAAGGTTTTCTGGGAATTTATCATTGTGATTATTCAAGAAAAGTACTTTGATACTCATGTTGCACTCCAGTTCGCGGAAAGACAACAACATTCTAGTAACCAGAAGCTCGTAGTCTACACACAAGTCACACGTCTGATGATTGTTTTTCTTTCGGCGCGTTCGAGAAGAAATGTGTGTTCTCGGGGCGAATAAGGTGACTATTTTGGGGTTATTTACGCTGCAAATAATGATGCGCCCGAACACGCTAGCTCGGCACCTATTCAAAATATCAACGAAAGGAAAACGGTAGGTTATTCGTGAGGTATCTTGCTACAAAAGTATTGTCAACTAAATAAAAAAAAAACAACGAAAAATGAGGGGAAACTTTTAGATGTCGAAATTGGCCAAACGCGAATAGATGGGTAGTGTTTGTCCCATCGTATTTATAAAATATTTATATTTGATACAAATTGATCATGGCTGAATGCCCTAGCTTGCTAAGCCAATTTCCTGAATCAACTGCATTTCCTCAACCCGAATTCCTATCAACCAGCCTTAGCTAAAAAGAATATCGATTTGTACTTATAGTGCATTGAAAACTATTTGCATAGAAAGTGTTTCGACGTCTCAGGTCTTCAGTTCATAGTTGCTTCATCAAGCTAGTGATGATAAAACGGGTGATCATACATCAGCTAGGCGTGTGCTCGATGCCATCGGATTACTAAGTAAGTAGGGATTATAGGTACACTCCAGATTTGGCTGACAGACATTTTAAGACATGAGAAGACACTGCATTAAATCTATCAACAACATTTACATTTTACATTTGGTAATTCCTAATCTACACGCAGTTTTACTCATTGTCTTTTTGAATCCAAAGAAATGAATACTTTAAACATTATGCTGACACGCTCTTGCAATTTGCGCAAACTGATTTGTGCATACAACACTGCGCAAATGAACTGAACATGTCTTGGTGTTTATACGTTCATATTACCTTGCACAATTAGCCGACAGAATCTCCAAGAAAGTGTTGGTTTTGGGTTAAAAAATGAAAAATATTGACGCCAAATACTTCTTTATCTGACTGCGGTCTGTGTTATTAAAAAAAGTTAAAGCGAAGCAGAAAGGTGAAATATGGACCAGCCTCATACAAATTTTCTAGCACGGCAGATTTTATTTGAGTCAAAATTTTTGACTTGCGCAAACCTCATGCTTTCGTTTACACGCAACGATTTATTTGCACTAATTAGCTTGTACACCAAGTATTAGAACAGTTGGAAAATGAAAAAGCTTTCAATATGATGCAATATCTTGTCAAGCATCAGAAATTGATGGCGGTAATTAAAACAGACAGTAATAACGGCTGGAAAGCAAAAGGAAAATAAAATATAGTCATGTTTGTCGTAAAGTTTAAGTTGTTAAAAAAAGCCCTCACTTTAGAAGAAAAAGTTGTAAAAGAAGAATTTCTAAATCTATAATATTTAGTAAAATGAGAATTATATTTTTTAATAATAGTAGTAAATTGGCTTTCTATCGTGTGATGTGTTATTGATTGTAACTGAGCTTGTTACAAAGGGTGTTGATATACAGGGTTGGGCAAATGTATCGGAACACCTGATTTCTGGCTAAATGTCCGCTGTTTTCTTATTACTTTAAAAAGAAATGTGTATAGTTTTATTTATTCTATTCAGTGACGTATTTTGATTTTCTACAGCTATCCTATTTTTCGAGATATGACGTTATTGACAGTTTTTTTAATGGAACACCCTGTATATTTTTACATTTTCAAATAGATGCTTTTCCAACAATTGCAATCATATATGGTTTTGTGGGTGTGTGATTTGTGGTTTTTTAAATATGAAATAAAATTATTCTACATCCACTTGGCTTTTTACCAGTGACGGTTCGCGGGTTTTTTTCTGGTACAGCCGAGGAACAAGAGGTGGTAATACAGATAGGTGCGGTCACACAGCCAGCCGTCTCTGCAACTGACCGTACCTATCTGTATTGCCACCCTTGTTACCTCGGCCGTACCAGAAAAAAACCCCGCGAACCGTTACTGCTTTTTACATCTTTTTACACTGTTTTCTGATTAAACAATTTCGTGTTTTTATGTTTTCTGTAACTGACAGATGGTATCCATGTGAAATATTAGCATTGCTGTTTAATTTTGAGTGAACTAACCGAACGTGAAAAAAATACGTTGTTAAGTTTTGGAGATTGGTAGAGATCTCCACAAGATGCATGCAATCGTTTTAATGCAAAATTCCCCGAGAGAAATTCTAATGTTTATAAATCAAAATTTTGAAGGCTTGAACAAAATTTTTACGAAATTCACAAATTTGATTTTTTATTATTTTATTTATTATTAAAAAAACACAAGTCGCACACCCACCAAACCTTATATCATTATAATTGTTAAAAAGGTGTCTATTTGAAAATGTAAAAATATACAGAGTGATCCATAAAAAAAAACTGCAGATGACGTCATATCTCAAAAAATAAGGTAGCTGGAGAAAATCAAAATACGTCACTGAATGCAGTAGCGGCTCGTGAATCATGTTGATGGTAGAGCCACATATACAATATGTCCCCTCCCCCTCTTTTTTTGAAGAACGGTTTATCTTCCTAGACCAAAGAAACTGGCGAAAAAGTGTTTTAAGAATTAATTAGAAATTCTTGCTTAGCTTGAAACTACAGGTAGTGCCATGGCTCCTTGGCTCTATATAACGAGCCGCCCCTGGATTCGACAGCAAAATATACTACTTTTGACAGCTGAAAAATACAATTTTTGACAATTCAAAAATGTTGAATAAAACTATTTTTATTAGCTGAAAAATACTGTTCTTGACAGCTGAAACATATCATTGTTGACACACGAGAAATACTATTTTTGACAAAAAAATACTATTTTTGACAGTTGGAAAATACTAATTTTCAACGGCCGAGGAATACCATTTTTGTCATCTAAAACATACCATTCCTGACACAGGAAAAATAGAAAAATACTATTTTTGACAGTAAAAAAATACTACTTTTGACAGCGAAATATACTACTTTTGACCGCTGAAAAATACAATTTTTGACAATTCATAAATGTCGAAAAAACTATTTTTACTAGCTGAAAAATACTGTTTTTATTAGCTGAAACATAGCATATTTGGTAGCTGAAGAATACCATTTTCTACAACTTGAAAATACAACTCGATGCAGCTGAAACATACTATTTTCGACAGCTGGGGATTGCCACTCTTGACAGCCGTAAAGTACCATTCCCGACAACTGAAACATACCGTTATTGGCAGCTAAAAGATACAATTTTTGACAACAGCAAAAAGAAATCAATTTTTGACAACAAAATATACAGGTTTTGACAGCTGAAACATGCCATTTTGACAGTTAAAAAATGTAAAAAAATGTTGCTTTTGATAGCTAAAAAATACCATATGTATGGGAAATACCATTTTTGGCAGCTGAAAAATAGCATTTTTGACAGCTGAAAAATATCATTCTTGATAACAACAACACACTATTATTGACAACTGTATCATACCATTATTGTCAGCTAAAAAATACAACTTTTGAAAACAAAAAATACAATTTTTGGCAACAAAAAAGTACAATTTTTTAAAGCTGAAATATGACATTTTTTGACAATTAAAAAAACTATAGAAAATGCTGCTTTTGATAGCTGAAAAATACCATATTTATAGGTGGGAAATACCCCATTGTTGACAGCTGAAAAATATCATTTTTGACAGTTGAATCATATACTTTTTAACAGCCGAAAAATACCATTTTTAACAGCTGAAACATGCCATTCTTGACAACTACAACAAACCATTATTGACAACTGTAACATACCATTATTGTCAGCTAAAAAATACAATTTTTGACAACAAAAAGTACAAGTTTTTACAGCTGAAAAATGCTATTTTGACAATAAAAAAAAATGACCAAAAATGCTGCCTTTGAAAAATACGATTTTTATAGGTGAGAAATACCTTTTTTGACAGCTGAAAAATATAATTTTCGACAGTTGAATAAATACATTTCTTAACAGCTGAAAACTACCATTTTTAACAGTTGAAAAATACCATTCTTGACAACTGCAACAAACCTTTATTGACAACTGTAACATACCATTATTGTTAACAAATACCATTTTTGACAAATAAAAAATGTAAAAAAATGCTGCTTTTAATAGCTGAAAAATACCATTTTTATAGGTAAGAAATATCTTTTTGACAGTTGAAAAGTACCAATTTTAACAACTGAAAAATATCATTCTGCAACAAACCATTATTGACAAGTGTAACATACCATTATTGCCTGCAAAAAATACAATTTTTGACTATAAAAAGTAAATTTTTGACAGCTGAAAAATGCCATTTTTTTAAATTAAAAAAAAGTCGCAAAAAGCTGTTTTTGATAGCTGAAAAATAAAATTTTAATAATAATAATAATAATAATAATAATAAATTGTCTTTATTCTACAGTTTATCATGCCATAAAAATATAAAATATATTAAATAAAAATACATATGTAAAAATATAACACAGGATTGAAACTAAACTTAGAATAACGTCAAAGTAAATAGTTACTAATGTTAATTGCCATTTGCAGCTAATAATAGGTGAGAAATACATTTTTTTGGCGTAAAAGAAGCATTTTTGATAACTGAAGAATATCATTTTTGACAGCTCTTAACAGCTAAAAAATGCCATTTTTAACAGCTGAAAAATACGATTTTTGACAATTGCAACAAAACATTATTGACAACTGTAACAAACTATTATTGCCAGCTAAAAAATACACTTTTTGACAACAAAAATCACAATTTTTGACAGCTGAAAAATGCCATTTTTAATAAAAAATGTTGAAAAATACTTTTTTGATAGCTGAAAAATACCATTTTAATAGATGGGAAATACCTTTTTTGACAGATGAAAAATAAAATTTTTGACAACTGAAAAATATCATTTTCGACAGTTTAATAATACATTTCTTAACAGCTGAAAACTACCATTTTTAACAGCTGAAACATATCATTCTTGACATCTGCAACAAACCATTATTGTCAATTGCAACACACCATTATTGTCAGCTAAGAAATACAATTTTAGACAACAAAAGAAAGGAAGAACGATTTATCTTCGTATACCAAAGTAACTGGCGAAAAAGTGTTTGAAATTAATTAGAAATTCTTGCGAACTACTACAGGTAGTGCCATGGCTCATTGACTCTATATAGCGAGCCGCCTCTGACTAAATAGAATAAATAAAACTATACACATTTATTTTTGAGGTAATAACAAAACAACAGAGGTTTAGCCAGAAATCAGGTATTCCAACATATTTGCCCAACCCTGTATTGTTGGCCCAAGTTATTTCCAGAGGGTAAAAAATATCTCGCTACCATTCAAAAAGTTAAAGAATTGATTTTTCTGATATTTTGCATATTCGATTTCGATTATTTTTCAAAAACTAGTGCGATTTCGAAAAAAAAAAACTTTTTTGTTGTAAGTTTTTCATTTCACTACAATTATTATTAATATAAATTTGATATTACCATTTCATAAATATAGACCAAAAATATTAACGACACTTTGTTTTTTAAATATTTTATCAAGAATTACAGAGTTCATGAAATAACAAAATATGTGGAGTTCTTTGTTATTTTAAACATTTATTCAAAGATTTTTTGAATATTTTTTAAATTTAAACTTAAGAAAAAACTGAATTATGGTATTCGAAATTTGAAAACTTTTTTCAGTTATACAGATTGTCGAATAAAGTGAATTATTGGGGTGTCGAAGTTTGGTTAGGGTACGGAGTGCGGATCTTTCGGCGATTTGGAGATGATATAATATAGAGGGACGGATTTGGGAGAAAAGGATTGTAGTCTAACAAGGGGCGGCATATCGACTTATAAATATTAGTAGCAGTTTCTGCCGAAATACCTTGGTGTTTGTAGGTTAAAGCACGGAAGAGGCGTTGGCCTTGACTTTGGTTTTTATGGATTGGATATGTGGTTTCAGGGAGAGTTTAGCATCGAACAGGATACCGAGATATTTGCACATGTATGAGGGCTGGATTGCCGAGTTATTAATATTGGCGTTCGGCGAGGTTGGTGTAATTTTGTGGTAGGGAAGGAAGAGTTTGGATTTGGAAGGATTAATTTCGATGCGCCATTTGGCGCACTATAGTTCAAGGGAATCGATGGATTTTTAAGGAATTGTTGGACGACTTGGAGAGTAGGAGCATGGGGATTTTACGGTGTTATCTGCAAAAAGTAGGGAATATTGTGACAGGTTAAAGTGCGAAGGGTTGGGGTTTGGGGGAGAGAGTGGAGAACCTTGGGAAAGCCCTTGTTGGTTTGGAAATGACTCGGAAAGTGTTTGGCGGATTTTTACTTGGGCGGATCTGTTAAGGAGAAAGTGAATTAACATAATTAAGTGATGGGGTAGTTTTAAGAGGAAGCATTTATAAAGGAAACCTCGATGCCAAACAGAATCAAACGCCATTCGCATGTCTATAAACATTACTGCACTCTTTTGGCCTTCAAGATATTTTGTTTGGTTGTTAGAGGTGAGGATTGTCAGAGGGAATGTGGTTGATTTTTGCGGAAGGAAACCAAATTGGTATTCTGGGATGGAACTAATTGAGCTATTAAGAAGTTTCTGTTTAAGTAGTGACAATTACTGGGAGGAGGGATATGGGACGGAAGCTTGAGGTAAGTGTGGGATTATCTGGTTTTGGGATGCATACCATTATGCCCTGTTTCCATTCTGTGGAGAAATATTGGTTTTGGTAGCAGTTGTTAAATATTGTAAGGATCAATAAAATAGAAACAACCTTACTTATTGCAGAAAGTATTAAATAAATTCAAAAAACGAAATATAGCCTGAATATATAAATATTCAACCTGTTCGTAACTCTGCAAGCAAAATTAAGTCTTACTAAGACTATAAACAAATAACTTATTGAAACAACTACTTCCCTGGCTAGTGCCACGCCGGATATTGAATGATTCTTTTGTATTTATATGGATGAAGTAAATAAAAATAATTCGGGAGGGCACATAATATCTATTTAAGCAGAACTAAAAATTGGACGTATCAAACGTTTTCAAATTAATTGTTAGATGTTTTCAAGCATAACTATTGATATAGTGAAAGAATTATAAATATGATTTTACCATCGGTGGTGCGATGGTGAAAAAGCATAATCGGATTTCAACTGTTTTTCAATTTTACTGCAATAAGTTTTGAACGAATAAAGATATTTGAACGAATCCTTCATCATCTTCGTTTTCTTTACAAGTTCATTTAATTAATGCGAAACAACGGATTTGAGTTGTTAGAATTGTACTTTAATAAATAAAATTGTACTACTTCGATATATTCAAGATCTTTATTCAGGCACTACATTTATACAAATGCAAAATACTAAATGAACATAGATTTTAAAAATGTGTTAGTCTGTCTACCCTATCGACCATTGAACTATATCAAATATTTATTATTTCAGTGACTATAGTTTCTGCAACTTTAACGTGCCATTATCGAACTTACAGTTTTTTTTACTTTTCCGGTTTTTCCAAACAAATGTGCCGATTTTAATAATTCCTGCTTTTTCTCTGAACTACCAGAGTAAGATATACTTTGATCAACGGATCTTTGCATGTACGTCATTGCCGAAAGCGGAGTATTCTCGCCTTGGACGACATGCGTAAGCACATTATTGCGTCTAATTTAACTTATGGTAGAGGGAGCGAGCGCTTGAAAATATTTTCGGAATTAGGTTCAGTGGTCTATAACGTGCACGCAAAGATCCATTGATCGAAGTATAACATCTTCTCGAGTTGCATTTGTTCCTCAATAGATATGTATATTTTCGAAATTCTTTCAACATCTCAATAGACTCCTCGAAATCGTTCAGATGCTTGTGAAAAATTGATTCGATCTTCATTTGTTTTTTTTTAAGATCTTAAGCGAAACTATTATTCTGGGGAATACATTTTGAAAATTCAATTATTAATTAAATTCAATACATTTTCAGTTTTTCTGGTGTAACCCGGCGGCTTATACAATTGACGTCATAGGTTTTTCGTTAAATTTTAACCCCCCTCCTATGTCATAAGGTGTCACACCATGCCAGATCCCTGCACTCCCTGTACGTCACGTCATAGAATCAAAATGATTTTGATTTACAAAGACTTCATTATGAACAAATACGTGACATCACATTTTTTAGACTCCCGTCATAATTTCGCTGATCCCTACTAAATCCAGTGGCGGCTCGTGGAACATGTTGATGGTAGAGCCACTTATACAATATACCCCCCCCCCGTCCTTTTTACTTTTTCGTCGAAGTACGAGAAAGTATTGTGATCCTGATTTTTTTTCAAATTTTTTTTTACGGAAATATCCGTTTTGGGGTCCCTAGATGCCATTTCAACAATTTCTGAAAAAAAAATGGTGTCTGTGTGTGTGTGTGTTTGTGTGTGTGTGTCTGCTGTGTGCGCTGTATCTCAAAAACTAATCTACCAATTGATATGAAACTTTGAACATAAGTTTTATTTGATAATCCGAAGAACTGAAAAGCTTTTGGTAAAATTTCGTACACCAGAAGTGGGTGTTTACCTTAACTGTTTTTTGTTTTTTGCCAATATTTTCTTAAATATGAAAAATAGCACAAAAACATTTAAACAAACATTCAAGACAACAAAGAAATGAACATATTTTGCTTGAAAACATTTTTCATAAAATTATTTTTATTCGAGAAAAAAATATATTATTTTATTTAAATTTTTGGTTTATAATTATAAAACGATAATAGTTACAGCAAATTTATGTTAATAATAATTGCACAGAATGATAAAATGAACAACTAATAAAGAATAAGTTTTTTTTCGAAATCCCTTTAGTTTTTGAGTGAACTGAGTTTTTGAATTTGAAGTGTAATTTTTCCATTTTTCATAATTTTGACGTTTTAAACGTCAGTTTCATCCGAGGCTACAAAACCCTCAATGTACATTTAAAATATGATTTAAATAGAAAATAAACCATGAAAGCGTAAATATAAATGATTACCATCAAGTCGGAGAAAGTAACATGATGGCCACATGACCATTTTTTTAAGATAGAAAGAACGATTTAACGATTTATCTTCCTGGACCAAAGTAACTAGCAAAAAAGTGTTTTAAGGATTAATTTAAAATTCTTGAAACTACAGGTAGAGCCATGGCTCCTTGGCTATATAGAACGAGCCGGTCCTGACCGTAAACTTGGAAACTATGGAAAATTTGGAAAAGAGTCAGATTAAATTAAATCTGGGGTTTTTTAATTTTTGACAAAAACTTGAAAAACTACCCTGTTCCCTCTTCTTACTTTTGCGCAAAAATTGAATTCGAAATGATTTCCTGGAGAAACCTCTGTTTCGATTCTATATGTAACCGGAAAGATCCCTTCAAAACACTTGAGAAAATGTACTTGCCTAACTAAAAATGTGAATTTGAAGCCCGTGGCTTCGAATCGAAAAAATCAACTTGTTAAATAATCATCGTAGACCTTCATGTAATACCTCTTTTCATCAAAAGAACGAGCTAAATTGATTGGCGTTAACAAATTTCATCTAGAAAAAACTGCAAAAAAGTTGGCAAGTCGCCAAGAACATTATGGAAAATTTGGAAAAAAGTCGATTTTTTCAGATTTTGAACGGCCGTAGCGGCTAAACGAAGAATCCAAGTCGAACACGGTTTTCAAATATGTGCTCCTTGGGTGCAAATTAGTCGGATTCAATTAAAATTGGCGATTTTTAATTTTTGATGAAAACTTCAAAAACTACCCTAGGGCCCCCCCCCCCCTTCTTTCTTTCGCCCAAAAATTGCATTTAAAATTATTTCTTGAAGAAACCTGTGGTTCGATTCCAACCACAAATGTCAATTTGAAGCCCGTGGCGCGGCAGCAAAGAAAACTCGAAAATGGAAAAAAATCGAAAAAATCAACTTTTTTTAATAATCATCGTAGACCTTCATGTAATGCCTTTTTTCATCAAAAGAACGAGCTAAATCGATTGGCGTTAACAAATTTCATCTAGAAAAAATTGCAAAAAAGTTGGCAAATCACCATGAACATTATGGAAAATTTGGAAAAAAGTAGATTTTTTTCAGATTTTGAACGGCCGTAGCGGCTAAACGAAGAATCAAAATTTTTAAATTTTGACGAAAACTTAGAAAATTACCCAAGGGTCCCCCCTTTTTACTTTTACCCAAAAACTGCATTTAAAATGATTTCATGAAGAAAGCACTGGTTCGATTCGGGATTTTTATACGTCACCAGAAAGATCCCTTCAATATAACGAGCCGCCCTTGCCTAAACCAGTAACATCATTTACGAACAAATAGGTAAATTGAATCATTTGTTCAGCAAGTTACTCTCCGCATCAATCTCTTTTAATTATAGCGTAACAAAACAGTTTCGAGTAGCTGACATTTTTAATTTTTGACACGACAAAAGTTTTTAAAAATTATGAGAAAAACACTTTCGGCTTTCATTTTTTTTCCATGTGTTTTTGCTTTGCTATATCCACTAATAGATTTGTTTTTTTGTTGAATACAAAAGGATAAGAATTTCAAATATAAAGTGTTTTCGTTAATAAATTCCTTCTCCTGTTTGGATCCCTCAATGATAATTATTTTCTTAAATTCAGTCCGGTGAAAAAAGTGGAGATCTATAATGTACCACATTTAAGCAACACTATTTATTATTAAAAGGCGTTAAAGTTAAATATCTACTTTGATACTTTTTGTATATTACACATTTAATTTAAAAAAAATCTCGACTTTAGTATACTTTACAATAATAATTGGAGAAGAAATCTTATCAGCGTTACAAAGGAGTGGGCGTTATTTGTTTGTCCACGTCATGTTGCATGTTTTTTTGGCGTTTTGTATCGATCGATGGAGCTGAGGGGGACGCGATAATATTCCTATTGGGCCTGCGTCATCATATATAATGTTCGTGAACTTCTGAGGAGACGGTATCAAGGAGACAGGATCGAAAGTGCTGCTGGGGACATCGATCTGTTCATCTCTGCGGCGCAGCAACGGTGCAGCTGCAGCATCTGCGCAGTGCGGGGGTTTTGCAAAATTTCCACGATCTTTACGTTTGCAATCGGGGTAGGGGTAGATAATGTTTCCTTTGGTCACTTTTACGCCTATTGAAACTATTTTGAATTGCATATTTCTTATTCGGTTACTCGTTGATACTACAGAATTTCTATGAGCCTTTTTTGCAATTTTGTCTTCGTGGTATAGTGCTCGTCCAGTTCACAAAAAATTGCATCGGACAATTCAAACAGAGCCCTGTACAACTATTGCCCAGAGGATGCGATTTTGTAAGCTGGAAAATTTATTTATTTTTCTATCCTTTGCATGGATTGCAAAAAATACCCGAGTTTCGTAGAAATATTGTGGTTATCATTTGTATCCAACAGCTGAAACCGGTAGCAATATACATTTTTGAAATGAAGGAAATTCTAGTATTATTTATTTGCTTTCTAGGGTAGTTTAAAGTAAGTTAAATTCGAAAAAAAATATGAGGTAATAGGATTCGTCGAACTTACTAAATTCCGAATAGTTTGTTTCTTTATTGTATGACATGAAAAAACAACATTTATAATAGCTCTGTAATAGAACATACAATGGCGAATTATGCATTTGAGAAGCCCAAGGCAGAACAAAATTAGAGAGCCACAATAATAACAAAACATCAGCGATTATTAATTTGAGGAATTATGAAACATATCAAATAAAAAGTAAGAACTGTGATGTTTTGTAACAGGTACGACAAATCTTCTGATGGCCACGCGCGTTTAAAAGGAATGTGGTTCACACTCGCCTTGAGTTATACGAGTAGTATCGATGAATTAATAGCTCCGCCACATCAATGAATAATGGTAAAATTCCCATAGCGAAAGGGCAGCAGCCCCTATTGGTTGTGGGTGTCTGCGAGAGCTATTTGCATGGCAGGGTGCAGTGAACGCGCCCCTATCGATCCGCTGTTAGCTCCGTCATGCGATCCGAGAGACCGACATATGCATCCAAAATAAGGCACACTCTATACCGCGACCTCGGCCACATGACGAAATATTAACACAGGGAAATACAGATCTTCGAAAAAACAGACTATCTTATTGCAAAATAACAAAACTGGAATACGTGTACGCAAGTCCATCGATCTCTCTGTTTCCAGCGCGAGTTGCCCACAACATTAGTGCAATCTAAATCCAGGGGAATAGAAAGCGTGACCGCGGTCATACAACTTTACAGTAATTGAGATTGACGTCACGGCATTCAAAAATAATCCAAACCAATTCCGATCAATTGATGTCCTCCTATTCGTATTACACAATCGGCCCGAGTACATCCCGTGCCGCCGCGTCCGGGATGGCTATTTTCACCGATCGATACCCGCCGACGATGAAGACGGTGACGACTAATTTTAGACTTTCAAGTGCAATGTTAATGCATGCACAGGATGTGAATGGGCCGGTTTGGGTTTATTAGACCCAAGAGTCCTTGGTTTGAGGCTAAAATTAAAAGCGCCCGCACCCACAACGGCGTCGGCGATGCTAGTTTTGGCACCCAACAAAAACCCACAAAGAATTGGGTTACTAATTTGGACTGGGGGTATTTTTAGATGGGAAACGAGTTGCTTGCACCCGCAAGCGCAACGCGCAAAGATTTTGTATTTATATATTTTTTTCGTATGGACACGCATACGCTGGACGAGAAGGAAGGAAATCGTGAAGGAATGTATAAACAAATAGTGCTGGAAATAAACTTTTATGATCCAGGGATGTTACATTTGAACTTTGAAAACTGGTTTATTTTGGTCAATTGGAAATCATTATTTAGAGACACAGGTACACAATGCATTTATTGTGACATATTCATACAGTGTGGAAATTAAGTAGAGGATAACTTCGGTAACTCCGTTAACGTGTATGACAGAAAAAATCTAAAAGGGGTATAGAAATTTAAATTAAAAAAAAGTTGTGACGTCTCAATATTTTTTTAATGGCAACCTATTTTTTTTTATTTCGGTAGTTTTTTTAATCAAACAAAATTTTGAATGAGTTACATAAGATAAAATTCAAGAAAAGCGGTCTCAAAGTTAAAAAAAGCAAAGATGAATGAAATTAACAGACTCCTAGTTATCGGGGTTTAAAACAAACAAAAAAATGTTAAGGCTTCGACAATTACACTAAATGTTCAAACTGATGACCGTGCACCATCTGACAATACCCAAGACGGTAATAAAATGCATTCACCAAGTTTTTGTAGCATTTGAGGCGTTAAACTGCACTCATTAGGTCGATTTTTGTATACTATGTTTTTTAATTGCTTGCACAGAAAAAAAGTCTAATGACGTTAGATCAGGGGCCCTTGCCGACCATTCCATTGGACGTCCTCTTCCTGGGAACACTTCGTCTAAATAACGTCGCACATCCAATGCATAGTATGGCGGAGCACCATCCTGTTGCAGCCAAATGTTATGGTTTGGTAGGGGTCGTGTTCATTCGGAAATATTATCATTAATGCAGGTACTAATTCAAACTGTAAAAAGCCTAGGTATCGTTCCCCAGTCAAATTAGCGTCGAAAAAGAATGGCCCTAAAATTATGTCACCGTTAATTCCTGCCCATTCGTTGAGCTTTTGGGGATATTGGGTATGAGCTTCACTGGGTGTGTGGAATATCGACAATTCTGCCTGTTGACAGTTCCATGCAAGGAAAAACTTGCTTCATCCGAAAATATTATACGCCGCGAGAACATTGGGTCACGATTGCATATTTCCATCATTTGTTCACAGAATTTTTCAGTTTCAGTACCGAAGTTTGGCCCATATTGTGTTCTAACGCGATATTTCGACTAGTGACTCTAGTGACTTCTGAGATACATTATTTAGTGGGTAGCGTACGTATTTTGCAATAAGTTATAAATTTTCTTTTTTATGAACAAGTTTTTGTGATTTTTTTTTACAAATGTGAAATAACGTTTCGTTTCAAACTTTGGAAGGTATTCTCTGTTTAGCCATCTTGATCTAACTCGTAGGCCAGTCATTTTAGACATATAACAACATTTGTTGGGGTAGTAATGAATTTTGGATTAATCATAAAGATAATAATAATAATAATAATACTTTATTTCCCAACAGATTTTAACATCTAATTACAGGGAAAAATATAACAATACTTAAATATCAAATTAAACGGCATGTTATAGTAAAATAGAAAAACCTTAAAATTAAAATAACTAAAATAACTAAATAGAATATGAATAATAAATAAATCCGTACAAATTAAGAAATAAACAATAAACACACTCTCTCCGAATACTCTTTGAATACTTGGAATTTACCTTATGCATCATATATGACTTATCCTAGTTCTAACCGTGCCAGTTATTTTACGTAGATTGTCATTGAAGAAGTCTAAGTCATAGCAATAGATATTTACGTAATGACACGTTGTATAAACAGGTGATCTTAGACGGTAATTTGTATTACAATTTTGTAAGTAAAATAAATTCCTGAAGCGAGATGGTTTTGCCGGAACATTAAAATTTAATTTGGATAACAATAATTCATCAGAGATTTGTCCATTTAGAAGTTTATATATGAATACAATATGCGCTATAATTCTACGAACTTCAAGACTTTCAAATGCAAATTCAAGACTGGAATATTCATAGCCGTGTGGCAGATATGTACCATATTTTCGAAAATATTTTTAAAAATTTTCTTTGTACCTTCTCCAGATTAATGACATTTACTTGATAATATGGGCTCCACACAACTGAAGAATATTCGTGCTTACTCCGAATGAAGCTGTAATAAAAAGCTTTTAAAGGCTTTTTTAAACATTTTAGTATTACGAAGTACAAATCGGAAGTATTTTCTGAGAGTCAGTAATCATTTTCCGATGTTCTCTAAAGCTCAACTTACTGTCCATCATCACTCGGAGGTCACGAAAAGAGTCCACACGGTCTAATGATGAGCCCAAAATTGTGTAATTAAACTTTATAGTATTCCGCTTCCTACTGAATGACATTACCTTGCACTTCTCAATGTTCGGTTCTAATTCATTTTTAAGGTACCATTCTACCAAGGTAGATATATCGTTTTGTACAATAATAGAATCAGCAGTAGTAATAATTGTGCGATATACTTTTATGTCATCAGAGTACATCGAATATTGAGAACTTAACACGGGAGCATCATTAATATATATGAGAAAAAACAAGGGGCCTAGATTTGATCCTTATGGGACACCACTAGTAGATATATATTCTTTAGATTTAGCGCCATGACAACAAACAAAATTTTTTCTATTAAATAGATATGAAGAGATTAGCTACAATAAGTTATAATCAAGACCACAAGATGACAATTTCATTAAAAGTATATTATGAGATATGCTGTCAAATGCTTTAGTTAAGTCACTGTATATCACATCAGTTTGATACCTATTGTCAAGGTCGCAAGTAATATCATCGACAAAATTTATAAGATTAGTAGTTGTCGATTTACCCTTTAAGAAACCTTGCTGATTTACTAATATTTTTGATTTAACATGTTCATAAATTATCATATTTAAAATAATTTCAAAAATTTTCGAGAAGTTACAAATAAGTGATATTCTACGGTAATGGTTAATCTTATCGACTGTGCCTTTTTTATGAATAGAAGTAATCTTTGTGATTTTCCAGCATCCCGGAAAAGTCTTCGATTTTAAAATGAGGTTATAGATATGCAGTAGTGGAACAGAAAGAGGGTCGGCACAATCTTTTATAACAAGAGCTGGGATGTTATCAGGGCCACAAGTGAAGCTGGATTTAATTGATTTCATAGCTTTATTAATATCATCTGCTGTAATCTGTTTAAAAGATAGGAGATGTAAGGAGTCAATATGGGATTTCGTATCCGAATATTTGCAACTGAGTGGAGCTAAAGTCTGAGAAAGGAAATTTGCAAAACTAGCTGATATCTGATCTGGTGTTGAGCAGAATACATCGTTAGAGGACATATTTTCTGGTATGCGTGGTATGCCTTTTCGTTCTTTAATAAATGACCATAGTTGCTTTGGATTCTTTTTTACATTGGCTTCGATGGAATTTATATAATGCCTATAATCGGCATTGATATTTTGTTTTACTTTGCGACGAATCTCTTTGAATTTAAGTCTATTGGATGCATAATTGTGTTTTGAGGTCAGATTTCGCAATCGGTTTTTTTCTTTGATGTTCCTCCTAGTTAAGTGTGAAAACTACGTAGGAAATTTGTTTATTTTGTTAATTTTCTTAGGAACCGTAAGATTAAATATGTTATTTAATGTTTCATAAAGATGAAGACAGGTATTGTCGGGAGAAGTGGATACTAAAACTGAGGACCAGTCTGTGCTAGCTATTGATTCATATAGTAATGGAAAATTAGCTTTTCTAAACTTTAAACTTACAGTTTTAGATACCATCTCCTTATTCTTATGTTTCGGCAGGTTACATGAGAATTCAAGTGCAGGGTGGTAATGATCTTCGATTACTAAACTATGATTTGAGTGTTCAACGTTGCATGTAAAGTCACTGGAATGCATTATCAAATCGAGAAGTCTATTTGATGAGTTCAAAATATGGTTAGCTTGCGTAAGGGTCATATACGTCATGAAATTCACCGCTACTGCAGACTTATTGCACTCCACAGATGTATATTGTGGGGTATTGAAATCTCCTACAATAAGGTGGTTATTGCCAGATAAATAGTTTTCCAAAAAGTTGAAAATATTTTCGTAAATAGTTAATGGTGTTTGTGGAGGAATGTAAATAACAGATACAATTAAACTTTTGTTATGCACGGTTACACGAGTTGTGATTATATCTATATTGGCATGTATTATATCGTAGGGCAAAATGACAATATTTGCGGATAAGCAATATTTGACGGCTATAAGAACACCACCACCTCTACCGCATATTCTGTCACTTCTAAATACATTATAATATGATGGAAATAGTTCCGAGTTATGTAAGCTGGAATTAGCCCAAGTTTCGGTTAGTACTATAATATCTAATTCATCACACAAGAGTACGTTATTATAAAATTCGACAGTTTTGGTGTTAAGGCCACGCACATTCTGGTAGTACCACATTGCTGGTATTGCACCTAATATTGACTGGATTGTTACAGTTGAGATGTTGGCTAGTTGGCACCTGTAGTAAAGAAACCGATGAGATCTATTAAAGAGGGGGTCGGGACAAGCCGCCATCTTGTTTTTTAGGGGCTTGAAAATGGTTTTTACTCACAATCGGTTAATAATCTGTGCATTTGTACCCTTGAAACCAGTCGGGAAGCGACTTATTCGCGGCCTTGTATCACTGTCATTTTGCTAAATCGAAACACGCATTCTGCTTTTTCAAATAAGCTTGCAATTTGGCATAATTACTAATGTTAATATCATGATAAATATTTAATACTGCCTGCAACATATGTAGAATATATTGACCACAATGTGGAGGTTTTATATTGTTTAGTTAATACATCCTTAGTTACGCACCATTTGCTGAATACTTAGTATTTTCGTATCTCACCCTGCTTTTTTCTGGAATCACTCCTTCAATAGCTATTTCCGCAGTTTCTTGGAGTTCTGATTCACTTTAGCACATATTATTTAATACAGACAATTATTAAAAATGCTGCAACTAGCAAAATAATTAATTGCTTAAGGGGGTCACCTCCAGAGCCCTGCAGAAGCGGATTTTTGAAAGCCCGGCCCGGCGCGGCCCGATAGTGAAAATTTAAAACCCCAGCTCGGCCCGGCCCGATGAAACGAAAATGTACTGCGGGTAACTTGCTGTAACTATTATCGTTTTATAATAATAAACCAAAAATAAAAAAAATAAAAAAATGTTTTCTCAAATAAAAATGATTTTATAAAAAATGTTTTCAAGCAAAAGATGTTCATTTCTTTGTTGTCTTCAAAGTTTGTTTAAATGCTTTTGTGATATTTTTCATATTTAAGAAAATATTGGCAAAAAACAAAAAATAGTTAAGGTAAACGCCCACTTCCGGTGTACGAAATTTTACCAAAAGCTTTTCAGTTCTTCAGATTATCAAATAAGACAGATGTTTAAAGTTTCATATCAATTGCTTTATTAGTGTTTGAGATACAGCGCGCGCAGACACACACACACACACACACATACAGACAAACACATAGTAACACACATACACACACATACAGACAAACACATAGTAACACACATACACACACATACAGACAAACACATAGTAACACACATACACACACATACAGACAAACACATAGTAACACACATACACACACACAGACACAATTTTTTTTTTCCAGAAATTGTTTGAAATGACATCTAGGGTCACCAAAACGAATATTTCCGTAAAAAAATTTTTTGAAAAAAAAATCACGATCACAATACTTTCTCGTACTTCATAACGGAGAAAGTAACATACTGGACCCATGTTCTCCTTACAATTCTTAAAATACATTGAATTCATGTTAATAAAAATAACCCAATTTATTTTTCAGTGCACTTAGTTGTTACTTTCCGAACTATAATAAAATTAAATTTATCTAAGCCCGGCCCGGCCCGGTCTAAATTATCAATCGGAAAGCACGACTTGGCCCGGCAGAGCCGGGCTTTCCGGGCGGGGTCAAAGCCCGGCCCATGTAGGCCTCTGGTCACTTCCTCAAAAATAATTTTTTTATCGTCGATTCTGATTCGAGACTCAATTCTGCCTAGAAAAAAAATATTTTACATTCTTCCGATTAATAGAAGTGATCGAAATTTGTAAGCAAAATGGGGGAGGCGAGCTCTCGTTCGGACTATTTTTACTCTTCTGACAAATTTACTTTTTAAGTTTAAGTACACTTTTCTTCAAAACTATAAAAGATATCAACACGATTTTTATTTTGTTTTAAAGGTCGTATCAATACCTACCAATATAGGCTGAGATCATTTTTATATGTTGAGTGGCGGGTTTTTTTTAAAACATTAATAACTCGAAAAATGTCCATGTTTTTTTTCATGTCATAATTCTGAATCCAATTAATATTTTTTTAACTCCTCAGCCATAAATGCTTACTTTGAAGGTAAGAACATGTGTGCAAAGTTTCAGAGAAATCGGTCCAGTAGTAGTCTAGAAAAGTGTACTTAAAATCAGGTTTTTTTAATGGAAAACGGCCGAGGAAGTGACGCCCTTAAGTTAGTTATGAGAGGTGGTTCCATTGTTGACTACCAATCAATAAAAACTATGTAGTCCTCTGCCTCAAATGTAACTTGCGGTGGTTTGAAAACCTTCTTTGCTTTTAACTCTGTTTGTCGAGATTGTATTATCCTTTTGCTTGCCAGACATCTAATATGGTTTCTTGAGTCAAACAACATTCCCAAAAGGAGATGTTCTGGGTGTACAGTAAAAGCACTGGATTGAACAACAGAAAGTTTTGTAATCCATAAATAACTTGAATGACATTTTATTGTAAACCATGAGATAGCATAAACTTTCATGACAAACTCAGCTGCGAGGTTGGATAAGTGATAAACGTAAAATTTCGGTTTGCCATTTTACATGGCAGATGCTTCAAGGGTTTCTGGATGCCAACTCTTGGAGGTATTGTCCTGTTAATACAGCATGATATATATCTCAGAGCTATTTCTGGTTAGTACACAACTCATATAAAATTACTATCTATTTTATTGTACTCAACAACTGGCAAATCTTGACAACTTCTTAAACATTTTTCTATTGGACCACTAAAAGAAGTAGGTCCATCTAGGGTAACCATAACTTCCCTAAGAGGCAATTCATTCAAATGAACCAAACAAACCACTACTTGCACTGGGTGCTTTAAAGCATTTTCGAACAGTGAACTGAAAAAAAAAATTAAAACAATTTACCAAACTGCTCAAAAAATTAAAACACAAATTTTCAAAAATCCATATCTCCATTAAAAATTGTTGAATTTACAAAAACCAAACTTCGGCCGCTGAGGATAATTTTTTATGGAATTTTGCCTGCGCGTTTTATTTTTTTTTTCTGCGAAGTTTTCATTCAGTTGCTCAAAAAATTAAAACAAAATTTTTCAAAAATCCATATCTCCATTAAAATTTGTGGAATTTACAAAAACTAAAATGATTTTGAATATGCGATACTTCGACCATTGAGTATATTGTAATGGAATTTTGTCTGCCCGTTTTATATTTTTTCTGCGATGTTTTCATTCAAGTGCTCAAAATTTTCAAAAATCCATATCTCCATTAAAAATTGTTGAATTTACAAAAACCAAATTAATTTTGAATAAGCGATACTTCGACCATTGAGGATATTATTTTAAGGATTTTTTCTACGCATTTTTTTTTTTTTTTGCGATGTTTTCATTCAAGTGCTCAAAGAAATAAAACTAAAATTTTCAAAAATTCATATCTCCATTAGAAATTGTTAAATTTACAAAAAACAAAGTTATTTTGAATAAGCGATACTTGGAGCATTGAGGATATTATTTTAAGGATTTTTTTCTACGCGTTTTATATTTTTTTTGCGACGTCTTCATTCAAGTGCTCAAAAAATTAAAACGAAAATCTTCAAAAATCCATATCTCTATTGAAAATTGTTGGATTTACAAAAACCGATTTGATTTTGAATTAGCGGTACTTTGGTCATTGAGAATGATTTCATATGGAATTTTGCCTGCATTTTTATATTTTTTTCTGCGATGTTTTTGTTCAAGTGTTAAAAAATTAAATCGAAAATCTTTAAAAGGATTTTTGAAGATTTTCTGAATTGAAAATTGTTGAATTTACAAAAACCAAATTGATTTTGAATTAGCTATACTTCGGCCATTGAGGATGATTTTTTTATGGAATTTTGTCTGCACGTTTTATATTTTTTCTGCGATTTTTTCATTCAATTGATCAAAAAAAAAATAAAACTAAAATTTTCAAAAATTCATATTTCTATTAAAAATTATTAAATATACAAAAAACAAATTTATTCTGAATAAGCGATACTTCGACCATTTAGTTTATTTTTTTAAAGAATTTTTTCTACGCGTTTTATATTTTTTTCTGCGACGTTTTTATTCAAGTGCTCAAAAAATTAAAACAAAAATCCATATCTCTATTGAAAATTGTTGGATTTACAAAAACCAAATTAATTTTGAATAATCGATACTTCGACCATTGAAGATGATTTCATATGGAATTTTGAGTGCATTTTTACTTTCTCCGTTACGAAGTACGAGAAAGTATTGTGATCGTGATTTTTTTTTCAAAAATTTTTTTTGCGGAAATATCCGTTTTGGGGTCCCTAGATGCCATTTCAACAATTTCTGGAAAAAAAAATTTGTGTCTGTGTGTGTGTGTGTGTCTGTGTGTGTGTGTGTGTGTGTGTGTGTCTGTCTGTGTGCGCTGTATCTCAAAAACCAATAGAGCAATTGATATGAAACTTTGAACATACGTCTTATTTGATAATCCGAAGAACTGAAAAGCTTTTGGTAAAATTTCGTACACCGGAAGTGGGTGTTTACCTTAACTGTTTTTTGTTTTTTGCCAATATTTTCTTAAATATAAAAAATATCACAAAAACATTTAAACAAACATAGAAGACAACAAATAAATGAATAGCTTTTGCTTGAAAATATTTTTCATAAAATCATTGCTATTCGAGAAAAAAATTTATTAATTTATTTTAAATTTTTGGTTTATAATTATGAAACGATAATAGTTACAGCAATTTTATATGAATAAGAATTGCAGAGAATGCCAAAATAAACAACTTCTAAAGAATAAGTTTTTTTAGAAATGTCGTTAGTTTTCGAGTAAATCTAGTTTTTGAATTTGAAGTATAATTTTTCCATCTTTCATGATTTTGACGTTTTAAACGTCAGTTTCATCCGAGTTTACGCAACGCTCGATGTACATTTAAAATATGATTTCAATTGAAAAAAACCCATGAAAACGTAAATATAAAGTCGGAGAAAGTAATATGATGGCCACATCACCATTTTTATATTTTTTCTGCGATGTTTTTATTCAAGTGTTAAAAAATTAAATCGAAAATCTTTAAAAGGATTTTTGAAGATTTTCTGTATTGAAAATTGTTGAATTAGCTATACTTCGGCCATTGAGGATGACTTTTTATGGAATTTGCCTGCACGTTTTATATTTTTTTCTGCGATGTTTTTGGCCAAGTGCTCAAATTTTGTTTTTTTTCAAAAATCAATATCTCTGTTGGTTAATGATTTGATTTTAAAATAATACGTTTACTAACCGCGATCACAGTCACAGTTTAAAATCACTGATATTAGAAAGTAGCAATCACAGGTAGCAACGTGATTCAAAAGTAGCAGTTTTGCCCATCTCTAATAGTGGTGTCGTTGGGGTACCTTGAGCGCCCCATGTTTAATGTCGAATAACTTTAACCTGTCATTATTGAACGTACTACTTTCTTCACAACCTCCGGACGCTTTCGACGCCAGGAACATGGGTTGTGTAGAAAAGGGTGTTTCGCCGGATGCTTTGAGCGCTAGGAAAAGAGCACCCAATTTCTGATGGTAATATTATTCTCCGAACGAAAGTGTATAGTCATGGTCACCGACTGCTCGAGTTATTCATTGTGATCGAGTGAAACAGTCATCAACATCAAGCCAAGAGGCCCGTTGCTGAGCCTCACGTCGTTAAATAACTTTGTTGTGAGTCATACGTATTCTGGTCTGGTCAAAGAGGAAGTACGACAGCCGATGTGTCGTCATAAATCTCAAATTCTTGCGGCGTTATTTTGTAAAATGTTCGACTACAGCTCTGAGATTGGTTTCTCCACTGGGATTACCCAGATTTATTGGTACAACAATGAAATATGTTCATAAATGAGATATGACGTATTCCTTGTTGTACCAAGGCAAATGCCAGTACTGGTAAATCATATGAATAAACGCCTATTTATTCAACAAACAAGCATTTCATTTATCCTAAATCTATCCAACACGCATCGACACTCGTAACGAATCTATTAAATAATTAAGGGTTACTACAAAAATAAACACAATGTAAGTACAGAAAGGTCAGACTTTACGTACAACAAACTTCACGGTATTTCTAATACCTAATCTAAACTTTTACGAAAAACTTTCGATTTATCTATTACCGTTGCCTGATTTTCTGGCATTACAACATTTAAATCCTGCAAAACAGCACGTGCTAATTGAGCTCCTGCTCTACTGGAAATTGCTCTAAGGTCACAAGCTCTAGAAAAAGAGGGTAGATTTTGTGGCAGACCTTGTTTCACAGAAATACTTGAACTTTCTGGCTTGTCCCCTGATGAAAGCTAATACATTTTATCACTGGAGCATTGAATCACTTTCAATAACGTTTCCCAGGATGTCCCAGCTTTGAGACATCTTTATTGGTTAGAGACTTATATTTAGCTCAAATTGCAAAGATTTTTCTGTTGCTACGTTTCTTGAGTTTTTTATTCTCCAGTGCGCGACCTCCGATAACCATAACCCACATGCTTCATTGGTTGCACAAGAACTCATGCTCCAATGGTGGCACTTTCATTTGAGCTGGATACAAACAGTTATTTACATCATCACATCTACAGGAACAAATATCAAAAAGTCTAGTTTTTGCATTTTTGAGTTTCACCCTGACGATTTTTCTATCTTTCCACATCGTTCCTGTAGTTTAAAATTATAATTATAAAAACAACCTTGTTTGTGCTTGACATGGGAATGAAAGCCTTGTTGCAAATTTCGCTTTCGAGCCACTCGCATTGCAATTACTTTATTTTCTGGTTGACGACCTCAGATTTTAGTTGATTTCTCATCCATTCAAAATACCGTAGCTCATCAACTTTACTAGGCAAAGCATTGATAACACTTATATCAACAGGTTGACCGATTATTTATCGGCGCATCAGTAGTTTTTCTTGTAGAATCAGTTTTTCTTTATTCATGACTCGTTAACAATCAACGCCGGACACGCACAGAGACGACTAATAGGTAAAGGAAGCGAGGATGATCGAGGGGTGGCAGAGAGAAAGTAGGAGAAGGATCGCGTGACTCCCATGACGTCTTTCCGTGTGCCAGCTCCAAGGTTGGACGGAAGCGATATGACTTGAGACCTAAGCAAGTATTCACCTCTAAATAAAATGATATTCTCGCTATTTTAAAAGTCTGTACTACTATACGTAGACTATAAATAAAATAATTGAAATTAACTTGAAGGATGCGTTAAAAATTGAAAAATATGCGTATTTTGTAAAAGAAAAATCAGGTTTTCATGTAGATTCCGGGAGACCTAAAAGTTACAGGGCAGATATAATTTATTTTTACTGTTAATTTACATTATAAACTACATTTTTGTACTTAAAAACAAAAATTTGCTTTATATTTAGGTTAAAAAAAATATTTGACAAAAAAATATCAAATTTTAAGCCCATTCTGGGAGTTCTAAATATTTTTCTTTTTTTTGGTAAATATGTGACCACAGTAACAACTTTTTATCGACATGAAATTTTGAATTTCTAAGAAAAGTTTTTCGCGATGCATCCTATTATAAAAGGGGCCCGGTCTTGGTTTTATTTTGAAAATTGTACAAAAGTTAAATGCAGCCATGACCACGAACAAACGTGTCTTCGCGGAAACGCCCATCAATCATGTTCTGTGATAATGAATAATCAAGGTTAAATTTCAGCCTCAGACTCGTTGTAATCATGAACATTGCAATATTTTTTAAAAATTGACTGGACTCCTTCTGGCAGGAGGGCCCGTTAAATATCCATGGCCTAAGGTCCTTATAATTCATAAGACGTGTTTGCTCTATGCTCCCAAGAATGTACGTTGTATGTAAAGACGTTATAGCAGTAACCACGAAGAGCATATTATGATTAATTTATAGGTCGTAAATGAATGTAATACTAAACTGTATGCATGTCTATCTCAATAGAATGCTTGGATGAAAAGACAGTGATATGGAAAATACGTCTGCTGTGCTTTTTAAATTGAACCGGTAAAAACTTATATATACGTAGTTTATTGTTAATATATTTGAAACCAGAGTATGAGTTCCTGAAGGACTTTGACGATGTGAAACCGAATCCGTAATCTAAATTTGTCCATCACATTAGGATTCGGAGATATTCTAATCTGAAAGTGCTATAATGGCTTTTTTTGGTCTTTTTTAGAGTTAATAACTCTGAAACGGTAAATGATCCGTTAATATAGAGAACGGATTCGAATTCCACGTATAAAAATCTATAAGAAGTGATAGTTTATTACGAAAAATGATAGAATTGGTATCAACATTGACCGCCAAATCTTACAAGTAAGGTTTATACAGTCTGTTCACTGGAATCTGGCGGCTGAGGTCGTAAAACGGTCGGTCCGCCCTGAGGATCGACGCACCCTCGAAGAAAAGGCATTGGTGGTTCGTCTAATTGCATCTCATACATTTATTACTATCCTTCGCTCCTATTGGTATACGCACTTTTACTTCTCAACAAAGATTGGTTTGAGATAAAAAAAAATTACGTCCCCTATTTACCGAGCTCTGACCCTCTTTTACGACCACAGTCGCCAGATTCCAGAGAACGGGCTATAATGAGGATTGTAATCCTTACTATAAACGAAATGGTGCAACGTCTGACGATCAATATTGATACCAATTTCATAATTTTCCCTAATTCAACTCTTTCTATAGATTTTATCACGCGGAATTCGAATCCGTTGTCCATATTAATAATAATAATAACAATTTATTTCTCAACAGATTTAAAATCTATTTACAGAGAGATGTAATTATAAACTTAAAATTCCAATAAACATAGCATTAAAATAAACTTAAAATTCAAATAATCCTGAAATTGAGATAAACTTCAAATTAAAATAAACTCAAGTTCAATTTAACAATTTTGACCGCACATAACAAAGAATAAAAAAGAAAGAAATTAAACTCTTAACATAAAATTTCATAAATTCAACAAATTAATAGTTCCTTAAAAAACAAAATGACAAAAAAAATGAAAAATGCTGGCTATCTAAATAATTAAACTATACTATACTGTATACAAAAACGAGACAAAAAATAACATGTACCAATAACATAAACTAGAAGTTGAAAACGGGGACAATTGCCCTCATTTACTTACTAACCAATGAAATCAAATAACATTGATTACATGATCCAATAAAATTCTAATTACGATGCGTAACAGACCACGGTCCATGTTATGCATGGCAATTAACCCTGGGTGGTATCTAATCAGATAATCTCTCATGTTGGTATTGCCTAGCAACGCGTTAGTACATGTTCTATAACATCTAAACGTCAGCGATTGCCCGACTTTTAAGCAGTTTGTTCCTGAATTCGATCTGTTTGTAGTTTCGGGTGAAGTGTTAGTGCTTTCATCAGTAATAGTATTCATAGGCATTTCTCAAAATCTTGGTAAGTTTATTTTTACTACAATTATTGTGGCGCAGATTAATACACGTCTGACACTTGGTGTAACTAAATTTAACTTTTAAAATTATGAAGTGTGAACTTTCTGTTCGGCCAATTGTCTTCTCGAATCTAACTCGTGACTGATTTTTCCTAGGCAATTATTAGCGTCTGGATCACTCTTGCTTGTTGCTTCTAGAAAATCGTGATCCTGCCGCTAATAATTGCCGGCAAAATCATAGGCACTCGTTATATTACTGTTGAATATATTACTTGGGTCTACTGTAACTGTATTTATTATTTTAGCCAATGTGTCACGAAAAAAATCAAGGTCACAGCAATACGTATTTACATAGAAACACATTGAGTGAATCGGCGACCGCAAACGGTAATTAGTTTTACAATTTGGGAAATAGAATAAGTGTCTGGAGCGAGAGCTAGTAGAGGGTACGTTGAAATTAAGCTTAGACAACAATACTTCATCCGATATCTGTGCCTTTAGTAGTTTGTATATTAAAATAATATGGGAAATAATACGACGACATTCAAGACTTTGACATCCAAACTCGTTTAAAAGACACGGATATTCGAAGACGTGCGGTAAGTATAATGTTTACACAAATAAAGCGCTTTTAGAAATTTCCGTTGTACCTTTTCAAAAATGAGTACATTTACTCTGTAATACGGGCTCCAAACAACTGAGGAATATTTGAATCAGTCAGCAGATTTGGTAATTGTGCGATAGATTTTTATGTTGTCTGCATACATTAGGTAACTAGAATTTAGTTTCGGAACATCATTGACGTAGAGGAGAAAAAACAAAGGATCTAGGTTGGACCCTTGAGGGACCCCACTATCATACAAATGATTTAAAAACATGACACCACACAAAGTTTTTCCTGTTAGATAAATAAGATGAATTAAGACTCAACAGATTATAATCAAGTCCGAATGCTGACAATTTCATTAAAAGTATATTATGTGACCCCCTGTCGAAAGCTTTAGTTAGATCACTATATATGACATCGGTTTGATAACGACTATCAAGATTGCAAGAAATGTCATCTACAAAATTTACTTATTATTTTCGTTTTAACGTGTTCGTATATTATAATATTTAAAATTATTTCGAAAATTTTAGAGAAATTGCAAATCAAAGCTATGCCGTGGTAGCGTAATATATTATTTTCTGCAGCCGTTCCGAAAATAAAACTTTCGGTACGATTTAATAAATCGAAAGTACCACTTTACATAAATCGTACCGAAAGTAGTTATTTTCGGTACGATTTTGTTTCACTTTCGGAACGATTTCCGTAAAATATCACTTTCTGAACTTGTTACGTAAATTACTATTAATTGCGTTCTTTTTGTGAATAGGACTGTCTTTTCTACATTTCCAACAATCCGGATTAGGCGCGCACCCAGGGGGGTGGCTATCGGGCTTGAGCCCCACCCAAGCTATTTATATATCGCGTAGTAACCACCAAATCTGGCCCTAAGAAAATAGTGTTTTTTTAAATCATTAATTGTAATGTCATCATTGCTATGTTACATTTTTATTTAATATCATATTCACGGATTTTCAATTTACACATACCGGGTGACCCAGGGATCTGTAAAAGCCCCATAACTTATTTGCTGTTTGAGATATCGACTTCTAGTTTTCTTAAACTGGTACCCTCACTTATTCTACATATTTTAAAAATATGTATGCTTTTGTACAGGGTGTCGCAATATACATAACAGTACAAAGTTATGTTTTTTTTAAATGGAACACCCTATATTTTATACTTTATTTTCAACCCTCTTGAGAAGCTAATAAAAGTAGTATAAGATAGTATGGGTCTATTATGGACGGTTGGCTAGTTATGGGCAAATTTGTGGCAAAAACAAAGAACTCATTGAAAAATTGCAGAAGCGCTTCTAGCAAAGATAGCGTCATTTTTTACACACTAAAGAATTTTCCACATCATGAAGAATAATACAAATTGGCGTTGGTTCTTTTTCGTTCATACTGCTATACAGGGTGTCAACATACGCAAAATATTGGATAAATATTTTTTTTCAAATGAAACACTATATGTTGCCACCAATGCATAGAAGCTTTCCAATGATGTACAATTTGTATAATGAAATATTAAGGATTCTTGAGATTTATCCATAAAAACATTTTTCTTTCGTCACCTCTTGCTCATTTTTGGATTTTCAGCCAAAACTATGCATTTTCTGAAAAAAATAATAAGAGACAAAAGTTGTAGAGCGGAAAATTTTCAATCGATATAGGTCTTTCGACTTTTCCAATAATACGTGCATTGCCCGCCAAAGTGCACAAAATCGTGACAGTACATGCATTTTAGCGTTTTTCTCAAATTTTGTGATAATTAATTGCACTATACTTTATTTTCCACGTCCTCTAGCAGAAAAACAGGTAACTATGGAATTATTCAGATGACCTACATCGATAGAAAATATTTCGCTCCACAACTCTTAAAAGAAGCAATTTTTGCCCAAAATGCATAGTTTTCGCGAAAAATGCAAAAAAGCATTGAAAAACGAAAAAATTGATACATACATTTTCAATTTGCATTTTTAGGAAAAACTATGCATTTTTGGTAAAAATTGCTTCTATTAAGAGTTGTAGAGCGGAACATTTTCAATCGATATGGACCATTTTAATTTCCCTATAATTTCCCGTTTTTCCGCTAGAGGGTGCGGAAAATAAAGTATAGAGCAATTTATTAATAAAAAAATTGAAAAGATAACGCTAAAATGCATATACGGTCACCATTTGAAAGACATTTTGATCGTAAATTTTTCGCTCTACAACTTTGGTCTGTTATAATTTTTCCTGAAAATGCATAGTTTTGGCTGAAAATCCAAAAATCAGCAGAAGGTGGCAAAATAAATATGATTTATTGATAAATCTCAAGGATCCTTAATATTTTGTTATACAAACTGTATATCATTGGAAAGCTTATTAAAAATGCCATAGATTGGTGGCAAATTATATAGGGTGTTCCATTTGAAAAAAAATAGTTATCCATTGTTTTGCGTATATTGACACCCTGTATAGCACTATGAATAAAAGAGAATCAAAGCCGATGTGTATTATTCTTTATGAAGTGGGAAGTGTAAAAATAATTATGCTATCTTTGCTAGGAACGTTTCTGCAATGTTTTCAATGTGTACATGTTTTTGCCACAAATTTGCCCATAACTAACCAACCGTCCATAATAGACCCATACTATCTCATACTATTTTTATCAGCTTCTCAAGAGGGTTGAAAATAAAGTATAAAATATAGGGTGTTCCGTTTAAAAAAACATAACTTTGTTCTGTTATGTATATTGGGACACCCTGTACAAAAACATACATATTTTTAAAATATGTAGAATAAGTGTGGGTACCAGTTCAAGAAAACTAGAAGTCGATATCTTAAATAGCAAATAAGTTATGGGGCTTTTACAAATCCCTGGGTCACCCGGTATGTCTGTATTTGAGTTATAATATGCGTGAGCCCCCCTCCCCAAGCAAAATTTCTGGGTGCGCGCCTGATCCGGATATGTAAATGATGTTAAAATAAGGTTGAAAATGTATAATAGTGGACCAGCAAGAGCTTCGACACAATCCTTAATCATGACGACCGGTATATTATCAGGGCCACAAGTGAAGCTAAGGTTTAACAGATTTCATAGCTTTGCGAATGTCATTTAATGTAATGTATTTAAAAGTGAGTGCTTGGGACATCAGTATCTGAGTTTATACATGAGTATTTGCAGGATAACGGCGAAAATGTTGAGGAAAAAATGGTGATGTGGCCATCATGTTACTTTCTCCGACTTGATGGTATCGTAGCCATTTATATTTACGTTTTCATGGTTTATTTTCAATTGAAATCATATTTTAAATGTACAACGAGCGTTCTGTAAACTCGGATGAAACTGACGTTTAAAACGTCAAAATTATGAAAGATGGAAAAATTATACTTCAAATTAGTTTACTCAAAAACTAAGGAGATTTCGAAAAAAAATTTTGAAAAAAAAATCACGATCACAATACTTTCTCGTACTTCGTAACGGAGAAAGTAAAAAAGTGAGCAAAACTGGTAGATATTTGCTCTGGCGTTGAATATTTTTTATCGTTATAAAACATATTTGCTGGAATGCGTGGAACTTCTTTTTGATTTTTCATGAATGTCCACAGCTGTTTCGGATTGTTTTTACTTTCTCCGTTACGAAGTACGAGAAAGTATTGTGATCGTGATTTTTTTTTCAAATTTTTTTTTGCGGAAATATCCGTTTTGTTTCTGTGTGTGTGTTGTGTGTGTGTGCCTGTGTGTGTGTGTGTAGGTTACTGTGCGCGATGTATCTCAAAAACTAATAGAGCAATTGATATGAAACTTTGAACATACGTCTTATTTGATAATCCGAAGAACTGAAAAGCTTTTGGTAAAATTTCGTACACCGGAAGTGGGTGTTTACCTTAACTGTTTTTTTGCCAATATTTTCTTAAATATGAAGAATATCACAAAAACATTCAAACAAATATTGAAGACAACACAGAAATAAACATCTTTTGTTTGAAAATATTTTTCATAACATCATTGTTATTCGAGAAAAAAAAATTCTTTTTTTTATTTTTGGTTTATAATTATGAAACGATAATAGTTACAGCAAATTTATGTTAATAATAATTGTAGAGACCAAAATGAACAACTTATAACGAATAATTTTTTTCGAAATCTCTTTAGTTTTTGAGTAAACTGAGTTTTTGAATTTGAAGTATAATTTTTCCATCTTTTATAATTTTCACGATTTAAACGTCAGTTTCATCCGAGATTACAAAACGTTCGATTTACATTTAAAATATGATTTAAATTGAAAATATACCATGAAAGCGTAAATATAAATTATACCATCAAGTCGGAGAAAGTAACATGATGGCCACATCACCATTTATTACATTGGTTTCAATGCAACTTATATATTTCGTATAGTCGGCACCAGTGGTGTATTGGAGGGGGAACGTGGGGGAACGACGTTCCGGCACCTTTTTTCAGAAACAGAACGCGTTTGTGTTTGTTAATATTTTGTATAGTTAGAATTTAAAAAAAATAAAAAAGCTTAGAAATAAAACAATAGTTTGCTTAAAATAAGATGATCTCCGAAAAACTTTCAGCAAGCTGCTTATGGAAAGTCGCGGACTATTTTTTTGCTCTCACCATGCGTTCCCTTACTTCTTATTTTACCAATACACCACTGGTCGGCACTTATGTTCCGCTTTACCCTACGACGACTTTCGATAAATTTAAGTCTATTTAGAAGATAGTTATACTTTACGAATAGTTTTCTTAGTCTATTTTTTAATTTCTCCGTTACGAAGTACGAGAAAGTATTGTGCTAGTGATTTTTTTTCAATTTTTTTTACGGAAATATCCGTTTTGGGGTCCCTAGATGCCATTTCAACAATTTCTGGAAAAAAAAAATTGTGTGTGTGTGTGTGTGTGTGTGTGTGTGTGTATCTGTTTGTCTGTGTGTCTGTGCGCGCTGTATCTCAAAAACTAATAGAACAATTAACATGAAACTTTAAACATAAGCTTTATTTGACAATTGTTTACCTTAATCGTTTTTTGTTTTTTGCCAATATTGTTTTAAATATGGAAGATTTTACGAAAACGTTCAAATACATTTTGAAGATAACGAAAAAATGAACATGTTTTGTTTGAAAATATTTTTCATAAAATCATTTTTGTTGGAGAAAGAAATTTATTAATTTTTTTTTTCATTTTTAGTTTATAATTATGAAACGATAATAGTTACAGCAAATTTATATGATTAATAATTAAGAATGCCAAATTGAACAACTTATAAAGAATAAGTTTTTTCGAAATCTCTTTGGTTTTTGAGTAAACTGACCATTAAACCCAACTTACGTGCCACAATTTTAGGTTATGTCGCAGACGAGCGTTATAAATTAAAATGCACAAAAACTACTACATCAGTTAACATCAAACTTTGAACATAAGCCTTATTTGATAATCCAAAGAACTGAAAATATTTTGGTAAAATTTCGTACACCGGAAGTGGGTGTTTACCTTAACCGTTTTTTGTTTTTCTCCGATATTTTTTTAAATATGTCTGGTTTTTGAAAAATAATAGTTATTATTTTTTTGTCATTTTTGGTTTATAATTATGAAACAATAATAGTTACAGCAAATTTATTTTAATAATTGCAGAGAATGCCAAAATGAACAACTTATAAAGAACAAGTATTTTTCGAAATCTCTTTGCTTTTTAAGTAAACTGACTATTAGAATTTAAAGTATAATTTGTCATTTTCATCTTTCATAAAATTGACGTTTTAAACGTCAGTTTCATCCGATTCTACAAAACGCTGTATGTGAATTTAAAACATGATTTGAATTGAAAATAAACCATGAAAGCGTAAATATAAACGATACCATCAAGTCGGAGAAAGTAACATGATGGCCACATCACCATATTTTTCTTTTATGCTTGATTTTGTAACAGATGAGTACCATATAGGAAATTTAGATCTTTTGTTAATTGTTGTGGGAACAGTGAGCTTACATATATTATTTAGTAACGTATAAAGATGGGAACATGCGTCATTAGGAGAAGTACATGTATCATTTACCGTTCTAGTCATTGAAAAAGACCAAAAATTCAAAAATTCAAAAATTCAAAAATTGCCATTGTGGCACTTTCAGAATAGAAAATCTTCGAATCCTAATGTGATGGATAAATTTAGATTAGGGATTCTGTTTCAAAGCGTCACAATTCTTCGGGAACACATAGTCTAGCTTGTGTACAATTTTACAAGCGTTTGTAATTATTTTAAAACGAAACACGATCGGAATGCATGAAATGTATTACATTTTTAGACGCAATATCTTAGTCAGAGCTAAAAGGGCGACAATATATCCACAGCTATGTGACGAATGTTTATGGAAATTTGAACCATCCTTTTCAAAATAATAAATCATAAGACACTTGTGCTGGTTACGACTTTCTCTTCCATCCAAAAACATAAAAAACTAAACAACGACGACTATCGCTTCACCAACATTTAACCCAACTGATCAAATTGTCTTCGTTAAACACATCTAATATTAGGTAATATTAGTACATCGTAACTCATCAATGGTGAAAGTAATAATTTCTCCCAAAGCCTGTTAATGTCTTTTGGCATAATCACAATGCGAATTGGATAAATCACAAAGTGTTTCCTCATCATAAAGCCTTTTAATTTGTCTCGTATTACTTTCAACTCACTCACACGTTTGAGAAACAAAGAAGTCGATAATGGACAAGCGGGCACACATGCCGACCGATCGTTCTCCTAATTATAGATCGTGCCTATTGCCTAACACACCGATCCGAGTATTTTTATGTGAAAAGGTTAAGTGTAATTATCGCGAATATCGCAGGTGCGTCACGCATTGGCTGCTCACTCTGGCCTCCAGCCGGACCTTTGTTTTCGTTTCCACTTACCGAGTACTTTGTCTATGGCCTCCGAGTTTTACAAATTTACGTCTGCACGCTCAGACACGCTCGGCTAACCGACTTCAAGTCAGATAAAGAGTCTCGAATTTGAATACCTTTCGAGTGCGGTAAAAAGGCTGTTTAGGTGAACAAAGGACGAGAGATAAGTTACTGCGGCACGGACGGATGCCTGTTAATTCGACCGCGATCCCATTTTTCTTCTTCTTCTTCTTGCTCCGTTCCCACATAATTGTAAAAGTTCAACAAAGATAACACGCTGACGTATCACAAACAATAGATACAGTTTCGCATACGATTGTTGAGTGACGTGGAGACACCGATTATACGCTAATTTGTTATTTTAGCCTTTTTAATTAAAACAGAAAACTGGTTAAGTTTGTTCAACACAACAAGAACATGCCAGTGAAGACAAGTAGATGATAATGATTTCTCGGCCAAAGTTCTTTACATACTGTTGTCACAACCCATTTTTTATATTTCCAAACCCTTCTCTATATAGCGTGTGTGTCTGCCTTAACAACGTCCGGAAACTGCATTATGTATGGAAGTCTGCTGTAGAGTAGTCTCTGCATAATCAAATTTACTTAAGTGAAAAATAGCACAAACATACACACACCCACACACACATACATATACACGCACACAGCGAGTCTACAGTTAAACGATGCAAAATAACAATGCAACAACTCGATACGCCTCTGAGCCGATTGTTTTGTTCATGGGAAGGTGGCCGAAACAAAGACGGGAAAACGAATGCATTCTCGCGCCGTTTTGCGGAGGCAGAGTTGTGTGAAGAAACGATCTGAATTATTCTGTTGAGAGGTTGAGACAATCATACGGATTACATAAAAAGAAATATTGCTCAGATAATTGACAGACACAGATCATCGTTTCTTCGTCTTATTTTCTTCGACAGAATCGAAAAATTCGAATCGTATCAATGGGAAACCGAAATTACTATAAGGAATATTACCCACCCAAATACCAAAGGGTATCCCGGGATAAGATGGTCAAAAAGCCACCCGACACGGATTTTTAAATAAATATGAAAATATCATTAGTTGTGCCCTTAAACCAAAGCATGGCGCGGGAAAGCCCCAAAGTGTTTTTTTTAAATGTAACTTTTTTAACCACAAAATAATTATTTTAAAAATCTGAAAAAAATTTCCATATAGTATTGATCCAAATACCAAATTAGATGAATTTTTTAAGGTCATTGAAGGTTATTTAGGATAGTAACAAACTACCAATGGAAATTAAAAAGTACAATAACATCAAGACATTTAAGACAAAACTAAATCATTTTCTCGTGCATAAGTGCTATTACAAATTCTCAGATTTTATAAATGATTGTGATAAGAAAGTGTAGTCTGTGATATATTGGCCTAGATATCAACAAATATCTGTTTTAAACTTTTTAATCTGTATCGTTTATTTTAATCTGTATCGTTTATTTTAATATGTATCGTTTATTTTAATATGTATAGATGTAAATTGTGTCATTATTTTATTAACTTGACATTGTAATATTTAAATTTAATTTTTAATGTAACTTTTAATTGACAAACACATCCGCAACAAATTTTTTGCATCTTATGTATGATTTGTATACTGTGGCCTACGTGAAATAAATGAAATGAAATGAAATGAAATTAAGAAATGTTCGAAAATTAAAAAAAAAATTGCCCACTAGTTTAAGAGAGGCGGAAAATTTTATTTCGTCATATAATTGCTATCAATAAATACCATCTATCTGTTTTTTTTTCATCTTTCAGCTTTTGGTGCGACATCTTCAAAAATTCGAATAACTAATATTTTTACGATATTTTGATATTTTTTATATATTTATCAACAATTGAGCAGTCAGAGAAAGAGAGAGAGGGAATACATTTATTGAGACACTTTTACAAATGACCTCAACAGGCAATTGACCAGAGGTCTTTCAGCCTTTGAGCAGTCATTTTATGTAAAATTATTGTTAGTATTTTAGAATTAATTTTTTTCTTTCAGTTTCGTATAAACAACCCCATTTTTTACCAAGATATGATCTAGAAATCCTTGAAAATAAGATTTTGTTTTTTTTATCACTAAAAATTATTAAAATCTGAAAATATTCATATATTTTTTTGAACAAAATACCAAATTAGGTAATTTTTTCAAGGTCATCGAAGGTCATTTGGGCAGCACTCGGCAACCTATGGCACGCGTGCCACTAGGTAGCACGCGAAATGATTTTTGGTGGCACGCCTCGAAAGTGACAATTATGAAAATAATAACCTGTATCGATTTAACTGAAAATAATTCAGAAATGTTCATAAAATTAAAACTTCAAACTATGGACTCATGTTTAAATATTGTAATTTTTACTTTCTCCGTTACGAAAGAGTATTGTGAATTTTTTCAATTTTTTTTTTGCGAAAATTCCGTTTTGAGGTCCCTAGTGGCGATTTCAAAGATTTCTGGAAAAAATGTGCGTTTGTGTGTCTGTCTGTCTGCTATGTGCGCCGTATCTAAAACAATAATACAGCAGTTAACGTCAAATTTTTAACATAAGTCATTTGACAATCCGAAGTACTGAAAAGCTTTTGGTAAAATTTCGAACACCGGAAGTAGGTGTTTATTTTTTTAACCGTTTTTTGTTTTTTCTTTACAATATTTTTTACTTTCTCCGTTACGAAGTACGAGAAAGTATTGTGATCGTGATTTTTTTTTCAAAATTTTTTTTTACGGAAATATCCGTTTTGGGGTCCCTAGATGCCATTTCAACAATTTCTGGAAAAAAAAAAATTGTGTCTGTGTGTGTGTGTGTGTGTGTGTGTGTGTCTGTGTGTGTGTGTGTCTGTGTGTGTGTGTGTGTGTCTGTCTGTGCGCGCTGTATCTCAAAAACTAATAGAGCAATTGATATGAAACTTTGAACATCCATCTTATTTGATAATCTGAAGAACTGAAAAGCTTTTGGTAAAATTTCGTACACCGGAAGTGAGCGTTTACCTTAACTGTTTTTTGTTTTTTGTCAATATTTTCTTAAATATGAAAAATATCAAAAAAATATTTAAACAAACTTTGAAGACAACAAAGAAATGAAAATCTTTTGCTTGAAAAAATTTTTCATAAAATAATTTTTATTCGAGAAAAAAATTAATTATTTTTTTTTAATTTTTGGTTTATAATTATTAAACGATAATAGTTACAGCAAATTTGTATCAATAACAATTGTAGAGAATACTAAAATGAACTACTTATAAAGAATAAGTTTTTTTCGAAATCCCTTTAGTTTTTGAGTAAACTGAGTTTTTGAATTTGAAGTATAATTTATCCATCTTTCATGATTTTGACGTTTTAAACGTCAGTTTCATCCGAGTTTACACAACGCTCGATGTACATTTAAAATATGATTTCAATTGAAAATAAACCCATGAAAACGTTAATATAAAGTCGGAGAAAGTAACATGATGGCCACATCACCATTTTTTAAATGTGAAAATATATTACAAAAACATTTGAACAATCATTGAAGACAAAAGATATTCGAGAAAAAAATGTATTATTTTTTTTTCATTTTTGATTTATAACTATGAAACGATTATAGTTACAGCAAATTTATGTTAATAATAATTGCAGAGGATGCCAAAATGAATAACTTATGAAAAATAAGGTTTTTCGAAATTTCGTTGGTTTTTGAATATAATGAAGTATATAATATAATTTGAAGTATAATTTTCGGTCATTTTCATCTATCATAATTTTAACGTTTTTTGACAGTTTCATCCGATTCTACATAATGTACATTTAAAATATGATTTAAATTGAAAATGAACTATGAAAGTGTAAATATGTACAAATAACTATGATACCATCTAATCGGAGAAAGTAACATGATGGCCACGTCTCCATTTTTTTAAAGCATTCATAACTAGAACAACAAGTGAGGTTTTCTCAACTTTGATTATCATTCATAAAACATTTAAAAAATGAAACATTTTCAAAAACCAAATCGATTTAATAAAAATAAAGCCATTTTCGTGGTTTTGGCGTTTAATTTTTTTATATCTTCAATTTCCTGTTCCGCAATTCAAATATTTGTTTATAACTGCCTTAAACATTGAATTATTTTCAGAAACTAAAATGATTTCGTAAAAATAAAGCCATTTCGGTTGTTTTAGCGTTTCTTTTCTTTGTATATTTTCAATTTTCTCTTACTCAACTGTAGTTTTTTTAAACATTCATACCTCACTTAAAAATTGAAACAAAAAAATAAGCCCTTTTCGTAATTTTAGTGTTTCATATATTTTTTTTATATCTTTAATTTCCTGTTCCGCAATTGAAATATTTATTTTTTTAACATTAACTCCCTCAGAAATTTAAATATTTTCAAAAACCAAAATAAAAATAAAGATTTTGGCATTGTATATGTTTTTTTTTAATTTCTTTAATTTCATGTTTCGCAATTCAAATAATTTTATTTTGAACATTCATAACTCCCTTAAATATTGAATTGTTGAATTATTTTCAAAAACCAAAATGATTTTCAATTTTCTCTTGCTCAACTATAATAGTTTTCTGAAACATTCTTAAGTCACTTAAAAAATGGTGTATTTTCAAGAACAAAAATCAATTTGCAACAATAAAACTTTCTTAACTGATGTAATTTTTGCAGCATTTCATTTCTTTCACTCAAATATTTTTTTTCAGCATTCATAATGCAATACTTAATTGGACTATTATTAAAAAACAAAATGATTTTTTATAACCATCTCAGTTGTTTTTAATTTTATTTCGGTTTTTAGTATAATTTTTCGATTTTCTTAATCAACGTCTCCACAATTTAAATTAAAGCTTTTTCAACATTCACAACTCACTTAAAAATTGGTGCATTTTTGAAACCAAAAATGATTCTTAAAGAATCAATTTTTAATTTTTGCATTGTTGTATGTTGGCGTTTTATTTGAATTTTTTCTCTCAATGTTTCCATAATATAAATCAATTCATTTTAAACAATTATAACTCTCTTTTTCTAAAAACATAACGATTTCTACTTTCTAATGTTTGCACAATTTTATTTCAGGCTTCCATATGTTTTTTCAATTTTTCTTATCAACTCTTTCACAATTTTTCTTGAACATTCGTAACTCACTTAACAATTGTTATATTTTCAAAAACAACAATGGTTTTTAAAGAATTAAGACGTCTTAGTTTTATATCGGCTTTTCATATTTTTCGATCTTCTTCACAACACACATTAAAATTTCTTAACATTTATATATCATGGATTATTAAAAACAAAAATATATCCTTCTCAGTTGTTTTTTTCATAATTTAATTTCTCTTATAAAAATGATTGCATCTCTGGTAAATGTAATTTTAAACATTGATAAATGCAAAAAATGTCAGAAAAATATTTTCGGAGAGAGTTACATGATGGCCACATCAACATTTTTTTATGTTGTTTTTTATGTAGCTTGTATTATTATAGTCTTAATATAACATACATTTTCTGGCTTTATTTTAGTGGCACGATTACTGTCCGGTACTTGGAATTACTTACCTGTTTTGTGGCACGCCAATGCATTTGGGTTGCCGACCGCTGATTTAGGGTGTTGTAATTGAAGGATCACGTCGTGTGAACTAGCTGTTGTGGTTGATGATTCTAGTTGGTCCAACAATTCAACACTTGTAGATCAGTCGTTATCGACTTGATACAATATAATTTAACTTCAAAAAGAGAGGCAGGTCGACGAATAAGGTGATTACTTTATTTTTGGTAGGAATTACAAAAATGAGTGTGTTTTCTGTATTCCAGCAAAATTCTTCTTTTTTTTATTAAATGTTTTTCTCGCCTCCCTGGTAACCGCGTTTTTCCGGGCTACCCGTGATCCTCGTTTCCATTTCTCCGTTCCATGACCCAGGCGGTCACCACACCACTCCCCGTCTAAAAGAGGCTACGGAAGGAAACAGAACAAGAGAAAGATACGTGTTTGCGAGAAATAAAAGGTTTTGTAGAAGATTTGTTAGATTTTAAAATTGAACGTGGAAAAACAGAAAGGTTGGTGGTGTTTTGTGTGTTTTTAACTGAAGTGGCCGAAATAGTGGAAAAATATCCAGGTTTCAGTCGGTCAATGGAAACGTTGTCTTGTTTACCGTCAATTTCAATTGTGTAAAATTTTGAATTTCGACTTAAAATTTTGAATGGGCCGTCGTAGCATGGATGTGTAATGTTTTTTACGCAATCCCGACGGACGAAAACATGCGTGCAAGTGTTTAAGTCGGCAGGAACGTAATTCCTGCGAACGGATGGCCGCGCCGCTGCAGGACCAAGTGAATGCATATTGTCCCTCAGGTCGTCGAGAAATTTTGAACCAGAAGGAATTTTTTTACGCGCGGAATTTGGAAATATGAAATCGCCCGGCAAGCGTAATGTCTTGCCGTAGACGAACTCTGCAGTCGTTGCCAAAAGAGATGATTTGAAGACTGTCCGGAGCCCTAGGAGAATTAAAGGGAGTTGGGTTACCCAGTTCTTAGAATCGTTGCTCATTCGGATTGAGTCTTTTATTTGGCGATTGAGCCGCTCTACCAGGCCGTTACATTGCGGATGGTAGGCGGTTGTGGATTTGTGTTGTATACCAAAAGTCCTGCAGAATTCCTTCCAAGTGTTGGACTGGAACTGTCGACCTCGGTCAGTAATGACCGTAGATGGAGTTCCAAAACGTGCAATCCAACCACTCAGAAATGCTCGTGCAACGGAATCCGCAGTAATTTCGGTAAGAGGAATTACTTCTGGCCAACGCGTAAAGCGATCAATGCAGACCAGAAGATATCTGAAATTGTCACAAATAGGCAAAGGGCCGATTATGTCGATGTGGATGTCGGTGAATCGGTCATCCGGGTCTGGAAATTTCACAATGGGTGACACAGTGTGGCGATGAATTTTGTTCTTCTGGCACTTCAAACAGGACTTGACGAAAAGTGCAATGTCATGGTTCATCCGCGGCCACACGTACCGTGCTGCTACGAGACGTCTCATTGCACGAGTACCCGGATGTGTAAGTTCGTGAAGCGAACAAAGAACTTCCTGTCGCATTGCAGGAGGAACATAGGGTCGTCGTGCAGCTAGAGACGTGTCTACGTAGATGGACGTGTTGGAGCCGGCCGGAATGAACTGTTCCAGTTTGAGTGCTGTAGTGCCACTACCCAGAAGGGATTTGAGTTCCACATCTTCAGATTGTAATTTTGCCAGTTGGTTGAGGTCTAAAGCATTAATTTCGACTCGCGACAGTGTGTCAGCCACATTGTTGTCCTTTCCAGGGATGTGCCTGATGTCAGTGGTGAATTGTCCGATGTAGTTCAAATGTCTGTGCTCTCGTCCTGAAAAACGATCTGAGTGAGAACAGATAGCAGATATCAAAGGTTTATGGTCTGTAAAGACAGTAAATTCTCTACCTTCGAGATAATATTTGAACTTTTTAATTGCCAAATATACGGCTAACAATTCACGGCCGAACGTGCTGTATTTGCGTTCTGTCGGAGTGAAAGATTTTGAAAAGAAATATAGCGGTTGTTGAACGCCAAATTTATCCTTCTGCTGCAAAACCGCACCAGCAGAGGAGGAGCTTGCGTCTACCATTATGCTTAATTCCGCAACAGGATCTGGAAGCGCGAGCATGGCAGAGTTGGCCAAGGCGGCCTTAGCTGCCGAAAACGCGTGCAATGCAGATTGATTCCAGATCACTGGTTTGTTGCGTGGAGTTGTTGCAGCAAGTTGATTTAGCGGTGACAATATGCTCGAGCATGATTTTACGAAACGGTGATAAAAATTAATCATGCCGAGGAAACGTTGAAGTGCTTTTAGGTCAGCGGGTTGAGGGAAAGACAAGATGGCATCCACCTTGCACTGCAGAGGTTTTATCCCTTCACCACTAATGCTGTGTCCTAAGAAGCTCAATTTAGGTTGGCCGAAAACGCATTTTTCAGGGTTAATTTTAATACCAAATGATGTCAACCGCTCAAAAATTTGGAAAAGGTGACGATCATGTTCGCGTTCGTCTTTGCTGAAGACGAGTATGTCGTCAATGTACGCGAAACAAAATGGTAGTCCGCGTAAAACCGAATCCATAAACCTCTGAAAGGTTTGAGCGGCGTTTCTTAGGCCAAAACTCATCCTGGTGTATTCGAATAGTCCGAAAGGTGTTGTGATTGCCGTTTTCGGTATATCAGGAGGATGAATTGGAATTTGGTGGTATGCCTTGACCAAATCGATTTTAGAAAATAACGTGCAACCACAACAGTTATTTGCGAAATCGTGAAGAAGAGGCAAGGGATACCGGTCTGGAGTTGTTACCCTGTTTAAGCCACGGTAATCTCCGCAGGGACGCCAAGTACCGTCTGGTTTTGTAACCAAGTGCAATGGCGCAGCCCAGGGACTTGCCGAAGGCCGTAGGAAACCGAGTTTGATGAGTTTGTCAAACTCGTTCCTAGCCGCCTGGTACTTTTGTGGTGGCAACCTGCGGGGCTTAGCAAAAACAGGGGGACCCGTGGTCGTGATGTGATGCACAACATCATGCTTCACGGGTTCTGTAAGGTCAAATGGGGTTGTTAGGCCAGGAAATTGCTGAAGTAATTTTGAATAAGGTGAATTTTGAATCAGCAATGAATTTAGTTCTGATGGGCCGAAAGCATTTCTCAATAATTTATTATGGGCAATATCAACAGTGATGTTGAAATGCCTGAGAAAGTCGGCGCCCAGAATGGAATGGTTCACTTGTGCAAGAACAAAGTGCCATGTAAAATTTACATCCAGGCCGATATTAATGTTTAATTTTGTTTGACCGAACGTGGGTATTGAATTCCCATTCACCGTTGTTAAGAAAAATTTAGCGCGGTGATGAGTGTTGGCATAATTTTGATCTACCGCCAAAATGCTAATTTGGGCACCCGTGTCAATTAAAAATTTGATACCTGAATTTGTGTCGCGAACAAAGTATAGCTGACCTGGAGCGCTAGCAGGACAATAGGCCGACATTAGCCCTGCAGCTGCCCGTTTCCCCACTCGCACGGAGGTACACATTTGGTGGCTTTACCCGTGAACTTACGGTGGTACCAGCAATACCTGTTTTCCGGTTGTCGGTTGGCTGACTTAGACCGACTTCTGCTGCGTGTTTGGCGTGAAACAGATATTTCAAGTTGTGCTACTTTGGTAGCCAAAGTGGCAACTTGTTGTTGCAGCAGCAGAATTTGTCGGTCGACCGGAATTGCTGGTACCGCTGTCGGGGTGGAAGATACTGCGCAGATGTTATGAGCGCCTGATATCTCTAGAATTTGGTCTGCCATGTCGGCGAGCGTAGCCAGGTGAGTCGTGTTTGCGGAAATCAAGATGCGCTGCACATCTGTTGGGAGGCGGCTAACAAAAATTTCTCGTAAGAGGCCGTCGTCGATGGCAGTATCTCCCAAAAGATGCTGCAACCTCCTAAGCAACTGGGATGGTGTTTGATTACCCAATGTTTCCTTAGAAAGGAGTTGCTGCATCCTTTTTTTGTCTGAGATAGAGGTACGTCTGATAATTTCTGTCTTAAGTGTTTCATACGGAAGAATTTCCGGGGGATTCACTAACATTTCACGGACGTCCAAAGCTACTTCGGCTGGGAGTGCCGAGACCACATCGTGGAATTTGCGCAACGAGTTGGTAATGCGGTTATTCCGAAAGGTAGATTCTACTTGAATAAACCATATCGTGGGGTCAAATTTTGAATAGACCGGAAGTTTATAATTAAATGTATTGACGGTCGTTTCCATCTGATCCTCCATGGATTTGTGTGAAAATGTGCGTGTATGTGTGAGAGAATATAGGATAGAGGAAAAGTGAGGGAAACGGAGAAATGGTTAGCAATCACCTGGAGCACGGAACAGAAAAACGGGTTGAGGACGTCGGTGGGCGGAGGCTGGACGTGGGACGGTCGACGTCGGGTGTGTGGTTCCAACGGCGTCGGTTGTACAGCGTCAAACGTCAAAAATGACAGTGGGGCTCCGCACGGCGTTTTTCGTGGAGTTTGGAAGGTGTCGCTCAGTGGCTCTCGGGCGTCTTCTGTCGGGGTCACCAGATGTTGTAATTGAAGGATCACGTCGTGTGAACTAGCTGTTGTGGTTGATGATTCTAGTTGGTCCAACAATTCAACACTTGTAGATCAGTCGTTATCGACTTGATACAATATAATTTAACTTCAAAAAGAGAGGCAGGTCGACGAATAAGGTGATTACTTTATTTTTGGTAGGAATTACAAAAATGAGTGTGTTTTCTGTATTCCAGCAAAATTCTTCTTTTTTTTATTAAATGTTTTTCTCGCCTCCCTGGTAACCGCGTTTTTCCGGGCTACCCGTGATCCTCGTTTCCATTTCTCCGTTCCATGACCCAGGCGGTCACCACAAGGGTATTATATATTTTTTGAAAGTTTAACATTTTTTCTCGACCGTAAGGGTTCGAGAAACGAAAAATTTTATTTCGTCATATGATTCCTATCAGTGAATATCATATCTGTGATTTTGTTCATCTTCCAATGTTTGATGCGTCATTTTCTAAAATTCGAACAACTAATATTTTTACGATATTTTGGTATTTTGTATATACAGTGTGTATAAGCCAAATGGAATAAATTCGATAATAAATAAATGGGGGTCTGTTCGAAAAAACGCTCGGATACGGTATTTTTAGTTGCGCATTTTTTTCAACAAAAACTTTTTATACAGGTTGTGTCATGTAACAGAGGCGAATACCAACTTTCTTATTTTAAATGCAACACCCTGTATATTATTCAATTTTTGGATTCTTCCCAAAATTTTAGATATATTTGATGTACCATGTTTAGGAGACAAACACAAGTACACATAGACACATTTTTTTCCAGAAATTGTTGAAATGGCATCTAGGGACCCCTAAACGGATATTTCCGTAAAAAAAAATTGAAAAAATTTTCACGATCACAATAGTTTCTTGTACATCGTAACGGAAAAAGTAAAAAAGAGTATTATTTGATTATAGAAATTCGCTACAATACACTCAAAAATGGTGATGTGGCCATCATGTTACTTTCTCCGACTTGATGGTATCATTTATATTCACGCTTTCATGGTTTATTTTTAACTGAAATCATATTTTAAATGTACATCGAGCGTTGCGTAAACTCGGATGAAACTGACGTTTAAAACGTCAAAATTATGAAACGGAAAAATTATACTTCAAATTCAAAAACTCGGTTTACTCAAAAACTAACAAGATTTCGAAAAAAACTTATTCTTTAGAAGTTATTAATTTTGGTATTCTCTACAATTATTATTCACACAAATTTGCTGTAACTATTATCGTTTCATACTTATAAACCAAAATTTGAGAAAAAGTTAATAAATTTTTTTCTCGAATAGCAATGATTTTATGAAAAATATTTTTAAGCAAAATTTGTTTATTTCTTTGTTATCTTCAATGTTTGTCCAAATATTTTTGTGATATTTTTCATATTTAAGAAAATATTGGCAAAAAACAAAAAACAGTTAACGTAAACACCCATTTCCGGTGAACGAAATTTTACCAAAAGCTTTTCAGTTTTTCAGATTATCAAATAAGACGTATGTTAAAAGTTTCATATCAATTTCTCTATTACTTTTTGAGATACAGCGCACACAGAGACAGACACACACACACACAGACAGCACACACACACACAGACACAAACAATTTTTTTCTAGAAATTGTTGAAATGACATCTAGGGACCCCAAAACGGATATTTCCGTAAAAAAAATTTTTGAAAAAAAAATCACGATCACAATACTTTCTCGTACTTCGTAACGGAGAAAGTAAAAACTAATAAGTAAAAAAACAGTTGAAGATAGGTATAGGACAAGGTACATGAAATATGTCTTGAATTTTCTGAAGAATCCAAAAATTGAATAATATATAGGGTGTTGCATTTAAAATAAGAAAGTTTGTATTGGCCTCTGTTACATGACACACCCTGTATAAACAGTTTTTGTTGAAAAAAATGCGGAACTAAAAAAACCAATAGACATGTCCAAGCGTTTTTTCGAACACGCCCCCATTTATTTATTATCGAATTTATTCCATTTGGCTGATACACACTGAATTTATTAACAATTAAACAGTAATGTTTTGTAAAGTTATTAGTAATATTCCAACATTTTTTGCTTAAATCATAAAACCCCCGGAAAATATCAATTTATTTGTTTTGTCATTTAGCGGACACTCGGGATAATTAATAACCCGAGCTCAAATTACGCGCGGTTTTTAGTAACTAGAATTGAAAAAAAATCGAGTGTCACGCCATGTGTTAAAAGTTTAACTTTTAACTTTCGTTTTTATGGATTTTAATTAAATGAGAACGTTACTTTCAACTCAGCAGTTAAAGAAAGAACCCAAAGTTCTAACATAACCTAAAATTAAAAAAATCGTAATTCTTCGTTACATTCCTGAAAAATAATCTCAAAGGTAGGCAAATTAAGTTTAAATGCGTAGTCTTTATTTTAAGTTTATTAGCAATTTAGTTTGAAAAAAAGCATTGATACTATCGTTACCTTATATTCACAAACACAAGGTGTAAAATCTCTGAAAATTTCCCGTAAATAAAAGTTAACCTATATATCATAGAACTGAAACTCTATAGAACTCAATGGAATTGAAATATATAATAATGAACTAATAGTTAAAATGTTTTTTATTCCAATATTTCAATTTTTTTTGAGCCAAAACACCTGTTCAAAAATTTAAAAATTACTAGATGAATTTTCAGGGGGTTTTCGTTTAGACCTTTAAAAATAATTTAAATTAAACATTGAAATTTCAAAAAATGCCAAGGCCGCTAGGGTATTTACTTTCTCCGTTACGAAGTACGAGAAAGTATTGTGATCGTGATTTTTATTCCAAAATTTTTTTTACGGAAATATCCGTTGTGGGGTCCCTAGATGCTATTTCAACAATTTCTGGAATTTTTTTTTGTGTCGGTGTGTATGTACCTGTGTGTGTGTGTCTATCTGTGTGCGTGTGTGTCTATCTGTGCGCGCTGTATCTCAAAAACGAATAGACCTATTTTGAAACATTCAACATACGTCTTATTTGATAATCTGAAGAACTGACAAGCTTTTGGTAAAATTTCGTACACCAGAAGTGGGTGTTTACCTTAACTGTTTTTTGTTTTTTGCCAATATTTTCTTAAATATGAAAAATATCACAAAAACATTTAAACAAACATTGAAGACAACAACAAAATGAACATCTTTTGCCTGAAAACATTTTTCATAAAATCATTTTTATTCGAGAAAAAATTTTTTTTTTTTGAATTTTTGGTTTATAATTATAAAACGATAATAGTTACAGCAAATTAAATAATAATTGTAGAGAATGCTAAAATGAACAACTTATAAAGAATAAGGTTTTTTCGAAATCCCTTTAGTTTTTGAGTAAACTGAGTTTTTGAATTTGAAGTATAATTTTTCCATTTTTCATAATTTTGACGTTTTAAACGTCAGTTTCATGCGAGTCCACAAAACGCTCGATGTACATTTAAAATATGATTTCAATTGAAAATAAACCATGAAAGTGTAAATATAAATGCTGATACCATCGGAGAAAGTAACATGATGGCCACATCACCATTTTTTTATTATTAGTTAAAAATGAATAAATATGTATAATAATTATTGTGTATAGAAAAAATGATATTAAAAAAGTATCTAAACTAAAAATAAACATACTGTTACTTTATTATTACTTTTACTTTGATAATATTTTGCTGCTCAATTGTTGATAAATATATAAAAAATATCAAAATATCGTAAAAATTGTAGTTAATCGAATTTTTGAAGATGACGCACCAAACATTGGAAGATGAAAAAATCACAGATATGGTATTCACTGATCATATGTCGATATAAAATTTTCCGTTACACGATGGCTTAGGGGCGAAAAAAAAAATGTCAAACTTAAAGAAAAACCTAGATGATCTTCAATGACCTTGAAAAAATTCACTTAATTTGCTATTTGGGTCAAAATGTATATGAATTTCATATGACTCCTATTATTTTATTAATTATTATATGAAACTGAAAAAAAATATTAATACTAATTAATCATTTTATATAAAATGACTGCTTAACTGTTGATAAATACATAAAAATATCAAAATATCGTAAAAATATTAGTGATTCTAATTTTTGAAGATCTGCACCAAATGTTGGAAGATAAAAAAAATCACATAGATGGTATACCATGTTGGTGTTCGATAAAAAACGCCCGATATGTTGATTTTAATTCAATATTTATGCTGAAAAAAAAACTAATAAATCTTGATTTTTTGGCAATAAAAGTAGTGTGCCTTGAAAAAAAAACTCAAATCGACAAATCATTTATTGTAAAGTAATGTCAACCATATGTTATTAGTCTGTTTTTCTGACACAATTATAAACGATAGCGAATTAACAGATTAAAAAAAATAACCCACACCCTTTTCAACGAAAATTTAGTGTAAATGAGTGATGTGGAATTTTAGATGACGATTAGTTGGACCCGATTTTATCGATGGAACTTTAGAAATCAAGAAAAGTACCATAGGTTTCTGACGAAAGATTTAGAATTTTGTCTTGAAGATTTGCCACTTCTGCAACTCAATCGCGTATATTTTTAACAGGGTAATAAGGCTATAATAAATATTGATTCATTAAATATTAAAGTTGTAACGGAGGTACTTTTTTTTGACATTATTATTCATGTTTCATATAACCTTATAAAAAATGACATTTGTCACTTTATCCGAGGCACTCTAATTACGAGTTTTATAAAAAAAAATAATTTTAAATTAAAAATTTATTTTAATTCTTTTTTCCACCAAAATATTGAAAGAAAATCAATATATTGGGCATTATTGGATTCAGAAAAATAATATTTAATGTAATAAAATTAAAACATTATAGGCACCCATTTAAAAACTTTAAGTTGGCTATTATTTAACTATGAAGTTGGCGTTGGGCGTTTTTTATCGAACACCCGGTATATTTGATAGCAATCATATAACGAAATAAACTTTTTCGCCGCTCTTAAACTAGGGGGCAATTTTTTTTTTAATTTTCAAACATTTTCATACCCTAAATAACTTTCAATGACCTTGAAAAAATTCAACTAATTTGGTATTTGAGTCAGTAATATATGTGAATTTTTTCAGACTTTTAAAATAATTTTTAGTGGTTAAAAAAATATATATTTAAAAAAACCCCATTTTGGCGCTTCCCGGGTCATGTACGAGATTTTTGATATAAGACTATTTTGGTTTAGGGGCACAACTAATGATATTTTTATACTTATTTAAATACCCTTTGTTCGACTTTTCAAGGCTAGAGACTAGAGATGGGTAACTTTTGAGTGAGCAGGCTCAAAGAGTCAGTGAAGTGAGTCGGGTAACGAAGTGACTCATCAGAGAATATGATGGTCTTGACTTAATATATTTGTGAGGAAGCGTGGACTGTGTACATATTGTAAAAAATTTAAAGTGATAACCTTTTTTTAGTTCTTCACTTTATTTTACAGCAGAGGTCGCCAAAGTGGTCTCTATAGACCCCCAGGGGTCTATTTAACAAAAGTAGCGGTCGATCTAAGCCAGGGGGTCTAATGGGGGTCGATCCGAATCGGAGGGTCGATTGGGAGTCGAAGGAAAAACGAGTGAAAAAAAATTGAAACAAATGTAAGGAGATATAAATCTCAATTTTTATATTTTCCTCTAGTGAACATGAAACCTTTTTTAGTGGAAAGGTTTTATTTAAAGGAAGTGTATGAATATATATTTGGATCCCGCGTTTAGAAAAAATTATTAAACTATTTTAGGTCATTGTCATTTATGTCTTTATGTATAATTTTTTTTTAACGAATATCATTATTACAGGAAATACAAGCCATAAATATCAATCATTCTTTTTACAGTCCCAAAGTAGTCAACACACATATTTTTTACACCAGTGGATAGGCTTTGTAATTTAGTACATTTACGAAATTACGCTATCAAGATTTGTTCAGAAGTTATAGCCAAAAGATAAAAATATGGCTGATTTTCGAGGGGCGAGTTCACAAAAATATACTTTTGTGGGGGTCGATGGAGATTTCGAAAAATTATATAGGGGTCGATGATCAAAAAAGTTTGGCGACCCCTGTTTTACAGATTCTTTTCACTTTTTCAAATAATTTATTCCGCTGCCGACTCTTTTTAGTGAGTCAGAGCTTGTAAAGCAGATCACAAAAAATAGTCATTTTGCCCATCTCTATATTACATAGTATACAAATAGTGCAAAACCCAATCTAGTAAACTATATAAGGGATCGAAACCAATCCGCAATTATCCTTGAAGGAAAAATAATAATGAATAATAATATAATGGTCCTAGAAATATATATTTGAAAAATTTAACTCGACTAAATGATCAAATGACATTCAAAGTAACACCTCACCTAAACGCATGGATTTTTCGCAAATTGTAGCGCCACGGCTTAATTTAGAATGTAAGATGCATGGTCACGGCTTCGGTTTCCCCTTGAAGAGTGTTGTTCTTTGGGTCCGTTAAGAATCGCCGCCCCCTCATTCACCCCACCCCGCCCGAATTATTGATTCGTCTGCCGCCCGCTCTTTGCACCGCCACACATTCAGCGTGTTACGTAAAACGCCACCACCTCTCTCTCACTCTTTCTCCCGCTTAAAATTCCCATTGTTTTCCCGACAACAATAAGTTTAAACGTAAGTTATGCAAACTGGTTGTTTTTGAAGGAAATGCCATTTTTTATCGTTATTGAAACAATGTTTGAAGGTTACTTTGCCGAGTACATTTTGCACTGCAGTTGACATTTCAAACGAGTTTATGAAAAATTCAGTGGTCAAGCGATGTTTAGTCACGTAATGGTAACAATTGTTATTTGGTATTCATAATTCCTGGTCTAATGCTGATCTACAATTGAGGTAGAATTTTCTGAAAATGGCATAATGTTAGTCCTTGATGAAAATTAGGAACTCTGTTGTAACGTGTGGCGTAGAGTAACTTCAACAACTATTCAGGAACTATTTTAAACTGCTTAACAAATTACAAATGTAATTTTTTTGTTTTAACTAGAAGCTAAACAACGATATAATGATTATTTTTCGAGATCATAATTTTCAATGCTTAATGCAGTAAACGCCAACTTAGCCACTGGTGGTAGACTTCGCCAAACGTTTACCCTCGATGATCACTGTTTGCCGGAAGATTGGGAACCAGGAAATAGAGAAGGCATGTTTACCTTAAGAATTGTTAACATCCGACAAGATAATGTGTCCGTACGCCAATGAATTGCTGAATTATTTTTAATTTGAAATGGAAATTTGAAAAAAATGTATGTTGAAATTACGGTGTATTACAGTATCTAATCTGTAGGAAACAGAGGGAAAAATATAGTAGTCTTCAAACAACATTCCTCAATTTCAATTTCTCTAAAAAACACTCATAGTCTGTACTGCACCATTACAGGTTTAGAAGTAAGAATGAACTATAGAACAATCGCGCAGAGGTGATAGTGACTTTTTCGATCTAATCATCGCGTCTGGATAAATATCTATACTCGTTCGCATGCTTAAGAAAAACGAAATGAAATACGAAACGTATGTCGATATGTACATTCAAGAGCTAAGTGCAACGTATGTCTTTTCTCATTCTATTTATTCTAACCTCAAAATTCACGTGCTTGTATCTGGTTTTGACCATCTCCGATTTCGATTTAGTTAAGAGCAGAATTGATTGTATGAATTTCATTAATAAAAAGGTTAAATTGAATGACAAATTTCCAGTTGTCTTTACCAATTGCTGAAAAATGCACTCGCAAAGTTTCGTCGGGAAAATATTTGCACGCTCGAGAATTTTTAAATTTCCCGCCTATACTCAATCGAATTATTTTATGGACATACGTTTACTAGAAACTTAATTCAGGCAACATGGAGCGATGAGTCACGGTCACCTCTGCGCGATTGTACTATAGAACCCCTTCAGATAACCATAGTTCACTGTAGAGGTTTGAGTGGTAGACCAGCAGTATCTTTTCGAATGGGAAAGCTTTCTCTTTGAAATACATTATTTTTTATATTTTATTGTATATAACAGAGAAAATACATTTTTATTATTATCATAAAAAAGAATTCGAAACAAACTGAGCGGAAACCAGGAATCTTCTCCGTATTGATTCATTCAACAGAAATTCTTTGTTCAAGCGCGTGAGTGACGATTTGGGTTGTTGTTCCGCTTTCGGAATCCATTATTTATATTTAACATAATAGAACGTTTTCGCGTGACGTCACCGGCGAGGGTAACAAGAAATAAACACGGCCGACATTGAAAAAAGTCGACCAAGTCAATGCACTTTGGGGCCTTCTGTTTTGTTGCTTGCACACGCCCCGAACGGGAACCGTATTTTTAGAAATCCGTGTACAACACCGGCAAAACCTCCTCTTCGGAAACGGGGGGGCCTTTATTGACGTCTGGAAGTCGAGTGCCAAAAATTATACGACGCACGTCGTATGCTATTTTCAAATTTTTGTGTTTACCAAATGATAAATATTGTGCCCCACCAGGATTGGAGTTTGTTATGGTAATGCAATTCGCGTAGATTTTACGGGTGTTCACCTGTAAGGTTAATTAAGATAATTGTCATTTTTTATTGAAGATTCCACGCAAAAGAATATTATTTCTTAAAGTGATGTTTTAATGACAAAATAATTGGTTTAAACATAGTGACAGTCGCAATCATCCTCCTGATGTAATTTCTTGTTCCGTGATAAATACAATGACTTAGTTTTAAGTGTTTTATTTCGAAATAATATCAAGATGCACCACCAAGTAAACGCTGCCAATATTCAAGAAAATGATTTTTGTTCATTATTTGACATACTGTAAAATAGTTAATTGTTTTTATCGTATCATCATTTATTATGTTCATTTTATATTAAACATTTATTAGGGTCATAATATTACAATAACTCCATAATCAGGGCCGTTCCCGAGTTGTCGGCCGGCCAGGTGCAAAAATGATATAATAATAATAATAATAATAATTCGTTTATTAACGGAAAACGCCTTTTTACATAAATAATATAATATTAATAGAATAGTATGATATAACATAATACATAAATATATAATCAAGTGTATACATTAAAAACAATTAGACAACAAATACGTCCTGAAAATAATAAACAAGTATTAAATAAACAAAATTGTATACAAAAATTTAAAAAAATATGCTCTTATAAACTAAAGTCTGTTGATTAATTTTGATTTAAAATAATTAATGGATGACAATATATAATTAAACGCAGCCTCATAATTTGATTCATACAACATGATTGTATGATTCAGAATTAGACATTTTTTCATAATCTACTATTTTTAAGAAATTGCTTTATTTTTTTGTATGCACAAAATGTTCTTTTAAAAATATTTTTGTTTATTTATTAACATAAGTTTGGTCTGTAACTTTGTTATGAGACACCCTGTATAAATTTAAATATTTTTAGGGCGTGCAGCTCACTATTATACACAACTTTTGTATAAAACATTTTTCGAAATTTTGAAAAATAAGCACGTGATTGACCGTTCTCAGAGCTCTGAAACACCCTGTATTATTATATATTTATTTATTATATATATAAATCATCTTTATTAAAGAATTCATACATTTAGTATATGATATAAACAAATCTTGCTTAACTATAATAATTAAATGTGTAAAGATTCTTTATTGGCTATCGACCCGGGGTCTTTCAGCCTTTTATTTATTATTAACTGGAGATAAATTTGTTTTGGATTTTTGTTTTTTTGTAGGTAGATACCTATGGGTGAAATGATTTCTAGAGAATTTAATAAAATCCATTAACGGATTTTCGAGAAAATTAAAGAAATTTAGCCGAAAGTTCATATTTTGGAAAGCAGCGATTTTGATGGAAAATTTCGAAAAAACTAATGATCAATTGTTTAGTATATTTTTTTGACGAATTTATTAAAATCCATCGACGGCTTTTCGAGAAAATTAGGGAATTCTAGTCTAGAGTTCATATTTCTCAAGTTTTAGATTTTTTTATAGGTTTATCTTGCATATTTATCTTAAAAAGCTACTAAACTATTTCGAAAATAACTTATTCTTTATAAATCAGTTATGTTGGCATTCACTATAATTTTTGTTTATATAAATTTGATATAAATAAAACACACTTTTACTTACAAGGGAATGGTCGGGGGGGGGCGTCCCTCATCGATTGCGACGTACTTTGTAACATATAAAGCATCAAAAAATAAGATACCCCTATTTTTGTATGTGCTTATCTCGAGGTTTAGGGGGTAAAACCAAAGAAAATTGTTTTTTTTTCATTTATAGCATATATCTTCTAAAATACGAGGTATATGAAAACATGTTTTGTATAAAAGTTTAAAAGTATTTTATGCTCTTTGCAACGATGTACTAAGTTTTTTTTTTATATCCTTGAAGAAAAAGGACTAGATCAAAAATTTTGTATTTTTAAAAAACTTAGACATCTTTGCAAAGAGCATAAAATACTGTAAAAGTTTCATATAAAATATTTTTTTATATACCTCGTATTTTAGTAGATATATGCTACAAATAAAAAAAAAGCCAATTTATTCAAGAAGTGGTTTCACCCCCTAAACCTCGAGATAAGCATACAAAAAAAGGGTGATGTGGCCATCATGTTACTTTCTCCGACTTGATGGTATCATTTATATTTACGCTTTCGTGGTTTATGAAAGATGGAAAAATTATACTGCAAATTTAAAAGCTGAGTTTACTCAAAAACTAAAGAGATTTCGGAAAAAACTTATTCCTTATAAGTTGTTCATTTTAGAATTCTCTACAATTATTTTAAACATAAATTTGCTGTAACTATTATCGTTCCATAATTATAAACCAAAAATGAAAAAAAAATAATAATTTTTTTTCTCGAATAACAATGATTTTATGAAAAATATTTTCAAACCAAAGATGTTCATTTCTTTGTTGTCTTCAATATTTATTTAAATTATTTTTTGATATTTTTCATATTTACAAAAATATAATAAAAAACAAAAAAAAACAGTTAAGGTAAAAATTTTACCAAAAGCTTTTCAATTCTTCGGATTATCAAATAATATTTATGTTCAAAGTTTCATATCAATTGCTCCATTAGTTTCTGAAATACAACGCCCACAGACAGACACACAGACACACACACGCAGACACAATTTTTTTTTCAGAAATTGTTGAAATGGCATCTAGGGACCCCAAAACGGATATTTCCGAAAAAAAAATTTTTGAAAAAAAATCACGATCGCAATACTTTCTCGTACTTCGTAACGGAGAAAGTAAAAATACGTGTCTCTTACTTTTTTATGCTCTACAACATATACAAAGTACGTCGCAATCGGTGAGGGACGCCTCCGACCCTTGTTAGTTAATATCACACTTTTTATTTATTAGTTACTAATAAATAAACAGTGTGATATGAACTAAGTAAAAGTGTGTTTTATTTAATTAAAAATGTATCACGAAGTAAGTGCCGCCAACCTCAATCAGTAAATTTGGTATAACTATTATCATTTAATAATAATAATAATAGGCCTTTATTTTTATAACCTGTACATATAATACAAATAAACCAAAAATCAAAAATAAAAATAATAAAAAATTATACATAAATAATTTACAGGTTATGAAAAACCACAAGGTGCCAGTTCAGGATTCGAAATCAGAAATTTTTTATGATTATAGATCACGGAACTCAACATTTTTCTATTTTTCATTTTTTCTCGAAAATCAAAGAGTTCATGAAAAACATTTATAAACAAAACATGTGCAGTTCTTTGTTATCTTTACCATTTATCAAAAGATTGAAAGATATGTTTCATATTTTACGACTATGGCGGGCGTTTACGCCCTCTGCCTACCGAGGGAGCTTAAAAATGTATTTTTTTCGTCGACTAGAGAAAATAAAAAAAACAATTGTAATCGAAATTTACTTCAAATTTACTAAAACTTCACTCTAGATTGTGATTTTGTTAAAAATTGCACACATCCCTCTTTAATTTTTGCGATAATCCCAATTGAATATAACGGAAAAGTGTTATGATTTTTATATCAATTGCGGCGATTGAAAAATATAAATAAAAATAATTGCCATCGGCTTGAAACTCTTTAAATTTACTCAAAACTCATTCTAGATTATAATTTTGTAAAACGTTGCTAACACGCTTTCCTAATATTTAAGGTAATCCATCCCACGTAAACAGAGACCTAAGGTTTCAAAAAATGTAATGATTTTGGCGATAAAAAAAAAATAAAACAAATGCCATCCTTGTAAAACTTTCAAAATTTACTCAAAATTAATTCTAGATGATGATTGTCCGAAAACTTGCAAACAGCCCATTACTAATTTTTGAGATAATAGTACTTTAGCGCAAAGTTGAAAAAAACGTAGTTATTTTGGCGATTAAAGAAAAATATAACATTTACCATCGGCTTAAAACTCAACATTCATTTCAGGCTACAATTTTATAAAAAATTTGCAAACGCCCAAGCTCAGTTTTTTAATTTTAAACAGAGCGCAAATTTTTTAAAAATTGCAATTTTTTCGTCGACTGTAGTAAATTAAAAAAAAAATTCAAAGGCTTAAAATTTTCCAAATTTACTAAAAATTAATTCCAGATCATAACTTTGCAAAAAGTTGCAAATGCTCAGTCCCAACTAATTAAGATAATCCCACTTGAATAGAGCGCAAAGTTAAAAAAATTGTAATCTTTTCATCCACTGGAGAAAAATATAAAAACAATTTTTTTTATGGCCTCGGAAACGTAGTCCATATGGCCAGCTCAAGGCGGCTACTATTTATATATACAAATTTTGGGTGAATAAATGAACAAATGAATAAATGAATAATGTCAGACGCAGGGCCGTGCGAAGAGAAAACTGCGCCCGGGGCGAAAGTAAAATTGGCGCCCTTCTATCCCAAAAAAAAAAAAAAATGTTGCGGAAAGTGTTACTTATATTGCTGAAAAAAAAAACAATTATTCTAATTCTAAAATTGTCTAGAGCTTCGGAGATTCTATCGATTCCTTGACTTGTATGATTTAAAAAAAATAGGCTACGGAAATCTGGAAAATATGAAGTCAGATTGACGATCAGCCGACCTGACCGCGCGTAGCTTGGAATAGCCAACCGGGCAATCAGTTCGGACAAAAAATGTCACAGCATCTGGATTATAGGTATGTCTTGTCGACGGAGTGTTAATTAACGATATTTTCACAAAAGAACATTTCTAAGAATATTATATAACAGTTTAGTATGTGACAAATAATAAAAATACATTAATTAACACTTTTATGAATTTTCCGTCATTCCGATGTAATAGCGATTTTGGCGCCCCTAATTTTGGCGCCCGGGGCGGGCGCCCCCTTCGCCCCCCCCCCCCCCCCCTTCGCACGGCCCTGGTCAGACGTATACACAACAACCATGGACCCGACCGAATACTTCTCAATCCCCGAAAAATCTTTCGGCCGGGCTGGGATTCCAACCCACACGGCACGCGGTGCAACAGTTGCAAATTGTTTGTTCACAATTTCCTTCTGAACTTCAGAACAATGCCAAGAGTAGACCAACATCAATTTTTTTTCCAATTAACTGTTTTTAAACGTGCCGTATTATTGGCATGAGAGAGGCCAGCCTTTCGCTAAGGGAAATTGCTCGTCGTGTAAACCGAAATGTTACAACGGTATTGAGATGTTGGTCCAAATGGTCCGAGGAAAGGGTTCAAAAACGTCGCCCTGGATCCACGGAGGACTACAGGTCGAGAAGAATGTCGCTTAAGACTTTTGGCCACAAGAGACAGATTTTCAACAACTCGATCAATTGCAAATGATTGGATGAGAGGTGTAGGACCCAGAATGTCAATGTCATCTGTTAATCGCCGGATAAGCTCTTATGGGCTGCGTTCATATCGTCAATTTTTATGGCTTCCTCTTACACCACTTCACCGTCTACGCAGGCTAGAATGGAGCAACGAAAGAGCGAATTGGGCGCAAGAATGGCATCAAATTGTGTTTAGTGATAGTCCCAATTTTACTTGTGAGCCCATGATGGTCGTAGGAGGGTCAGACGGATGCGTGGAGAACGTAAAAATCCAACATTTTTTGTGGAACGTAACACAGCCTTCATACAAGGATATGGGGTGAAATATGTTATGGTAGCAGATTACCCTTGGTCGGCAACCTAAACACAGCTGGTTACATTGCCAATGTGCTAGAACCCGTTGCGCTTCCATGTCTTCAGGGGCTGGAAAATTCCATTTTCCAACAGGATAATGCGCGCCCTCATACGGCAAGGGCTACAACACGTTTTTTGGAAGAAGCTAACATTGCCGTCCTACCATGGCCTGTTCGGTTGCCAGATTTGTCGCCCATTGAACATGTATGGGATGCGATCGGTAGGCGACTGAGTAATTTACCACATACTCTAGATAACTTACACGATCTCCAGCTACGCATTCAAGAAGCTTGGGACGATATACTACAGGCAGCTATAGATCATTTGATTGATAGCATGCCACGCCATCTGAATGAGTGCATTACAAATCGTGGCAGAGCAACTCACTATTGAAAAAACTTTTTACCTTTTTGTTCTTTTGTTTTCAAATTTTAATCATTACTTTGTTTCATGAAAATAGACGTTTTGTGAAAATTTCAATAAAATCGTTCCACAAATTCTAGGTGTTGCAATTTTTATGGAAGTCAGTATAGATATTATTAGCAGAATGTTACAAAATAAAAATAATAATATAAAGGATAATTTAAAAAAGTATTTTAATGGAAAAATAAATTATGTTAGTTTTGACATAGTATATATCAGTGATGCTGTAAAGCTTGTTGAGGTTATTGATGTTAACCCTGAATTTCCTAAACGTCGTATAAGAAAGAAAATTCGACAATTTTTGTATGAATCAAATTATGAAAGGCGGCTATATCAATTTTGCACCTGGGCAGCCAGCAACCCAGGAACGGCCCTGCTAAAGCCCATAATGTTTGTTGTACTCACTTGAGTACCTTCATTATCTTTAGATAGTTTTGCCCAATAATCCAATCTCATAAATAGTATCAAAATCGCGATTTGTATAGAGATAAGCGAAAATGAGGATTGACCTCGTAAGTGTTAAAACAAAACCAGTAGTGTTCATTGCATAACGAGCTTTGTTTGGGTTTCAACAAATTTCTTTTGCTTAGTTTCAGGTGGAATGGCGCACGCTGAATTGAATTGGACAATCGTGCACGGTTTCAAGGATGTATCAAAAATAATTTATTTAAATGAATCGGACAAAACGCTCTCAAGGATTTCCGCAATTTACGATTGTTCGAATTGAAGTGTCATCGAGTTTTTGGAGATCCGCATTCATTTGCAAATCAGAAATATTTACGTAGACATCATTTCCAACTTTCTTCGACCTTAAGATATAAAGTGTTTTGTTAAATGTTTAATTAGAAAAAAAAGGAATGAAATACACACCTATATCTACGGGGCTTTTATTTTAACTCTGAACACATGATTGTTAATGAGGATGTTCAATCGTAAAATAATCACATCAACTTAATAGGTAGGAAACCATACTTACTCAGTTTTATTTAATTGTTAAAATTGTGTTACACTACCGAAGAAAGAATACAAATAATTTTCAATATTGTCCATAATTTTGATAATACTGGCTGCGTAATTTTCATAGTTAAAGGGCTAAAAGAAGTTACATTTTAACGGAAGAGATGAAACTCAAATTTTATGATAGGTAGAACAGAACCCCATATCTTCTTTAGGAGTTATTGCAGCACAGTTTCAAATAAGTTCAGATTCCATTTATAAGACATTAAAAGAATTTAAATACAATGCTTCAGTGGCGGCTCGTGGAACATGTTGATGGTAGAGCCACTTATACTATACCCCCCCCCCCCTCCTCGAAGAAACAAAGAACCGTTTATCTTCCTAGACCAATCGAATATTTTGGCCAAAAAATCAAAAATTTGGAACAGCCGAAGATCTAAAACATCGGCCAAAAAATCAAAAATACTGGTTTAAAAATTAAAATGCAGACCAAAAAATTGAAAATACAAGCAAAAAAAAAACAATTTGCCATTTTCAGCCCCAAAATAATTATTTTTAAATTAGAATAAGTTCTAACGAGAAATTCGAAAATAATAGCAAATACAAAAATTTAAAAAAAGTCGCACAATAAAATCAATAATTCAAGTTAAGAAAATCTAAAATATGGGACAAAAATAAAAAATTAAGACCAAAAATCTAAAATTCGTACCGAAAAATCAAAATTTTTAACAAACGAATCGAAAATTTAAGTCAAAATAAGATAATTTCTGCCAAAAGATCCAAAATTGAAACCAAAATAATCGAAAATACAAAATATAGGCCAAAAAAGTAAAAATCTACAATAGGGCCTAAAACGGTGAAAATTTAGACAAAACATCGAAAACGGGCCTAAAGTTAAAAATTGCAGACAAAAAAATCGAAAATTTCTACAAACCAATTGAATATTTTGGTCAAAATAAAGAAAAATAAAAAAAATGGGACAAAAAAATCGAAAATACAGAAATCTAAAATATGGGCCAAATAATCAAATAAAAAAAAAAATTCGAAAATTCGAAAACTTAGGTAGAAGCAAAATAATTTGCCACTTTCAGCCGCCAAAAATAAGTTTCTAACCAGAAATTCGAAAATAATAGAAAAAAATGAAAACAATCACGAAATAAAATCAATAATTCAAGTTAAAAAATCTAAAATACAGGATAAAAAATAGACCAAAAATCAAAAATTCTGACCTAAAAATAAAAATAGTGGACCAAGGAAAGAAAAATTTTAACAGACAAATAAAAAAAAAATAAAGAAAAATTTAGGGCAAAAGATTAAAAAAAAAACCAGAATGTTGGTCAAAAAGTCAAAAATTTAGACAAAACATCGAAAACTCGGCCCTAAAGATAATAAATGCAGACTAAACGAAAAATCGAAAATGGTGGCCAAAAAAATCGAATACTCGGGCCTAAAGATAATAAATGCAGACTTAAACAATCAAAATTTCAACAAACAAAACTCGAAAATACCGGGAAAAAATAAAATAAATCTCACATATAAATGAATAATTCAGGTTATAGATACATATACAAACATCTTTATTTAAGAATTGATACAATTATATATACATACATATAAAAATTTATGGTTTTCCGCAATTCTTAATTGGCTATCGACCGGAGGTCTTTCAGCCAGGTTATAGATATATTAACCAAAATCAAATAAAAAATTTGTAACTAGAATTAAAAATTCGGCTTGAAAAATCAAAAATGTGGACCGCAAAATCAAAATTTTTAACAATTAAATCAAAAATTTAGGTCAAAATAAATAATATTTAGAGCAAATGATCAAAAATTTAAACCAAAAAAAAAATAGAAAATACAGTTCAAAATCTAAAAATTAAAAATTCGGCTCGAAAAATCAATAATATCGACCAAAAAAACGAAAATTTTAACAATTAAATCGAAAATATATGACAAAATAAAGAATATTTAGAGCAAATGATCAATAATTTAAACCAAAAAAAAATCAAAAATACAGTTCAAAAATCTAAAAATTAAAAATTTAGCTCGAAAAATTTATTTTTATCATTCAATATCCGGCGTGACACTAGCGAGGGAAGTAGTTGTTTCAATAAGTTATTTGTTTATAGTCTTAGTAAAGACTTAATTTTTGCTTGCAGATTAACGAACAGGTTGAATATTCATATATTCAGGCTACATTTCGTTTTATTGTATTTACGAAAAATTTAAAATACGGACAAAAACAAAAAGAAAATTTTAACAATTAAATCGAAAATGTATGTCAAAATAAAGAATATTCAGGTCAACAGATCGAAAATTTAGTCCCAAAAGAATCGAAAATACAGGTCAAAAATCTAAAAATTAAAAATTCTACGGGAAAATCAAAAATGCGAAAAAGTCGAAAATTAAAACAATTAAATCGCAAAAGGTCAAAATAAAGGATATCCAGGCCAAAAGTTAAAATATTTTCACCAAAATTATCGAAAATAAAATTTAAAAACTAAAAATACAGTCTTAATAATAAAAAAATCAGAATATTCTTGTAAGAAAATGGTTTAAATTAGTTTCAAAAATCACTCTATTGTTCAAAATAATTTTCCAATTTTTTTTTTTACATTGGAAAATATTTTTTTTAATTTTCGCCTTAATCGTCTAAGAAAGTTAAACTAATTTGAAAAAGAATTCAAATAAAACCATTAACTTTGTTTCGTGCCGGCAGTTTCGACAACTTTAGATTTAGTAGATACATTTTTCGCATCTTATTAAATAATATAAACGTTTTTAAATCGTTTTTGATTGAGAAAGTTGTTCATTATTCGGCCGAATCATTTTCTGAGGTCCAATAAAATGATAGCGATTTTATTGTCCAACAGGTTTCAGCCAATGGCATGACGACGATTTTACTTTCTCAGCAGTTTAGTTGTTACCATGGTTACGATTTGTTTTTTGTCAGCGAACTGCCGTAATTTTCAAATAGAAAAATTATTCGTTATAATTTAATATAAACAGAAAAATCTTTAGGTAATTATTTAAAATGATGCGAAAAAGTATATTATTAAACTCGTGAGCAAGTTTATGAGTTTAATAATATACTTTTAAATAATTCAAATAAAACAATTCACTTGGTTAGTATGACTCTCAGTAGCGGCTCGTGGAACATGTTGATGGTACTTTTACAATATGGGGAGGCCCTCGCCTCATTTTTTGAAGAAAGAAAGAAAGAAAGAACGATTAATCTTAAATGAAATGAAAATGAATTAATTAAAAATTCTTGCTGAGCTCAAAACTAGTGGCAGTGCCATGGCTCCTTGGCTCTATATAACGAGCCGCCCCTGCAATGCTTACAAGTTTTCAAATCAACAGCAATTACCAAATGAAGACAAAGGCAAACGAACGCAATTCTGTGAAACAGTATTTAATTTAATTAACCTAACTTTATATGTAATGCGTTACACTGTCACTGTCACCTTTGTGTAGGTTGCATACAATTTCAATTAATTGCCATGCGTTGATGTGATTATTTTACGATTGAACATAGGCGTTAATAATAGTATGTTCAGTGTTAAAATACAAGCCCTGTATATATTAAAATTTCACTAGTTTACCAGTTGAAGATAACAAACTAATCAGGCAAATATTGATTTTTTCAGATACAGACATATATTTTTCATAAACGGTCGGAATCATCTCAAATTGATAAATTTTCCTGGAAACAATACTTTTGCGTATTTCATATGGAGAAAGTAAAAATGCACATATCATTTAATGGTACGGACAATAAAGTATGCGAAAATTTGAGAGTAGCTCAAAAATGTCTTCTGAGCGAAAATATTGTTTTTGTTAAAGTATAAATTTAGTGCATGATTTATTCGCCGGGCAATAATTTTTACACGTAATAATATTGAGACTAGCTCAAACTAAAATCGCCACGATGTATATTTTCCTTTCATTCGCCAATCGATACACAAGCCTCTGATTTTAGATCCAGCAATGTAAACACCAGCCGGTATTTCCAGAAGCCGCCACATAAATCCCCAACTCCAATGGGCCCAAGTGCACTCGAGCTGATTGAATAAATATTGCGACGTATTTCAACAATTTTTCCACGACGGAAACACGTTTTCGCGAACAGTCATCAGTTTTACAAATATTCCACTGGACACGTGCACATGTGTTAATTGGAAATTATTATTTTACCGGCGGCTGTGTTTGTCCGTTAATTATGCTTCGTTTACCTAAAATTATTGGCTATTTTTAGCGGTGTGTGCTAGTGCAATTAAGTGTTACATCATGCGGGTCGTAAATTCTTCAATGGAAACGTAACACGTTTCTTTGCAGATGCGGTCAAGTAGAGGTAAAATGTGTGGTGTCCTAAATCTGGCGCAATCACTGCAAGAGCTGCATGCGTTAAAAAAATTGATGTAACCTTGAAATAAACGCACCGAATTTGAATTAAGAACTTATAATCATGTGTTTAGTTTATTTGTGCACTATCGATCTGTGGTGCTAAGCTTACTGTCTTTGTATAGTGTTACATTCAAATGGTTTTCCCGAACTAATTTCGGTTGCTACGAAAATCACAAAATAACAAGCCTATAACACTCCTACTATAGCACTGTTATAGGCTAGAAAACAGAGATGTTTTTTATACTAATAAAGATTTTAATAAAATAAAATTAACGTTTTTGGTCTTCCGAAAAGCAGTCAATTTTGTAAATTTGAATGTTGTCGTTGAAGTTAATCATCGTTTTCAACATCAAATATTCCGATCACAAGCTGTTTAAAGTCCAATTCCTTTGGACAAAATATGCTGGCAATATTTGACTCCACTTCAGGTCAAGCCATTGTGGTAAGTTGCTGCGTTTTCATACCTCTCTTTAGACATCACCGAGATGACTGAATCGTAAGCATCCTGAAAAACTTCTTCAACTTCATCTCCGGTGCTAACATCGTTGTCATGATCACTCAAATTTCCCTTTTAAGTCTTTATCCTTTTGTGAATACTATTTAAATTAATTTAGAGGTACGCTCCAGGAGCCTTAAGCCTTAATGGTAAAAACTTGGCCAAATTTCTCAATTTTCAACTGTTAAAAAAGGTAATTACGAACTGTCTAAAATGAACATTTTTAAGTGCTGAAAAACAACTACAATCTGACCATTTTCAAGTGCCAAAAAAGACATTTTCAAGTAGCAAAATTGACAATTTTCAAATGCAAAAAATGACATTTTCTAACTGCCAAAAACGATCATTTTAACTGTCAAAAATGATCATTTTCGAGTGTCATAAATGACAATTTTCAAGTTTTAAAAATGACCATTCTCAACTGCCAAAAACGACCATTTTCAAGTGCCAAAAATGGTCAAACACGATAGTTTTCATTTTTGAGTGCTATAAATGACAATTTTCAAGGTTCAAAAATGACTATTTTTCAGCTGTTAAAAAAGACAATTTTCAAGTGTCAAAAATGACAATTTTCATCCGTGCAAAGTGCCGAAAAAGACATTCTCAAAAGACCAAACCTGACAATCATTAAGTGCCAAAAAAGACATTTTAAAGTGCCAAAATTGACGACATTTTCCAATTGCCAAAAATTATCATGTTCGAGTGCCACAAATGACAATTTTCAAGGTTCAAAAATGACCATTTTCAACTGTCATAAAAGACAATTTTCAAGTGTCAAGAATGACAATATTCAACTGTACAAAGTGCCAAAAAAGACATTTTCAAGTGCCAAACTTGACAATCATCAAGTGCAAAAAAATACATTTTCAAGTGCCAAAATTGACAATCTTCAAGTGCCCAAAAATGACATTTTACAAGTGTTAAAATTTATCATTTTCAAATGCCATAAATGGTTAAAAAATTACCATTGTCAACTGCCAAAAACGACAATTTTCAATTGCCAAAAATGAAAAATTTAATTGACAAATGTCGCAATTTTCAACTGTTAAAAAAGGCAATTACCAAAAGTGTAAAATGGACATTTTTAAGTGTCCAAAAAGCAATTTTCAATTGTACAAATTGACCATTTTCAAGTGCCGAAAAAGACATTTTCAAGTACCAAAATTGATAATTTTAAGTGCAAAATATAACATTTTCCAACTGTCAAAAACGATCATTTCAACTGTCAAAAATTATCATTTTCGAGTGCCATAAATTAAAATGTTCAAGTTTGAAAAATGACCATTCTCAACTGTCAAAAACGACAATTTTGCCAAAAAATCGCAAGTTTCAGCTGACAACAAATACAATTACCATGTGTCAAAAATGCCCATTTTCAAGTGTAAAAAAACAGTTTTCAAATGTCAAAAATTACCATGTACAACTGTGCAAAATAACCATTTTCATGTGCAGAAAAATATATTTTCCAAGTGCCAAAAACGAGCTTTTAACTATCTAAAATTATCATTTTCGAGTGCCATAACTGACAATTCTCAATGTTCAAAATTAACCATTTTCAACTGTCATAAAAGACAACTTTCAAGGGTCAAAAATGACAATTTTCAACTATGCAAAGTGCCGAAAAAGACATTTTCAAGTGCTAAAATTGACAATGTTTAAAATGAGCAAAAAGGCGTATTCGGTAATGAACTAATTTCATTCATCATGGATGGCGCGGAAATACGAAATACGTCGTCGTCGTGCGCATGAGCGGAGCCAGAAATTATTTGGTTCCTAATGCAGTTCCAGAACGGAAAAAATTCTTGCCGACCTCGAAATTAGAGGTAGTGCCATGGCCCCTTGGCTCTACATAACGAGCCGCCGGAATTTTTTTTTTACGGAAATATCCGTTTTGGGGTCCCCAGATGCCATTTCAACAATTTCTGAAAAAAAAAACTGCGTCTGTGTGTGTGTGTGTGTGTGTGTGTGTCTGTGCGCGCTGTATCTCAAAAACTAATAGAGCAATTGGTATGAAACTTTGAACATACGTCTTATTTGATAATCCGGAGAACGTTTGGTAAAATTTCGTACACCGTGGTGGGTGTTTACTTTAACTGTTTTTTGTTTTTTGCCAATATTTTCGTAAATATGAAAAATATCACAAAAACATTTAAGCAAATATTGAAGACAACGAAAAAATGAGTTTATTTTGTTTGAAAACATTTTCCATAAAATCATTGTTATTCGAGAAAAAAATGTATTATTATTTTTTTATTTTTGGTTTATAATTATGAAACGATAATAGTTACAGCAAATTTATGTTAATGATAATTGTAGAGAATGCCAAAATGAACAACTTATAAAGAATAATTTTTTGTCGAAATCTCTTTAGTTTTTGAGTAAACTGAGTTTTTAAATTTGAAGTATAATTTTTCCATCTTTTATAATTTTGACGTTTTAAACGTCAGTTTCATCCGAGTCTACACGCTCGATGTACATTTAAAATAAATAAGTCGGAGAAAGTAACATGATGGCCACATCACCATTTTTAGGTATTGTCTTCGTCTTCAACCTCTAATACAACTGTTACTTTCTCTTAAAACTATTTACGGTGTGTTCGTTTGGTAGCAAAAATTATCCACTGGTTCATGGTAAACACATACATCTAAATTTGCCATCTTTTGAATGTCAGATATTTTGTGGTGGACGTGTAGTGCCGGTTTTGGTCATCCGGACGCCCCGGGCGAAATATTTTTCAGAGCCCTTTATTTTTTTTTATTAACCAAATCGGTGCAGTCAGCCAAGAAAAGGACCCCTATCGAATCAGGGTCTAAAATTAACGTATTTTTGAAATCAATTTTAAATTTAAAATATTCCGTATTAATAAATTTAAAAAAATATATATAGGGTATTACAAACTCGATGTATTAGCATTGCTATCTCTGTAACTACTATAAGATAGTGAGTTGGTTAAATTAAAGCAACGTTGCGCATTTTAATGCAGAATCATTTGATTTGAATGCTATGATATTCCGTTTACTTCCGGAGATATTTGGTAAAAACCGAAAAAGTTTATTTTACGACTTTACTACTGGTTATTTTCAAAAAACGAGGGCATTTTCTTTGTAAGCTGTTCCAGAAAATAATTTTATTTTTCAAATACGACGTTATTCAGATACCCACATCAACTTTTTTTACAGGGGGGGTTAAAAATCTACTCAAAAATCCAGGTCCGTATTTAAAAAAATTAAGTTGATGAGGGTATCTAAATAACGATACGTTATATTTAAAAAAATATATATTTTCTGAAAGAGCTTAAAAAAATGTTTTAAGAAAGTGTTTTTGGTTTTTTCAAAATAACCAGTAGTAAAGTTGTAAAAAAGTAAAAACGAAAATTGACCTTTTCGGTTTTTATCGAATATCGCCGGAAGTACCTATGATAGTCTTTTTAACAAATTATTCAGAAATCAAATGCACAACTTTGCCTTAATTTAACCAAATATCTATTTCTTATAGTTACCGAGGTAGCAATACTAATGCATCGAATTTGTAACACCCTGTGTATACATAATTAGAACATCGAACTTTGAATTTATATAAAATAGTTATTTGATAAAAATATTGAAAATAATCACATTTTATTATTTAATAATTAATTATATTAAGCATATTTACATATCATCAAATTATCTTATAAAATTACTCATACAAGCAATTTTCTTATCTAAAAAAATATTTATTTACGAAACTCCTTTTTACATATACAATTTACATAAATATTTGTATTAAATCACATTAGGAATAAATTGTACATAATCACAACAGATTACTCATTTCTGTCCAAGCCCAAATGGTTTAATGAATCAAACAAAAACAACGAAGGATAAATTGCCTTAAATAATTTCAGAATATGGACTAAAATCGTACTAAAACCTTAAAATAATAGTAAATACATTAAAATAAATATAATAAAATTAAATGAAATAAAAGTAAACAAATGCATAAATTATAAATTAAAAAATAAAATAAATAAATTAATTAAACAAATCTAATAAAATTATGGAAACTAAAATATCAGATTATCTAAACTCTCGATTAACTGTGGGTGGATTATCCGTGATCTTCCTTTTCATTTTCCTCCTTTTGAGAGCGACCTGTTGCATTGAGTGAAGGCAATCAGCCAAGGAACAACAATAACCCTCTCCTTCCCTCCTATCAGTAAAATATGCTCCACGATTGCTTCTATCGTCTGATAGAATACTTACAAGTTTCGTTTGATTATTTATTTCCACCGAAGAATCCTCGATTTTGTTTTAACTGTTTGGAGGGTGGGACTGGGTAGGTGAGGTTAGGCTGAAAAAGTTAACTGTAATTGCACTTGATTTAAATTTTTTTAAATTTGTTTCCTGATTTCTCTTTCGACAGATCTCCACGGGTGTAACGATGTGTATAAAATATAAATAATTGACCTATTTGACTGGATTAAAGCCAATTCTAATCAAAATTAAGGCCAAGCTCTAAACTAGATGCATTAAAGTCCTCGAGCATTTCCAAGAGACCACTAACTCGGAACAAATGATTTGCTCACACCGCGACCGTATCGAATCCACCCACGCGGACGGCGATTATTTAACGCACGGAACACAATTAATTAGCAACACGAGTAAATAACTGTAATCTTGCCCATAAAGATGAGCTCGCTCGGCGTGTTTGTTGCTATGCCATGGATATACGATATACGTCCCGTAACAACGCAAAATTCTCACTAGCAGCAACCTTTGCTCCGGCTCCGGCTCCGGCACACCAATTGTGCGTGCTAAATGTGTTTGTGTTGTTTATCATCGCTCATCGCAGAGTAAATACTAACACATACTTGAAAGCTATGTGAACATGTTAATTTCACGTATTGTCATCTGTGAGTAATTCGTGTACAATCGTAAGCTCATTAGCAGGAACAAGGTTCAATAAAACTAATAGTATTTACAACCCATACCCATATAATTGTTTTTTTTTGTACAACTCACAATAGGTAGGTCTATTGTGCAGAGGATGGTTGTGAACGTTGTTATGGATTACCTTGTAGTAACGGTCGCAACCACCGTCTTCATAAACTCAGTCTGTACGGTAGCTCAAACTTTACAATAAATTGATGAAAAATTACCACAATATTAAAATTTTGTTTTTTGGCCCTGCATCTCCTATCAAAATTTATGGACAATCACTAAACAATCAATAAACAACTAGAGCACCTAAACGAAGTCGGCTTAGCTTTTTGATATTATAACTGGGATGAAAATTGCATTTAAAAAAAAGGTACACTTCATCAAATATTAATGCTAGCCTGGTTTGTTTTGATATGCATTTTATCTTCCAATTGATAAGTGTCTCGTACTGAGTAAATCTATTGTTCAGCAATTTTGCATAATTGCTATCAATAGATGACAAAAGAGTTTTTTCTAATCTTTTAATTTTATTATCTGTGTAATTAAAATCATCAATTTGATATCAGGTTCTATCTATAAGTTGTATAATGTTATCTCATCTCTCAGTCGTTTAAGTATATTGATTGGGATAATTAAATAAAGTTACATTTTATTTGATAAACCATTTTTAATTATTTTACACTCATAATGATGCAGATATTTCATAAAAATAGAACTAATAGACATAAAAAGCAAAATGAAAGAAGACCTACAATTAATATTAACGAATTAAAAGAAACATTAAAATTGGAGACGAGGACGGTATCGTTTAAAGGGAATTAACGAAAAGCAACAAGAAATTAAAAGATGCGAGCAGGAGTGAAAAATTGACGAATGATGAAAATGTTGTCTTGCGAAGAAGATTACAATGGAATATTTGTAAAAAAGGCCTTCAAATATGATTCATAAATTAAACACTTTACATTTCAAGATGTATTACAAAGTAAACGCCTCCAGTATCAATCTGGTAACACCTATAAGAAAAAAAGTTTAGAAAATACTGTTATTCTCCTTGACAGTTACACTACATTCAACATAAGGAATGCATCTATCACTCACGCTAGTAAAAACGTGATCTGCTCGTAGAGACATTTTAACTAATTGTTTCGTAATTAATAGTTCACATGCAGGCACCAGTGGTGCAAATGGAAAGGTCAAAATTCTCCGGATCGTTTAAATAACCGAGCTCATTTATGTCACGCGTAACACTTACCTGTAATTATCCATCAGCTTCGATCCATATAATGTATAAAATATGAATGACCACCACGTCAGTTATTTTTTGAAGCGAGTTATTATTATCCATTCGACCTTAATTTAACGCTGCCAGTATAATGTTCCCTGATTGTATTTATCAGGATTTCCGTGTTTCAGTTCGTATATTAGATGCATATGATATTATTTTGTTTTTTATAGTAGTAATCGTGGTATTAATAATAATAACAATAAACTTTATTTCTCATTTATAAACATTACAAAATATTACTAACTTCAGCCGCTTCAGTAAATTTGCCACTTTATTGCCTCGTTAAACGAATAACTATTAAGCATGTCGGGTAGTTTATTAAAAGCTTTTATCTTATCATCTATTCAGTTCATTTTATGGTAAACATTTATTGATAACTATTTTAGATCATAGTAGTAATTTTATAATGCGTTAGTTACTCGTAACACGTTAGTTAAGAATCAATAAACTATTGTTTCGTATGGACCTTAGTTTTGCAATCTGCAATTTTCACTTATTTGAAAAGAATTCGTTTTTATATTTGTGAATCAGTTAATTAGCTATATTTTAGCCTTAATATCATTACAATCTAATAGCCAGTGGCGGCTCGTGGAACATATTGATGGTAGAGCCACTTATACAATATACCCTTTTTGAAGAAAGAAAGAAAGAAAGAAAGAACGATTTATCTTCCTAGACCAAAATAACTGGCGAGAAAGTGTTTTACGAATGAATTTAAAATTCTTGCTGAACTTGAAAATTCAGCTCTATATAACAAGCCGCCCCTGACCCTAGCACTAAACTTATTGTTAATTGAATAGTTTTGTGGCTGATAATTGTTGATAAATTCATTATATTTAGGGATGGGCGATTTTCACGTACCTGTGATTTTTCACTGATAGTAAAAAATCACAGGTCGTTACTGAATTTCACCGTGACTGTGACAGTGATTGCGACTGTTAGCCAAACTGTTACTGCTAATTAAATAGTGATTTTTCGAAGGCCGTGAATTTTGGCACATTTTGGTTTTCAAATAATCGAGATCACCTAACACGTTTTGGTATTATAAACCTTTAAAAAGTTACTTAATATACGTTTCTATACTTCAAACCCCCCATGGAATCAGAAATTCTGTTTTTGGACATTATTTACATATTTTACAAAAAAAGTTTCTAAACAATTTTTTTGAGGATATTTTAGTTTTCAAACAATCGAGATCATCCAACGCGGTTTGGAAGTTAAAAACCTTGAAAAAATCACCGGCGAAAACTATCTAATAACAAAAATTCAAAAATCATTTATATTTTTCTTGAATGATTTTTTCACATTTTAAAGCTTGCATTATTAAAATTGTCCAACACATTTGGTATCATATAGTGCTATAGTGGGTATAGTGCTATTTTCAAAAATCGACAAACACCTTTTAATAATAATAATAATAATAATAATATGTATTTCCTTAACAGGCAAAAGCCTAATTACAAAAAAAAAATTAACACACAAATGTCTTGATTTTGACGTTTCAATGATCAAAAAACATTCTCTAAAATAAGAAAAAAGGTTAAAAAACAAGATTTGCAGTGTTTAACATGATTGGTCGCTGTACGTTTTAGACAATCAAACTTTGAGGATTCGATTTTGAAAACGTATACGACTACACTTGAAAATCTTGATTTTCTAATCTTTTTTTTTCTTTTTAGAGAATTTTTTTTTGAAAATCGTAAATTTGACCCCATTCTGCTTATTAACAGATTTTTATGTATATTTTATTAACCTTTTTTCTCATTTTTTTTGAAAATTTAGACTCAAATAAAATGATCAAAATCAAGATTTTATTTTCTTTTGATTAATTTATTTATTGGTGAAAAACTAGGTGCGTGGGCAACAAGATATGGCCCACTCACCACGTAAAATAGCATCCACCCACCGTCCACTCTACCAACTTTATTCTAACCTAAAATTGTGTGCGGTTGAAGAAAGTTCTTTCGAAATAATTTGAAGAAATGAAAGTTTAAAAATAATGCGAAACGCATTTTGTAAATCTAAGCAGGTGGGTGGGCCCTATCCTATGCTCCAGTTCCTATTCTACAATCCAAATGCTTTATTAATTACTTTGTACTCCCATTTTTTTCTAGATTTTAAAGAATCGTCCGAGAACTGCTTTCATGTTCAAATTACGATTTTCATGAAATGAAAAAAAAAAAAAAAATAATAATACTGAACTTCCCATTCCCAAATATACTCAAAATTCATTTGACTTTAATATTCGGTGCGAACAACTAAACATTCCTTTATATAATTTTTGAAATAATACTACCAAACCAGCAATTTTCAAATTACAAATTTCACGAACTAAAAAAAAAAACAAATATCAACAATTATCTCAAAACTCAAAATATACTGAACGTTTCGACGTTAATTATTTCATTTAAAAATAATCCCTCAAGAACAGAGCAAATCATCATTCTAAATGTGCGCTTTTTCAGAGGCATGATACAAATCATTAAACAAAAACGATTATCAACTATTTGAAAATACTACAAAATGACTAAAAATTTATTTCCTTTTACGATTCTGCAAACATTTTTAAATGCTTCTCGTCTAGATTTTAAAACAACCTTCCGAGAACAGAGAAAATTTATTATTATTTTGAAAATGAGCTTTTTCAGAGACATAGATAAACATTTGCAACATATTTCAAATTTACTTAATATACTTTCCATTAGTCACGATGTTTACTAACGGTAATCACTGTTTAAAATCACTGATATTAAAAAAAGTAGCTACGTAATTCAAAAGTAGCAGTTTTGCCCATCTCTAATTGTATTTGAAAGTGTTATTGTGTATTATTTACGAATTTATCAATTTATTTCTATACATAATCATTTGTGTAATTTCGATTATATTTCACCGTCGACAATAACTTGGGACCGATTTGGACCTACATTAGTCTCACATCAGCACAATTCGGTCGTCGTTGATGGAGAAATGGAAATCGACTATGCCCTTATAAATCAATCAAGTAACCGTTAGGATAGAAAAACAATTAGGGCGACATCTATCGCTGGTATGTATAAATTATTTTAGAACGTTGTAACATTTTCGACGATAGATGTCGCCCCAATTGTTTTTCTATCCTAACGGTTACTTGATTGGTTTATAAGGGGCCAAAATTCGAAAAATTTGGTGTATTTTAAATTGATTAATAATGCATTTAAAAAAAATGGTGATGTGGCCATCATGTTACTTTCTCCGACTTCATTCATGGTATCATTTATATTTACGTTTTCATGGTTTGTTTTCAATTGAAATCATATTTTAAATGTACATCGTGCGTTGTGTAAATTCGGATGAAACTGACGTTTAAAACGTCAAAATTATGAAAGATGGAAAAATTATACTTTTCAAAAACTCAGTTTACTCAAAAAATAAAGGGATTTAGTTTTTGAGATACAGCGCGCACAGACACACGCACACAAAGACACACACACACACAGACACAATTTTTTTTTTTCAGAAATTGTTGAAATGTCATCTAGGGACCCAAAACGGATATTTCCGTAAAAAAAATTATAAATACTTATTAATTAATAATAGTTAACGTGTGTGTTTTAAGAATTCATTAAAAAAAATTACTAAACTTGAAACTACAGGTAGTGCCATGGCTCCTTGGCTGTATATAACGAGCCGCCCCTGCTAATAGCACGTTCGAAAGTTGTGCAATTTCAAAAATCAAAATTTCGAATCGGTAGTAGCAGATGACCAAGCAGTCAACGCTAAATTTCACAATTGAATTGTAAAAAAAAATCCGAATTTTGAGGCGTGGGAAATTCAAATTTAACGTTATTCAATGATTTCACTACAAATTTTGTTGAAACATTTTGGAATCATACTTAATTGGCTTTAGTTTAGCATTTGTATCATCACAATCTAACAACACATTCGATACTTGTGCAATTTCAAAAATCAAAAATACAATTTTTGAGGCACAGGACTTGAAAAACATGCGATTTTGAAGTAGTTTTTAATGATTTTACAAGGACATTTCCTGATTCGTTTTTTAAATCTACAATGTTAGCTTCATTTTAACGTTCCAAGTAAAAAATCTAATAATGTGCTCGGAAGTTGTGTAATTTAAAAAAAAACATAATCACGATTTTCGATGACTAGGACTTCAAACTAAACAATTTTGCCGTTTTCTCACTGTTTTAACATGATAATTCAACTCATGTATAGAAAGGTATATTTAAAACGGCGGACAAAAAAAAATTGCAACTGGTTAATAATTTATTTATCTTCCCCATGACAACGATCTTTATATTAACAATTTTCGTAAACAGCTAACTTCAGTTGAACAGGGGCCTTCAGTCAGTTCTGAATACCTATGAGGTGAAATATAATTGAAATCCGTTTCGTACACGCTTCTACGTAAAATTTTTTTAACGATTTTCATTCCGATCCATGTATCAGTTAAGTAAGTATTATCCTTTGACCTTTTAGTTACGTGCATTTGCAATTATAGCCGCTGACAGCATTTCGTACTTCGGCCGCGAGATGGACGCAAGGGTACGGTAGCGCTGCCACGATGCGTGAATTATAGAATTAGATTGCATTTAATATCCAACTTGTTCTTTCATGTTCTAATAGTATGAAATAAATACTTATATATTAGTGTATTTGGCGTCTTCTCTATAATGTGTGTCGGAAATAAGTGGACCGGTCATTAAACGATCAGCTGTTATTGAACTTCATGCCGTGTTTGTGTGAGAGAGGTTATAACCTATAATATAATATAAGAAACGCCAGAAATGTATGGAATGTATAGTAAATGTAAGTAATAATATACCGGGTGACCCAGCGATCTGTAAAAGCCCCATAACTTATTTGCTATTTGAAATATCGACTTCTAATTTACATGAACTGATATGCACACCTATTCTACATATTTTAAAAATATGTATGTTTTTGTACAGGGTGTCCCAGTATAAATAACGGATCAAAGTTATGTTTTTTAAATGGAACACCCCATATTTTATACTTTATTTTTAATCCCCTTAAGAATCTGATAAAAATAGTATAAGATACTATGGGTCTATTATGGACGATTGGTTAGTTATGAGCAAATTTGTGGCAAAAACATGTACACATTGAAAACATTGCAGAAGCGTTCCTAGCAAAGATAGCATCATTTTTTATACACTTGAAAATTTTCCACGTCATGAAGAATAATACACGTCGGCTTTGGTATTTTTTGTTCATACTGCTATACAGGGTGTCAACATACGCAAAACAATGGATAACTATTTTTTTTCAAATAGAACACCCTATATACGTTGCCACCAATCTATGGCATTTTTAATAAGCCTTCTAATGATATACAGCTTGTATAACAAAATATTAAGGATTCTTAAGATTTATCCATAGAAACATTTTTCTTTTGTCACCTCCTGCTCATTTTTGGATTTTCAGCCAAAACTATGCATTTTCAGGAAAAGTAATTGGAGACCAAATTTGTAGAGCGGAAAATTTCCGATCGATATAGGTCTTTCAACTTTTCAGATAATGCGTACATTGCCCGCAAGAGCGCGCAAAATCGTGACAGTGTATGCATATTAGCGTTTTCTTTTCAATTTTTTTATTAATAAATTGCACTATACTTTATTTTCTGCACCCTCTAGCGGAAAAACGAGAAATTATAGGGAAATTCAAATGACCAATATCGATTGAAAATGTTCCGCTCTACAACTCTTAATAGAAGCAATTTTTGCCTAAAATGCATAGTTTTCGCTAAAAATGCAAATTAAAAATGTTTGTACCAATTTTCGCATTTTTTGAATGTTTTTTTGAATTTCCAGCGAAATCTATGCATTTAGAGCAAAAATTGCTTCTATTAAGAATTGAAGAGCATTTTCAATCGATGCAGGTCATTTGAATTATTCAACAATTACCCGTTTTTCCGTCAGAGGGCGTGGGAAATAAAGTATAGTGTAATTAATTAATAAACAATTTGAAAAAAACGCTAAAATGCATATACGGTCACGATTTTGCGCACTCTGGCGGGCAATGCATGAATTATTAGAAAAGTCGTAAGACCGATATCGATCGAAAATTTTCCGCTCTACAACTTTGGTCTCTTATTACTTTTTCAGAAAATGGATAGTTTTGGCTGAAAATCCAAAAATGAGCAGGAGGTTTTTATGGATAAATCTCAAGAATCCTTAATATTTCATTATACAAATTGTACAATATTGGAAAGCTTATCGAAAATGCCATGCAATGGTGGCAAGATATATAGGGTGTTCTATTTGAAAAAAAAAATAGTTATCCATTGTTTTGCGTATGTTGACACCCTGTATAGCAGTATGAACAAAAAAGAACCAAAGCCGATTTGTATTATTCTTCATGATGTGGAAAATTCTTAAGTGTATAAAAAATGACGCTAGCTTTGCCAGGAGCGCTTCTGCATTTTTTTCAATGTGTCCTTGTTTTTGTCACAAATTTGCCCATAACTAACCAACCGTCCATTATAGACCCATGGTATCTTTACTATTTTTATCAGCTTCTCAAGAGTATAAAATACATAAATATACAATAAAGTATAAAGTATAGGGTGTTCCATTTAAAAAAAAATAACTTATAATATAATGTATACTGGGACACCCTGTACAAAAACATATATATTTTTAAAATATGCAGAATAAGTATGGTTACAAGTTCAAGAAAACTAGAAGTCGATATCTCAAATAGCAAATAAGTTATGGGGCTTTTACAGATCGCTGGTTCACCCGGTATATTTATACAAAACAATAATTATAAATATCATTTCAACGGCTAGATCTCAGTGTTTGTACCACTCGCAAATGCGCAGGCGCGAATTTCGCGATTCCCTGGTCCTCAACCATTTTCTTTTTACCCACACACGATTTTGACGATTGATGCCTCATCTAATTCAATTACAAATAAATGCTCTTTTACCCATTGTACTTTTAATTATTATAAATTGCTAATATAAATATAGTTCTTATTCAATTCATTCTCGAAATTTGTGTCGATTCAATGGCTCGTGCAAACAAATAAAATTTATCGAGGTAAATTCTAATCTCTTGTGGTATTACCCCCAAATATTTTCTAACACGTTTTAACAACCTACTAAATTAGCTACACTTTGACGTTTAAATTATTAAGAACCAATAAGGTGTACAAAAGTTGTTCACTTTCAAAAACGGGATTTTCGAGAGACTGCAATTTTCACCGATTTCAAAAGAATTTGTTTTATACGTTTGCGAATAAAACTAAATTGGCTATATTTTGACCTTCAAATCACATCACAATCTCATCCGATACTTGCGTAATTTCAAAAATCAAAATTACAATTTTTAGGGCAGAACATTTGAAAAACATGCAATTTTGACGTTTTTTTAACGATTCTACAAGAAATTTTCTCGATTCGTATTTGAAATCTACCATATTAGCTTTATTTTAACGTTCCAAGCGTAAAATTTAATAATGTGCTCGGAAGTTGCCTAATTTAAGAAAAAAACATAATCACTATTTTCGAGGTCTCGGAATTGAAAAATATGTAAATACTTTGACGGTATCCGATGATTTTACAAAAAAAATTACTCATATTTTAAGTCTACTAAATTAGTTATATTTTAAGTCTACTAAATTAGTTATATTTAAAGTCTACTAAATTATCAAAATCTAACATTGCGTTCCGAAATTGTGCAATTTAAAAATTCAAAATTTGGAGGAATGCAATTTTGACACTATTAATTGATTTCACTAGAATTATTGTTAAAACATTTTTAAATCATACTTAATTGACTCATTTTGACATTCATATCACCAATTTCGAACTATGCGCTCGAAAGTTGTGCAATTTTCGAAAACCAAAATCGCAATTTTCGAGATAAACAACTCGAAAAAACGTGAGTTTTTAACTTTTTTCGAGAAAATTTCATGTTAGGTTTTTCAAATATACTAAATTCGCTATATTTTGGTGTTTAAATAATCCAAATTTGATTGCGTTTAGTAGTTGTTTAGTAACAGTTTTCAAAAATCGACAGTTTGAACGTTTTGCAGTAATCTCACCAAAAAATTTCACAATAAGTTTTTGAAATTTACTCAATTCTTTATATTTTTACTTTCTTTGTAGTGAATCTTCTGTACAAGAATGACGTATAAAATTAAATAAACGTAGAGGACAAACCATACAATGGGGCAAATGTTATGAGTAGGGCATACAATGGTGTTCAGGCTCTTAAATAAGATGTACCCATAACCCTACCCAATGCTATAAATACATACACGGTGCTGCTCATTACTTTTTTGATAATTTTAGAAAGTATTCATTCATTTTTCGGCAATAGCGGTGGTTTCAAAATTTACTGGCGGGTCCCAAATTACACAAAAAAAGATTCAATCCAAATACTTGGATTGGAAGATATACCTCATTTTTTGCTTTTGTGGATATAATCTAAGAAGCTAGAAAAAAGGTGATCGGAAAAAAGCGTTAAGGATTAATAAAAATATGAGCACATTTAAATTTGTTTCTCTACGAGCGAGTTTGTCAAAGGTACTAAGTGAAGTCAATTTATCATTAAAATTATTACAAATGATAAATGTAGATCTCACGATGGCAACAGAACCTTTAAAAGATACAAATCAACATTTAAAAGAAAACAGAAATGTGTATTATTTGGTAAAGTTGAAGCAATTGTAATTGCAGCCAAATGGAAGATTAAACCAATTCTTTCATCGAAAAGACAAACATTGGCGGAAGAAACTATCAAGTGATTACCGTTTGGGAAATGAGGTCAATATTTTTATTAATATTTGTTGGATGTAGTTATAAAAAAAGATGACAGTAGATTTAAAGGGATGTAAAAAGTTTAATAGTTATTTGTTTAACAAGGCAATAAAGTGACAGATTTACGGACGCGTCTGTGAATCGAGCCAAGTCAGGAAATCTGCTTTATTGCCGAGTTAAACACATAATTTTCGCGGATTGTTCAGGAGAAATTAGTAATAACTTGCAATGCAAGAAATTTTCAATATATTTAATTCTATTAACATATCGCAGGTAGCTTTGTAAAAATTTTGTAGGTACCCAAGTAAAACAAAAATTGATATTTATAATAGATATTGTGATGACCGCATTTTGATGGTGTGTCTGGTGTAATCATCTATAATCAATGATCATGATTTCGTAAGTGACATGTAATGAATATTTAAATCGGATGGATCGTATAATTATTTCGAGTTAAACTTTACACATTACATTACATTACATTTCTTTACTGATTTGGTTGATGGTGGAAGCCAATACTTTGTGATACATTTTGATTCAGGAATTCAGTAACTTTTCAATAAAATGCACTTTGTTGGTATTACACACATTTCTTAACAACCAATGTTGAAGTCATTATGTTCATATTATTATTATTCAATGATTACATTGAAATAAAACTTACATAATACGTAACCTCCAAATCCTTTTCGATCATTTTTCCGATTGCTGCTCGGGTTCAATTACGTGGGAAAGTTAGGTAAACACACGGTGCTCGGAGAAAATCTACGCGGGGTTGTTAATACTTCTCAGAAGCCGTTATTGGACTTCTTTCACAGGCAACATCTGAAGGAAAGTCTCTCGTTCTACTGTGCCAGGAAATAAGTGCGCGGGTTGACGACGTTTAAACGTCAAATGCCGGCCTGGGCAAACAAATTTCGCCTTCGTTCGGCGACTCGATTTTTGTGCGTGGATAAGTTAGGGACTCGAGGTCGGGGAAATCGTACGCGGTGTTATTAAAACTTCGGGGAACCTGTTTTTGGCCTTTTTGGTACGGGAAATTCGAAGGCAACTCTCAATTAAGGGAAAAATACATTGTAATGTCTAACAAATTTCCGGGCGGCTTCTATTGGTCGACGCGGTGTCTCATCTGATTGGCGAAATAACATGACGTAATCTCATTGGCTCATTACTTTTACAGCCTAGGCATAAATAAGCATTTTTAAAGCCTAGTCCGCAAAAGTGATATTTCACGGCCTAAAACCAGTTTGAAAAATCTTACATTTCATATCAACCCGCGAAAAAAATTATTTGCTTTCATGGTACCTACAAGTTTGGCCCAAATGATAGAAACTGATATTCTAAAATCTGCTGAATCGCTTTAATCAAATTATATAGAAGATCCTACTGCAGATTTTCCATAGTAATGATGGCTTCTATGGTTAAAGAGGAAATTGTTAAAATTTCGACTATAGAAGAATTATTATTTATTAAATACCTTACAATATCTTTAAGCTTTGCAGATGTTATTGTTTCTCACACTACCCGTAACCGTGGCAGCAGCGGAAAGATCATTTTCAAAACTAAAACTATTTGCGCAATTCAAACGTTTGCGTAATTTCTCTACCTTAGGGATTGAAGCGGAAACTGCTGAAAATATGGACATTAAGGACGTAATTAGAGATTTTGCCAATATAAAACCTGGGAAAAATAATTTTACATTTTAAATACGTTTTTAATAGAATATTGATTTGGTATTTTATGTTTTAAATAAAAATATCTAAATAAATATTTTTTTGTAAAGTTCCGCCACTGGCTTTGGAATATTATAATTAATTTTTTCCACTACCGACAGCGTAAATAAGCATTGCATCCATAGTTACAGGTACCGTAAGTGGCTAATAGCATTCCTGGTGTTTGTTGTCCTTGGCGACGGAACTTAATTTTCACTTACGGACCTAGGAAAATAATAAACAGAAACGTAACGCTCCAACATATAGGCGAGCAACACATTTTCGTCTATACCTATACCATCGGCATCCTTTTTACATAACCACTGCTTAAAAGAGTCGTAACAGGGCACATACCTTTTTCGATTTTGTCGGTAAGTTTCACTGGATTGATACAAACAAACAAAAGTCGATATTATTTTCTCGGTTGCTGGGTTGCCATAGGACGCATAGGTGACTATAAAAATTTGAATCCCAAATGTTACAAGCCGTATTTTAGAATATTTTCTGATCTTTTTTAAGTATTATATTTCCGGTAGCGGAAAAAAAATTAATAAGCAACACGGAACGTAACGACAATTAACATTTTCGGCAGGCGGAGAAAGTAACATGACCACATCACCATTTTTTTATTTATAAATCAAAGATTATTTATATGTAGATGTTTTCGATAATCCTGACGAGAATTTGTCGTGGGATTGATTTTTTAATTTTTTAGATTTGTTGTGTGCAATTTTAGTTTCATCACTCCACATTTTATACATTCTGGTATATCTATTGTTTTGTTGGTTGACTAAAGATAAATTATTTTCAGATGTGTTTGATAATTTCTAACCGAATTTCTCGAGTGAATAATATTTCTCAATTTTACTAATTTCTGAATGCAATTGTCGTTTTTTAATTTTATATTTTGAGTGATGTATTTAGTTTTATAGGTAAAATAAAGATAGATAGATCCGATTATTTTAAAGCGTTATTCTCAGATGAATTATTTGGTACATTTTGTGAAGCCCTTGAAAACAATTCTAATTTCTTCAATTCATTTTACGAATACTGTGATTTTGTTGTCACTTATTTTGCTCGAAAATATTGAACAATTTGAATGCAATTTTTTTCTCGAGTAATTAATAACAGCTGAAAACAATTTTCATTTTGAATATGGGGGTTTTGTTATCAGATTAGATATGTCAATGGTTTTGTTTGGAAATCAAAGATGTATTACTTATGAGTGGATTTGGTAATTTTAAACTTTTTGTGATTTACTTTTCACAATTTTTCAAACCGCTGAATGCTATTTTTATCAAGTTCATATTTTAAATGCGGTGGTTTTGTTTTCAGAAAAAGGTATGTGAATTGTTGTGTTGGGAAATCTAAGTTTCATTAATTTTATATCTTTTTCATTGAGTAATTATTGTGCACAATTTTGCCAAAAGTATTTTTCAATAATTTGTTGTTTCTATTTCAAGAAAAAAAATTGGGACGCGAAAGTATGCATTGTCTGGCGACGCTGATAAAACCCAGAAAAAAAAGGTGATGTGGCCATCATGTTACTTTCTCCGACTTGATGGTATCATAGCCATTTATATTTACGTTTTCATGGTTTATTTTCAATTGAAATCATATTTTAAATGTACATCGAGCTTTGTGTAAACTCGGATGAAACTGATGTTTAAAACGTCAAAATTATGAAAAATGGAAAAATTATACTTCAAATTCAAAAACTCAGTTTAAAGGGATTTCGAAAATTTTGTGATGTTATTCATATTTAAGAAAATATTGACAAAAAAACAAAAAAACAGTTAAGGTAAACATCCACTTCCGGTGTACGAAATTTTACCAAAAGCTTTTCAGTTCTTCGGATTATCAAATAAGACGTATGTTCAAAGTTTCATATTAATTGCTCGATTAGTTTTTGAGATACAGCGCGCACAGAAACACAGACAGACACGATTTTTTTTCCAGAAATTGTTGAAATGGCATCTAGGGACCCCAAAACGGATATTTCCGTAAAAAAATTTAAAAAAATCACGATCACAATACTTTCTCGTACTTCGTAAGGGAGAAAGTAAAAAGCCTAGCCCTGAAAATATGGTCACACGAGTTACATCACATGGGGCATTCGTATTAAAGATTACTCTTTTTTGTGGGTTGACTCATGACATATGAATAATCCTTAATATGAAAATCGCCGAATACAAGAAAACTATTGAGGTTAGGTATAGGGAACCCTAATACAATGAAAGATGATTGGATTCTACGTGAGAATACGTTACTAAATACAGGGTGTGTTATTTGAAAAAACGAAATTATCAACTTTATAAGTTGGGATTTTGCACCGCATATTTTTTATCAGCCTGTATAATTTATTACTTCAAATCATGGCTGGCGCTGTAGTTCGAACATTCAGCCAAACAATAGAAATGATTGTAATTGTTCAACGTCAATCACTGGGAAAAAAATATAACATTTCATCTGTACCATGCATTTGAACAAATCTGTAAATATTTCAAAAACGTTAAACAAGGTATAGAGAATATTGAAGTAACTCGCCTTTATTTAAAAAAACATAACTTTGAATTGGATCTTTATTATGGGACACCCTGTATGTCTGGTAATCATTTTAATTACATGCATGCAACGATCCTACGTCTATCCATTTGAAAAGAATAACACGAAATTACATGGTTTTCCATAAAATGACCGCGTTGTATGCGTTGCCCCACCCTGTAAATACTTTTCAAAACGTTTTCAAGCTTATTCACCATAATAATAACATTAACAATTTAAAGCTTTCAAATGTATTTCATATAATTTTCAAGTTAGTGCTTGTACGTAGATATAAACGTTCTTGAACCAATGTTATTTCAATAGTAGTACTATTAATAACATGCACATTTTCAATATCCGGCGTCGCATTAGCCTGGGAAGTAGTTGTTTCAATAAGTTATTTGTTTTTAGTATTTGTAAGACTTAATTTTACAGAGTTACGAACAGGTTTATATTTTTAAATTTATAAATTCAGGCTTTTCGTCTCTAATTAATTAATGCTTCTGCAACAAGTAAGGTTTTTCAATTTGTATTCTTTTAAACAAGATGGTGCCTAGACGCGCGCGCTTTTGGCGCAGTAAGACTGAATGAGAGACGAAGAGCAAACATGAAGCATAATCGGATGCAGGCCGCGGCGTGACGAAGCGCGGCAGGAAAGTGAGTGTGAGACGACGACGGTTTCGGGTGGTGGGGGCAACCGGCAGGGGGGCCAGCAGGCATACATTGATCGCGTGACGTCACCGCCCCGGTTTGGTCGCCTGCCAATGGCCAGTACACTCCGGCTGAAAACTACGCACTCGACCCGGCTGCAGGTACAGCAGGAACGAAAGCCGCGGAGGCCAGGGAATGTAAACAAAACAATTCGAAACTGCACGACTACAACCCTCCCAAATATTATTATTATTATCGGGGCTCGAGATAAAACTGTTACTAGTGAGTGCGCCTGTCGAAAGTAGTGTACTGACATCCATCAAGGCTTTCATTAACCGTTATGCTATTAATAACGCAAAACAAACGTGTTCTCCAAGATAATTCTACATTAGGGGCAGTCCACGCCCATCTGTTCATATCGGCTTCATTACTTACTTAATTAAGTGCTCTATTAATGGAAGACAAAGAGGTACTGAATGGATAGGAACGAACCGTCCTTTATGGCTTGAAAAAGTTGGCAATGATACATTATGGAAGAATTTTTAATCCTTAGTAAGCCGCATCACTCAAAAGAGCTCGCACGTATTATCAGCTTCCATAAATTGATGTTTAAAGCAGCGCCGGCTCGTGGATGTTCGGCGAGGAGGCTACGGAAGAAAATTTGATCAAAATAGGAACGAAATATTTGCTTCCTCTATAAGAGTAAGTAGTGTAGCATGAGCAGCATCTCTGTATTAGCCTCCTCTACGAGCCGCCACTGGTTTAAAGTTTGGGGACTCGGAATTATTACAGTCCGTTTTCCTAAAAACAAATTCAAAGGCACATGGTGTGACACCTTGTGACATAATATGGGGGGGGGGGATGTTAAAATTTAAGGAGAAACCTGTGACAGCATTTATGGAAGCCGCTTAACTTCATTGATTCTCTGGATAACGATCCACAATCGGGAATCAGTTTCCCTAAATAAGATGCCCCTTCAAAATGCTAATACGTAATACCCAGAGGTAGGGGGTAAACGCTACAGTTGCTGCTCACTGCTTACATGAATTTCCGACGTATATCTATAATTATAGTAGAATCAACTTTTAGTACAATAAATTGTCTTATTTTTTGCTAAAAATATCTCGTGGTACCGCTGAATTTTTTTTTAATCTAAAAAGGAAACATGTTTGTTACCAGGGGCGGCTCGTTATATAGAGCCAAGGAGCCATGACACTACCTGTAGTTTCAAGCTCAGCAAGAATTTTGAATAAATTCTTAAAACACTTTTTCGCGAGTTACTTTGATCCTAGAAGATAAATAGTTCTTTCTTCAAAACGCGCGTTGTGGGGGGGGGGTATATTGTTTAAGTCCATCGACATGTTTCACGTGCCACCACTGATGAAAATACAACAAGTTTTGAATAATTTTTGTAACGGGCAAGTCTGCTCTTGCCATAGTTTTGGCAAAATTCGTAATCTTTTGTTCTCGCTGCAAAGAAAATGCTATTTCTCATCTTAGCGCTTAAATTTCTCAAAAATTGATCAATCGATATTTCTATTTTTTCATAAAACATCAAAATACAACAAATTTTGAATAATTTTTGTAATGGGGAAACCTGCACCGGCCATAGTTTTGGCAAAATTCGTAATCTTTTGTTTTCGCTGTAAATAATGCATTTTATTAAGTTTGCGCTTAAATTTATCGAAAATTTATCAAAGAATGTTTTTATTTTTTCAAAGAACATTAAAATCCAATCAATTTTGAATTATTTTTATAACGGGCAAACCTGTATTTGCTATAGTTTTGGCAAAATTTAGAATCTTTTTTTCTAGCTGCAAAAAATGTTATTTCTCATCTTGGCGCCCAAATTTTCTCAAAAATTGATCAATTGATGTTTAAGTTTTTCATAGAATATCAAAATACGATAAGTTTTGAATAATTTTCGCAATGGGCGAGTCATAGTTTTGGAAAATTCATAATGTTTTTTATCGTTGCAAATAAATGCGTTTTATTAACTTTACGCTAAAATTTCTTGAAAACTTATTAGAATGTTTTAATTTTTTCAAAGAACATTAAAATTCAATCAATTTTGAATAATTTTTGTAACGGGCAAACCTGTATTTGCCATAGTTTTGGCAAAATTCATAATGTTTTGTTTTCGCTGCAAAAAATGTTATTTCTCATCTTAGCGCCCAAAATTTCCCAAAAAATGATGTTTCTGTTTTTCATGTAACATCAAAATACAACAAATTTTGAATAATTTTTGTAATGGGCGAGTCTGCACCTGCCATAGTTTTGGCAAAATTCGTAATCTTTTTTTATCGATGAAAATAAATGCGTTTTATTAACTTTACGCTAAAATTTCTCGAAAATTTATTAAAGAATGTTTTCATTTTTTCAAATAACATAAAAATACAAATCAAATTTCAATAATTTTTGTAACGGGCAAACCTGCACTTGCCATAGTTTTGGCAAAATTCATAATCTTTTGTTCTTGCTGCAAAAAATACAATTTCTCATCGTAGCGCTCAAATATCTTAAAAAATTGATGAATCGATGTTTCTAATTTTTCATTAACATCAAAATACAACAAATTTTGAATAATTTTTGTAATGGGCGAGTCTGCACCTGCCATAGTTTTGGAAAAATTCGTAATCTTTTCATTTCGTTGCAAAAATGTGTTTTATTAAACTCGGGCTTAAATTTCACGATTTATCAAATTATTTAAGTACATCAAAATACAACAAATTTTGAATAATTTTTGCAATGGACAAGTCTGCAGTTGTCATAGTTTTGGCAAAATTCCTAATCTTTTTTTCGTTGCAAATAAATGCGTTTTATTAACTTTACGCTAGAATTTCTGGAAAATTTATTAAATAATGTTTTCATTTTTTTCACATAACATAAAAATCCAATCAATTTTGAATAATTTTTATGATGGGCAAACCTGCACACTTGCCATGGTTTTGGCAAAATTAATAATTTTTCGTTCTCGCTGCAAAAAATACGGTTTCTCACCTTGCTCAAAATGTTCAAAAATTGATTAATCGGTGTTTTCATTTTTTCATAGAACATCAAAATACAACTAATTTTGAATAATTTTTCTAATGGACAAGTCTGCACTTGCCATAGTTTTGGCAAAATTCGTAATCTTTTATTTTCGTTCAAAAAAATGCATTTTATTAATCTCGCGCTTAAATTTCTCGAAAATGTATCAAAGAATGTTTTAATTTTTTCAAAGAACATCAAAATCCAATTAATTTTGAATAATTTTTTGTAACGGGCAAACCTGAATTTTCCATAGTTTTGGCAAAATTCATGTTTTGTTCTCGCTGCAAAAAAATCACCTTGGAGATTAAGGCATTTGTCGTACCTGTGAACGAGCTTTCCAATACCCTCTTCATAAAATGTTGCCGCCAATGAATTTAAATGTGTCTTGACGTTGTCTTGAAGCTCCTCGTTATTTTGGAAGCGGTTCCCTCTTAGCCATACCCGAAACAAAACAACAATTGCAACAATGGATGCACACAAACTCTCCAAATAAGCCAAAAAAGTTCAAACAAACCTTCAGCAACCGACAGGTTATGGCTACTGTGTTTTGGGACCCAAAAGGTGTGTTGCTTTTAGAGTTCATGTAGCCAGGGACTACGATTAATGCAGCTGATTATTGCGAAACATTACAACGTCTGCGAAGAGTCATACAAAACAAAAGAAGAGGCATGCTGACTTCTGGAGTTATTTTGATCCATGACAACGCCCGTCCCCACACGGCTGCTTGAGCAATTTTAGAGGGATATTTTCGATTACCCGGTATACAGTCCTGGCCTAGCGCCGAGTAACTTCCATGTTTCCCTGAACTAAAGAAGTGGATAGGAGGCAGCGCTTCCAAAATAACGAGAAGCTTCAAAACAACGCGAAGACATATTTAAATTTATTGGCGGCAACATTTTATGAAGGGGGTATTGGAAAGCTTGTTCACAGGTACGACAAATACCTCAATCTCCAAGGTGATTATGTTGATAAATAACCATAAGTGTACATAACTTTTGGTATAAAAATCATTGTTTTATATACACTAGTCTTTTTATTATGGCCCATCAGAGGTTGAAAAAAAACGACCTTCGTATTTTACGAGAAGTTTGGTTCTCAAGGTCATGAACTTGACCTTGATCTTGCGTGAAAGGTTGGCAATCTAAAAATCTGGGGGAGTTTTCTTGCGGATAATTCAAATCTGGGAGAATTCAGTGGCGGGAAATTCAAATCTAGGGGAATTTAGTGGGAAGGAATTCAAATCTAGAAGAATTTAAACTGAACATGGTTGCCAACCTAAAAATCTGGGGGATTAAAATCTGGGAAATTTAATGGCGGGGAAATCAAATCTGGGGAATTTAAACTTAAAATCGTTTCTAACTGTTAAAATCTAAGGAATTTAAATCTGAGAGAATTTAGTGGTGGGAAATTTGAGTCTGGGAGAATTTTCTGGCAGGAAATTCAAATCTGGGGAAATTTAGTGGCGAGAGATTAAAATCTGGAGGTATCCAGTCGGGGGAATTCAAATCTGAGGAATTTAGTGGAGAAGAATTCAAATATGAGGAATTTAGTAGCGGGAAATTCAAATCTGGGGGAATTTAGTGGCTGAAAAATCAAATCTGGGCAAATTTGGCCTCAAAATAGCTGCTAACCTAAAAATCTAGGGAATATAGTGGCGGGGGATTCAAATCTGGGCAATTTAGTGGTGGGGAATTCAAATATGGGAAATTTGAACTCAAAATGGCTGGCAACTGTTGAAATCTGAGGAAGGCGGAGAAATTTAAATGGCAGCAGCAGTTGTACAGTGTTGCCAAAAAGGCATCCGGAAACGTCAACTCCGCAGATAGTTGGGTGGCGGAGGAATTCAAAAAATTGGGAACTAAATTGAATCCTAAAGTTTTACGGGTATATCAACCACCGCTTCAAGTACCAACAACCAGGTTTCACCCCAAAACAGCAATGCTGCAAGATATTGAATTATGCAACGTGACTCAGGTGCGAGTTAACATCAGAACAGCAACGCTGCAAGATATCGAATTACGCAAACGTGCGTTTATTTTAATTACATGATTGAATTTCTGTTACGTGATTCAATTTCTGAGACCACCACCACCACTAAATTCGACCAGATTTTTAGGTTGGCACCTATTTTAAGTTTAGATTTCCCCAGATTTGAATTTCACTCCACTAAAGCCCGGTTTCTCCAACGAATCTTAAAATACGTCTGTCTCACTTAAGTATATCTTATTTTTAAGTAGTTCTTAACTTTTTGTTCTGTTGCACCAAACAAATTTATACGTATCTTAGGTAAGATTTCATTACACGTGGCAACGATGTATTTTCGCGTAAACTTGACAAGCCGTTCTCAGTCAAATTCATTTCTAACCATTTTTTGTCGAGTTTAGAATAGTTTGATAAGAAAGAAGACCGAAATTTATTAGTGTAGTTGATATCGGTCCACAAAATTGTGGAAAATAAAACAACAAATGCTGCCACAAACAAAGAGAAGTAAGAAGCATGGGATTCCATAATCCATGCATAAACACGTGCAGAGAGAAACATGAAGCATGGAATAAGAAAGTGTTCCAGAAAGTAAAAGAGAACTGTCTAAGACTGGTAGAGGTATTAATGAATGAGAAATCAGTGGTTGAGTTGTCGAATCCTTTGGACAGTAATGGGGATTATCTGCAATTTCTACAGCATCTACATCAAATGCAAATGCATCCATCACTACTAATAAACTATTAGCCATTTCAATGCATACTTCCAATAACAGACAGACGTTGTTGAAAATTGCTAATTTTATACGTTAAAATCCGAATCTTAAGATGCCATTTTTGGCGTCTTATAATGTAAGACCTTCTTACAACTAAGATCTGATTTATGGTTGATGCAACACTTTAAGAACGTTTAATTTTTAAGATAGGTTTTATCCACTTAAGATTCGTTGGAGAAATCGGGTGTAAATTCCAAAGATTTGAATTGCCCGCCACTAAATTCCCCAGATTTGAATTTACCACTACTATTTATTCACCGAAATTTTATAGGTTGGCATTTTTTTTACGCAAGTTCAAGGTCATGACCTTGAGAATGACCTTGGGAATGACCTTGGGAATGACCATGCGCAATGAATGGCTTCAAATCGGCTGTATCAATCTACTACTGTCGTAATGAGTTTTTTCTCTTATTTGAAGATTTTAATTTCTTTCTCATTTCTTGTTTTTTTTTCTTTTCTAACACCTCTTTTTGTTTTTTGCTGCTTTTGAAGCCTAGCGGTCTACCTTTTAGACAATATTTTCTTTCCTTTTTCCTTCTTTCCGACTCGGCCTTTTACACCCGCAAAACTTTCGCTTATGTTCTGAAGATTAGAGTGTGGGATACGGCCCACCCACTGCCCTTCATTTCTACTTAAACCTAACATAGAAAACACTGTTTGATAAATCTAATTGCTTAGTCAGATCACGAGATATGTGGTAATTTCAAAAGCGTACAGAAACAGCATTTCTGGGAAAAATTTAAATAAAAAAGCGGGTGATGGGTGGGCCCTGTCGCATCCTCCAACCTTTTGAATAATCCCCAGAGTTTCCCTAAATGAAAACATTTGTGAAAGGATCAGAAAACCGTCAGATTACTTTCTTATCAATTAATTTAAACTAGTAAAACACTCGCTTCTGTTCTAAGGTGGGAGGGTCACATAGGTCCCATCCACCGCCCTTCATTTCCACTTAAACGTAACCTATTGTTTGATGAAACTATTTTCTTTGCAGATCTCGATTGATGTAATAATTTCAAAAGCATAAAGAAATAGCTTTTGTGGGAAAAATTAAAATTAAACAGAGGGTGGTGGGTGATTCTACCCTCCAACCCTTTACGGACACCCTAAAGTTTCTATAAATAAAATCGTTTGTCAGGACAAGAAATTCCAGCTACTGAAAAAGACAACAATAGCAATTTTAACTGCCAAAATTGACAATTTTCAACCGCCAAAATGACAATTTTCCAGATACTAAAAAAACAATTTTCAAGTGTTAAAAATGACTATTTTAACAGAAATAACAATTTTCAACTACGAAAAATGATAATTTTCAACTGTCAATAATGGCAATTATCAACTGTCAAAATTGAAAATTTTCACATTCCAAAAATGACTCTATACAACTGCCAACAACAATGTTTACTGCCAAAAATGACAATTTTCAACTGTCCAAAATTACATTTTTTGACCAAAAAAGAAACAATTTTCAACTCCCAAAATTGATAATTTCCAACTGAGAAAAGTGACAATTTTCCTGTGCCATAAGACCATTTTACCTGCCAAAATTTACAATTTCTAAGTGCCAAAAATTACATTTTTCCAACAGTGAAAAATGACGATTTTGAACAATCAAAATTGACTATTTTAATTGACTTGGCTAAAGCTGAAAATGAAGAATGCGATAGACCAATAAAAATTCTATTCTATTCAAGTGCTAAAAATGACAATTTCAAGTCTCGAGAATGGTCATTCTCAACTGCCAAAAATGATTATTTTTAAGTGTAAAAAATGACAATTTTTAGTTTAAAAAATGATAATATTCATCTGCCAATAACAGGCATTATCAAAATGGCAATTTTTAACTGGCGAAAAAAAAATTTCAAGTGTCAAGTGACCATTTTAACTGACAAAAATGAAAATTTCTAACTGCGATAAATAACAATTTTCAACTTCCAATTATGACAATTTTCAGCAGTCAAAAATTTAAAAAAATATATTCCGCAAAATGGCAATTTTTCATCTGCCAAAAATGAGAATATTCAACATCTGAAAATAACAATTTTTACTGCCTAAAATGGCAACTGTCTAAAATTCCCAAGAGACAATTTTCAACTGTCAAAGTTGTCATTTTTGGCAGTTCAAAGGTATTTTCAAGAGTCAAAAATAATACTTTTGAACTACCAAAAATGACAATATTTACTGCCTAAAATGACAATTTTCAAATGATCAAAATTGCCAAAAAAGACAATTTTCAACTGTCCAAAAACGATTATTGTCACATGAAAGAATGACCATTTTTAAATTACTTTTTCAACCAAAAAAGGAACAATTTTTAATTCCCAAAAAAAGATAATTATCAAGTGAAGAGTGACCATTTTCTAGCGCCAAAAGACCATTTCATCTGCCTAAAATGACAATTTTCAACTGTCCAAAATTGCAAGAAAAACAATTTTGTTCAACCAAAAGAGAAACAATTTTGAACTTCCAAAAACGATAATTTACACTTGCAAAATCCTCGCTTAGGTTCTAAAGAGGGTGGGATAGAGCCCACCCACCTTTCGTTTCTACCTAGAAAATACTTTTTGATTAAACCAATTTCTTAGTCTGTACTTATGTATGTATTCAAATCAATTTCTTTTGGTGTCACGAGAAATTCTGGTGAAGCTTTATATTTCAATAATGTTTCGCCTTCGTTAGTTTCTCAACAAAAATCTTTGTAATCTGCTGTTATAACAGGTAATTTTTCTATATCAAAGACGTCCGTTTGCGTTTCAGTAAGATCTTTCCGGAGTTTTTTTTTCTAGGATATTTTGGCCATCAATCATTGTTACAGATTGATTTTCAAGTATATTTACTTCTTAGTTTAACTAACCCTCGTGTCGCTTAGATTCTGGTTGTAAAAGTTTATTACAAATTTTTCTTCACCAGGTTGATATAGTTATTTTGATTTAAATTGGCATTCATGGATTCAAGAATTTTACAAAACTACGACGTTGTAATATTCGATATGATTCTGTATACAAATAAATTATTATTATTATATGTAGATTAGGGCCCACCCACCCCTTTCGTTTTACCTTAAGCCATAAGTCTTTGTTTAGGGTAATTTAAATTGTATTCTTAATTGTTTAGAATTAAATTAATAAGAACTACCGTTCAAGCCAATTCTAGAATAGTGTGAAAATAGTTATATTCAATTAGCTAAATCCCAGACAGAATTTCAACAAAATGTGAACTGACAAATTGTAGTATCGACCGTAAGTTTCTTTACCCATAAATTTGTTTGTGTTTGCAATGAATTTCTCTATAATTAAAGTGAATTGTTTTGTTTGTGTTTTAATATTAACAAAACAATGGCTTAGATGTGACAATACTAATTTTCTTAAGTGATCATTTTGTTATGAATAATGTAGACATGCATATTTAAATACGTTAATCTACATAATATCTACACAAATGTATTTGATGTGTGTACAAGATTGTCAATTCCACGTGCTCGTTAGTTTAAAGTATGATTTGTTTAATTAATAATCAATACCATTAACAAAAAGGCGAATAATATTGATAATAATAGTAACACGATAAAATATGTTATTCCGAGATTCGCTTTGCGGCATTTCATCTTGAATATAAACACTAACGATGAACAACAGAAAACTTTCTTTCAGATGTACAGATATAATGTTTACCTCGACTAAGTATTAGTAGCACAATTATCCGAACGGTTATAACTAAAGTTCAAATGAAACGACAAGATGTCTTAAATGCCTAAATTCAATATTTTACACATAAATGACTTTTGACTTTTTCGTAAAAAGTATGAGAATTTTTGAAAAAAATTTCACCATCAAAATTCTTTCCCGTACTCATAACGGAGAAAGTAAAAATTACAAAATCTCTATGTAAATGTTGAAGATAATAAAGCATTGCATATTAAAATAACTGTAGTTATCAGGTATAATTAAAACAAATGTCACTTTCAATATTTATTTCTAGATAATTTCATCACCTAATAGTAATTTACGATACAAGTAACGTTATGAAGGTTTTTTACATTACGAGAGAAAAGTTTTTAAATTCTCGAGTAATGTAATAGTATATTACCTAACTAGAGTTGTAAGTAGCAAATTACGCGCAAGTGAAAGATATATTATGAATTTCACGAGCGCGTAATTGCGTTACAACTCGCGTTATATACTTTGCTTTACCTTCGACCTTACATTTAATCGCTTAAACTAAAGACACATTGATACTGAATCTTGTCAAGGTGACGTTTAAATGTGTATTAAATTAGCCGGTAATGGCAATGTAGGAGGACTACCAACTAAACAAACGAATTACCGTACGAACAATTTTCCATCGAATAATATATTGTCCAATACATTGATTGAACAAATTTAAGGATACGGATCGTTGTACTCACTCTGAAGTCTTAATCTACTAAGATATCATTGCGATGGAAGTACCAATAAGGCATGGCGTGAAGTTTATTGTGTTGGTTAATGTTTTAACCAATAAGTTATAATCTGAGGTTTAAATGTCACTGTCACTACTCATATTTAAAGACGAACCGACGAATGCAGAGGGACTCGGCGGGCGTTCATTGTAATTGGCTAATAAGTATATAATATAGCGAGGTACATAAGTGGTAATAGTACATGTTACACATTTATGTACAACATTTAACATTTATATATGATCTATATATTCGTAATGGGTCGCTTACGACTGGTGAAAACAGTTCGGTAATCCATCAATTACAAAGTGGGAGTAGGTAAAAGCAAATAACGTTACGTGTATCGTAACACGGTTTGTTTTATTCTATTTCTATTTTTTTTAATTGAAACAAGTGTTTAATGAAAACCGTCAAAAAGCGAAATCATGTTTGTTTGCCAATATCTCCATAGTAACGAGTTGCGTTAAGATACATATAACAACCAGTGGCGGCTCGTGGAACATTTTGATTGATGGTAGAGTCACTTAGCATATAATATACTTTTTGAGAAAAAAAAAACAATTATTGTTGCAAAATTATTCAGTAAATTAAATAAAGAGAAAAGTAGCCTTCAAATATAAAATCAAGCAGTTCGTAATTCTACAAAAATTAAGTCCTACAAAGGCTAACAAACAAATAACTTATTGAAACATGTTTAGTGTTATCTGTATCTATTCGATGGACTTTTCTGGAAGAATTTGACTTTGGTCGCCTTTTTTTTGGCGCAAAAAAATATAAAAACAATTGCCATCGACTTGAAACTTTCCAAAACAACTGACAACACATGTGATTCTACATTTCCGTAAAAATTTGAAATGGATTGTTTCTAAATTTTAGAATATTTCAATGTGAACGCAGATAAAATTAAAAAAAAATTGCAACAAATTCGTCGACGCGAAAAAAATATAAAAACAATTGCCTTTGACTTGAAACTTTCCAAAACAACTAACAACACATGTGATTCTACATTTCCGTAAAAATTTGAAATGGATTGTTTCTAAATTTTAGAACATTTCAATGTGAACGCAGATAAAATTTGGAAAAAAAATGCAATAAATTCATCGACGCGAAAAAAACATACAAACAATTGCCATCCACTTGAAACTTTCCAAAACAACTGTCAACACATGTGATTCTAGATTTCCATAAAAATTAGAATATTTCAATGTGAACGGAGATGAAATTAAAAAAAAAATGCAGTAAATTCGTCAACGCGAAAAAAATATAAAAACAATTGCCTTCGACTTGAAACTTTCCAAAACAACTGACAACACATGTGATTCTACATTTCCGTAAAAATTAGAAATGGATTGTTTCTAAATTTTAGAATATTTCAATTCGAACGCAGATAAAATTTAGAAAAAAATTGTAATAAATTCGTCGACGCGAAAAAAAACATAAAAACAATTGCCATCCACTTGAAACTTTATAAAATCACTCAATATTAATTTAAGAGTGATTTCGTGGAAAACTAAAGATTCCGTCGATTGCTTTGCGATTTTTCGTGTAAATTTATAAAAATTATAATCATTTTTTGTTGACGCGAAAAAAAATATAAAAACTATAAAATACTTGAAACTTTCTAAATTTACTTAAAATATAATAATCTTAATAATCTTCCAAAAACTCAAAAAACTCTATCACAGGTTTTCGAAATTACCGACCGAGAACAGCGCTTCAGATTTTTTTTTAATTTGCACGAGTGAAAAAAAATTATAAAAACAACTGTAACACGCTTGAAATTTTCCAAATTTACTCAAAATACACTAATCTTAAGAATCCTCCAAAAAACTCAAAAATCCCCATCACAGGTTTTCAAGAATTTAAGTTTCACTTCTTCCGAATGAAAACAAAAATATGAAAACAAGTTCAACACACTTGAAACTCTCAAAATTTACTCAAAATACATTAATCATAATAAGCCTCTTAAGATTTTTTAAGTTTCACTTCTTCGGAGTGAAAAAAAAATACAAAAACAACTGTAACACATTTGAAACTTTTCAAATTTACTAAAAATACATTGATCTTAATAAACCTCCAAAAAACTCAAAATACCCCATCACTGGTTTTCAAGATAACAACACAAAACACAATTCTGGAAGAATTTTTCAAATCTGCTAATTTGTTCAAGAGATATATTCTCAAATAAAATGCATTGCCTTGTTTTCATGTCTCATGAAACTTTCGCAGGCATCGTTTTAACATTTAAAATGACTAATCATTGTTTTTAGATTTAAAAAAAATCTAGTTTCGTTTGAAATTAGAGGTAGTGCCATGGCTCATTGGCTCTACATAATGAGCCGCCCCTGATAACAACACTAGTGTTGTTAAGAATTTCTTAACAACACTTGTTAAAGGTACCTTAACGTTACTTGTTGCTAAGGAGTTATTGAAATGGTAACATTATAGGATAAAATAAATATATTTAACAATGCATTACATGTTTCGTTTTTTAAAGTTCCTTCATCCTTAAAAGTTTTAATTTATACTTGAATTCAGGGAATCCTTTTCAATCGTCGTTTTTTTTTTACTTTCTACTTTTAACCTACTTGTTAGCTGTTAAATTTATTTAATATTTACTTGGATTAACCCCACATATTTCGATACATTCTGAAAATTGTGCAACCTTTTCGTGATAGAAAATTGTTTGGTCGCGTGGACTCTTTTAAAAATACCGCGAGGTGTAGTTACAGCATGCATACCTTCCATTATCATCGAAATCAGTGTTACGCACGAGTACAGATGAAAACGAGGTAGTTGAACACGTTTCGAACACACATGCAACAGCTGATGACGAGCCGGAGAGAGCAGAATAGCAGAACATCAGCCCGGAAGGTGCAATTTGCTTTCCAAACGTAGGCGAATTGCGATTTGCTCACGAGAACGCCTTCTGCAGTGATGCTTGATAAACATTAACTAATTGTAGTTACCAATATCAAACACAAATAATTGTGATTTTCAATAAGTAGTAACGGCCGTATTGTAAATTCCACTAGTGGCATGACTTCTGTGATCTGTCACAATTTTTGATTGTCACTTTGGGTCTATAATTATGAAATGATAATAGTTACATCAAATATACATTAAAAATAATTGTAGAGAATGCTGAAATGAACAACGAATAAACAATATTCTTTGCGAACTAGCCATGGGCTTTAAATTGAAATTGTTCTTTCTGATGGGTGAGGCCAGTTTACAGTGACGTGTCGAAAATACGAATCATACGAGTGTTTTCTCCAGAAGATTTTTTTTTATTTTAAAAGCAATTTTTGAGCAAAAGCAAGAAGGTTCGTTTTCCAATTTTTTTTTTCATTTTTGGTTTATAATTATGAAACGATAATAGTTACAGCAAATTTATGTTAATAATAATTGTAGAGAATGCCAAAATAAATAACTTATAAAGAATAAGTTTTTTTCTAAATTTCTTTAGTTTTTGAGTAAACTGAGTTTATGAATTTGAAGTATAATTTTTCCATCTTTCATAATTTAGACGTTTTAAACGTCAGTTTCATCCAAGTCTACAAAACGCTCGATGTACATTTAAAATATGATTTAAATTGAAAATAAACCATGAAAGCGTAAAAATAAATGATACCATCAAGTAACATGATAGCCACATCACCATTTTTTGCATTTACAAAAACCCGAAAAAAGAATAAAATGAAAATGATCATTTTCACGAAAATAATGGTTGCCATGAAATTAAAAAAAGATGCGCTGTTGTATGTTGGCTTCTGTCAAATTGATACTTCATAACTGTTTACAAGTTTTTTCGTTAAAAATGTATTGTATTCAAGAAAAAGTGTAAATTGTAAAGTGGTAGCAGTTTTCGTGAAGTAGGGGATATGTTCTGCATGGATTCATGCTATTATTTCTATTTTCATTCATAAAAACGAAACAGGTCAACTGCGCACCATTGCAGTTTAAATTCTAAGAAATTGATTTTTTTCTAAAATGTTCTAACAAACTTACTATTTTGACTAACCGAAATTTTAAGAGTGCAATCGATTTCTCTCATTCTGATAAAATATCATTTTACTTTTATGGGCCTAGGGCAGAGTAGGGGAACCTTTTTACCATTAGAGGTCACCACATCTAAAGTAGGCAGTAATAAAGGAGGCCGCTTAAGTTGTTTTACAATGCGACTTTTGTGAAATTATTATAGTTTTTGTATAATTTTATCAATTTATTGCTTTATACAGGGTGAGTTTTTTTCGAGGTTTAGTATGGGGATCTTGGAAACTATATATAAGAGATAGAGATACGGTTGAATGGTCAAAGACGTGCAGTTTTACGAGCTGAATAAAATGACACAAAGTTTCAAAAAAGGCAAATGATATTTTTTTAAATGTAAAAAGTGCCGATTTTTTAAAGCGATTTTGCTTGATTGCTATATGAGATAGAAAAAAAACTATAAAGGGCAAAGTTTTAGATCATTTTACACTAAATAATAAAATTGTATCATAATTTATCTATCGATATTAGTTTCCGGGATATACCACAAACTTAAATTTTTTAAAATTTAAATCATAGTTGGCTATGGCTTCATTAGAACAACAGTTTTGTTTGTCTTTAAACTGATACAGCACTTGACATACTTATTTATAAAAATAAATGAGTTATTATAAATTTTGTACACTATTAAAAAAAAATAATGGTTAGCTATGAAACAATGACAATAAAAAAATAATTTCAATTGTTTGCAACACCTTCATTTTCATTATTTTTGGTAAATAAGTTAATAAGTCTTTTATTGTATTAGTGTTTTTCTAAGTGTTTCTCAAAGTTATAACGAAATAATAAAGAAATATAATGAAGAAAAGCGTTACATGTTTGTTTGTTATATTTATTTTAATAAAAATGTCACACTTGCCGCAGAAAAGTGTAATATGTGATATTTCGACCGTTGTTCGTCGCCTTTACCAACATATAGAAGACTTTATCAAAATTCAAAATCAGGTAGAATATTCATATATTCAGGCTATTTTTCGTCTTTCGGATCAAAATTTTTTAAATGTCAATGATTTTTTTCATTTTCTTCAAGATATCTTTGAAGACATGCTCAATGATTTAAGTTTATCATCTAGGGCTAAATTAAGATGGTTTTAACATGATGAAGCTCCTCCTCATATGTTGGCTGGGTAGGATGAAATGTACAAATCCCGTGGCCACCTAGATCATCCGATCTGAATGTTTTAGACTTTTTCTCATGAGGTTATGTGAAAAATAAAATATATCGAAAGACGTGTGCATTGTCCATTGATAGAAGATTAATGTACAGATTCTATGTATCTTGTCCTATAATGTTAATGATGGACTTTTTGAACATATCTTGTGATATTTACAATTATGTTATATTATTTAATATTATTACACGTTTAGAATTAATATACTTTATTAAGTGTTTTGATGAAGTCTATTAAAAATAATAATTACAATATTTTTCTTTAATTCCAATGCCAAATAAATTAATTGAAAAAAATACAATTATGAAATAAATGGTTGTAAACAACTGCAATTGTTTTATTATTATAATTGTTTCATGGCTAACTATTATTTTTTTAATAAAATTTAAAAAAATTGTAATTACACAGTTATTTTTATAAATATGTATGTCAAGTGCTATATCCGATTCAAGAAAAAGAAAGTGTCTTTCCAATGAAGCCATAGCCAACTATGGTTTCCATTTAAAAAAAAACATGTAAGTTTGTGTTATATCTCAGAAACTAATATCGATGGTAACATTCTTATAACATTTTATTAGTTACCTGATTGAGGTTGGCGGCACTTACTTCGTGATACATTTTTAATAAAACACGCTTTTACTTAGTTAATATCACACTGTTTATTTATTAGTGACTGCAGTTTCGATCAAACAATGATCATTATCAAACTATAAGTAACGTAAATACAGATTAATATCTTATTTATACCGCGTTGAACAGAGGCGAGAACATTAGGTTGGTTTGTTCGTTAATTATGGGGCTGTCCGGATTATCCTTGTGTTTATGAATCGAGGGATTCGAGCACGCCCATTTGAATCCCCTTGTCCACGAAAAGTAGAATTTTTAGTACATCTTCGTCAAAACTATGCCGGTTTTCAATAAGATGGTTAGCGAAACTAGAATCTTCTTTATTTAAACGAAACGATGTTAAGTGTACCTTTAACCTAACTTTAAAACTACGACCGGTTTGCCCTATGTACACTGAGGAGCAATCTATACAGTTTAACTTATAAATACCTGATTTGTTGATTTTATCTATGGGAGTTTTTGAATTAAAAATAGTGTTACATAATTTATTGTATGGTTTTAAAGCTACATTAATGCCTAGTTTGTTTAGGATATTGCGTATTTTAAGACTAATATCTCCAAAATATGTAAATGATTTCAAAAATGTTGTTTCAGAAATGTGAGTTGCGTACAAAATGTTTTTAATATTTTTGTTTTGGTGAATTTTTATTAGGGTGTCAATTTTATTTTATTATTTAGTCTAAAATTATCTAAAACTTTGCCCTTTACAGTTTTTTTTTCTCTTATAACAATCGAAAAAATCTGTATAAAAAATCAGCACTTTTTATTTTTTTTTAAATATCTAGTTACTGTTGCATGGCACGCGGGCGGCGATGAGGGGGGCGGCGAAACCGGCGAAGCCCGCGAAACGTTAGACAAAGCTGGGGAATTTGTTTCCTATGTAAATTATTTGGAAAAGAAAATATTAAAATTATAACTACGGGTTTTAAAGACTGGCGCCATTGTAAAAATCCGTTTAAATAAAAATTAAACCATAGACAAAGAGCAACAAAAACAATTTGAATTAGAAAATAAACGATGGAACGCTATTGTAGAAAGAATGATTGCTATTGTGCACTTTTTAGCAGGTCAAAGTTTTGCTTTTAGAGGAAGTAGTTACAATCTGTATAAGAGAAATAACGGTTTTTTTTAAATTCTGTAGAAACGATGAACCCTTTAAATAAAATTGAAAAATCTAAAGAGAAGTCGATTCGTATGCCACATTATTTAGGCCAATATATTCAAAATGAGATAACTCTTTTGCCTGATATCTTAAAAAAAGGAAATTATAACGCTAGTAAGACTTTCAAAATTAAATTAAAGATTCCACCAGAGAAGGGTTATATGATTTTTTTATTTGACAAATTGCTTCCTATTTTGTCACTAGATGTACAAAATATTAGAGGGCAAGGGTACAATAACGGGCCAAATAAATTTATTGCTAACGAAATAGTCGAAGTATTATCACATATATTTAACACATGTATACAAAGTGGAGTCTTTCCATGGCAGCTCAAAATTTCAAGCGTTACACCAGTTCACAAAAAGGGTAATCTGCTTGCTTTCTCAATCACAAAATGATTAATTATTCAAAATTGTTGCATGTCTTTAGTCCAATTATGTTTTAACTTCTATAGTTTTTAAGTTTCTAGATATCCATTCAATTTTAATCAAACTTTTCTAGATATAAGTTGTACAAATACATACAATTAATTAAATAATGCATCATCCTGAAAAATTGATCATTAAACAGACCTCACAACGTAGCTGTAGGATATTATATTATATTTGTATTTTCTTTTTTAATTACCTTATTTTGTAAGAATTGTGTGAACGTATTGTGTTCTATTATATTTCACGATATTATACCAAATATGGTGATGTGCAAATAAACGAATTATTATTATTATTATTAAATATGCGCCGCAAAAGTATTGGCTTACAAAAACGTTTCTCAGATACCAACCTAGGAGCAATGCTTGTACCGTATGACACATTATTTCAATTTAGAGATGCTGCCAATTCAAGCGGTGAAATTTCAAAATTACTCAAATATCTGACAAAAGACGCAGAAGTTACAACATATTTTTGGTAATACTTTTACTTAAAAAAATCAATATTATCAGCAAAATGCTGGAAAAATCCGATATCGACTTGGCAGAGTCGTGAGTGACAAATTAAAAAAAAAATACTTTCCAAAAGGAACGGACAAAATTTCGACAATTTAATTAATGATACGTCCGATTTTACGCAGAAAAATGGGGTTGAAGTTGCATACCCAGAAGTTCGTATAAGATAAAAACAGCGGATGTACGATTATCATGCGATGAAAGTGTTTTGGATGCTGGGGAAAAATGTAGAATTCACTTTTATTTTGAAATTTTGGATATCGCAATTAATTCGATATCTGAACGTAAAAACTGTTAGAAAATTTCTACTCGTTGTTTAAATGTTTGCTAGTATTTCATTCTGCAAAGCCCGAATATCTAAGAAAATATTGTATAAATTTAGATATTAAATTACAAGTAAATGAAAACGCAAAATTGATGAAAGATTTAGATGGAATGGAACTCCTAAATGAATTGTTATCAACTATTTCCTAATCAAACCCAATTAAAGCTTATTCTTTTCCAAATTTCTGTTTTAGTCGAGAATATACTTAGTTCCTTCTTTTTCCAATTTCAGTATTAGTCTACGAATATTTTTACCAATAACCGGCGGAAGGAGTTTTTCTAAATTAAAATTAATTAAAAATTACTTACGGTCAACTTTATCACAAGGGCGATGTGCTAATTTAGCCCTAATTTCTATGAAAATGAGAGCGGTGAAACATTAGTTATTTCATGTACTAAAATATTTGAATAATAGTATATTACGTACCGAGTCGGGATAAACATCATTACAGCCGAGGGCATAGATTGCAAACCGAGGCGCGAAGCGCCAAGGTTTGCAATTGCGCGAGGCTGGAATTGTGTTCCCGCGAGGTATGTATACTATTTTATTCACAATCACGAAATGTAATGATAAAAGTAAAATTGTTTGATTTTGGTACACATATTTATTTCAATGTCGGACATATTTAATTCGTAAAAAAATTGACGTATGGGTGTCACTTAAACCTCAGTACCACACTTTTTATAATTGTGGTAAGTAGTGTATTACATAATACAGCTAGATTACGTGGAGAACCCGAGCCACCAGCAGATAATGATGTAATTCAATACGACTTACGGCAATTGACATAAAATGGGGTAAACGTGCATTTCACGTAACGGACAAAAGTAAACGCAACAACTTCCGGGAACCAAAAGTTAAATGATTCGCATGTTGACATAACTAATAACTAATTTCGGGTAACGGGAACGAGAAGCTTGCTATATTTTCGCCTCCGTTCCCGTCCTCGTTACTGTCCGCGGGTTGTTGTGAAGGCGCATTTATTATGAGGTTACGGTTTTGACACTTGATGGGTTGTTGGGATGTTGCCAACCTGAGATATGCATAACTCCGTTTCGTGTAAGAGCACAAATCATTAATATCCACTTATAAATAAGAAGTACTTAATGAAGAGGATGGTTGCGACCGGTATGACGTGGTAATCCATAATTAAACAGAATTGTAAAATTCACTTCAGAGTAGATTCGTTGGAGAACCGAGCGCATGATTGATGTCAATTTGACGTTTATATAAACTGACAATTGACTGTTTCTGTATTTCGAAATAGAGGTTCGCAAAATGTTTCTGTACCTCGAAATAGACGTTAGTAATAGAATATTACCCATCTCGAAGAGGGAATCGCTAATATCCCAACTTTTTCGAGGTTAAAAATATGTATATTATTATAGTGATTGTGAATAAACACGTTTGTTGATTATACTCCAACATACACTGGTAGAAAAAAATGAAACACTTGAAATTCGTGAAATTTCGACCATTTTCAAACCGCCATAACTCGGCGCATTTTCAATCGATTTTGATAAATCTTTGAGGGCGAAAAACTTTGAAGTGTCTTCTTTAAAGTCATGCATGCGAACTTAAGCGTTACCCCTTCAGCCCCTCTCTGGCGCCAATGTGAAACAAAAAAGTTTTTTCTGGAAACAATGTCCAACTTTGACGATGTCTACGGAGTTGGAAAAATTCTGTCGACTCGATCCACCATAAAGGTATTAAAATTTGATCAATTCCCTATGCAGGACTCAAAGAACGAAGTTCCTACGATGATTTGGCACCACGTTATGGGTGTTTGAAAAAAAGTGCATTTTGGGGTTTTTCGCAGTGACTTTTCAACCAAATTTGATGATTCTTTCGGGGAAAAATCCCATTTTGGCTCTACTTTAAGGGGGTAAACTCAGATTGGAATGATCCCCGAACCCTTCAATTACCTGCACAGTACTCAAATAACGAAGTTCCTACGACGATTTGGCACAAAGTTATGGGTGTTTGAAAAAAGCGAATTTTGCCAAAGTAGGACGTTTTTTGTCTAGAAACGTGTTTTTTTTTTTGTTCGGGGGTTAAAGGGTTCAGAAAGGGATCATTACAATCTGAGTTCGCCCTCTTAAAGTAGAGCCGAAATGGGATTATTTCCCGAAAGAATCATCAAATTTGTTTGAAAAGTCACTGAGTTATGTGCGAAAAACGTCAAAATGCACTTTTTCTCAAACACCCATAACTTGGTGCCAAATCGTCGTAGGAACTTCGTTGTTTAAGTCCTGCATACGGAATTGATCAAATCTTAATGCCTTTATGGTTGATCGAGTCAAAAAATGTTTCCAAGTCCGTATATATCGTCAAAGTTGGACATTGATTCCTGAAAAAACATTTTTTTTTTCATAGGAGTGCTAGAGGGGGGCAGAAGGGGTTACGCTTAAATTCGCATGTATGACTTTAAAGAAGACACTTCAAAGTTTTTCGCTCTCAAAGATTCATCAAAATCGATTAAAAATACACCGAGTTATGGCGGTTTGAAAATGGTCGAAATTTCACGAATATCAAGTGTTTCATTTTTTTCCTTCAGTTAATTTTTCTGCTTTGAAAACGTACAAAAACATTACAGAGGATTTTTAAATTTTTCGAATTGAAAAATCCATCCCAAGAAATGTACTTGAGGGGGCGGCCAACTCAACATTTGCACGCGAGCGGCCAAGGATCTAGGATCGGCCCTGGGTGTGGGTTAAAACAACGACCTACAATGACGCATAAAGATCGTTTACACAGCCGAAAATGTAATGCCAGTGTTATGTCAATTTAAACCAGAGTTATATTTAATACCACTTTTGTGAAATCCACTGTAAGTCATTTATCTTAAGAATTTCTGTTTCATTACTTATTTATATCTATTTGATGAGTAGAAGACATGGCTTGCAAATTTTTTCAAAACCAAACATCCGATCAATAGTTAACTCTAGAGAACTAAAAACAATTATAGTCCAAATTTGGGTTTTTCATCTTATTTACATTTATTTCAGGACAACAAATCTTTGTTAGAAAAATTTTCAATCTAATCATCCATTCAATAGTTAACCCTAGAGACCGAAAAACAGTTGAAGTTAAAATTTCTGTCTTTCACGTTATTTATATCTATTTGATGAGCAGAACAACTTGCTTGCAGAATTTTCCAAATCCAAACATCTGAACGATAGTTAACTTTAGAGAACCAAACACAATTGAAGTTCTGTTTTTATCTAATTTGCAAATTTGCATATATTTCATGAGATCGGCACATTGCTCGCAAAATTTTCTAATTCTTGCTTGTCCAATCAATAGGTAACTAAAAACAATTGAAACAATTGAAGTTAAAATAACTGTTTTTCGCCTTATTTATAACTATTTGATGAGCAGAACACTTTGCTTGCAAAATTTTCCAAATCCAAACATCATATCAATAGTGAATGTTATTTTGCACCTCATCTAGATTATTTCATAAGTAACAAATTTCAAAACATTTTTCTAATTCTCAGCCCATAAAAGACGGAAAATTAGAGAAAGCGCAATTAAATTTGTTACAAATGAAATAACCTGCTGATTTATTTTATCTTATTTTAGAAGTATGTAAATATCAATGAAAACTTGTTCATATAGATAAAACACTAATAACTGTAAATTTTGAGCCAAATCGAACATCGGGTAACCGAGTCCAACCCCTCTAAAATTTGAAAAAATCGTTTTTTTTTGCATTTTGGTCCACTATAATATTAAACGGTCTACCCTAAAGGCCAAATTATATATTATGTCGATAGAAAACGTTCATACGAATCAAAAAATGGTGATGTGGCCATCATATTACTTTCTCCGACTTGGTAGTATCATTTATATTTACGCTTTCATGGTTTATTTTTAATTCAAATCATGTTTTAAATTTACATACAGCGTTGTAGAATCGGATGACACTGACATTTAAAACGTCAATTTTATGAAAGATGAAAATGACAAATTATATTTTAAATTCTAATAGTGAGTTTACTTAAAAACCAAAGAGATTTCGAAAAATACTTATTCTTTATAAGTTGTTCATTTTGGCATTCTCTGCAATTATTATTAAAATAAATTTGCTGTAACTATTATTGTTTCATAATTATAAACCAAAAATGACAAAAAATAATAACTATTTATTAACTATTATTTTTCAAAAACCAGACATTTTACGAAAAATATTTTCAAACAAAAGATGCTAATTTCTTTATTGTCTTCAAGTTTTGTTTAAGTGCTTTTATAGTATTTTTCATATTTAAAAAAATATCGGAGAAAAACAAAAAACGGTTAAGGTAAACACCCATTTCCGGTGTACGAAATTTTACCAATAGCTTTTCAGTTCCTTGGATTAGCAAATAAGCCTTATGTTTAAAGTTTGATGTTAATTGATGTAGTAGTTTTTGCGCATTTTAATTTATATCGCTCGTCTGCGACATAACCTAAAATTGTGGCACGTAAGTTCAGTTTAATAGTCAGTTTACTCAGAAACCAAAGAGATTTAGAAAAAACTTATTCTTTATAAGTTGTTCAATTTGGCATTCTTTACAATTATTAAAAACCAACAAGGAAGAAGTTGCTAACTATAGACCGATATCGATAATTTCAAATTTTGCAAAAATTTTCGAGCAAGTAATCAAGAAAAGATTAACTAACTTCTTTAACAAACACAACCTATTAAACAAACGCCAGTATGGGTTTACCCAAGGAATGTCAACGGAAGATGCAATCAATGCTGTGTTAAAAAAGGCACATTCAAGTCTTGATAATAACCAGAAGTCCTTGTGCGTTTTCTTAGATCTGCAAAAAGCATTCAACACAGTTAATCACGAACATCTCTTAAAAAAGTTGCAATGCATGGGTGTTAGAGGATTGGCTAACAAATTATTTGAATCTTACTTACATGAAAGAACGCAACGAGTCAACATAGACGAATACTCCAGTACCGAACGTATAATACAGTGCGGTGTTCCCCAAGGAACAGTTCTTGGTCCTATTCTATTCTTGGTATATATTAATGACCTTTTCCAAATTCAATCGAACGGAACACTGATTTCATTTGCGGACGATTACAGCGGTATTTTACGAAGACGCTAACTGGCATAATCTAAAAACAAAAGCTGAAGAAGACATTATACGAATTCTGGATTACTTAGATAATAATTTACTATCTATAAATATCAGTAAAACCAAATTCCTACCATTCTCATGTCATACCGACAATCTTCCAACATTTCAAGAACTATTAGTAGAAAAGAATGGAAATTTAGTTAATATTAAAATTACCGACGAAATTAACTACTTGGGAGTAATTGTCGACCAACATCTGAGATGGGAAAAAAACATTTGTTACCTGGTTAAAAAATTGCGATACACATTTTGTTTATTTAAGAAGCTTTCTGAGTCCCTCAGACATGATCTGATGAGAATAATATATTACTCTCTGGTGCAAAGTCACCTATTTTATGGCCTTACTTGTTGGGGATCAGCTAGAGATACCTATATGAAATCACTACAAATCATACAAAAAAGGATTTTGAAATGGATGCTAAACAAATCAGTCTACTACCCAACAAACCTACGTTTCAAAGAGGCCAGAGTGATGAACATCCGTCAACTTTATTTCTATAAAGTTGGAAGGAAATCATTCAAAACACCACCAAATCTCATAAAACACACCCATAACTACAACACAAGAAAAGGAGATGACACAGTGGTTCCTAAGATGAAATTGTCCATAGGCCTGAGGTCCCTTGATTATGTGCTACCAAAAGTTAGGAATGCAATACCATGTTATATAAGAAGTTTAAGTGCAGAAGACAAATTTAAATGTGAACTTAAAAAAATTGTATTACATCAACACGAAGCTTCTTGTGACAATATTTTTGAAGGATTGTTCTAAGCGTTTACGTTATAGATTTGTAATAAGTATCATTTGGTGTATTTGTTTTTCATTCCATTGTTTTTATTTTAAATTATTTCTGTTTAGTTTTAGAGTATTTAATGTGTACTAATTCCCACGCACAAGATATTTGTCTTTTGTGGGCTATAGTTGTTTATTATATGTAAAATATCAAATTATATGCTGTATTTTATTTTAATAAACTTAGTATTATTATCATTATTATTATTATCTATACGAAACTCCATGGCAAAACCATTCGAATATATACCGAGTGTCTGGGATAAGGGGCGAACATAGGGATTTAACATGTAAAATTAAATATGTGTAATTATTAGCTCCCCTATTCATTTTAGAGAAAAATCATAAAGGAATATTTTTTAGACAATTAAAAATTGTAAATGAATCATCCATTTAATTTACGTTTGTACCAGAATTCACCTCAGAAATAATAAAAATAAGTTGAACAATGTACCATTTAAAAAAAACCCTTGCCATGAGTTTGACAGATGTCATGTCATAATGAAAATAATTTTGCTAGTCAGATATCAATTCACGCATTGTAATTACTATGAACAATAACGTTTGGCTCGTTGTAAAGTGTGAACTAGCATTCTTCGGTAAAACAGACAGACTGCAAAAAGTTAAGCTTAGTTTAGTTTCTAGTTAGTTTATTAATTCGCAGCAAATGTTGCTATTTTAAATATGTTAAGTAATGCATATTAAGTATGTTGTTCTCCTTAAATGAACTACGGCAAGTCTCCAATCTAATTTTGTTAAAAATTAATCTTAATATTCTTTTCTGGGCCATGAATATCCTTTGAATATGACTTCTTTCCCACGCTGGTATATTATAGGAGAGACTCCGGTGGTAAAATTGGTTTTTGTTTAAGAACTGCATAGTAAGCAGTATTTAATTTACTACACTCATAATCAACATGCTGATACCAGGTGAGTTGCTCGTCCTCAGCAATCCCAAGAAATTTGGTGCTCTGATTTCAATTAACAATTGGCGTCTTTCTATTAAAAAAACAATGTTTACTGTTTTATTGTTATATGGAAGTAAATTATTAGCATGCATTATGGTATGTATTTGATCGATGTTGCATTATTTTGTAGAATACACGCCTCCTTTCTTCATCCACTAAAAAGTATCTCCTGATGGAATTGATGTTTCTAAGAATGATAACCATGCTTCTTCAGAATTTTCTGTACAGAGAATTTAGACACGTTGCACTCACGAGCAATGCATCGTATGCTAGTTGTTGGTTCAGCATTTATCAAACCCAAAACTGTTTCTTCCAATTCATCGTTGTTTCTTCTGTTCCGTTTGCATGTAATGTCACGAACTCTGAGTAAACTTACGCCACCACTGCAAAATGTTTTGATAATGAATACGCTCTCTTCATTAGAATAACTCAGATGATTGTTAATAGTAATTTCAACGCGTGAATTGATATTTGACTAGCAAAATTATTCTCACCATAACATGACATTTGTCAAAGTCATGGCAAGGGTTTTTATTAAATGGTAAATGGTTAAACTTATTTGTATTATTTCTGAGGTGGATTTTAGTACAAACGTAAATTAAACGGATGATACATTTACAATTTTTAATTCTCTAGAAAATATTCCCTTACGATTTTTCTCTAAAATGAACAGGGGAGCTAATAATTACACATATTTAATTTTACATGTTAAATCCCTATGTTCGCCCCTTATCCCAGACACTCGGTATAATACAACAGGAAATTGTCGTTATTATTGCTTTTTTACATATCAAAGTGTTATCAAGATAATAATTAAAAACCAGAAAAACAAAACCTATTAATTTGTATTTAACTTAACTTATTATTACAAAAGTTGTAACATACTTACCCCCCCCCCCCCCTCTGCCCATCAACCTCAGCGTTCCCCTGCTGGTTGCAGAGTTGGCCAGGCCTAAAAGCATGTTACAAGATTGATAAATGGCAAGCAAGGCCTGGGCACTATGAGTTCCTAAGCTCAATGCACGAGATGTCGCTACTTGTAATACGTGAAAACAGTAGTGTTACCGTTTTGCAATAGGTGGCGTTCTAGCAGTTGAAATATACAGTTGGCTATTACCATCAGTAGTCACTGAAACTTACATCTTACTTATATTTATTTAATTCTAGTAAGTTTTAAATTGTCATAATCTATATAATTAAATATGAAGGCCGCACAAGAAACTCATGGAGGCCGCATGCGGCTTCAATGCCACGTTCCCCACCTGTTGTTTAGGGTGGTTATTAAAAAAGTTGATATTTTAGATTTTTTACATTAAAATACCACTTTTAATACTCGTATTATAAATAACTATTATATCGTATTATACCGTACAATTTTTATATGTATATCGGACCGAGTCGGTTGCTGCAACCGAATTACATGTAAACCTTCCTTGCCAATAGGGAACTCTTCTAAAATTTAACACGAATCGTTTTATAAGATTAGATAGCCATCAATGACGTCCATAAGTTTGATAATTAAAACGAGTGTAAATCAAATGATAATCATGAATTCGCGACATATCATTCGCAATATTTTTTGTGCAGGCAGGCGACTACACCCTGATAGTGTCATCGTTCCTGGCGCTATCTTGGCACCTATTGTTGACACTAGTGTGGAATTTTACGGAGATTATCCGTATCGCCCAGATAACGTACTGATTTTGTGTTAATATTAAATTCTATCGGCGTAATTTGAAACACGCCACGAAATTAAACCAAACACAAACATCTACGCACAAAAAAATAATAACCACTTATCTTATCTGCACACTTCTGTTTGTATTTTGATCGAGATACTGGCTGGCCCCCTTGTTATTCATCGGGTGTTACGTAAAAAAATTATGTAATGTGCGGATGTTGTAATAATAAATAATACAAATTGGGAGATTGCATATGTTAGTCAGGAAAATTGTTTGGTTCAAATATTGATTACAATCCTGTAATAAAACTTGTTACATTCTCAACATAATTTGAAAGTAAATATTCATGGATTTAATATTTATAATAGTGGGTTGTCAGAATTTCAAGGATTATTAAATATTTTTTGTGGAACTACTGGAAGTTATTAAAGATTTTCTTATTTGGTGACAAAGTTTTTATTTCATGTTCATATTCTAAAATTGTTGTTGGAAAGTTTTCCATGATTGATATTAATTAATAAAATGATAATTTACTTCCAGCTAAACGTCTTGTCCAGTCGATGAGTATCATGCTTTAACCGAATAAATATCTAATAACGAACTTCAATAATGTTGCAAATAATATATGAACTAGCCGACTTCTATATATATTTTTTTTAAATCGTAATCCCCCATGTAACGTGGTGTCACGCCATGCACCATTGAATTTAATTAAACCAGCGACATCATTTATGGAATCTGCATTAATTAAAATACACCACATAATTAAAAGTTTTTCAAAACGTTGAATAACAGTAAAATATCACCCAGTGTTATCAGATGGTGATTATTTAAAATACAGATAACGTCTTTTTAGTTATAATGTTACATATTTACACATTGATAAATAGGACAAATAAGATAAGATTGCGCGTAAACTAGGGTGGCAGACATAAAAGTTGGAGCTCCAAATTTCGTAGCGCTGATGTAATTCCGTTGCATCGCTAACCTACTTCTATTTGTTATTAAAAGGTACCAAACTTAATAGAGGGTGGAGTCCAGAAAAAAAGGTTTCTAACTTGATTTGGTTTTTATTTAGCTCTTGGAAATTTTAAAGCATTCAAATTTATCATGCTGAGAGATGGACACGGAAAATATTAAAATTGATTCTATATCGTACAACCACGAATACTTATTTGATACGTGAAATTTAATGCATCCTGCGGAGCCACAACCAAAACAACAGATTTTTTGACCTCACTGCTCCGAAAACAATGTTTTATACACTCTATGCATAACCCAGCATTTCCCAGTCTACTGCACCGGGAAACATTGTTTCCTGGTCTCCTACACCGGGAAACGCTCAGAAATTGACTGTGTCATATTGACACTTTCAGTGACTGCGTAATTTTTACCGTAAGATGATGGCGACCCTTGTACTAGTTGCATCAATTTATTGTATTGGCGACGTCCCTGATTTGTGGCAGGGTACTCGGTATTTCTGAATCATATTATGTTTTCCCGCTTCCAAACCTTTAGAAACGTCAACTGTCATGACTTGTTTCGTTTCATATTTTGAAATATGATACTCCTATTTTTGTTTAAAGTTTATTGTATTGGTTTCGTTCGTTTCAAAAAAATATTGTACAAACCTCACGCGTAAACAATTATCCCGCGTGAGCGTATTTTTGAAGCACGAGCAACGAAGAAGCGAGTGCCTTCATTTGCGGAACATTGTCTTCCCGCATTTGGTTCGTAAATAACTATTCTTGGGTTAGTGACTTATTTATTTTTTACTCTTCAACGTTGTAACGGGAAGAGAGTCGACTCTTTTAAGAATGAGTAGAATCTTTGCAAGTAAACAGTAGGTAAAATATACATTTCTTTCTCTCACGCTGACACAAAATGTCGCAACAAAATAGTTCCATATTAAAATGGCTATAAATAAGCCATAGATGGCAAAAATAACGCCTAAGCTGATCGAGAATACCATCATGTGGAAGAGAATCATTGGTTTGAGCGGAAGAACACATTGTGAAGTGCAAATCCTGTGTACTAAATTGGGTTATTGACTTTATTTATACAGGGTGTCTCGTTTCGAGTGTGCCAAACGAAAACAAGTAGTGGATAATGTTATTCTGAAAGTTTCTTACCGTTATCGAGATAAATGATCTTAAAGATTTTTCGCTAGTAGAAATAATTAATGCGAACGACACCTCAATTCTCTTCAAAATAACTTGAAGACATTTTAGATGATTTGCCGCTTGCACAATGGCTCAGGATGTGGTTCCAACATGATGGAGCACCTCCCCATTATGCAAGAAATAACAGAAATTAGTTAAACATTCAATTTCCTGATATGGATTGGACGAGCAGGGCCTTTTCCCTGGCCACCACGATCTTACGACTATGGACACTAAGGTGTCCGTTGTTGCCCAAATCGCTATTTTTTTAGAGGACTAGTTAAATGACTTCTTTTCGTGGTAAATAACTATTTTGAGATAAAAAAAAACTTGTTGGTAACCGTATTTTTGCGTGCCTGCAGGCAAATCAAATTTCCCATTTGATTAACATGGAAAAATCGTCTTTAAATGCTCAATTTTTTTTTACAAATTGTAGCTCGAAAATTTAAAAACCGTGTATTGAATACAGGGAATTTTTCTTCTTTGGAACAATAAAACCATTTCTGGTCATGAATTTTAGGTCTGTCTAAAAATATTAAAAAACCAAAAAAAAACAGATCAATGAAATTGCCATGCATCTTTATCCATTTTTTGATGCGAAAGTCATGAAATAATGTCAAAATAGTACAAAATTCGTGTTCTACGGAAAATTTACAATCGATTTCGTGCTCTCTGACATTTTTTTTCTACGTCAAAATAACAATTTTTGAGAGCAAACATGGGTTTTCCAATTTTTTGTAAAAAAAACATCGAAATTTTAAAAAAATCACCAAAAATATTTTGGACGGTCTTTTTATTTACAAATGCCGTAAAAGAACTGCAAAAGTGATGTGGAAACTGAAAAAGTTGCTAGAGCATCTGAAACCTAAGCTCAGTCGACGGATGTAATTTTTCGACTAATTGTGAGCTCTCACAAATTCGTTAAAACCAATATCAAAGCTTTAAAAAAATCCATTTACTTGTACAGTTTTTTCTTTATCTTTGAATTACTTTTGTTCATGACTTAATGAAATTAAAATGATTATTGCATTCATGTTATTAAAAATGTTAATAGTCACTGCTCGAAAAATGGTAAAGATGACAGTAATTGTACATGGTGTAACTGACAACAAACAAGAGGTGGTAATACAGATAGGTGCGGTCACGTAGCCAGCCGTCTCTGCAACTGACCCTACCTATCTGTATTACCTCTTGTTCCTCGGCCGTACCAGAAAAAAACCCGCGAGCCGTCACTGCATCGGACGTATGTTTATTTGAACTTTTCTGTTCAGAATAACATTATATACTTCCTGTTTTCGTTTGGCACACTCGAAACGAGACACCATGTATATTGTTTTGCACATATTATATTAAGAGGATATGTTAAGTTAAAAAATAAATAAATAAACATTTTTGGAAGTGAGGATTTTTTTTGCTCATCACTTTTTACCAGACTTTTTTCTTCTTGCAAAGAGTTAAGAGTCGACTCATGAGTCAACTCTTAACTGTATATTCAGCTGTATTATCCCTGTAAAATAAAGACTTTTTTTATATAAAGTGCTTCTCTGATATTTATTTCCCATTTCGTCAGCAGTAGTTCCACAGGGAAATTTTGGATCATTCCATTTTTCAAAAAAATTGCCGCCTCGTTTTCATTTTTCGAGTTCCTAAACCCTTCTTTCCAAAATCTTGGATCTAGAAGTATTGCAATTCTTGTTAGAGATCTGTAGTGGATTCTATAAGGCCTTCACAAAACAAAACGTCTTCCCTTCACTTATGGTCACATTGGTTAAAGTATCATTTAAAGAAGTGCAAATTACGAATATCAGTGGTGTTATCATAACTGGGGCTTCTCTCATCAAAACAGCTCAATGCAGCTTCAAAATCTATATAGCTATTTCGTCAAGAGTGAATGGAGGAGGAGGTTTTCTTATTTGCAATAATTATTGCATGACTTCTTTTTACAATCCTTTGTATCATATATTTTAAAATTTAAATTGCTCTTCAATATTTTGCTGCTCTTCTTTAACTCTGTGGTGTATGAGATTTCACACATTTTAAAGGGCCCAAGTGCTCTTTTCTCTGTTGACACTAGAAGTGTAAAAATGAGATGGGGATAGGTGGTTCATAATTCGTGTTGTTGTTTAGTTTCGTACAAACAGATTTCTAAATTCTAATTTGCGGGCCAATGGCTCGCAACTTGCTTGAATTTTGTGGTTCAAATTGTAATCCTATATGCAGCAAAGAGTTAAATATATCTGTCGTTGATGTGCTTCTTTTAAAAAAATTGAACAATTTCTTTGCATTTGGTCATAATACTCCGATTATCTTCAAGTCCTAAATTAAGGATGAGAGCAAAACATGGGAAATGGCGCTTCTTCAAAATTTCAAATGTTTTGATCATATTGGCAGCATTTTTATCTCCTACATTTCCATCACAGTTTCTCGATTTACTTGGGATAACATAGCGAGGGTCAAGAATGTAGACAAATATTCTGAACCTGGTATCGTTGACAATATTGAAAGATCGGAAATATAAGTCTTCAAACTCTTTGAAGAACTCTCATATTCAATAGATCCCCAGGTTTGTTTGTTTCTTTATTATAAACCTCTCAATTTTTTGCTTGCTTATATTAGATTTGGCGGATTTTCAAACAAACGCAGCCAAGCGAAGATTTATTATCGCGTTCTCTCCAACTACTTTATTTTCTCTCCGCAAACTTTGCTTCTAGGTGACACGAGATTTTGGTTGGGCTAAAGCTCTCAAGATTATTTATTTTTTTCTAGATTGAATTGACCACAATTATTTATTGTAATGTATATATTATACAAATTTACATTTACATTTACATTATTTACATAATAACACGACTTAAGTTTTGACGTTTGATGGTCATTTTCACTTAAAAATTCCTTACTTTCCGAGAAGGTATTGTGATTATGAAAATTTTTTCAAATATTTTTCAACGGAAATATCCGTTTTGAAGTCTGTACAGGCGATTTCAACAATGTCCGGAGGAAGAACATTGTGTTTGTATGTTTATACTAAACAGGAATTAACAAGAAACATTAAACATTAGTCTTATTTGACAATCCGAAGAACTTCAAAAACTTTTGGTAAAAAATCTAAGTTTTCTACCATCAAATGGATACAGATAAAATGAAAACATTTATTGTTTTTCGCTTTTTAGCCTGATAAATTATAAACAAATTTAGGTATTTTATAATTTAAATACGTTTACTATGGGCAACCCATTTTGAAAATGTATAGATTGCAGTCATTAATATTATGTGGATAGGGTAAAAAATCTGACATTTGACCCTCAATTGTTTTCGTGCGTTTTACAATAACTCTTAAAGGCATCGCCAGATTTTTCAAATTCGTGCCATAATTATGGCTCCTACTCGTTGGGTAACTGCAGATAGATTCTAAAAGAAATTTTATTTTCAATTGTATTGTTTTTTTCGAATTGGAAATTTCAACAGAAACATCCATTTTGAGGTCCCACGAAGCGATTCCGATCGATTTTGAAAAATGTTTGCGTGTGTATTTGCCTGTGAGCGCTATTTCGAAAACTAATACAGGTTCAAACATGAAACTTGAAACTTGAGCTTTATTAGACAATCGGAAGAACTGAAAAGCTTTTGGTAAAATTTTGAATACCGAAAGAGGGCATTTACCAAAGGTTTTTTAGTCGATATATTTTTAAATATAAAAATCTTTTTATGAATGTTGAAGTTAACGAAGTACTGCAGATCTTTTAAGAAAATTATTTCATTTTTTACTTTCTCCGTTACGAAGTACGAGAAAGTATTGTGATCGTGATTTTTTTCAATTTTTTTTTACGGAAATATCTGTTTTGGGGTCCCTAGATGCCATTTCAACAATTTCTGGAAAAAAATATTTTGTGTCTGTCAACAGTTAACTGATCAATAACTGACATCAGTTAACTATCGAAAATGAACACATCGTGTTCGAAATGTACATTTAGTGTTAAAATAAACGAACGAAGTAATGAATATAACTGTGTTTAATTATTGAAGTAAAATGTTTCCATCTTACATAATTTTGACGTTTTAAACGTCAGTTTCATCCGAGTCTACAAAACGTTCGATGTACATTTAAAATATGATTTAAATTATAAATAAACCATGAAAGCGTAAATATAAATGATATCATCAAAGTAATATGATGGCCACATCACCATTTTTTTTATTTTCGATAAAAAAGCCCCCCTGGGTGCGCTCCTGAGCGGAGTCACATATAAGTCCAATAGAAAATCTCCGACACCGTTGATGAAGAAGGCATATGAGTTATCCTTTGGATGTAAAGTAAGTGATCAGGATAAATCGTGGTCTCCTAAAATTTGCTGTACATCATGCTCTCGGTCTCTCTGTGGTTGGCTGCAAGGAACACATAAGTCAATGCCTTTTGCTGTCCCTGTGATTTGGCGAGAGCCTACAAGTCATTCAAATGATTGTTATTTTTGTATGACCGCAATCAAAGGTTTCACTACACGCAAAAATAAGAAGGAAATAGTCTATCCAAACCTTCCATCTGTAATGAGACCTGTTACCCATGATACATCTATGCCCATACCACCTAAACTTGACGTATTCTTCGGAGAGTTTGGAGAAAGAAGGCGATGCTGAAAGTATCTCGCCGAAACCTGGATCCAGCCAAGAAATGCAGATTTCAAGCGATTCCAGCCCAACCGAAACACAGCCAGAGCTCACCAATCAGAGCCGGTTGAATGATCCTGTTCGTGATTTAAAACCTCCCAAGAAACAAATTCCAATTGCTTGGATCCAAACTACAACAATCTCTTAGAAGAAGGTGTGAAGATATATTTCTTTAGAAATCGTGAGTAGGAGGTAGCTGTTCCCTTGGAGGCGCGGGTGCGGTGACCATCGTCGTTCCGGAAATCTGCCGGCCTTGAATAAATTGTCAATTTATATTCATTGCAACCATATTTCTGGCAAGGGCAGGAGCCCCTAGTTCGAGGAATAGGACATCTGCTTGAGAAACCAGATCGAATAACCCACCCCTCACATTTTGCTACCATTATCTCTTTTTGTACGTAAATAGTCTTGTCCCTTATTTTTAAGTTAAGTTTTGAAATATCTTCTCCGTGCGACGGTTATATTGATCGTCGTCACTCTTAAATTACCAATTGTACATATTGTGTGAATAGTGTAAATACATGCAAAACATGCTCCCTGGAGCCTTGATTATTATTTTCATCTACTTGGAGTCGGTTTGACGTTCAACGAGAAGAAGACGTGGTGATTGAGCGTTAATCCAACAGAACTTTTTCTCAATGGAAGAAACTCACAAAACTAAATCTCCCTACCAATCCAGAGGAATGGAGACTATTTATTGACAGCTCAAAATTCAGTTTAAAGAGAGTTCCTTTACAATAGTAACCAATATCCGTCCATTCCTGTTGCACATTCAGTTCACGTGAAAGAAACCTACGAAAACATGAGAATACTGCTTCAGAAAATTCAGTACCACGAGTGTATATGAAGTATTTGTGCAGATCTGAAAGTAGCAGATAACTGGACTCCAAGGTGGTTACACTAACGAGAAGACCGCTACAAAGTGAAGAAATGACAAGAGTGACATAATAGGCCAAAATGACATTGCCAGCCCCTCTTTGGTGCAGAAAACAAAGTCCTACTCCCGCCCCTCCATATAAAATTAGGTCTTCTGAAGAACTTTGTTAAAGCAATGAATAAGAAAGGAGAAGGTTTCTTGTACAAACAAAAATTTCATCCATGGAGCGATGCTAAGATTAAAGAAAGGATTTTCGTCAGCCCACAAATCCGAACTCTTTTCAAGGACCTTACATTCAAATAAAAGTTGCATTTGAAAATGTGTGTCACAACTTTTTGGGTAACAATAAATTAAGACACTATGAAAAAATTGTTGAATAATTACTTTCATCACATAAGGCACTGGGTTGCAATATGTCATTAAAAATTCATTTTATTTTGTGCCACAAATAGTTTCTAGTATTAAAACAACACCAACTAAGATTTTTGGCACGTAATAAGTACCTAAAATATGTACTATAATAGTATTTTATTAAACGAGTGAGAAAGTTGGCCATTGCCATGAGGTAAAGTTTGCAACACGACCCGTAGGCGAGTGTTGCAATTCCCCCGAGTAGCAATGGCCAACTTGTTCACGAGTTTAATACTATACTTTTTTGCATCATATTAAATAATTACTTAAAGATTTTTCTGTTTGTATTAAATTATAACGAATAATTTTTCTATTTGGAAATTGCGGCAGTTCGCTGACAAAAAACGAATCGTAACCATAGTAACAACTAAACTGTTGGGCAATGAAACCGCTATCATTTGATTGGACGTCACCTGTAGAGAAAATGATTCGGCCGAACAATGGACAACTTTCTCAATCAAAAACGATTTAACAACGTTTATATTATTTAATAAGATGCGAAAAAGTTATTTGGCAGACGCTTTTTAATAATTCCTTTGATATCAAAAAACCGTTACAGATAGAAAATGGCATTCCACCTGGTTCTATTGCAGGACCTGCTGATATCTTTTATACTTCATTCAAAATTGAATGAATGTTTATTTACTTGTTTTGCAAAACTATTATTTACTATAGATAATTACAAAATTCGCGAAACGATTCGTGGACACGAGTGCATGTGCGGAAAGGAGATAATTATAATGAATGTAAACTTCAAATGTGTAAACGTTACATTATGACTAGTATACATAATAATAACCGTAAGCCGAAAAAGCACTACCAAGGTCATTTCGTGTGTATTTTTTTTGTTATACCTGATGGTCATACCGTACGGGATTTTTACCGATAATATATTCCCAGAAAATGTAAATTTAGATTTGTCCACGTGTTGGAGACTATTTAAGATGTGATAGACGATTGATTTTAATTTCTTTTAACACAGGGACGACTATAAAGCATTTCAAATAGGTTCGCATAAAATGTATTTTCCTACGACCGCTCCCGAAAACAGATATATCGTCGCAATGCATTGAAAGTTAAGCAAATTTAGATTAAAAGTAATAATACGCACATATTTAAAAATTCGAGAAAAATTATGATTGAAACCTACTTGAGAAAATGTTTGGTCGTAGGAAAAGCAGAGTGTTCAACACGTTTTGAAAGCTACATTGCATGCTCGTACCTTGCAATTACTCGCCCTACGAGCTAGTAAATGCAAATTGGTACTCCCATGCAAAACGAAGCTTTCATCACTATTTCAAGGCTTTGGGAAAATACGAATGCACAAAACATCAGTAATCTACTAATTATTTCATCTAAACTATTAGTCAGAAAAGTAGTTGTATTAGATAATTTACTGAAAAGTCATTAAACAAGACTATTTTCTGCCTGTAACACCCTAACGTTAAAAGGCGTTAAAAAAAATGGCGATGTGATGTAATTAGGATGTCCTACCCAGCCGGTCGAATATTTCATGAACAATGCATTTTAGAAAAAGTAATTCAGCAAAAGTTTTAAGGTTTAAAAAGATGCATTCAGTGGCGGTATTTTGGTCACGATGGATACCGTTAGTAAAGTTACCAAGATTTTTTTTTTAATACAAACAGCAATTTTTTTATTACACCATCTTCTTTCGCTAATTAATCGAAATAACTGTTATCTGAAACATTTTTTTTATTTGTCCCATATTTTTTGAGGTAATTAAGTTTTTTTAATCATTTGGCTTACTTCGAAACTGTTTTTGTCGGAAGAACAAAACAATATTGGTGTTGTTTGCACTTCATTTGAAATTAATGGTAGAATGTGCGATTTAAAAAAAAATATTCAAGACAAAAATTTATTGCAGTGGGCACAAATAATAAAAACTATTTTCTCACATCTACAACAAGTTTCAAGTGTTATTACGATTAAAGAAAATTTCTCATACATTTTGAAATACACCAGGATCAGTGATAATATAACAATATAACTTTTTAACCAAGCAGTGGCGGCTCGTGGAATAAGTTGATGGTAGAGCCACTTCCTCAATACCCCCCCCCCGCCCTCATTTTTTGAAAAAACAAACATTTTCTATTTAAAACACATTGTATAAACTAATCAATAATAAAGTTCCTGCATTGCTTACAATTTACTCCCATAAATTGTTTTTCTTTCTGTCTTTTTAGAGGATTATTCTTGAATGGATGACTAGAATTTGAAAAAAATTCAGGTTAAAAATTAAGTTGTTTTTCAATTGTTTACTTTTCTCGGATAACCCTTGAACCAGCGGCGGCTCGTGGATGTTCAGCGAGGAGGCTATGGAAGAAAATTTGACCAAAACAACAGCGTAATATTTTCTCCCTCTACACGAGCGACATCTCTGTCGTAACCTCCTCTATAAAGATCAACGAGCCGCCGCTGCCTTGAATGTATGATGAATGAAGTCGAGTATTGTACTTAGCAAATAAGTTTAGATCAGATAGAAAAACCTAAATTAGACATTTAATTGTTTGATGCAAAAAATACAAAATTTCTACAAATATTTGAAAATTAAATAATTCCTTAAAATACATCTCGGAGACTAGATTATCCAGATAAATATCAAAGTAAATTAATTTTATCTAAAAATAAACCCCATTTTTAAATTAAAACCTACGATAAAAAAATATAAAATTAAATAAATAACCCGAAATGAAGATACAGGTCAAAAAAATCAAAAATGTAGATGGCAAAATCTAAAATAAAGGACAAAAATAAAATACTTTGACCCCCAAAAAAAAATTCCGCAAAAAAATCAAAAATTTCCGCGTAAAAATAAATAATTCAGGTTAAAAAATCTAAAATGAAGGACAAAACATCAAAAATTTTGACCAAAACGTAAAATCTAAATGCGGAAATATCGAAAATTTTTAACAAACCGATTAAAAATGTAGGCCAAAATAAAGAATTATTGATTTATATGCGAGATTTTTTTCCGGTATGTTCAAGTTTTGTTTGTTGAAATTTTCGATTTTTTGTCTGCTTTTTACATCTTTAGGCCCGAGTTTTAGATATTTTGCCTAAATTTAGGAAAAAGGTCAAAAACTCAGGTCTAAAAATAAAAAATGCAGACCTAGAAAACCAAAATTTCAACAAACAAATCGAATATTTTGGCCAAAAAATCAAAAATTTGGAACAAACTTAAAAAATCAGCAAAAAACAAAAAGTAACCTGATCTAAAAATAAAAATGCAGACCGAAAAATTGAAAATACAAGTAAAAGAAAAATAATTTGCCACTTTCAGCCGCCAAAAATAAGTTTCAGCCCAGAAGTTCGGAAATAATAGCCAAAAATAAGAAAAACACGAAATGAAATCAAAAATCCAAGTTAAAAAATCTAAAATACAGGATAAAAAAAATAAAGCAAAAATCTAAAATATACCATAAAAAATTTAGACCAAAAATCTAAAATTCAGGCATAAAAATAAAAACGGTGGATCAAGAAAATAAAAATTTTAACAGACAAATAAAAGAAAATTAATAAAAATTTAGAGCAAAAGATACAAGAAATTTAAATCTACAATGCTGGCCAAAAATTTGAAAATATCGAATCTCGGGCCTAAAGATAAATGTAGACTAAACGAAAAATCCGAAAATTTTAATAATAAAATCGAAAAGTTGGGTCAAAATAAAGAAAAATTTAGACGAACAGATTAAAAAAAATAATAAAAACCTGTCATGTTAGTCAGAAAGTTGAAAATTTAGACAGTATATGAAAACTCGGGCCTAAAGATAATAAATGCAGACTAAAACATCGAAAATTTCAACAAAAAAAGGAAAAAATACCGGAAAGAATAAAACCAAAACGCGCACATAAATAAAATATTCAGGTTATAGAAATTTTTACCAAAATCAATTCAAAAATTTGGAACTAGAATTAAAAATTCGGTCCGCAAAATCAAAAATGAGGACCAAAAAATCAAAAATTTTAAGAATTCATTCGAAAATTTACGTCAAAATAAAGAAAAGTTAGGGCAAAGATAAAAAAATTGAAAATACAGGTCAAAAATCTAAAAATTAAAAATTCGGTGGGAAAAATAAAAAATGCGGACCAAAACGATGAAAATTGTAACAATTAAATCGAAAATTTAGGCCAAAATAAAGAATATTTAGGCCAAATCAAAAATGTACATCCAATAAATCGAAAATACAGGCTTAATAATAAAAAATGCAGAATATTTTAGTAAGAAAATTGTAAATTAGTCTCAAAAATCATTATATTGCTCAAAATAATTTTCCAAAAAAATATTTTTGAGTTTGAAACTACAGGTAGTGCCATTGCTCTATATAACGAGCCGCCCCTGTAACCAAGCATATTGTAACATTCGTATAAAAAAAAATTTGTAGTTAACTGATTGTGTACAAGTGAATAAACAATTATAATAAAATATCTGCTATGATCTTAACACCATCTAACATCATTTGGTCATAAATTTCTCGAATAAAAATTTTAATTGACAGGATCTTGTTGTATCAGTGGTTTAGTTTATAGGCAGTCTTCTGCTTTCAATTTTCCAGCAAAACTATAAATATTTCCAGCCTAGATTGTTAGAAACTCTCACTTTAATTCGTCGCAATTTAATTTGAATATGCCACTTCCTCAAAGTTGCTAAAAAAATATTGTAAAAACAATCCCTACAAACTGCAAATATTGCAAATTTACTTAAAATCAGTTCTGCTTTCAATTTTCTATTTTTATATTTCCACTTCGACAATGAAAATATCTCTGAAAATCAAGAATAAAAATAGAGGGTTGCCATTTAAAAACAAAATGGATGACGCCATTACAAAACAAATGACGACTGAAATTCGACTGTCATGCAAAAATGTGTATTTTTATAAAAGAAAATCGTTCGAGGATTTTTTCCAAAAATATTTTATTTCGGTTTTACCGAATATATTCCATACTTTAGCCACGCACTGTATATCCCCAGCCTAGATTGTTAAAAATATAAAAACCATTCCTATAAACTGCAAATATTACGAATTTACATAAAATCAATTCTGTTTTAACAACCAGAAAGACTCTCCCCCTATTTCCAACAAATCACAATTAAATTCGCCGCGTATTAATTTAAAAATTGCAGACTTAAAAACAATTTCTATAAACTAAAAACTTTATAAATTTGCATAAAATCGATTGTGCTTAAGATTCTACAAAACTTAGAAATACCCCCTAACCAAATTTATAAAAAAAAACACTGTTAAACTCGCCGCATTTTAATTTGAAAATTGCACACCTTTGAAATTGATTTAAAAAATATAAAAACAATTACCACAAACTATAAATTTTGGAAATTTACTCAGAATCGATTCTGCTTTAAGATTCTACAAAAACTGAAAACATCTCCTACACAGGTTTTCAAAAAATACGGTTACATTCGCTTCGTTTTTATTTCAAAATTGCTCATCTTCAAAATTGTTTTAATAATGTAAAAACATTTTCTACAAACTGCAACCTTTGCAAATTTTCTCGAAATCGATTCATGTACAAGATACTGCTTAAACTAAAAACATCTCCACCCCAAATTTCCAAAATATTAATCTTAAACTCGCCACGCTTACATTTAGAAAGTGCATGTCTTTAATGTTGCTTTAAACACATATATTAACAATTACTACAGACTGCAAACTTTGCAAGTCTAATTAAAATCGATTTTGCTCGATTCTACAAAAACCGGAAACATCCCCTAGCCAGATATCCAAAGAAATCACGCTTAAACTCGCAGCATTTCCATTTAAAAATTGCTTATCTTCAAAATTGCTATAAAATTGTAAAAACAATTGCTGTAAACTGCTAACGTTGCAAATTTACTTAAAATCATATAAACTAGATACATCCCCATCATAGATTCCAATAAAATCATATTTCAACTCAACGCGTTGCAAGTTTGAAATTGCACATCTTCAAAATTGCTTTAAAAAATGGTGATGTGGCCATCATGTTACTTTCTCCGGCTTGATGGTATCATAGCCATTTATATTTACGTTTTCATGGTTTATTTTCAATTGAAACCATATTTTAAATGTACATCGAGCGTTGTGTAAACTCGGATGAAACTGACGTTTAAAACGTCAGAATGATGAAAGATGGAAAAATTATACTTCAAATTCAAAAACTCAGTTTACTTAAAAACTAAAGCGATTTCGAAAAAACTTATTCTTTGTAAGTTGTTCATTTTAGCATTCTCTACAATTATTATTAACATAAATTTGCTGTAACTATTATCGTTTTATAATTATAAACCAAAAATTAAAAAAATAATAATAAATTTTTTTCTCGAATAAAAATGATTTTATGAAAAATGTTTTCAAACAAAAGATGTTCATTTCTTTGTTGTCTTCAAAGTTTGTTTGAATGTTTTTGTGATATTTTTCATATTTAAGAAAATATTGGCAAAAAACAAAAAACAGTTAAGGTAAACGCCCACTTCCGGTGTACGAAATTTTACCAAAAGCTTTTCAGTTCCTATGATTATCAAATAAGATAGATGTTCAAAGTTTCATATCAATTGCTCTATTCGTTTTTGAGATACAGCGCGTACAGACAGACACACACACACACACACAGACACAATTTTTTTTTTCCAGAAATTGTTGAAATGTCATCTAGGGACCCCAAAACGGATAAAAAAACGTAAAACGTAAAAAAAAATTTGAAAAAAAACACGATCACAATACTTTCTCGTACTTCGTAACGGAGAAAGTAAATGTACAAACTACAAACTGAAATCTTTTCAAATTTTCTCAGAATCGATTCAGCTTCAAGATACTGTATAAACTAAAAACATCCCCACCAGATTTTCAAAATATTACACTTATAATAACAATTGCCAGAGACTGCAAATTTTGCAAGTTTAGTCAAAATCGATTCTAGCAACACCGGAAACATCCCCTACCCAGATTAAAACAAAAAATCACGTTTAAACTCGCTGCATTTTTATTTAAAAATTGCAAAATACCTCCACTGAATGCGCCCTCTCAAGCTTTAAAAATTTTGTCTGAAACACTTTTTTCTAAAATGCATTGTTCATGAAATATTCGACCGGTTCCAGGTCTGGATAGGATATCCTAAGTCACGCGGTTATTAGATCGCCATTTTTTCTTTTAATGCAAACGGGCAATCGCTAGTATAGGAATAAATGTTAAATTATTTGCGACGAATTAAATGTAAATTGCTGCCGTTTGCTGATATGAATAGACTATGGTAATTAAGTAGATCCTTGGGAATTCAAACGTCACCCTGACAAGATTCATTTTCAATTTGTCTTTAGTTTAAGCGAATAAATGTATGTTCGAAGGTAAAGTATAGTACATAACGCGTAATTACTATTTACAACTCTAATTATGTAATATACTATTACTTCATGTAACTAGTGCATCGCGATTTGATTATTATTCAAAAACAGCAAAAAAAATTGAGATATATTTACTTTTTATCAGACGTATTGTGCTGCGTCCAGGGGCGGCTCGTTATATAGAGCCACGGAGCCATGGCACTACCTGTAGTATCAAGCTCAGCGAGAATTTTTAACTGATTCTTAAAAAAACTTTTTAAATGTTAAACAACACCTGTAACACCGCGTGGAAGTTACACATTAATTTCAACAGATGGTTAAAATTTTGACAAACTATTTCTGAATAAATTTCCGAAGAAAGCAATCGCAGGTTTACCACAACAAAATTGGTTGCACTAAATAGGCAAATTTTATAACCGAAAAGCGCTTCTTTTAGAAATTCACATGTGAATTCCACATTTCGTGCAACAGATGGTTGAAATTTTGACAGACTAATTTTGAATAATGTGTCTTTTCGAATTTACAAAGAAAATAATCGCAAGTTCACCACAACAAAAATGTTTGCACTAAAAAGCAAATTTTGATGACCAAAAAAAGCGCATTTTTCAGAAATTTGTATGGGAATTCCACATTTATTGCAACAGATGGTTGAAATTTTGACAGACTGATTTTGAATAATGTGTCTTTGCGAATTTCCAAAGAAAATTATCGCAAGTTTACCACGACAAAAATGGTTGCACTAGAAACAAATTTTGATGACAAAAAAAACGCATTTTCCAGAAATTCATATGCAAATTCTACATTTATTGCAACAGATGGTTGAAATTTTGAGAGACTAATTTTGAATAATGTTTCTTTGCGAATTTCCAAAGAAAATTATCGCAAGTTTACCAGAACAAAAATGGTTGCACCAAAAAGTAAATATTGATGACCAAAAAAAGCGCATTTTTCAGAAATTTGTATGGGAATTCCACATTTATTGCAACAGATGGTTGACATTTTGACAGATTAATTTTGAATAATGTGTCTTTGCGAATTTCCAAAGAAAATTATCGCAAGTTTACCACAACAAAAATGGTTGCACTAAAAACCAAATTTTGATGACCAAAAAAAGCGCATTTTTCAGAAATTCATATGCAAATTCTACATTTATTGCAACAGATGGTTGAAATTTTGAGAGACTAACTTTGAATAATGTTTCTTTGCGAATTTCCAAAGAAAATTATCGCAAGTTTACCACAACAAAAATGGTTGCACTAAAAACCAAATTTTGATGACCAAAAAAAGCGCATTTCTCAGAACTTCAAATGCAAATTCTACATTTATTGCAACAGATGGTTGAAATTTTGAGAGACTAATTTTGAATGTGTACAAATTAAAAAAAAATAGTTTTCTTCCAAATTTATGAATTTTTGGTCCGCAATTTTGATTTTTAGGATCGAATTTTTGGTCAAAGTTTTTAATTTTTAATGCTATATTTTAGATTTTTTTAACCTAAATTATTGCGTTTTATACGCAACTTTTTTATTTTTTGCCAAAATTTTCAAGTACAGTTTCTGATTTCTTGCCCTTCATTTTAGATTTTTTAACTTGAATTATTCTTTTTTATGGGCGATTGTTTTTTTACTTTTAGGTTACTTTGTAACTACCCTGTTCGAGTTTCTGGTCGGCAACTTATTTTGAGCTAAAGAGTTATTTTGGGAGCTGATTTTTCGTTTTCCTTGATTTTTAAATTATTTTGTTTATATTTTTTATATTTAGACCAGCATTTTTTATTTTTCTGGCCTATATTTTAGATATTTGACCTGTATTTTTCATTTCTTCGTTCCAAATTTTAGAGTTTTTGCCCGAAATATTCTTTATTTTGGTTAAACTTTTTGTTTTTTTTGTTGTTGAAATTTTCGGATTTTTGGTCTGTGTTTTTTTTAACTGCGAATTTTTGATATTTGTGTAAGTTTTTAAATATTTGTGCTTATATTTCAGTTTTAAACCTTAATTAAGAGCTAATAGTGATTTTTTACAATTTTTCAAAACATTGAGTGCAAATTTCATTCACTACAGAGCAAATTTTGAGTTTTGTCCTTTGATTTCTGGGCTTAATCACCCCGAGTGCTGAAAATGGCAATTTTTGTACTTTTTGTTTTAATTTTTTATTGTTAAGCCCGGATTTTGATATTCTGGTCTGAATTTTTGATCTTTAAGCCTAAATTTTCTATTTGTTTGTTAAAATTTTCGATTTTTTTGGTCCGCAATTTTCAGGATCGAATATTTTGATCGAAGTTTTTAATTTTTTATCCTATATTTTAGATTTTTTTAACCTAAATTATTGATATTCTTGATTTTTATACGCGACTTTTTTTATTTTTTGCCGATATTAAAGTTTTTTTGATGGTTTTTGATTTCTTACCCTTCATTTTAGATTTTTTAACTTGAATTATTATTTTTTATGGGCGATTTTTTTTACTTTTAGGTTACTTTTTGACTAAAATCGATTAAATTTAATTTTTCTTTGAAAAATTGTTTTTGTTGTTTTTCATTCTGAACACTATTTGTCTATGAAATTTTGTTGTGGGACTTCCACGAACTGAGGTTTTCGAGTTTCTGGTCGCCAACTTATTTTGAGCTAAGGAGTTATTTTAGGGGCTGATGACTTATGGCAAATTATTTTTGTTGTCCTTGATTTTTCAATATTTTGGTTTGCATTTTTTTATTTTTAGAACAGCATTTTTTAATTTTTTGACCAGTTTTTCATTTCTTCGTTTCAAATTTGAGAGTTTTTTAACGTGATGAGTTTCATGTGCAAATTTTGGATTTTTAAATTTTTTTTAATTAGTATAATTTGTCATTTCCATGAAAGATGGATTCAAACGCCAGTATCATACAATACAATAAATTGTAAAAGTGGCTCTACCATCAACGTATTCCACGAGCCGCCACTGGCTGCGTCCATTCCGTCCAGATTAGAAAGGTCATGAATCTTTGTATTTGACAGTGCACGTCCCTGACACCTGAGAAGGTTGACACCCGTACCCGTAATAATAATTGTTCTAAGAAATAATTTTACACTGTGTGGCGACAAAACATCAACATCAACGCTGCTTACAGAAATTGCCACTCGATTGCTTTAATTAATTACAAGCAAAATCTAGGTTAACGTTATACAAAAAATTCCAAAGTAAATCCCGATAAACTGCCAATTGTAACTGTCTATCAATGTGCGTTTCGTAATTTCGAATTTTCCGCGCTTCATGCTGGTCTCACCATCGCAGTGGTTGGCAACATGACGGCTGCCCGGTCACACCACCTGTGGCAATCTACGTGCGGGTATGCAACGATTTCACAACAACAACAAAAAGTGCAAAACCGTCGATGTACTCGAGTGCCCAATAAAAAACAAAAGTAACGAAGGAGGCAGAAAATCCAGCTAGGCGGCGAACCCGAAACGAAGAGGAAAAAACATAACCGGCATACACCGGTTCCGTTCCACGATTCGCGTTTCACAGATCGTGCGCCCATTGCATTTCATATTATATACCTATATATATGTTAGAGAACTGTTAACATCTTCTGCGGGATGTTGGGTTACCGGTAGCCGTTCACCGCTGAAGACGAGAGACCGAGTGACCCGAGGAGCAGCCAGCGGGTACGCACCGTTGTAACTGTCGTAACGGTGTGTGTCGGCCCGCGGGAGGCGGTGTCACCTTTTGCACTTGCTTTTTGGGCAGCGGAGAAGAGAAGAGGCGCGCGAATGTGTACGTGAACGTGAACGTGACCTACCAGCAGCGAGACGTTTACTCACGCACACACACACACACACACACACACACACACACACACACACACACACACACACACACACACACACACACACGGTCAGATTTTTTTGTCGTCGTTGGATAAGGTGTGACCTACCAGCAGAAGACGTTACACTCGCCGAGATTCGGATAAGGTCAGCAAGCAATTTACTGGTAAATGGGAATTAATCGGTGCGGGCATGCTGTGAATATTAATAGGACATGGTTGTGCTGGACGTGGTCATAATACAGATAGAATATTTGCAGATGTCCACGACGCCATAGACATTTTACCCGACATTAGGATCCCGAAAACGGTAAGAAGTAGAGAATTGGATCGATATTTTACCTAAAATCTACATGAATGTCGCATTTTAATACTTGTTGTTATTCAGGCGGGGCCAAACTTTTTCACAGACACGGCCATCATGTAACTTCTCCGATTTTCCTGATATTTTGCCGGTTTATTAATTTTTTTCAAAAACTATTGGTATTTCAAAAAATCTTGTTCATTTTTTTTAAATACTATGCCCTAATTAAAACAGTCGTATATACATTTTTTTAGTTTCGAGTTATTCACGTTTTTGTATGAAATACGTATATTTACGAAATGAATTAAAACACATTTTATGGGTGTTTTTCTACGTCTACATGTTAGATACCAGTGGCGGCTCGTGGAACATGTTGATGGTGGAGCCACTTATACAATATACCCCTCGCCTTTTTTGACGAAAGAAAAAACGACTTATCTTCCTATCTTCGACTGGCGAAAAAGTGTTTGAAGAATTAATTTAAAATTCTTGCTGAGCTTGAAACTACAGGTAGTGTCATGGCTCCTTGGCTCTATATAACGAGCCGCCCCTGTAAGATACAGTGATGTAACCCAGTAGATATGATAGAAAATGTTCTGTAGTGCCTGCAAATGCGAGAACTCATTTTTTGTAAAAATGTTACATAGACAAAACAATCCAAATTTATCAAAAATATATTAACAAAACATATGTAGTTCTTAGGTAGCTTCTACATTTTTATAAAGAGATTTTTGTAATATTATTTTAGATTTTATTTTTTTTTAGAAACAAAAAGCGATTTTAGATTTTTTACCAAAAGCTTTTCAGTTTTTCAAATTGTAAAATAAAGCGTAAGCTTAAAGTTTCATTAATTATTTTTTGAGATGTAGCGCCCACAGATATTCACACAAATATGATTGAAAAATAGATGTGAATATGTAAGTTTTGAATTTAAACATTTTCAGCAAAACAATTAAGGTTTTTGGTTTAATTATTTCTAGGACGTTACATTAGTCAGTGAAATAATTTTGAAAATTAACCAATTATTTCCAGAAGTGACTGTAAGAATTATTTTAATCTAAATATGTTTTTATGAAAATACTCTATACAACTGAATTTCTATTATCTACATAATATTCAAAAATTTCAATCCATTGATGGAGCAATGTTTCAAATCTTATCATCCGTTTAAAAGCTATCCTCAAAAAAAAAACATTTAAATACCTAATTTCGATTTTTCATCACATCTATATCTATTTGACAAGTAAAACCAGGGGCGGCTCGTTATATAGAGCCAAGGAGCCATGGCGCTACCTGTAGTTTCAAGCTCAGCAAGAATTTTTAATTAATTCCTAAAACACTTTTTCACCAGTTATTTGGTCTAGGAAGGTCAATCGTTCTTTCTTTCTTAAAACAAGGAGAGGGGGGATATATTGTATAAGTGACTCTACCATCAACATGTTCCACGAGCCGCCACTGAGTAAAATAATCTTCTTCAAGAATTGATTATCCTCGAACGATCGAAAAAACAACGAGGATGAATTTCAGTTGTTTGCTTATCCGTATATTTTCAATCATGGGAAAACGTTGATGAAAGAATTGTCCAAATCTAGTAATTCTGTTGAAAAATTATCCTGAAAAAACCTAGTTAATTCAAAATATGCAGATTGCATATAAATAAAATTTTTACCTAATATTTTAATATTCTTACTTTTAACGTTAATCTATCGGAATTATGACACAAGATAAAATTCATAAAAAAATCTTACCGATTACAACATTCGTATAAAATACTTTTAATATCTTCTAGATCAAAGTAATCGCTGTTGAACAAAGAACGAAAGAATATGGGAGAATACCAGCGAAGACAAGACTGCGAGGAACTGGATATTCCAGGCCAAGGCGACTTTAGACGAGATTATGGAAGGAAGTATAATGATAAAAGTTACGGAAAGCAAAACTTCCGACATCACGACGATATACTTAAACACGAACACAGAGATGAAGATCATGATGAGAACTCGGTCTATACCCGAAACCAACACTTTGTGGAAAAATATCCCGAAAGCAGATATTGTTCTCAAAAAAAGGATTTACAGGTTGCTGGTGTAGAGCATGTTCATCGAGATACAGACGCCAAGCATGATAAAAACGGGGAAAGAGACTGCAAACATAAAGATTATGGAGACCTAAAGAAGTCATGTGATATTTGGAATTCAAGAGAATTCGATGATGGTCATACCCGCGGTAAGGATAAATATTACTCATCAGATGACTCCAGTAGTGATAGTAACTCAATAAATGATTATAAAAGAAGATTTGAAAGTAGTTCAGAATCTGATGACTCAAACCCGTACGCATTTGGAGCGAGCGGAACAGAGATCATTGGCTACAAAACCCTACCACCGCACCACACAATCATGCTGAGAAATTTACCGGAACACATCACCTCCAGAGATATCTTGCAGGAATTTGTGCAAAACGGCATAACTCCAAAAGATATTCGCTTGATTACCAACAAAAAGGGTGCATCGCGCCGTTTCGCGTTCATCGAATTCCCTAGCGTGGAAGAAGCCACGCGCTGCATGGAAACTTACAAAGGTGTGTTCACCCTTCAACACCAATACAAGAGCATCATGCAGTACGGCTTACCAACAAAATCCGATAGGAATTCTTCAGTTGTTATACAGGATTGGTTTTGCGCCAAGTGTTACTGTCGAAATTTCAACTGGCGCATTGTCTGTTTTCAATGCCATGCTTCGCGTATGGTGAGTGAAATAGGAGGTATTGGTACCGACGAAATATCCTCGTACAAGACCAAAACCATCATGCTGAGGAATTTAGATGTGTTGACCACGGTGGAAACGATCACGAAAACCTTGGAACAGGCAATCCCGAATCTACTCGACAAAATTACTGCCGTTGAAATCAGTCGAGATCAGTTAACTTCAACATCACGAGGGATTTGCTATTTGGAAACCAATTCTATCATTGAGGGATTAACGGTTTTCAATGCATTGGACAATCAGAATCTACGTATTGACGGGAAGAGGGTGATTCTATCGTTTTGCAAATACCACATGGGGGATCCAAAACACGCGTATGATGTGCCGTTGACCGAAGATGTTAATGTTAATACGAACACGGGACAGCTGCAGCTTCAGAATATTTTTACATACAACAGAAACAAGTCAATGAATCAGATGGACTCCACGAATTCTGCAGCTGCTGTTGCCCAATCCGCAATTCAACAGAGACAAGCGACCAAAGCATTTTTTGGCAACAACTATGTCTCTATTCCTAGTGGCGTTGATGGAAAACGTTATCGTAAGTTCATATCATTTCATTACTAGTTAAATAAGAAATCAGATTGACCCGGTAGAGGTTTAACTCTAAGCGTGCATACAAAATCCCATATCACACTTTTTAGGCCAAAATGGCTTACATTTCGTACTAGTCCATAATGATAAAGTAAATTGGTCTCTTATGTCAAAAATGACAGATTTTAATTTTTTAACACCCAATAAATACAGTACAAATTACTAATAAAAAAGAGATATCAACTATGATGGTGGTTTGTAGAGATAGTACTTACTATTATTCATTATATTTACTCCTGAAGAAGATTGCAAGGATTGGACGTGTATTGTGCGAGTTAGATTATTTAACCTGATCATTTAACCCTGAAACCGGGTTGGAAAATATTTTTTTAAATTTAAAATGAAACAAATTGTATTTTTGTTTTAACCCTTTCGAGCCTGATTGTTTTTTTACTAGTTTTGACTTTTTTTATGTCGGGCTATAGAAGAAGAATGTATATAAAACGATTTAATTGTTTATTTGTAATTTTTATTTTTTGTTATGCAAAAATTAGGTGGGAAACTATTGTCCCAGAGACTTAAGTCTGGGACTAAAATATCCCAATAGTCTTCAAGGTAGGAATAATGTGATCATCAATGTTTTATTGTTATTGTTATTGTTGCATTTAGGAATAAATTATGGAAAATAGCAAAACAATCTTCACATTATGGATGTTTACACCCTAAGCGAACTGTTTTTGTTCTTCTCTCTTTATCAAATTCTGCGCATCTCCGGGTAAGTGATCTCTCCAATATTTTTCATTTTCTTTGATACATTTGATCTTCCTGATTCAGTCGCGATTTTTATTTTGTAATTAATACACACATTAATTACAAAATAAAAATTCATTTACGCAATCCAAGCATTTTCCGCAGCTACTAATAACAATTTGAAAAAGACTTTTTTTCGCCATTTTTGAGATTTGCGGTCGTGGTCATATAGGGAAACAATTTGATTCGACAGATCTACTTCACCCGTGTATATATTATAGTATTTAAGCATTTCTCTACATGGAAATTCAGCTCTTGTGCCATCATCAGTAACAAGAGAATTAGTGTGGCAATTACTCAAAAATATAACTTCTTCCATGTCCTTTCAAACACAAGCTACTGTGCCATGCTCGTTAGAGATAATTTCTGAATTTCAAATGTGGGGCAATTGTTGCGATTTTTCATAAATGTTCCGACAGCAGCAAACGAAATATCCTTCATCAACTGTACAGACGTAAAAAAAAACCTATCGAAGCAAATGCAAACATTTTCTTTGGATATTGCACTTATTAGTGTATTCACAACTCTGTCACCTACGTTCCTTCGACAGTTGCATCCTCTTTTGCGTAATAAATGTAAAAGTGGTATACATACCCTGTTTTTGAATCGCGGGATAAACTCTCTTTCTATTCGCTTGGGTGGAAGATATTGTTTTAGGCTAGATTTGCCCTTGAATCTCGCCATGGATTCATCAAGAGTTCTAGTTTTTTTTTTAACTCTGTTTCAGGCATAACGTAACTTCTTCCATGTAGTATATTTTAAAGGCATATTATGGCTTTTCCGGGCTTTTGCTGTTAGGAGCTTGAATCTGTCTCTTAGATATCGACTTTTTTATCGTGGAATTACCCATCGGCTCATGTTTCTTTTCAATAACATGGTACACTGGGCAATCTATTACCGCACATTATTAGGCAAGAGCCAATAAATAGACTTCACGTTGAAATGCCTTCTTTTTTTTTTTGAAATTTTACCAAAAGCTTTTCAGTTCTTCGGATTATCAAATAAGACGTATGTTCAAAGTTTCATGTCAATTGCTGTATTAGTTTTTGAGATACAGCGCACACACACACACACACACACACACACACACAGAGACACAAAAATTGTTTTTCGAGAAATTGTTGAAATGGCATCTAGGGACCCCAAAACGAATATTTCCGTAAAAAAAAATTTTTGAAAAAAAAATCACGATCACAATACTTTCTTGTCTTTCGTAACGGAGAAAGTAAAAATCAACAAAAAAAACAAAATATTTTTACACAGTCGTAAAGAGAATAAAAAGGACTACAAATTTAATGAAATAAAAAAATGGTTTCCAATTAAAAAAATGTCTATGACGTCATACGCGCAAGACTAGTGATATAAGTGCGCAATAAAAAAAACAAAAATCGACGTGTTCGAGGATTTTTTTCTGGAACTTATAAAACATAAAAAATATATTGTTAAAGAACCAAATATACTTAAGTGAATGTGAACAACTCGTGAACAACTAACGGGATTATGGAATGTTTAAGCCCGTTTTATACCCGCGGGTAGGTGTTTAGTGAAAGTAGAGGTGGTTAAAAAATGATGTTATTTAGGGTTGGAAAATTAATTCATTTGGCACGAACAGGTTGAATATTCATACCGGGTGACCCAGCGATCTGTAAAAGCCCCATAACTTATTTGCTATTTGAGATATCGACTTCTAGTTTTCTTGAACTGGTACCCACACTTATTCTACATATTTTAAAAATATGTATGTTTTTGTACAGGGTGTCCCAATATACATAACAGAACAAAGTTATGTTTTTTTAAATGGAACACCCTATATTTTATACTTTATTTTCAACCCTCTTGAGAAGCTGATAAAAATAGTATAAGATACTATGGGTCTATTATGGACGGTTGGTTAGTTATGGGCAAATTTATGGCAAAAACATGAACACATTGAAAATATTGCAGAAGCGTTCCTAGCAAAGATAGCATTATTATTTATACACTAGAAAATTTCCCACATCATAAAGAAAAATACACATCGGCTTTGGTTCTCTTTCATTCATAGTGCTATACAGGGTGTCAATATACGCAAAACAATGGATAACTAATTTTTTTCAAATGGAACACCCTATATAAGTTGCCACCAATCTATGGCATTTTTAATAAGCTTTCTAATGATATACAGTTTATATAACAAAATATTAAGGATTCTTGAGATTTATCAATAAAAACATATTTCTTTTGCCACCTTCTGCTGATTTTTGGATTTTCAGCCAAAACTATGCATTTTCAGGAAAAATTATAAGAGACCAAAGTTGTAGAGCGAAAATTTCCGATCGATATAGGTGTTTCAACTTTTAAGATAATGCGTGCATTGCCCGCCAAAGCGCGCAAAATCGTGACCGTATATGCATTTTAGCGTCATCTTTTCAAATTTTTTATTAATAAATTGCACTTACTTTATTTTCCGCACCCTCTAGCGGAAAAACGGGAAATTATAGAGAAATTAAAATGGCCCATGTCGATTGACAATGTTCCGCTCTACAATTCTTAATAGAAGCAATTTTTGCCAAAAATGCATAGTTTTCCCTGAAAATCCAAATTGAAAATGTATGTATCAATTTTTGCGTTTTTTAATGGTTTTTTGCATTTTTAGCGGAAACTATTCATTTTGGGCAAAAATTGCTTCTTTTAAGAGTTGTAGAGCGGAATATTTTCAATCGATGTAGGTCATTTAAATAATTCTATAATTATCCGTTTTTCTGCTAGAGGGCGTGGAAAATAAAGTATAGCGCAATTCATTAACAAAAAAATTGAGAAAAACGCTAAAATGCATATACGGTCGCGATTTTGTGCACTCTGGCGGACAATACACGCATTATTAGAAAAGTTGAAAGACCCATGTCGATCGAAAATTTTCCGCTTTACAACTTTGGTCTCTTATATTTTTTTCAGAAAACGCATAGTTTTGGCTGAAAATCCAAAAATTAGCAGGAGGTGACAAAACAAAAATATTTTTATGGATAAATCTCAAGAATCCTTAATATTTCATTATACAAATTGTACATCATTGGAAAGCTTATTAAAAATTCCATGCATTGGTACCAAGATATATAGGGTGTTCCATTTGAAAAAAAATAGTTATCCAATATTTTGCGTATGTTGACACCCTGTATAGCAGTATGAACAAAAAAGAACCGAAGCCGATTTGTATTATTCTTCATGATGTGGAAAATTCTTTAGTGTATAAAAAATGACGCTAGCTTTGCTAGGAGCGCTTCTGCAATTTTTTCAAGTGCCCTTGTTTTTGCCACAAGTTTGCCCATAACTAACCAATCGTCCATAATAGACCTATACTATCTTATACTATTTTTATCAGCTTCTCAAGAGGGTTGAAAATAAAGTATAAAATATAGGGTGTTCCATTTAAAAAAACATAACTTTGATCTGTTATGTATATTGGGACACCCTGTACAAAAACATACATATTTTTAAAATATGCAGAATAAGTGTGGGTACCAGTTCAAGAAAACTAGAAGTCGATATCTCAAAAAGCAAATAAGTTATGGGGCTTTTACAGAACCCTGGGTCACCCGGTATATTCAGGTTATTTTTCGACTTTATTACATTTATTTAATGCATCTGAAAAAGTGAGGTTGTCTCACATTTATTTAGAATTTATAGATCATAACATGGCAAATGTCAATCAAATAACAGTATGACAAGACCACGGCGAAATGACAATGACTTTAGAACGGCGCCATCTTTTGAGTGCTTGCAGTATAAAAATTCCATTTTTAAAACTTCGTTAAAAACAAAGATTTCAATTTGATGTGAACTTTTTTGCCACAAAATTGTGTTGTGTTTTATGCCTTTTTTCTTTTCCATCAAAAATTGAAAAACTAATGGAATTAAAATTATTTAACTTCTTTCACCTTAAATTAAGTGCCTTATAGTAAATCTGATCATTATACAGGGATTTTGAAAAAAATCCTCATTACACGGTTGAATCAGTTCTCCTCATGTAAAATATTTTCAACTTTGTATCACTTCCGGTTCTACCGGAAGTAGCACTAAATTTGTTATTTTAAATGAAACCCTATATATTATTATATTGTTGGATTACTCGTTTAAATTGCTACATATTTTGTAGGAACGTTTGTACACTTATTTCTTTTAGTTTTCAAAAAAATTAATTATATCTAAAATTTTTACTTGAAATCTGCCTGTAACTTCCCTTAAGAATAAGATAAAAATATGATTTATATCTCTAATTGTACCCAGAGGATGCCTCTATGAGTCAAATGAAGTTCCCTCGTAAATATCTCGTAATTCTACTTTCTCCGTTACGAAGTACGAGAAAGTATTGTGATCGTGATTTTTTTTTCAAAACTTTTTTTCGGAAATATCCGCTTTGGGGTCCCTAGATGCTATTTCAACAATTTCTGGGGAATAAAATTGTGTCTGTGTGTTTGTCGTGTGTGTGTCGTGTGTGTGTGTGTGTGTGTGTGTGTGTGTGTGTGTGTGTATCTGTGTGTGTGTGTGTGTGTGTGTGTATCTGTGTGTGTGTGTGTGTGTGTGTGTATCTGTGTGTGTGTGTGTATGTGTGTGTCAGTGCGCGCTGTATCTCAAAAAAATTGATTTGAAACTTTGAACATTTGATAATCCGAAGAACTGAAAAGCTTTCGTACACCGGAAGTGGGTGTTTACCTTAACTGTTTTTTGTTTTATGCCAATATTTTCTTAAATATGAAAAATATCACAAAAACATTTAAACAAATATTGAAGACAATAAAGAAATCAGATTATTTTGTTTGAAAACATTTTTCATAAAATCATTGTTATTCGAGAAAAAAAAAGATTTTTCTTCATTTTTGGTTAAAATTATGAACATAGGGATTTAACATGTAAAATTAAACATGTGTAATTATTAGCTCCCCTATTCATTTTAGAGAAAAATCGTAAAGGAATATTTTTTAGAGAATTAAAAATTTTAAATGTATCATCGATTTAATTTACGTTTTTACCAGAATATACCTCGGAAATAATAAAAATAAGTTGAACAATGTACCATTTAATAAAAACCCTTGCCATGAGTTTGACAAATGTCAATTTAATCATAGTGTGCATTTGCTGCCACACTAATGTCATTCATTGTAAATTTAATAGAAAATGGATGATTAGGTTAAACAATCTAATTCGCACAATAAACGTCCAAACCTTGCAAACTTCTTATGGGGTAAATATAATGAATAATAGTACTATCACTATAAACCACTATCATAGTTGATTTGTCTTTTTCATCAGTCATTTGTATTAGGAGTTCTAACCAAATTTAAAATTCGTTATTTCTGACACTGACATAAGAGTCCAATTATTTTATAATAATTATCAATTATGGGATGCTGCAAAACGCTCGATGTACAATTGCGGCAAAAAATAATAGGACACCTTTCTTTGTCTAGTACGAATCAATGAATCAATTAATTTGAATTTTAGTAGCAAGCAGCTATACCCACAACATGTGTCAAATTTATTTATAATATAAAAACATGCAAGCTGTTGCAAAACTCGAATGGATGGCAAATCTGTTATTTACCTAATTTTACTCTATACATTGACATTTAATAATAATGATTAGGCATTCAAACTCAATTTAGTCGAATACATTTTAGAGAAAAACACGCACTAGATTACAAAGGTGACCTATTTTTTTGCCGTAATTATACATTGAAAATATTTATTTTTATTTATTTTGATATAAACCATAAAAGTTTAAATATAAATAATATTACACCATTAAATCGGAGAAAGTAATATGATGGCCACAGCAACATTTTTATTTGGTAGAATTATTACGTACATATATTTCAGATTACTATTCGTAAGTTTTAAAAATGAACTAGCGAGATCATAATTGTTTCTTCTTCTAATGATAATAAATATTTCAATTTTCAGCAACGCCGGATATCACCACATTCATTTACGACGCAAATAGCGAGTATTACTACGACCCACAAACCGGACTATACTACAACCATGTTACCCATTACTTCTGGAATAATGTCATCCAAAAATACCTCTACTGGGACTATGAGAAGTCAACTTATTTACTCGCCCCTCCAGACCAGGTCAACCACAATCCAATCCAGAAGACGGTAACTGACCCTGAACCGAAAATGCAAGCCAAAATAGCAAAACAAAGCGAGGCGCAGAGAATTGCAAAAACCATGGAGAAATGGGTCAAGAAAAAATGCAATCAAAAGAAAATATCACCAGATAAGGATAATAAAATTATTAGAGAATCTAATTCTGAATATTCAATTTTGAAAAAGGATCCGTCCAACCAATCAAAGCTACGATTGGTATCTATATATAAGAGCGAAAACGAGTCTTCCGATAATAAAGGCAAGAAAGATGATGTGAAATTTTTAGACTTTGCCACCTTGATCTGCAATCTTTGTAAACGAAAACTACCAAATGAATGGTCTTTGAAGAAACACGCTCAAACTGAAACACATCAACACAACTTGCTTTGCCTGAAAACCGAACCTTCGTTTAATAACCTAAAAGTTGATGTTCAAAACCAGAACATTTTGAGCGATCCTCCGTTTACTACTAAATATAATCCACAAAATTTGGAAAGCAAACTTGTAGACAAGAACTCTCATTCAGAATTGTTTAATCATAACATTCGCAAAACTGAATTAGAGGATAATGAACAAACAAAGGAAGTTTTGATGAGAAAAACTGATGAATTTAGAAAGAAAAAATCTTTAGAAAATAGCTCTTTTGGATTATTGTGTAAAGCTGGAGGACAAAATTTGGAGTATTTAAAGACCGAATCTCTTACAGTACCATACAACAACGAGTTTACTCAGAAGAAAACTATATTGGACCCATCAACTATTTGTATTGGAAAGAAATTAAACCCACCCAATCTAGAATTTTCCAAGAGTCAGAGTTTGCCTGTTAGTAACAAATTTTCAAAGGCGAAACCTTTAACATCATTACATAAATTGGAACTTCAGGGCACTACATCCTCGTGTGATAATCAACAAAACTTGGAACTTTTAAAAAGTAAATCATTGCTTAATAATTATTTAACTGATGAACAACATTCAAGAAATACTTTCACCTCCGGCAAATCGAAGACAGCCGCCTACAGAGATAGAGCTTTAGAGCGCAGGCTACAGCATGGTCATATTGAAGAACCTCCGCCCAGTAAGTTAAAGGAAAGATTCTCGAAGTCAAGAAATTTTGCCTCTCCAGAATTTGCAAAACCAATTGATTCGAATAATGTCGGTAATAAGCTGTTGCAAAAGATGGGCTGGTCAGAGGGTCAAGGTTTGGGGAAATTTAATCAGGGGCGCACGAGCTTTATTCAAACTGAACAAAGAATAGCTAAAGCCGGACTTGGTACTAATTCAACCACTTCTAGTTCATCCCGTGATTCGTACAGAGAGAATGGGAAGAAGAAGATGTATGCGAGATATCGGGAACTTTTTAAGGAGAAGTAAGGGATATTTCTGCCAGATATAGTTTTTTGTTAATTTGTTTTCTGATTATTTTTTTTCTAAGCTGAATAACTTAGGACAAACACATTTTATTTAAGTACCAAGAGATATACTTGGGCAATTTTTAAATCTTATTATTTTTGTAAAAATATATATCGTCGGCTTTCAACCAAAACCAGATAAGTTACAATTCTGCAGTTTTGAGAAAAGTTTAACATTATTCTTTTTCTAGTCTACTTATGACACACATATATGGTTTTGCCAGTACTTAGTAGTACCGGGTAGGCCCAGAATTGCAATTATCTCAAAAATGACAAAATTGTACTTATCTGGTTTTGGTTGTAAGCTGACGATATGTTTATAGGTCTAAATTTCATAACTTAAATCACTGCCTGGGAAATGTACTTATAATATACTTTTTGTTAAAAAACTTTAACCTGAATAGAAAAAGGTAAAGTAAAGACTGAACACAGATCTCAAGAGTTACCATTGTAAAAAAAAACCTATATTTATGGAGCTGAAATCCAAATAGAAACTGTACAGATTTTAATTTAATTGCTTTTCTTACAAATATTTAAAGAATCGCAAAAAAATGACTTACCTTGTAGCATTCGCCAAGAAAAATATTTTAATTTGGGAAAAAAAAATCCTTTTGCCAAATATTTTGATTTTCTTGACATTATTCTCACGAACTATCTAAAGATAGTTATGATCTCCACTTTAATTCTAGAAATATGTTTTGATACCTCTGTTAGAAAGTTAGAAGAGAACTAAAATAGAAATATTTTTATACTTCACACATGATGTGAAAGGAAATAAAGACTTTTTGTCTACAGCTTTACGCCAAAGATTTCTCCTTTACAGGAACTGTAAGACTTAGTGTTATATTGTTCATATTTTTACTTGTTATATTTGTAGTTTAAAGATTTTGTGTTTGTTACTTGTTGTAAAATATATTTTTTAAAGGTTACGTGGTATATTCATTTTCCTTCCTCTAGTTATGATGACTTAAATTTGACCAGTACCATACTCTATATCAGGTATTCCCAACGTCCTCCGAAGTTTCGAAAGAGTCGATAGTATTAAATTTATTTTTTAATTAAATGAAATGAAATTCCTATAATTAATATTACTACTGTATCTTCTAATGGTGCACCATCGATGGTGGGAAAATATCAAGGACTTTTAGCGATTCTAGAAAAATGATTTCCCGATATTCTGACAGAGCACTGCATTTTGCACCGGCAACATTTAATTGCTAAACACTTGCAAGAAAATCTTCATTCTGTTTTGCATTTGTATATTATAGTAATTTACGATACAAGTAACGTTATGAAGGTTTTTACATTACGAGAGAGAAGTTTGAAGCTTTTAAATTCTGGAGTAATGTAGAAGCAAATAACGTTACGTGTGTCGTAACACAGTTTATTTGATCCTATTTCTATTTCTTCTTATTTAAAAAAATGTTTAATGAAAACCGTCAAAATGCGAAATAATGTTTGTTTGTCAATGTCTACATAGCGACGAGTTTCGTTAAGATACATATAACAACACTAGTGTTTTTAAGAAACAACACTAGTGTGTTAATAGTTATTTACGCCGAAAATGTTAATTGTCATTACGTTCCGTGTTGCTTATTAATTTTTTTCCGCTACCGGAAATATAATACTTAAAAAAGTTCAGAAAATATTATAAAATGCGGCTTGTAGCATTTGGGATTCAAATTTTTATAGTCACCTATGCGTCCTATGGTAACCCAGCAACCGAGAAAACAATGCCGAATTTTGTTTGTTTGTGTCAATCCAGTGAAACTTTCTGCGGGCATGGATGCAAACAAAGCTGCGAATATTGTGTGTTAGAACCTGTTACCGACAAAATCGAAAAAAGGTATGCCCTGTTACGACTCTTTTAAGCAGTGGTTATGTAAAAATGATGCCGATGCTATAGGTATAGACGAAAATGTGTTGCTCGCCTATATGTTGGAGCGTTACGCTGTTTATTATTTTCCTAGGCCCGTAAGTAAAAATTAAGTTCCGTCGCCAAGGACAACAAACACCACGAATGTTATCAGCCACTTACGGTACCTGTAACTATGGATGCAATGCTTATTTACAGTGTCGGTAGCGGAAAAAGGTACCTTAACGTTACTCGTTACTATGGAGTTATTTACATGATAACATTATGGGATAAAATAAAGGAATAAACTAAGGCGAAAGCTAAGGCTTTGAATGGTCGCCGTTTTTAACGCAATTATGAGAAAGTAATTATGAACTTTATAATAATTTACCTCTTCATACAGATGTTCGCTGGTTGCCGAACGGTAATTGTTTCCACTGGTTCATTGAAATCTTTAATTTTGTAATTGAGTTCTTTTTGGAAATTGATAAACTACGGCAACAAAATATACTGAATCAGAAAAGCATATATTTAGTTAAGAAGACATTTTCTTTATTAAATAATACGCAAAATAAATTACACGGAAAAAGCGTGAATCTCATTCAAGTTCGAATAATTATATTTGGGTTTCGCTCTAAACTTGATACATTTATTTTATTTAAACGGTGTGATATTAACTAAGTAAAAGTGTGTTTTATTCATTTATTTTCATTTTTATCAAAATGATTTTCGATACTCTTACTATTTGATGCAATTTTCTGCTGTTGAAAATGATAAGATTAATGTTATCACATTATAAATTATTATAAATTCAATTGGAAGTGACAGAAACACAAGAAGAATTGATTGAATTAAAGGAGAATTTGGAGCAAGTGGTTAAGTCAAATTCTGGAATTTTAAAGATACTCGCAAAAAATACGTCAATTAAACCCATTTCACCAAACCATTATTTTTAGCGTTTCCTGGTTCTTAGTTGGTTGAGGCAGGATTTAGTCACATTGACAATTTAGTAAGAAATGACAATGAGATCTTAGACATGAAAAAGTAGAAAAATTTTTTTGAAGAAAAATTCCGTATCTCCGTTCCTGGAAGTCCTACATTTTTTTTTGTAGACAATTAGTATTCAGAATTAGCTCTTAGACTTGAAGAAATACTAGAAGAAATTTTATTATTTTATTTAATCGTTTCTTAGGCGTTTCCACTCGAACTATTTACGACAAAAGTCATTTTGCGTATCTCCGTTCCTGGAAGTCCAACATTTTTTTACTTTCTCCGTTACGAAGTACGAGAAAGTATTGTGATCGTGATTTTTTTTTCAAAAATTTTTTTTACGGAAATATCCGTTTTGGGGTCCCTAGATGCCATTTCAACAATTTCTGGAAAAAAATTTTTTGTGTCTGTGTGTGTGTGTGTGTGTGTGTGTGTCTGTCTGTGTGTGTGTGTGTGTGTCTGTCTGTGTGCGCTGTATCTCAAAAACTAATAAAGCAATTGATATGAAACTTTGAACATCCGTCTTATTTGATAATCTGAAGAACTGAAAAGCTTTTGGTAAAATTTCGTACACCGGAAGTGGGTGTTTACCTTAACCGTTTTTTGTTTTTTGCCAATATTTTCTTAAATATGAAAAATATCACAAAAATATTTAAACAAACATTGAAAACAACAAAGAAACGAACATCTTTTGCTTGAAAACATTTTTCATAAAATCATTTTTATTCGAGAAAAAAAATTATTATTATTTTTTTATTTCTGGTTTATAATTATGAAACGCTAATAGTTACAGCAAATTTATGTTAATAATAATTGTAGAGAATGCTAAAATAAACAATTTATAAAGAATAATTTTTTTTCAAAATCCCTTTAGTTTGTGAGTAAACTGAGTTTTTGAATTTGAAGTATAATTTTTCCATCTTTCATGATTTTGACGTTTTAAACGTCATTTTCATCCGAGTTTACGCAACGCTCGATGTACATTTAAAATATGATTTCAATTGAAAATAAACCCTGAAAGCGTAAATATAAATGATACCATCAAGTCGGAGAAAGTAACATGATGGCCACATCACCATTTTTTATAGACAAATAGTGTTTAGAATGAGTTCTTAGACTTGAAAAAAAAATTTAAAAAAATTTTGAAGAAACATTTTTTGAATCGTTTTTTAGGCGTTTACTTCAGTTAGACTTCAACCGTCTTTGTCTAATATGGGCATTGGCATCTTAGTTTAGAAGTACAGAAGAGGCTGCATTTGAAGCAGAAGGGTCTTATGTACGAAGCAGGAATGGCAGATTAGAGGTAAGAAAAAAGTAATATAGGATAACATCGAATTAATGCGTTCTGAAACTTTAAACGCGTTTTGCTCGAAACGACATTTTTCAAGACGGTGTACACGATTTCTCAATCTTTATTGATGCGATTGCAATGGCCTTTTACAGATAGCTTTATTATAGTATTGTCTAAGCATTAACAAACGATTTTGTAAAAACAAATTAGTGAAATTTTTGTCGCACAACTCAACGTGTTTTCTTCAAAAATTCGTTATTTGATGAAAAATAAAAAAAAATCCATTAATGCTTAGGTATTGAAGTATATTTAATGAGAAAAAAATTGTTCTTTTGTTTCAGGTCATTCACGACCTACTTATCATGTACACAGTTTCATCTTAAAAAAAAACAACCGTCAGGTCAACGGTCTTTGACGAGATCAACGTTAATATTTTTCCAACTTTTATAAGTGTTTTTATTAGACAAAATATGATAAAATAAACTGCAAAACCAGAACTTAATCGGACCTTTATTTTACTTACTATCCGCATCTGAAAAACATTTATTTTTTCGGACAGTCTCAGTAGGCTAAACCCTTAACACCGAAATAAAGCTCACAATGCCATTTAAGATATGTATCAAGTATGGAAAATACTAATGGAGATGGTTTTCATCTCGTTCCATGCAGTTTTCGACTTTGTCTGAAATCGTCCTCATACGTTCCTACATCGCTCGATCAATTGTCATCATTTTCTGATAAATGGCAATCTTCATATTATCTTGGTATCGACTCCATACCAGTGTTTTCAGGAGTAATTTTTAATCTTCCCCACATATTTCATTAAAAAACCCCCAAAATTACGCCAAAAACCTTAATTTTTCCCCCATTTCGGGGAAAAGACCCCCAATCTGGGGGTCCAACACTGGGATTCGAGAAGGCGCGCTGATGAGATTTCGGAATTTGAACAAAAAAAATTTGCCTTCGCCAAATCACAAATCTCACGCATCAGTTTTAAAGCTCCATTTTTCTGAAAATATGTAGGTAGTACAAAAAGGCCATTTAAAAAATTAGAAAAATATTTAATCGTGCTGTGGTCCTCCAAATAATTAAAATAATTCTTTAATTTTTCGGAAGGCCTTGCTAATTAACTACTTAAAATTGTTCGCATTTTCTTTCATAATTTCCAAACAGTTCCAGTTAGACCGGGTGATCAGTTTCATTCCGGGCGAAAGTATTATATTTAACAATTACAAATTGGCTGCAAAAATTATTCTTTTGGTTTAAAAATTACGAATTTTCGAGAAAAAAAAATCAAAAATCGAATCGAAATATTTGAAAATTAAATAATTCCTTAAACACAAATCGCGCAGGCTGTATTTTCTAGCTAAATATCAAAGTACACTAGTTGTATCTTAAAACAACCACTATAATTAAATTAAAAACACTAAAACAAAAAATTTCAAATTAAATAAATAACCTAAAATTAATAAAAAAACCAAGTATAGTCCAAAAATATCAAAAATGCAGTCTACAAAATATAAATTATAGGGCAAAAAAATCAAAAACTTGGACCAAAAAACTCGAAAATATCGGCCAACAATTCGCTCATAAAAATGAACAATTCATTTACATCTAAAGTAAAGACCAATAAAAAATTCGCTCATTAAAATTAATCATTAAGGTAACAGAACTAAAAACATTGGTAAAAAATGGTGATGTGGCCATCATGTTACTTTTTCCGATGGTATCATCATTTATATTTACACTTTTATGGTTTATTTTCTATTTAAATTATATTTTAAATGTACATCGAGCGTTTTGTAGACTCGCATGAAACGTCAAAATTATAAAAGATGGAAAAACTATACTTTAAATTCAAAAACTCAGTTTACTCAAAAACTAAAGAGATTTCAAAAAAACTTATTCTTTATAAGTTGTTCATTTTGGCATTCTCTATAATTATTATTAACATAAAGCTGTAACTACTATCGTTTCATAATTATAAACCAAAAATGAATAAAAATGATTTTATGAAAAATATTTTCAAACAAAATAAGCTCATTTCTTTGTTGTCTTCAATATTTGTTTAAATGTTTTTGTGATATTTTTCATATTTAAGAAAATATTGGCAAAAAACAAAAAACAGTTAAGGTAAACACCCACTTCCGGTGTACGAAACACACAGACACAGACACAGACACAGACACAGACACAGACACAGACACAGACACAGACACAGACACAGACACAGACACAGACACAGACACAGACACAGACACAGACACAGACACAGACACAGACACAGACGCAGACACAGACACAGACACAGACACAGACACAGACACAGACACAGACACAGACACAGACACAGACACAGACACAGACACAGACACAGACACAGACACAGACACAGACACAGACACAGACACAGACACAGACACAGACACAGACACAGACACAGACACAGACACAGACACAGACACAGACACAGACACAGACACAGACACAGACACAGACACAGACACAGACACAGACACAGACACAGACACAGACACAGACACAGACACAGACACAGACACAGACACAGACACAGACACAGACACAGACACAGACACAGACACAGACACAGACACAGACACAGACACAGACACAGACACAGACACAGACACAGACACAGACACAGACACAGACACAGACACAGACACAGACACAGACACAGACACAGACACAGACACAGACACAGACACAGACACAGACACAGACACAGACACAGACACAGACACAGACACAGACACAGACACAGACACAGACACAGACACAGACACAGACACAGACACAGACACAGACACAGACACAGACACAGACACAGACACAGACACAGACACAGACACAGACACAGACACAGACACAGACACAGACACAGACACAGACACAGACACAGACACAGACACAGACACAGACACAGACACAGACACAGACACAGACACAGACACAGACACAGACACAGACACAGACACAGACACAGACACAGACACAGACACAGACACAGACACAGACACAGACACAGACACAGACACAGACACAGACACAGACACAGACACAGACACAGACACAGACACAGACACAGACACAGACCAAAAATCGTGAATAAAAAATGCAGACCAGACGAAAATTTCAACTAAATATTCGAAAATTTTGGTTTATGAGCCAAAAACTCTTAAATTTGGAACACAGAAATGAAAAATACAGACCAAATATCTAAAATATAGATAAACAATCAAATATCCCGATGTAATAAAAAATACAAACAGAAAAAATGGAAAATAAAAGCAAAAGAAAAATAATTTGCCATTTTCAGTCCCAAAAATAACTTTATCCCAAAATAAATTGCCGAAACTCTAAACTCGAAAGTGATTGGAAAAATTCGCCCATAAAAACAATAATTCAGGTTAGAAAATCTAAGATCAAACATTCAAAAACGTCCATAAAAATCAACAATTCATCTTAAAAATTTAGAGTGTAGACCAATCAAAAATTTGCTCGTTAAAATTAATAATCAAATGTAGACTAAAAAACAGAAAAGTATTAAAAAAAAAAATTTAATATTGAAAAACAATTTATTGACATTAAAATTTAACAAGGTGGCAATAGACGGTTTTGACTTTAGTAATGTAAAAGTTTAAAGCATTGTTAACTTAAGCTCTTTGTACTCAAGAATTATTTTTTCCATTGTTTTTCAAAGCTACCTTCGATTTTTATTTAGTAAAATGGCTATTGAAATGGTTGATAAAACGAGTTTTCTTCAAATAACTTTTAATGCGTTAGGAATTGGGACAGGGTTGTTATTAGGAAAAATGTTTTTTTAATTCTGCATGGAATGACAAAAATATACAGGGGCTCCAATTTAAAATAAGAAAAATAAAGTGCTTTTAAGTTTGAAATGTTTGACACTCAATTTTGGACACCTTGTATAATTCATATCAATCAAACCTAGTTAATGGGACTATCAGACCTTATTTAATAAGTACCTTGTATGATTTTAATAACAACGCACTATTTTTATTTTTTTATTCATTTTTTTTTAAACAATAGTGCAAAACTGATTTTTTTAGTTTTAAATTTTCTTTTGCTGATATCCCTGAATTGATTCCAATAAAATTATGGGAGTATGTAGGCAACCATAAAAGGTACCCAAATAAGCAATAAAATACGTAGCATGTAGTTTAAAAATATATATCATCATGACGTCGCGCTGTTTTGGGACACCTGTATAATCAAAAATATTTCCCTGAAATGCATCATAGGATACAAATGTATTCTACAAAATATCGAAATTCTAACTTAATTAGTAATTGATAGAGATGGACAAAACTGCTACTTTTGAATCACGCTGCTACTTGTGATTGCTACTTTCTTATATCAGTGATTTTAAACTGTGACTGATTACGGTTAGTAAAAGTCGTAACACCTTCTGAAATTGTTAATGGTTTCTCAAAAATGTTTTTGATATGATTCTGCTAATATTTGTACACGTGGCCACTTAAATAGTGTTCCGTTTGATATTATACCTGTGACTGAAGGTAATATTTTGGCTATATTATCTGCTATACCGAATAAACATACGACTATCCTTGATTCAGTTAAAAATTCGAGAAATATTTCAAGATTTTTGCAGAACAGAATGTTTGTTCAGTAAATTTGAAAAGGTGGAAAGTTTTACGTATGTGGCAAATGTTTTCCTATTTTGATTTTACCTCTGAAAAAACGCATCTTCTGAAAGATGATTTGCTCTGTTCTCGAAGGATCATTTTGAAATAAAATCATTAGCCAACGAAGATATGGATTTTTGAAAATTTTCGTTTTCATTTTTTGAGCACTATAAAACGTGAAGGGAAATTTCCAGAAAAAATTATCCTTAATGGCCGAAGTACCACTTATTCGAAATGAATTTGGTTTTTGTAAATGCAATAATTTTCAATACTGAATATCTTCAAAAATCTTTTTGAAGATTTCCGTTTTAATTTTTTAACATTTGAACAAAAACATCGCAGAAAAAATATAAAACATGCAGGCAAAATTCCGCAAGAAATCATCCTCAATGGCCGAAGTATTGCTAATTCAAAATCAATTTGGTTTTTGCAAATTCAACAATTTTTAATAGAGATATGGATTTTTGAAGATTTTCGTTTTACTTTTTTGAGCAGTTGAATGAAAACGTCGCTGAAAAAAATATAAAACGCGTAGAAAAAACTCCTTAAAAAAATATCCTCGATGGTTAACGTATCGCTTATTCAAAATCAATTTGGTTTTTGTAAATTCAGCAATTTTTTATGGAGATGGATTTTTGTAAATTTTACTTTTATTTTTTTGAGCACTTGAATGGAAATCGCAGAAAAAATATAAAATGGGCAGACAAAATTCCATTAAAAAATTGTCCTTAATTTGGTTTTTGTAAATTCAACAATTTTCAATAGATATGGATTTCTGAAAATTTTTGTTTAAATTTTTTGAGCACCTAAGCAAAAACATCGCGGAAAAAAATATAAAACATGCAGGAAAAATTCTATAAAAAAATCATCCTCAATGTCCGCAATATAGCTAATTCAAAATCAATTTCAAGATTTTCGTTTTAATTTTTTGAGCACTTGGATGAAAACATCGCAGAAAAAAATATAAAACGCGTAGAAGAAATTCCTTATTAATCAAAAATCAATTTGTTTTTTTAATTCCACAGTTTCTATTGCTGATATGGATTTTTGAAAATTTTAGCTTTAATTTTTTGAGCACTTGAATGAAAATATCGCAGAAAAGAAATAAAACGCGCAGACAAAATTCCATAAAAAATTATCCTCAGCGGCCGACGTATCTCTTATTCAAAATCAATTTGGGGCTTGAAAATTCAACAATTTTTAATAGAGATATAGATTTTTGAAGATTTTTGTTTTAATTTTTAGAGCACCTTTCCCAGTTTGCTAAATTGTTTTTATTTATTTTTTTCAGTTAATGAAGTTTGCAATTTCAAAATTAGTTTCGTGGTATTATTTTAAAATGTATATTCCATGTCGGGCAAGATAATTTTTACTTTCTCTGAAAAGCTTTTGGTAAAATTTTGTACACCGGAAGTGGGCATTTACCTCAACCGTTTTTTGTTTTTCTCCGAAAATTTCTTAAATATGAAAACTACTATAAAAGCACTTAAACAAATCTTGAATACAACAAAGAAATTAACATCGTTTGATTGAAAATATTTTTCCAAAATTTTCGAAATTTTTTTTTTATACTCTATATTCTTGGTTTGTAATTATAAAACGATAATAGTTACAGCAAATTTAAGTGAATTATAATTATAGATAATGCCAAAATGAACAACTTATAAAGAATAAGTATTTTTCGAAATCTCTTTTGTTTTTGAGTAAACTGACTATTAGGATTTAAAGTATAATTTGTAATTTTCATCTTTTATAAGTTTGACGTTCCGTGTATGCAAATTAGTCGAATTCAATTAAAATTGGCGATTTAAAAAAGGCGCCTCGGAAAATGTACTTTCACAAGAACAAATGTCAATTTGAAGCCGTGACGCGTCAGCAAAGAAAACTCGAAAATCGAAAAAATCTACTTTTTTAATAATTATCATAGACCATTGAAGTACACATTATTTTTCATCAGAAGAACAAGAGAAATTGATTGGCGTTACAAAATTTCAGCTATCTTCAATAGTAAAAAAAATAGCGTGCACCATGAACATGTTAGAAAATTAAAAAAAAAAATCGATTTTTCAGACTTTGAACGGCCGTAGCGGCTAAACGAAAACTCCAAATTGAATGCGGTTTTCAAATCTGTGTTCCTCGTGTGCAAATTAGTCGGATCCAATTAAAATTGGCGATTGAAAATTTTTAACGAAAACCTGAAAAAACTACCCAAGGGCCCCTTACTTACTTTTTTTCAAAAATTGGCTTTGAAATAATTTCCTGAAGAAACCACTGGTTCGATTCTGGGTTTCTACACATCACTGGAAAGATCCCTTCAAGACGCCTCGGAAAATGTACTTTGACAAGAACAAATGTCAATTTGAAGCCCGTGACGCGTCAGCAAAGAAAATTTGAAAATGGAGAAAATCATCATTTCACCAGAAGAATGAGAGAAACTGATTGGCGTTAAAAAATTTCAACTATCTTTAATGGCACAAAAAAAAAACGTTCGATTTACATTTAAAATATGATTTAAAATGAAAATAAATAATAAATAACAATGATTCTATCAAATCGGAGAAAGTAATATGAAGGCCACATCACCATTTCTTAAGTTTTTTTTTAAATCTCAATTTATTACTTAATTTGCATTGTTAATACACAAGTTGTAATTTATTTCATTTTATATGGCATTTTATAAATATTTGTCTTTTTCATTAAATATTTATTCAAAATTTAAATACTATACCCTGCACAAATGGGAGAATAAAGTAATGAATATTAAGTAACATTTAGAAATGCCACCTTGTACTGTCTTCTTACAATTATGTTTTAAATAACAGTCACAGTTTAAGTAGCAGTCACAGTTTAAATAGCAGTGATTTTAAGTAGCAGTGATTTTAAGTAGTAGTGATTGTAAGTAGCAGTGATTTTAAGTAACAGTGATTTTAAGTAACAGTGATTTTAAGTAGCAGTGATTTTAAGTAGCAGTGAAATTCGCCTATTAGTAACAGTAACGACCTGTGATTTTTCAATACCAGTGAAAAATCACAGATACGTGAAATATTGCCCATCCCTAGTAACTGAGCTATAGAAGATGGGAGGTGAGATGTAGGACCCTGTATATGGCGACATAAACGCACTTTTTGTACTTCAACTGCTGCGCATTCGAAATTTTCACATTCAGCCAGTTTGTTGATATCCTTTCACGAATGTGTTTTTGTGTGCATAAAGTGACGCTCCCCCATAAGCCGTGTCTCGGTTGTCTCAAGGCGGTCTACGGAAATAGGATGCTAAATTGAAATTTTTAAGACTAATTTTTGTTAGATTAGTTTCATTTTGCCAATGCTCTGTAATGGCTAATACTTTACAGGATGTATGACAGAAGAGCATTTCCTCCAATTTAAGATGCCTGTTGTAAATTGTTCTTATGTTTAAGTGAATTAGTGAGGTTAATTCACTTGTTGTAGCCTTTTTACTACGTTTGATGCGTTTTCCTTCAGAAATCAGTGAAAAAAATCTGTTGACTCTTGCTCCTTTTGGCTATATCTTCACATCTCTTAGGGATTCCAGAAACACAATAGGTGCAGAGATCCTAAAGCTGGAATAATTAGGGACCTTTGATTTAATCTTTGTGCATATAATGCCGTCTATTTTGGAGTATTGCCGTTTTCTTTCGCAAATTCGGTAAATTTTTCATATTTTTTTTATTCGATAATTTAAGAGAGATGGTCAGCCGGCCGCCAGCCGCCTTTTGACTTAGCTGCCCTAGGGCACCTCCACCAGGAATGGCCCTGTATACTGCTATGGTCTTTCTGTTATCGACATTACATATTTTTCTTATTTTTTATGTATTATAGAGGGTTGTGTATTGGGTTTTTGGATTTTGGGGAAGTTGGAAATTTTAGGGAGGACAAACTGTATATAATAACTCCAGTTTTGAACGATATTATGATTAAATCGAATTGTGTTTTTTGACTGGAATTCTGAAAATTAGTTTGGCAGTCAACGTGTTAACTAATTTCACACTTGATATAAAAAGTATTATGGAAATACAGGTTGAAGTGGAATGATTCTTTTTAAATTATATTGAAAAAAATAGTCAAAGGGATCGAAGTAGAAAATAGGTCGGGAATGTAACTGTTTATGTCCAAAACAATTGTATAATAAATAAAATAGAAACAACCTTACTTATTGCAGAAAGTATTAAATAAATTCAAAAAACGAAATGTAGCCTGAATATATAAATATTCAACCTGTTCGTAACTCTGCAAGCAAAATTAAGTCTTACTAAGACTATAAACAAATAACTTATTGAAGTAGCCAGGGAAGTAGTTGTTTCAATAAGTTATTTGTTTATAGTCTTAGTAAGACTTAATTTTGCTTGCAGAGTTACGAACAGGTTGAATATTTATATATTCAGGCTACATTTCGTTTTTTGAATTTAATTGTATAAGAAGTAATACTTTATTATATGCAAGCAAATTATTTTTGAAATTCTTCGTATATAACTGGATCAAAAGTGTGAACATGCCTCCGACTTTATTATTTATTTATGTATGTATACTTATATTGAAAACATATTCGAATAATGAAAAGGATAGTTGCGACCGTTATTACGTGAACATCCACTAAACTGAACAAAAACTTCGCTAAGGTTTCTTTCCAGAGAAGCATGTTTCTAGCTAAGATATTTCATTGTCTTGCGATGTTAAAGTAATTATCGGCAATGAAAGTATTTAATATGCCGGTTTGTAGTTAACGAACTCAAAACTTTAATGAATATTTAACAGCAGAATCCAGACGAGGAGAGGCATTAAAGGGAAAATCTTTAAGGGCATGCCCGCGCATGCTAACAGGTATAATGATTTCCAAGAAAGGCGAATTGTGGGCTCTCAGGCACAATCGCCAAATGAGTGGCGAAAGAATTCGCAGAATCCGAGCCGTGCCCGGAATACCGAATGCAGGATACACAGGAACCTGTATTGATCCGCTTCCTGTGAATGCATAAATAACGCGATAACGATTAGACACACACACGTATCCACACACACTTTTTCCCGTCTGCACCGGAACAACTTGATTAACCATCTTGTGCCATCAAAAAAATCCTGATTAAGAGATTGGACGTCTGAAATTTGTATGCGGAGCAGCTAGGGATCGGCCGTAAATTGAAAGATTAGCGTTTTAAGCTTTTATTGTGACTTAAGTCGGTGCCGGAGCACGGTCTGGCAACAGCGCTTGACTTAAATAGTTGCGGATGCTGTGGATGCAATTGCATGTGTACACGCCGTGTTTGCGTCTGTTTGTGTGCGGGTGAAAAGATAGAGAGGATGCACGTCATCAGGCCTTGAACTCTCTTCATGACTAACATGGAACGAAAAATAAATAGACACGATCGCCGCCGCTAACGCGACGTTGCCGCTTCCTGCATGTGTCACGCTGTTTGTTTATCTGGGACCGAGTTTCGCGGACTTTGTTATTACGTGGCCAAACGGTTGTTGTTATTTAATTCAGAATTCGCAGTAAACACTAAAATTCAAGACATCGAGAAAAGCGAATTGTTTGCTCGAATAGCACGTTGGTGGTCGACCTACAGAAACCACCCTCGTTAATGGATGGTGTTTAATTTTAATAAAATAACGCAATGGCTAAAAGTGCATTTTCAGAAGCGCAGTTAGTCCAACCCTTATTTTGTTGAATGATCTTGAACTTGCGTATCTCGAAAAGGTATTTTTACTTTGTATTTTAAGTCAATGTTTGTCATTAGTAGTGTTAGCTAGGATTTATTATAGTAACTTAATCTAGAATATCCTGTTTTAGGTGATTTTGAAATTTTCGACTTTTCTAATGACCCTAGAGAGGATTTTTTTTATAACTAAACAGGGTTTGTAATTTTACTAGTACCCAACATTTTTTCACACAGAATCTTTTTTAAAATTATTTACTCCTACTATTTAACACTTTCCATTATTATTAGAATTTGAATTAAGTAAAACAGTATTTTGTAGGTTAAGTTAATCAGGATACGAAAGGTGGTGTTTCTTCCTATCCGACCTTCCAAACAGTAAAACATGAACGGCGAATTCGCAGATGAAAATCATCACAAAAGACACAGACAGCGAAACATGTAGACACAAAGTTGAACATTTTTCAAAAACAGTCGAAATCATTTTGGGGGAGCTCAAAATGAATATTTCCGTTGAAATCTCTGAAATACCTGACGAGTTGTGAAACGCAAAAACCTATGTAAAACCTTTGTTCCAAGACAAAAACGAGAAATATAAAGTTGTCAGACAGAGCGAATGCGTGTCGTCACGAGAACCTGCGTGACCACGAGTGTGAGCGTGACAAAATATGGTCACGCATGGGGCACCACCGCAGCAACCCCATGACCGGTGCGAATTACATGCAAAGTGCATATGTGGACCATTAACATTCTCGTTGTTCCCATCGACTCCGACAGAAATATCCACCTTCATGACCAATAAATTACCACTTTGACGTTTATCACCGGTCGACACGCGACTTTTTCATAACGTAAAACCCGTCGTGTTCTTTTCGTTCGGAACAACAGGGCTCGTCGTTTGTTACATAATCGCGGCTTTATCGCGTGCAACTGATAACGGCCGTAGGTAAATGTCCCAAGTGTCTTTGCATACAATGAATCGTGGAAGAGTCGGAGATATGGAATTGGATCTAAATATATTCGAAGGACGCTATCTTATCGGGACGCTTTTCAAATATTGATAATTTTTTTAATAAAATCCAAAAGTGATAAGGAGTCGAGTGTACTACAAACATAACGCCTTTCAATTTTATTACATTTTTTGATAACGAAACGGGGATTTGTAAGATTATGAGAAAATGGTTTGGTTTCCGTTTACGTTAAGATATAATGAAAATTTTTAAAGAAATCAACTTAAATCATAGGTTTCAAATTAACATTAACATTACGTTACATTAACATAATGTTTCACCGTGATCAATGAGAAACAAGTATATGATAAATAAACTTAATTCTTCGGCAGACAAGTTTGTATTTTCAAAACTACCTCCACAACAAATTGGGCATAACTAACAAATTGTAAGTTTTTGTTGCCAAAAAGTGCAGTAATTTAAATCAGTGTAAATCCGACACTACCCTTCTTTAATAGTATATTATGCAACAAGTGTTATAAACGGCACTTTAATCACGAGTTAATATATAATAACGAGTGTCTAGAGAAGTTTATAACACGAATTGCATACTATACTTTTTCTACGACTAAATTGGTAAAATTTTGAAATTATTTTATTATCTTAATAGTACAATATTATTAAAGTCTACTTGGGTAAATATACATTAACAGTTACTTTAGAGACATTATGGCAAATGCTAAAAGAAATCAGTGATTCTCCTAAATTTCTTTGTTGTTGTGTATTATTTGATTTAAGTTGAAAGTATTCCTTGTTTCATTTATTTATTTTCTATTTTGACGGATTGTTGATAGATAGATAGATAGATAGATATAACTTTATTCACATTAGCCACTATATACAGATATATTTACACATAAGGAAATATTCAAGCGGATGTGAGACGTCCAATAATTTAAGTCTAAAAATTTATAAAATTTTGTATAAAAAAAACTAAAATATATATAAATCACACTTATAATAACATATACAAAGCATTCACATACTAAAGCGTATGATCATGTTACGGTACTAACGGTTTTCAATCCTAGTCGGACTTACAATCCTCTACAAATTCACTAAACGTATAATAGCATTTACCTATTAGAAAATGTTTCAAGTTTCTTTTAAATATTTTTATGTTTCCGGATATCTTCAAATGTTGTGGGATCAAATTGAACACAAGCATGCATGAAAACTTGGGAGATTTTTTGTAGAGCTCGCTGTTATGGGCTTGAATTCTGAGGTCGTGTTTATGTCGAGTGTCGTGATCATGGACATCTTGACTTGTGGTGAACGAACGTAAATTTTGGGCAGCGTATTTTGCGCATTTATATATAAATATTCCAGTCACAGTTAGCAATTTGTTATCTTTGAAAAAGTCCCGACATGAATTTCTTCTCTTCAGATTGAAGATGAGGCGAATGATACGTTTTTGTGAAATTGAAATTCTTTGAACATTGGTCGCCCTGCCCCAAGATATGATATTGTACGCTATGTGGGGATAGGCTAGTGCATAATATACATTTAACAATGATTCTTTTGAATGATTAAATTTTAACTTTAAAATGGAGAAATATGCGCTACTCATCTTAGAGGACACATGATCAATTTGCCTATTCCACGTTAATCTTGCATCGATAAAACTGCCAAGGAATTTAGTATTTGACGCATTATTTGATATTGGATCTGTTGGTGGTTTCCTATTGTAAAATTGGATGTTGACCGTTTTTTCCGTATTAAGAATTAATTTATTCATTGTACACCATTTTGCAACCTCGGAATGGATGATATTGATTTTATCCTTAAGACCTTGAGGTGTTTGTGCGGAAATTACTACTGACGTGTCATCTGCAAAATTAATCATGTGTCCATCACTGATAAATTGGTGTAAATCATTAATAAAAAGCAAGAAAATCAAGGGTCCCAGGGTTGAACCCTGAGCTACCCCTTCAGTAGTGTTATATGTTTTTGACCTTTTCCGCTCAATCTCTACATACATTTGTCTGTTAGTTAAGAAAGAAGTAATTAAATCTAATATATTTCCTCTAATGCCAAGGGCTGATAGCTTCTGGGTTACGAATTCTACATCGATGGTGTCGAACGCTCGGGAGAGGTCGTAAAGAAGTGCGGCTACGTTTCTACCAGCATCCACTTGAGAATATACTTCATCGATGAACGTTATCATTGCACTTTCTGTAGATTTGCCTTCACGGAATCCGTGCTGATTTGGAGATAGTAACTTGAATTTGTTTATGTAGTTCCATAATTGTTCACTGATTACCCTCTCAAATATTTTTGAAAATGTGTTTAACACCGACACTGGACGATAGTTCGCAACTTCTGTTTCCGGCCCTTTTTTGTGTAGGGGTACTACGCGCGCGATTTTTAGGGCACTGGGAAATTTACCACTTTCAAATGCCAGGTTTACAAGATAGGTTAGTGGCTCTATAATGAGATGGCTTACCGCTTTAATTACTGATGTTGGTATTTCATCACTGCCCGCACTTGTTTTGTTGTTTAATTTATTAATCACTGATTGTAGATCATGAGACGATATCGGTTGAAGAAACATGCTATTTATTGAGTTTGTTTTTGTAACAGTACATGAAGTTGACACAGTATTTCCGAAATGGTCGTTAATTTTTATGCCTGTTACAGTGGCATAGTAATGACCAAATGTTTCTGCAACTTGGTTTGGCTCTTCTATTCTTCTCTCTCCATTTTCCATGATAATAATAGGTTTTCTTTTGTTTTCTCCTCTTCCCAATTCTTCGTTTACGAGTGACCATATTTTTTTAACTTTGTTATTTGCCTTTAATATTTCATTCTCGTGAAATATTTTCCGTGTATTTTGTATTAAAAGTTTATGTGCTTTTTTTGCTTTTTTATAAATTGAATTTAATTCTTCTGATTTAATTTCTATCATCGTTCTGTATGTTTCTTTAAGTTTTTCCGATGATTTGATTATTTCATTAGTGATCCACTTCTTTCTTGTTTTTTTCCTGGTGATTTTCGTTTTCCTTTTAGGACACGCAATGTTGAAGCAGTATAAGAATTCATTCAAAAATATATCGAACGCACTCTCTATATTATTCGTTTTTATAATTTCCCAGTTGATTTTTTGCAAATGGTGCTTTAGTTCTGATACATTTTGCTCTGTTATTTGTCTACTGTATTTAAATTGTATTTGGGTTGTCTGATCTGATGTATGCACTATATTATTTAATGTCAAAAGCTGTGCCAAGTGATCAGAAATATTTAAGTTAACATTGTTGCAAGTGAAGGCGTTTTCAGGGTAATTCGTTACCGCACAGTCTAGTTGACTTGCGGATAATTTTCCATTGATAGTCTGTAATCTAGTTGGTTCCTTTAATTTGTTTATTAAATTAAATGAATTAAATATATCGCTTATTAATTTTGTCTCTAAAGTATCGTTTAGCAAATTTATGTTTATGTCACCACACACAATTAAATATTTACAGAATGATTGCAATTCATTTAGTATTATTACCAGTAGATCTGAAAACTTTTTTATATTTCCGCTCGGCGGACGATATATCGATAGAATGCCAATTTCGTAGTCTTCCAACACGATTGTACACGCAGCACATTCAATTTCCATTTCGATGTTGAAATTATTAATTTTTCCGTATTCTTTACAGCACAAGGTTTCGTCAACGAGTATCATGACTCCGCCGTGTTGATGGATTTTTCTCGAAAAATTACTTATGCAGTTAAACCCTGGAATTTTAATTAGGTTTTTATTATTTTCGTTTGTCCAAGTTTCTGTGAGGCAAATTATTTTAGGTTTTAATTCATTTACAGCTATTTCCAACTCATTTGTTTTATTTATTGCGCTTCTTATGTTCATATGTAATAATTTTAAATTAAGGTTGGGCTCATGTGAGTGGTCTATTTTATTTGAAGCTGTTTCGCATAAAAACGCATTTATCTGATCATTTGGACGTTTTATGGTTTCCCATTTTGACTTCGGAAATTCCGAAAATTTCCTTGGGGTTGAAATTTTCTCACCGATGTTCCCTCCGGCCAGATGTTAGGATCGTAAACCTCATTTATATCGGTTATGGGAAAGCTAATTTTAAATGAAGTATATGTTGCCGTTTTCTTAATTTGGTCCCCAATTGTAAATGCAATATTTGGTTTTGCATTTTTTACATACTCGTGGAGCAATTCCTTCGTTATTTTGGGATCTAAATTTGTTATGTATAGGTGGCCAAGTTTTGTAGCCGATTTAACGTCAGTTGAATTTTTGTTCGTTCCAGTTATTGGTTTATTATAATTCTGTTTAAAGAGATTATTCGTTGTATTATTGTTCTTATTTTGGTTTCGGCTATTCACCCGACTTTTTAAAATGTTCCGATGACTTGGCTCAGTATTTATTTCGCATATCTTATCGATGTCTTTTAAATTGCTGAGCTCTCCTTGGGGTGATAACGGTATAGGTTGTTTTTGTGATTGGTGCTGATTAGAATGTCGAGTTTGTTTTGTTTGTGATCTATTTATTTGTGAATGGTTTAAATCCTCCGTGGTGAATTTATCAATAGGTGTCGCTGTGCTATTGACAATTTCTAGCAATTTAATATTATATTTTAACACCTGTATTTTGTCTTTTAATTCACTGATCATTTCATCCTTATGTGTAATAGTGTTTCTTAAATATGTTACCTCGCCATATTTTTTGTCTTCTTCAGATATCTCGTCTTCGTCGTCATCCAGCTCCTTTGTGGTTATGTGTCCGCAGCAGTGCAGGTCACCCTTATTATTGATCACTATTTGTCCTACTCTTTTCAATAAACAGTTCGCATGGAAGTCACTGTCACATAAGCTGCACGTTACGAATTTTTTAACTACTACCGAACATATTTTGCACACTGATTCGCTAACGCTGTTTGCTCTCGTCGCCATCTTTACTCAAAACGAAGGCGATAAGTAACAACTAACTTGATTTTGTGTTTCAATTGATTTTAGCGATTTAAAAATCTGGCACTAACTTCAGTCCATGACTAAAATGCACAATGTCGCAGTTTGTCAAGGTGTATTTAAAGAATCACTTAGCGTCATGGAAACATATACGATAAATGGCATTTTAGAGGTGAGAGTAGAAAATAGTACACTAAAAAATAAAATAAAAAACAACAAAATCAAGTTGTAATTACAATTGCAATTAAAATCAAAGTTAAAATCAGTATTAAATAGGATAAACAAAATATTATCATAAATCGCGTTCTGTGAATTAAAGCGCGAATTAGCGTGTTTAATAACCACATTAAACACGCAAATGCGTGTTTAATAACCACATTAAACACGCAAATGCGTGTTTAAGAAATTGAGTGTTAAATGTACCCCATTAATGCTGCCCATAGAATTAAATAATGCGCACATTATAACATTTTCGTGAACAAAAGATTTTATCTCTTCGTCAACAAAAAAAAAACAATAAAGGTAAATTGGTAATTAAAATCACTAGGTTTTACATGTTTCACAATTTATATTTGTTCGTACAAATTCCTTTTTATAATGCTATTTTTATAATGCTATTCATTGGAAATTGATATTGATGTTCGTTTGAGAGAAAGTGCGATTTAAATAAATGTATATTTTGTTGGCAACACCACTAAATGCATTGGATCGATCGCTAACGGTGTGTATAGAATCAAAACAAGTTCTCGATTCCAATTTGGCGCACAGTTCGGAATCATTTTTAATCAGAGACAAATCGAGTTTGTGCGACCGTCTTTTATTCCGAGAGCAACTTCGACGATCCTCCCTGCCGGTTTCACGTACTGTGCGAAACGTGACGAGATTCGAAACGTCGCCTATGCGAAATGAATACTCGATGGCTGGATGTGACTCGAAACGCTGATTCTTCTTCTTCTTCTAACGCCGGGGAATAAAATTGTAATAGAAAATCGTCCCCAAAACGGGTAATTACTTATGGAAATCCTGTTCGTTTTTGGCTGCTAAAATGTTTACAATTAAAAGGCGCTAATACGTTCAAGGAAAATTACAAAAAAAACCGAACTACATAAGTATAAACAATTTTAACCGGATTTAGTTTGTACTGTAGTGAATTATAACATAAATGGTGAATACCTTACAAAGAATACTTTAATTATGATCATAATAACTTTGGTGATTTAGAAAAAAAAACAAGGCTTAGTTTTAATCTGTATTAATTTCATAATTTTTCACTCAGTCCCTTCTGAGATATTCTACTCTAAATATTGCTAGAATAAATAAAATAACAATTTTAAACTATCAAATCAAGTGTTCAAATTGGGTCCCATTTACTTCTTGGCAGAAGACAAGTCGATGCATGAATTCCTGCCTAACATTTTGAAGCATCTCTGGGGTAATTGCCTGAATTTCATTTCGGATTATTTCTTTCAAGATATCAATGGAGTTTGGTCTGTTAAAGTAGACCTTGCTCTTAAATTAACCCCACAAAACATAATCTAAAGACGTGAGGTCCGGGGATCGTGGCGACCATTCAATGGGCCCTCACCTTCCGGTGATCGTGGCGACCATTCAATGGGCCCTCACCTTCCGGTGATCGTGGCGACCATTCAATGGGCCCTCACCTTCCGGTTCAGCGGCCAGGAAAAAAGTGGTTTAAGAAATCGTGTAACGTGGTAATGAGTGGGTGCTCCGTCTTGCTGATAAAATAAAGCATTATTGGGAACATCGGGGTCATCGTGGTTTGGGTACAGTGCGACGAGAGCATGAGCGAGATGGGCTCTGAGTAGTTCTAAATAATTTTTACCTGATATTAAAATCGGGTCCTAGAATTCTGTTCCCAAGAATGCCAGCATAAACGTTCAGCTTTTATGGATATTGGGTACGGGCCTCCATCATCCAGTGTGGATTCTGGGGAGTCCAATACCGATAATTCTGTTTATTAACCTTTCCGTTAAGATAAAATGTAGTTTCATCAGAAAAGATAAGACGGTTGACAAAATCAGCATCCGCAGTGCACCGCTCCATCATGTTATCGCAAAATTCAATCCAAATATCTGGTAGTATTCAAAGTCCACTAGTGTTAATTGTTTGTTTAAGTCTATTTGATAAATTTTAAAGCAAAATAGACTTTTGAATAATTTCACAAATGAGATATGACAACATCTATTTCCCATCATATTGCCGGCCTTTTGAGACGTACATAACCTCATTAACGTCACGAGTTGAATTGTTATTCGGCCAGGTATTTATAATTCAAATTTAAATTAATATTCTTAAACCTAAAAGAGTGTGCAATGGGTAAATTAAATACTCTTAAGTAAATTGCAGTAACGTTTATACCCGCGATTCAAATATTAAAAATAAAGTTTTCTTTACATTTCCGAAGTGTCCTAATCGCAGAGATGAATGGCTTAATTCTATTGAATGTATTACTCTAAAAAAAATTCCACTTTCAAAAGTTATGCACATTTGTGAGGACCACTTTTTAAGTATTTATTAATTCGTGTAGAAAATATTTAAATTGGAATGGAATTACGACAATTTTTAATATACCTTCTTATAGTACTTATTCCAGTACAATTCCTGCAAAATCTTTTTTAAAACGGCCCCTTCAAGAATGTAGCTTACTTCATGATTTAATATCTGCCCCAAAAAGAATTCGTTTGGAAAAAAATTCAAGGGAATTCCCTTCAACATCATTTAGTGCTTTACTTTTTGCGTTTGGTTAAGTCTAAGCTCTTTATAAAGCAAGTGTCTGCGATTTCCGCTTTTATTTGGATGCGTCGCACTGATGAGAACCAAAAACCAAAAAGTTCGAAACACTTGCAAAAATGAATTGTAATGCCGCAATTTTAAATTTCCCGCTGGCTTAATGTGTTTGACCAGATGACTCGCAGACGGCGCTGATGGCGTTTCCAAAAGTTAACATTGAACTGTCCCTCTTTATCGTTAATTCTCTGTGACATCACCCAACCGCATATTGCCTGTAGAGTTTCAAGGACAATTGCCCTCATTTACTTTTTAACCAATGAAATCGAATAATGTTGATGACATGATCCAATAAAATTCTTATTACGATGCGTAACAGACCACGCTGCATGTTATTCATGGCAATTCACCCTGGTGGTAACTAATCAGATAATCCATCATGTTGATATTGCCTAGCAACGCGTTACTACAATTTCTATAACGTATAAAACGTCAGTTATTGCCGGACTTTTAAACAGTTTGCTCCTGAATTCGATCTGTTTGTATTTCCGGGTAATGTGTTAGTGCTTTCATCAGTAATATTATTAATGGGCATTTCTCAAAATCTTGGTATAGTTCATCCGTTGAGAGCTGACGGTGACTCATGCATTTTCGTACTAAGAATTGCTTTGCATTTTATATCTACCTGTTTCTATCATGTACGAAATAGATTGAAATAAAAGACGAAACGTGTGTCTGCGTGTTAAAGAATAGGGCAGCGTAAACGTAGGTCTAGGCTCACGCATGACTCTTGCATCGCATTGGCACGCTTCATATAAACACACAAAACACGCGAGCGCTACGTCAAATAATATAACCCTAAAAAGTTTGTTTATATTGCGCTTTAGATTTCATTTCGGTGCGCGAGAATTTTTAAATCTCCCGCCAATGAAAATCAGCGGCACCAAATTTTCTTACGGACATACGTTTACTTAAATCTTGAATCATGCGATTTTAATCGATCAGTCACAGGCAGCTCTCAGCGGCCCGACTATAAGCTCATTTTTACTACAATTATTGTGTCGCAGATTAATACATGCCTGACACTTGGCGACCTAAATTTAACTTTCCAAATTAAGAAGTCTGAACTTTCTGTTCGGCCAATTGTCTTCTCGAATCTAACTCGTGACTGATTTTTCCTAGGCAATTATTAGCGTCTGGATTACACTTGCATGTTGCTTCTAGAAAATCGATTTTCGCCGCAATCGGCAATCGTAATCCTGACGCTAATAATTGCCAGCAAAATCATAGGCACTGTTGATCGGATTCCATATGGCTCATTCCACGTTAAATCACCCAATGGCCGTTGCTCTCATGTCACAGATTTTTGTAATTTTTTGTTGTCAGCAAGTATATTATGAAAAACGATTATTAACGTCACTTTGAAATTTAACGCATTTTAACAACACAGCGCCAACGGACAAGGTGGCTTTTAAGTTTTTAATAAGCTACAAAATATAATTTGTAAAATGCTGGAAATTTACATATAACCTTTACAAATGTGCAATAAAATAATTTTTTGTTGCAAAATGTACGTAAATTTCGGGCAACCGCTAATTTTATGGTGAAAACAATTGATTATCAACATTATGCAAAAAAATAAAGATGGTTTAGATATTATTCCATCCATTCAAAAATTGTTTATAAATAGAAACAATTAATTGTTAGAATGTTCAGGTACAGAAAAAAATACAAATCTTTATTTTTTGTGAACTAGTTAAGAATTAGCCCATCTAAGACCATTTATGATAAGAATAATAATTTTTTGCATTTTCCATGTTTTTTTTTATTGTCCAACCACAAAAAACACCCTCCTGATTTTTTTTATGGTGAAAACAATTGATTATAAGCATTAAGAAAAATAAATTTGAAGGTGGTGAAACTTGCGGTTTTGCTGTTATAAATTCCTGAAATTTGCATACATTTTGCAATAAAAACATATATATTACACATTTGTATAGATTACATGTAAGTTTTCAGCTTTTTACAAATTCCATTTTGTAGCTTACCCTTTTGTCTTTCAAATGACACCAAAATGAACAAAATTAGTTCATAAATAACAAAGTCATAGTTATTACAATCGTAAATGCCACCTTATCCGTTGATGCCATTTTATTAAATTGCATCAAATTTCGAAATGACCCACTGACCCCAATTTTGACATAGAAATTCTGAAAAAAAAGCGTTACCATTTTTCATTATGTACTTGCTGACAATTTTTTTTTTTCAAAAATCAGTGACACATGGCAACGGTGTTTTCTTATTTTGGATGATTTGAAACGAAATGAGCCATATGAAAAAAGTGGTGGTTGCCATTAAAAAAAACTGGCGATGACATCATAACGCAAAGAAGTGGGGGTATAAAAAATTGGCGATCAGAAAAGATGCTCGTTCAAAAAATAAGGTTGACGTTTCGGAGGATTTTGGCCGCAGATGATCAGGGAATTTTTTATTTGGAGCGTTTGTTTCACAGCCAACGTTCGCACTGTGTCTAATAAGTCCGGATTTATATTTTTTTACATATTTTATTTGCTCTTTAATATTTCGAGGTTTTGTCACATAAAACTTATTTGAGTATGCCTATGCAGATCATAAAGTATGTTCATTAAAAAAAAGTGTGCCGTGATTTTTTAATTTAAAAAATGTAAGTTAGTTACACATATTGAGGTTATGTTACTTCTCAAAATTAAACAAACTGTAGTCAATTTATAGATACCTACGTTAAATTTTTCACTATAAAATTATATTAAATGTTGTATGTGCCTTCCTTCTTCTTGAACACAAGCCTGAACTCTTCGTCGCACACCCTCCATTACGCTCCGCAACAACACTAGATTATTGTTAATTTCTATAAATTTATCTCGAATTCGTTGCCGCATGTCTTCTAGATTGTGTACTGGTTGTGCATAAATACAATTTTTCAGGTATGGCCACAAGAAAAACTCGCATGGTGTTAAATCGCATGAACGGGGCGGCCAGGGAATCCGTGCATTTCGACTTATTATTCGGTCCTCAAAAAATTCCTCCAAAATGGCCAAATTATCCACTGTCCAATGAGGAGTTGCTTGAGGAGTTGCTCCGTCTTGATGAAAATATCAACTTTGCAGTTCGTCATCGTTTAATTCATTTATAAAAGGCAATACAATTTCTGTACGATAACGGTTTGCAGTTATCGTACCTAAAATGAATGCACGGTTATTGAATTTTTATTATTAATAATTAAAATAGGATTTTACCTTCAAAGAATATCGGTCCAACTAATCTTCTCCCACTAATCGCTGACCAAACGCCAACTTTCTCTGGATGTAGTGGTTTCTCTCGATATATACGAAGTAAAGAAAGTAATCCTCGTTTACATTTTGTAAAAACCACTGACAAAATTCCAGTCGTCTGGGGTAATCAACAGGTAATAACTCTTGCACCGATGTTATCCGATAAGGGTATACTTGCAAATATTTTCGTAGAAGCTTGTGGCATGTTCCTACCGATAAATTCATTTGCTGTGACAAATGACGCAGAGAAGTCGTAGGTTCATCTTCCAAAATTTCTTGAGCTGTGTTAATAGCATCTTGAGTTCGTTTAACTGGTTTACCACTTCCTGGTTTACGGAGAATACTACCCGTTTCACGAAATAATACAACAGATCGTGATAGGGTATTTTTAAATTCATCATAAATAATGGGCACCTTAGGAAATTTTTCCTGAAACTCTGCTAAAGGTGCGTCGAATGAATACACTTTCCGTCCACTTTAATTTCATATATTCATCGGAAATAACTTTCAATTAGAAACGTTTTTTGCTGGTTGCTGTAAACCATTGTGAGCACGGAATAATTGTGACTTCTAGAATGATCTGACATTTATATGTCAATTCCCAAAGTGTCAAGTGTGCCAACTGAATTTTTTAAAACGAAAAAGTCATGGCACACTTGAAGTTTTTTTTTTAATGAACATACGATACTTGAAGCAACCGTACACGGTAATTGTGCTTGCCTGAAAGCTGCTTTATTCTACTCCAATAATTTTGAAAAATTAAAGAATGTCTTCTTAATTTTATTGATGAACAATCAGGCACTTAAAAATGTAAAAATTGTGTTGCACGTAGAAATGTTTTTGAAGAAGTGTATGAAAAATTTTAATTAAACCGCATATAAAATTCATATTTGAATCATTTTGTCGAATACATTGGTTAATTTTAAGCGCATATAAAACAAATTATAATGTCTTTTTTTAGCGCATGTAAATCCGGACTTTAGTAATAAGTAGTCTCTTTCCATCACCAAACGATAGAAAATACTTTCAAAAGAGTACTGCAGAGAAATGTGATTTTTTTTTAAATTTGGCAGTTAGTTCCTTCTAATTCTTAACAATTCAATTTTATTTACGAACATTTACGTTGTGTTTGCCCATTCATGATCAATTATGAATTGAATTACAAACATCAGTTTTGGTAGAATAAACCCATTTATTCTGTTTCATTCACTTTCCCTAGCTCGCATTCCGTCAAACACCCCTCTTTAAATAATTAAAACTTCTGTTTTAACTAATTGAGTAATATAAGTTTATATCCGATATGGTCTAGTGGCTAGGATACCTGGCTTTCACCCAGGAGGCTCGGGTTCGATTCCCGGTATCGGAATTTCTTTTTTATGTAATTTTATTACACGTCAGGCGTAGGTGTAGGTGTAGTGGGTACAGGCGAGCGCTTGTGCCGGTTGCACCGCGTGCCGTGTGGGTTCGAATCCCAGCCCGGCCGAAAGATTTTTCGGGGATCGAGAAGTATTCGGTCCGGCCCATGGTTATTGTGTATACGTCTGACATTATTCATTTATTCATTTATTCATCCCAAAAATTAAAAATACAAAAATTACAGAGTCGATGTGACTGAATGGCACATGCCTAAGTAAAAAAAAAATTACACGTCATATTCGTTCTTTAAAATTTCTATGTGGATAGAAACTTAGAATTTTGTTTATCCATCATTCAACTATTTGTGTACATATAACTATTATACTTTCGATAATATGCAAGTAAATAAACAATTTTCGGGTCGATAATCATTAAAGATTCAGAACACGCATTTAATCATCATAGTCAATTACTTTTATTAATATTACGAGAATATTATGCGATTCATAACAATCGAGGACGCTTTAGGTGACGAGACGCGCTAAAAAAACGTCTGAGACTATTATAAATCGCAAATATTCGAGATATATTCAAAGGTTTATCGTATCATCGACGGTGCCGATACTATACAGGGTGTCCCATTTTAAATTGCCGCTCAAAACCTGAGGAACATGGCAAAAAATGTTTCAGATAAAAGTTGTATAGTTCGGAGGGGGCATATGCTGGTGACCTTGAAAATGACCTTGGCGGTAATTTTTAAGGTCAACTTTGATTTTTCAAAGGGAGTGCCCTATTTTTTTATTACGACATCATATTCTACGGGAAAAAATACAAACTTTTTGTAGGAAACGTTTTTTTTTAATGATTTTTTAAGAGTTTTTTCACGAATTTTGTCCGTCATGTTGTTTGAAATCTCAGATAAATCCAGGAAAATACAGAAATCCTAAATATGGGCCAAAGAATCAAGAATCCTGATGTAAAGATAAAAAAAAACGCAGGCAAAAAATCGAAAAGCAAAATGATTTGCCACTTTCAGCCGCCAAAAATAAGTTTCTGACCAGAAATTCGAAAATAATAGCAAAAAATAAAAAATTCACGGAATAAAATCAATAAACCAAGTTAAACAATCTAAAATATAGGATACAAAATTGAGACCGAAAATCTAAAATTCTGGCCTAAAAATAAAAATGATGGAGCAAGGAAAGATAAATTTTAACAGAATAATAAAAAAAAAATAAAGAAAAATTTAGGACAAAAGATTTAAAAAGAATCCACAATGTTGGCCAAAATTGGTTAATTCTGAATGAATTTTGAAATTTTGAACCTAATTCCAGCCGAGAGTAATTTTTCACAATTTTTTGAATCTCCAAATGCATTTTTTTCATTTCCACAGGTTCACATTTGGAGCGTTGTAATTTTGTTTTCAAAAAGTCGTAAATTTAGACAAAACATCGAAAACTCGGGCCAAAAGATAATAAATGCAGACTAAATGAAAAATCAAAAATGCGGATAAAAAAATCGAAAATTTCAACAAACAAAACTCGAAAATACCGGAAAAAATCTCGCATATAAATGAATAAATCAGGAACTACAATTAAAAATTCGACCTGAAAATTCAAAAAAGCGGACCGAAAAATCAAAAATCTTAACAATCAAATCGAAAACTTAGAATAAAGAATATTTAGAGCAAAAGAACAAAAATTTAGACCCAAAAAAAATTGAAAATACAGATTAAAAATATAAAAATTAAATATTGGGCTCGAAAAATAAAAAATATGGCCCAAAAAAAAAGAAAATTTTAACAATTACATCGAAAATTGACGTCAAAATAAAGAATATTTAGGTCAACAGATTAAAATCAATCGAAAATACAGGTCAAAAATCTAAAAATTAAAAATTTAGCGGAAAATTTAAACAATGAAATCGCAAATTTAGGTCAAAATAAAGGATATTTAGGCCAAAAGTTAAAATATTTTGACCAAAAATATCGAAAATAGAGGTCAAAAATTTAAAAAGTAAAAATTTGTCGGGAGAAATAAAAAATACGGACCAAATGGTCGAAAATTTTAACAATGAAATCTAAAATTTAGGTCAAAATAAAGAATATTTAGGCCAAATGATCAAAAATGTAGTCAAAAAAAAATCGAAACTACAGGCTTAATAATAAAAAATGCAGGATATTCTAGTAAGAAAGTGGTTTAAATTAGTTTCAAAAATCAATCTATTGTTCAAAATAATTTTCCAATTTTTTTAATAGGAAAATATTTTTTTTTATTTTCGCTTTAATTGTCAACAGTAATTGCACAAGTGCATTGGAAATTATCGGTAACAAGTTTGTGCGATTTCGACAAACAAAGTCGTATTGTTTGGCAACAGTCCCGAGCCCGGAAGGGCGAGGGGCTGTTGCCTAAAACAATGCGACTGAGTTTGTCGAAAGAGTGCAAACTTGCGATAATTTACAATGCACGTGAGCAATTTATCAGACTATATCCCAACAAAAATATTACAACAAAATAGAATGACATTTACTGTCATCGCGGGCGTGTCGTGCCAGTTTGAATATTACATTTTTAAACGGATCAAACAAAATTTGAAAATCAGAAACGTACTTCTCTTGCACTAACTTAGCACTGGTATTCCATATGGAGTTTATATTTTCTTTACAGTACGTACCGTTCGCGTTTCGCACGTTATGTGCCCCGTTTTCCAATATTGTAGAAATGACTTCCCGAGTACAGGTCATGTTAGTGACTCCGCCCAAACTTTTTGGTTGGGCCTCTTTCCCTTTTTCTTGAATTACTTCAAGAGAAACACTTACAATGCGGAGTTTTCACTAATTTTAATAGCGTTCTACCCGCAAACTGACGTTTGACATTGAACGTTGTTTTTCTTGAAACCAATCATGTGCCGAAACATAATGCGAGTAGAGAACTAATCACAAAGCCGCATTAGAACTCTACATGATATGTTTCCTGAAAATAGAAGTTATATAGAATCTGATTGGTTCTAATTCATTCGAATTTCGGCATGCTACGTTTGGCGGGATATAGTCAAAAAAAGTGAAACTTTAGATTTAGTAGATACATTTTGAATCATTCAAATAAAATAATTCATTTGGTTAGTATGACTCTCAGTAGCGGCTCGTGGAACATGTTGATGACACTTTTACAATATGAAGAAAGACAGAACGATTAATCTTCATAGTCCAAGGTTAATTTAGGTTGTAAAGTAAAGGTTCATAATTTCAAACAACCGAATAAGCTGAAAATATGATTTATGTGTACTTTCGATTTATCGTGCGTTTACATTTTGTCCCAGACATGCACTAAATCTATAACACCATTCTTTGACCACGTAACCTCGCCATCATCATCAAACAATACACACGGAAAACAAAAATAATTTTAAGAATTAATTAAAAATTCTTGCCGAGCGTAAAACTACAGGTAGTGCCATGGCTCCTTGGCTCTATAAACGAGCCGCTCCTGGCGGAGAGAATGCTATTTTTCCCTCGGTGCGTTGTATCCCTCAGGCTTTCGCCCTCGGGATACAAATTTGTATCTCAGGAAAAATCACGCATTTCTCTCCCTTGATATATAATCTACTATTATATTGTACCAAATGTATGAATTCTTTAATAAAGATAATTGTATATAAATAATTTTCTAGACGAGATATTTGTAAATAAAATCAATTAGTTATTTTTTATTGTTATACAGGGTGTTTCAGAGCTCTGGGAACGGTCAATCACGTGGTTATTTTTCAAAATTTCGAAAAATGTGTTATACAAAAGTTGTGCAGAATAATGAGCTGCACGCCCTAAAAATATTTACATTTATACAGGGTGTCTCTTAACAAAGTTACAGACCAAACTTATGTATTTTTTTTTAATGGAAACCTTGTATATTTTAGCATTTTTGGATTCCTTGTTACTTGGAGATTAAAATGACAAAGGCAAATCACCAACGAATTTTGAAATATTAGACTAACCATTAACTTCAGATATACGAAACCTTATATGAAACGAAAGCTTACTCAATGAACTTTCAAGTTATGAAATAATTCATAGGTTGTGCCATTTGAAAAAAATAGAAACGGGTGCAGTTTGCGAGTGGCTATCACCCTGTATAATTCGCGGAGTTATGTTTTGATTGATAGAGTAACTTTGAAGACTAAAGTTCAACGAAACTTTACCACGAAATTAGAATGAATTATCTTTATTAGTTTCAGTGGAGCACTTTTGTTCAAATTTTTGTATAAACAACTGAATAACACAAAAACGGCCCGTTATCAACCCCCACAACCAAGGTCATTTTAATCTCCAAGTAACGAGGAATCCAAAAATGCTAAAATATACAGGGTGTTCCATTAAAAAAAAAACATAAGTTTGGTCTGTAACTTTGTTATGAGACACCCTGTATAAATTTAAATATTTTTAGGGCATGCAGCTCACTATTCTGCACAACTTTTGTATAAGACATTTTTCAAAATTTTGACAAATAAGCACGTGATTGACGCTCTGAAACACCCTGTATAAACTTGTATAACAGTGAGCATTGAGGGATTGTGAGTGCAAAAGCCAGCTTCACATTTTTAAATTGTTCAGGACGGCCAAAAAAGCACTTAAAAAATATTTAACGCATCATGCATAACCACAGCTCTTTTTTCTTCATATCTCTGCAGCTATCCATTGCTTGGTTGTTGCATCTATTGATAGAGGATTTTTTCTTTATAGGAATAAGTGATAATGTGAAAATCAGAAAAAAAAACGTGGAGCTGCCTGGTTCTTGCACACACGTCCTGAATTTTTCTATACGTAGAATAGTTGTAACACATTGAGCAATTAGTGTTTTTCTTAATTTGTAGTAGAGACTAAACCAAGCAACCTCCATCCCTAATAAGAACAGCGCAAATGAGCGACAAGCGGCCTTTGTGTATCAGTATTTTCGAAAAAATTAGGTCAAAGAAAGGAGCCATATTGCCTATGTCTTGCTGCCGAAAAAAAGCTTTTTTAAATTTCATTCAACAATCGGCCTGCATTATCTGCAAGACTTCCCAAAATAATTATGGCATTGAATTGAAGAGTGGTGACCTGTTTCGTCTCTACTCTTCGATTCAATGCTATAATTTTTTGATAATGCCTATATGCCAAGTTTTAAGAATAATTAATAAGAATAGCGGAAATAAATTAAAGACTTGGTGATATTTTATGATCGAATAGTAAAAAAAATAATAAGTAATAAAACCACGCACGTTTGGTATATCAATCAAAAGCAACTGGAACTATTGCCAATAATTGGGATATTGGAAGGCAAGCGACACTTTTTTATACTCCAATCAACGTCAACGTCTCAACTGTTCCGTTACGAAAACCTTCATCAGAATTTAAAATAAGTTCAGCGTAGGCCAATTACAATACGCCATTGTGCAACTGCCACAACTGTGATATTAATACCATTATCAAGTATTCCGGATGCAATTGGGGGCATTCTATTTAAAGGCGCCTCTCACAAAAATGTCAAAAACTGTTATCAACGCCGACGCGGGAAATAATAAACCTGCGGCTGACATATTCAGTCCGCTCCTTCATAAGCCGGCACAAATTTATGAACCGGAATATTAGTATCTCTCTTATCGAGCGTTTCGCTCCGGTTACGTAAATGTGTTACAAGGATGCTCGAAATAATATCCTGCATTAGCATTTCTGGAAAAGTTATATTTATTGAAAAATGTTACATGATTTACAATTAATGGCGCTTTAGAGCTAGTTACACACAAATACACAAAAAAGATCTCGATAGCGTAACAAAAACCACTACTATTACATGATACTTTTTAGACATATAACAAACAAAATTCTTATTAACTGTTGGACCAATATCTCTCCATCCTACACTCTTACCAGAAGGAATTTATTTCTTCATGTACAGAGACTTAATAACTCTTCATGCCGAGCTATGACCAAAAATGAACAATCGAGAATGCGTCCCAAGTGAAAACGTCGCTTATTAGAGGAGCCCTGGAACCAGTTCGCCGGCTAAAAAAATGCAGGCCATAGAAACTGGAAAGCCGTTTTGCCACCATTTTTGGCGCTCGCTCGGTTTCATCTCCGCGTTCTACATATAAGAGCAAAGCCTATCCTCCGTGCGGCCGGAGACGTTTTCGAATTGATTTCAGTTGATTATTCTTTCGCGCTGGAAATGGTCAAAGGGGTTTTTAGCAGATCGTGCGAACTGGCAAAATGGAGTTATATAAGTTCTGCAGGAATTACGAAATTGGAGAAGTGGGTTAGTGATTAATCGGTGTTATATTTAAGTCGGCTCCTCTGATCTGTCCACAATAAGAACAGTTTTGCTGTTGTCGTTATGATGTTGAAATTGGTTTACCGCCATCTGGATGGGCAATATGATGAGAAATATAATACGAAACAGTTCTATGGTTTGTCCTTTGGTGGCGAATATTAATTAATAATAATTCGTAAAACCAAATAATCAAGGGATTTAAATGAAATACTTTAAATTTATTATTGATTCCTCATGTAATTTAATCTAATATACTTATTATACTTTTAGTACATTTATTTAGAGCAAACTGAAGATAGTAAAGAATATGAGTAATTCTAAAAATCCGTTTATTATTTCCTTGAAAGCGCAGATGTAAAATATCATTCGTTGCACCCATGTGTGTTGTTTCTTCAAGATAAGATTTCAACTGCAAATATTTTGATAACAGATAAGAGGATTCGTTGCAGCTACGAAATTTACCCAGCTGGCTTTAATCGTTTCTCCGAAACTAGTATAAACTTAAATAGCTTCTTGATTTATATATAAACAATCATCTTTTTCTGCTGCACCAAACACGATTGTTATAACTAATTATTCTTTATTGCCATTTTTTCTTCTAATTCTATATAGAATTCTTATCATGATGACGAGAAGAAGAAGATCTAACTTTACCAAAAGCAGAAAAGCAACCAGTTGAATCATGGGGTCGCGGTGTGTAGAACAGACACCGTAGTATGGTTGATGCGGAACTTTTCTAACGAAAACTGGTGTTGGTCGCAATTTCATTCAAATGTGAATTATCTAATACAAATCGGCTGAGGCTAAAAGCCCTAGCTGGCTAAGCCAAGTACCTATTATCCCCGCTTCCTTAACCCGAATTCCTATCAAGCATTTTCCTCTAAAAAAAATACCAATTCATAAGATTGTAGATCTCCGATGAGGATGCGAATTTTTGGTGTTAATGTAACTGATAAAACTGTAATTTCAACGATGTAGTAACAAGAAAGAAAGTAATAGGTTAAGCGTAGCTAGATTAAGTCGAAGAGCAATAAGAGATATCCACCTCATTGAACTTCGCCTACTCTTGCTATGATATTTCCTGTATTTTTATTTTTGTTTTCTCAATAAAGACAATTTATTATTATTATTTAATATAAAGAAGGCTGTGATCGAATTAATTCCCATTCTCGGTACATTTCCCATTATTGCAGAAAGGAAACTGACGCAAACCACCTTGGCCCGGAGCTAAATCTAGCCAAAATATACGATCTCTATAAGGATGGAAGATCTTCTATGAAAGGCTCAACCTCCGTTTTACAACTTGTAAAAAAGATACTTGTAAGTTTTGTGACAAAATAAACATGCACATACAGCAAGCTACTAATGAGGACAAAGTACAGCTCTCAGCTAAGCACAAAGACCACCTCGACGATGCAAACCAGCTGAGACAGCATATGAAAGCAGATCTGTTAAGAGTACAAACTGATCCAAATGTTGAAATCATACGCTTTGGCCAGGGTTCCTAGGTTGTTAGATGCCCAGGTGCACAAATGATATCGCCGCCAAAAACACCTCTTTATAATATTTGAAGATATGATATTCGCATGAAAACCGAACATACTGTAATTCTGAAAATTGAAAGTTTTCAAGTGAATAAAAAATTGAAGTATGTGAATTGTCACATACTTCAAACTTTTTGATATACTATGTATGTATTGACAATTTAGTAAACATGTCAAAAATCTCGACACAAAATGTTGCGATAATTACGTAAAAACAGAACTAATTGTCATTCTAAAAATTCTACTTTTTCAAGTGAATATAAAAATAAAAAACAATTGTCACATAATTGAAACTTTCTAAATTCACTAAGTATTAAATATACTTGACAATTTAGTGAACATATCAGAAATTTCGACACAAAATTTTGCGATAATGACGTAAAAACTGAACGAAATGTCATTCTGAAAATTCTAATTTTTCAAGTGAATATAAAAATATAAAGACAACTGTTACATACTTGAAACTTTCTAAATTTACTTAGTAATAAAAAAAATATACTACAGAATTTAGTAAATATATCAAAACAGTTCTTTATAAAATTTTGAGACATTCAAATGAGAACAGAACTAATTATCATTCTGAAAATTCGAGTTAGTTATCAAAACTTTATAAAAACCTGGCTATACCTGTACACAGCATTTTGGTCTTTTAGCCCTTTTAACCCGCCATTTGTGACGCAAATTTAATGGTGACGCCGGTCTTACGCACCGGGGTTTTCAACTGAAGATTTTTCGAAACGTGTAACTAATAGATCATATTTTTTTTAATTTATGCTTTTTGACAATAAAACAAAGATATTTAATCAATTTAAGCTCTGCAATGCGGCAGCTACTCAAAATTGCAACAAAAAACAATAACGGAGAATAAAGTTATTCGATAAACCTGGTCTCACAGACCAGTAGGGTCACCATTGGCGGGTTAACAACTTAAATACATATTTAAGTAAGCTATTTGAATATTTTGAAAATTCGATTTTTTCAGTTGAATAATAAAATACAAAAACAATTTTGACCTACTTGAAACTTTTTAAATTTACTTAATTATGAATATACTTTACAATTTAGTTAATATATCCAAATACCTCTTTATAAAATTTTGAGATATCCGTATGAGAACAAAATTTTTTTGTCATTCTGAAAATTATAGTTTTTCAAGTGAATAAAAAAATATAAAAACAATTGTTGCATGCTTGAAACTTTCTAAATTCAATTCGTATTAAATATACTTAACAATTAAGTCATTAATATCAAAAATCTCGTTAAATTTTGAGATAATCTCATAAACAGAAATATAAAAATATTTGCCGCGTACTTGAAACTTTCTGCATTAACTTAATAATAAATATAGTTTAGAATGTAGTAAATATATCAGAACACCTCTTTATAAAATTTTGAGATATTTGCATGAGAACAGAATTGATTGTAATTCTGAAAGTTATATTTTTTTAAAGTGAATAAAAAAATTTAAAAACAATTGTTGCATGCTTGAAACTTTCTAAATTCAATTCGTATTAAATATACTTAACAATTAAGTCATTAATATCAAAAATCTCGTTAAATTTTGAGATAATCTCATAAACAGAAATATAAAAATATTTGCCGCGTACTTGAAACTTTCTGCATTAACTTAATAATAAATATAGTTTAGAATGTAGTAAATATATCAGAACACCTCTTTATAAAATTTTGAGATATTTGCATGAGAACAGAATTGATTGTAATTCTGAAAGTTATATTTTTTTAAAGTGAATAAAAAAATTTAAAAACAATTGTTGCATACTTGAAACTTTCTAAATTCACTTCGTATTAAATATACTTGAGAGTTAAGCGATTGATATTAAAAATCTCTTTACAAAATTTTGAGATAATCTCATAAACACTGAACTTATTGCATTCTGAAAATTCGAATTTTTCAAATGAATAAAAAAAATATCATTAATTATCACATAATTGAAATTTTCATAATTTACTTAATTAACAAATATACTTTATTTTATCCTATAATGTTAACATACCAATAACTCCTTAGCAACGAGTACCGTGAAGGTACCTTTAACAACATTAGTGTTGTTAAGAAATTCTTAACAACCCTAGAGTTGTTATATGTATCTTAACGCAACTCGTTGCTATGGAGATCTTGGTAAACAAACATGATTTCGCTTTTTGACGGTTTTCATTAAACATTTTTTTTTTAATTAAAAAAATAGAAATATGATCAAACAAACCGTTCTAAATAAACTTTCCTCTCGTAATGTAAAAACCTTCATAACGTTACTTGTATCGTAAATTACTATTACAATTTGGTAAACATATCAAACTACTTCTTTACAACATTTTGAGATATAAGGATTCCCCTTCGAAACTAAACTCTCCTCCAGGTTTTTCCGATTCCGAAGAATATAATGTGCCATCTGGTTGTTCTTGCTCCTCTGCAGGACAAGACAGCGACACCGGATTTTCAGGTACATTAAGAACAATTCAGTAGTGGAACTAGCAGAAGCACATACCACAGGAGTTTTTGAAGAAACCAAAAACTTTGTCAGAGCTCCACTTACAAGGGAAGATCCACAGGTGATTCACCATTTTCAATTCAAGCCATATGCAGAAATTTTGTAGCCGATGCCAATAAGACATTCTGGAAGTTATAGCCCCCACCTTTGAGTTAAAAAAGGCGATATGATAAACGCACGATTTAGGATGTCCTACCCAGAACTGGAGCCGGTCAAATATTTCATGAAGAATGCATTTTAGACAAAAGTTTTAAGGTTTGAGAAGATGCATTTAGTACCGATATTTGGGTCACGTTAGCAGGGTCAGACCAATGTAAACTTTTTTTTTAATAGGAACTGCATTTTTTTTATTACACCATCTTTTGCTAATTAATCTAAATAGTTGTTATCTGAAACATTTTTTTATTTGTTGTTGTTGGTGGTAATACAGATAGATTCGATCACGCAGCCAGCCATCTCTGCAACCGACCCTACCGATCTGTATTGCCACCTCTGCTACATCGGCCGTAGCATGAGTCATCCCGCGAGCCGTCACTGATGCCAACTCATATTGCATATATCGGGTTCTTTGGTGTAGTTCTCTAGTTTTCAACTGAATTTGAGTTGTTGTGTTTTTCTAAATTTTGATTTTTATTAAATAATATTTTGGCCCTAACCTACAAAAAAAGTACTGTAATACAAAATACTTTAGATTTAATATTTTTGAAATTTTTCAATTTTTCACTAGCAGATTTTTAAAAATCAATTTCATTTCTTTTTTGATAAAGTTTGCATATTTTGAATTTTTAGTCCTTAATTTATTTTTGGTAAAATTCTAAATACAAACCTATTTTCAATGTAAAAATATTTTATTTATTGTAGCTTTTTTCTTTGGTGAAACCATCTTTACGGAATAAAATTTTTCGAAAATTCCGATTTAAATTATTTTATGTCTATTTTCTTAAAATAATTATCTTTCTAAAAACAGATCGATTTTTTTATTATTTAAAGATTATTTTGCTCCGACCATTTTTAGAAAAAATTTCTAAATACAGACGGATTTTTAATTTCATATTTTTATCCCTTTAGGTTATGCCAATTGAAAATATCATATTATTAATATTTACAGAGAACACTTTAAAGTCTCAATTTTCAAAATTTATCAAGAAAATTCAAATCCAAACAAATTAATATATTATAATAAAACACATTTGTATAACTTGGATATATACAAAACAAAGTTAAAAGTGTTTTATTATAGTATTCAAAAAGTATAACGAAATAGAAGCCTCCAGTATAATTTTTCTTTTTTACTTAGGCATGAGCCATTCAGTCACGACCAGGTTATTATTATGTATGTATTCAATTTGGGATGAGTAAATGAACAAATGAATAAATGAATAATGTCAGAGGTATATTTATACAACCATGGACCCGACCGAATACTTCTCGATTCCAGTATAAATAAATTAATATATTCTCAGGGCCAATTTTCTCTCTAGAGAGTAACTTTCGATGAACATTTTTGAAATCCATTTTTAAAGAATAGTATCTTTGGAAATACAGATCGATTTTAAACTTCTTTTTTTTTTGATCTGAGCTTTTTTAGAAAATAAATATATTTTTAAATACATAAAGACTTTAGATTTTTAATTATTTACCCATTTTTTGGTCTAACCAAAGCCAAAAAACACTTTCAACTTCCAATTTTCTAGTCTTTAGAATAAAAATTGGCCGGAAGAAAAAAATAATTTTTAGATTTAAAAAATCACCAATTGGCTTTGATTAGACCAGGGAAGGGACAAAAATATAAAATAATGAATCGGTTTGTATTCAGAAAGAATTTTATTTGTAAGTGTATGAAATTAAATCAGTCTCCATTTTTTGGAAATGGTTAAACCAAAAGAGATTTTATAAAACGACATTGTTCACTAAAAATTCAATTTTATTAAAAAATTTCAAATATCTCCAAGAAAAATGTGTTATTTCCTTGATAAATTTGAAAATATTTTGATTGGATTTAGTTAGACCAAAAAAAAGTATAAATCACCATTAGTTTCAAATAAAATTAAAACTTTAAAATACGGAAAATGAAACCAGAATAAACAAATTTTGAAAACTTAAAAATTAAGAGAAAATAAATTAAAAATTACGAAAAGTTGGAAAAACTTAAAAATAAAACTAAAAATTTATTGACCGGCTATTTCAAAATTATTAGAGATAAAATAGTGCAAAAAAACTGCCATATTGCTTTTTTTAACAGTTTATATATTAAAAAACTTAAATATCTCAAAAAAATGTGAGACAAAAAAATGTTTCAAGCAGTGGTGTTTTAGAGAATGTTTAATATTGTTCAAATAAATCGCCAAAGAAAATACTTCTGAAATAAATAATTTGAAACAGATTCTATTAGAATTGTAGACAGTTGATATTGAAAAAAGAAAAATCAGAAAGCGTATAAAAAAATAATTCTAAAAGAACATTTTAAAGGCAAATTTTCAAAAATTATTTCAACCACTGTACAAAAATGAGTTTCTTAATTAAATCAAATATCTTCATTCGACACATAAAATCTATTACAATAAACAAAAACTCATTTTTGTACAGTGGATGTGAGCATCAAATAATAATAATACAAAATTATTTATTTATTTTTGTAAATATTTCTAATGGTGAATTTTTCTAACTTTCAAAAGAATTCCAAAAGTAAATTTTGAAAACTATTTTGTTTAATATGTGCTAAACATGATTTTAAACAAAACAATTAAAATGCGAATTCTTAAAATCAGTGGCTTTGGTGAGAACATTTAAGTTTGTTAAACAAAAAACAAGAACTAATTTCTGAAAAAATATTTTGAAACTGTTTTTTTCAGAATTTGAGGGAGGTTATGTTGAATAAATGAAACTTACAAAAAAAATGTTTTATTTAAGATGTGCTAAAAGTAATTCAAAACAATTTCATAGTAACTTCTTAAAAAGAGTAAATATTGCAAAATGCCCAATTCCAAAAATGATTTAATTTAAGAAAAATCACTTATTGAATTATTTATTCCGACCAGTGGCGGCTCGTGGAAAATTTTGATGGTAGAGCCACTTAGCAAACACAATATATCTCACCGCCTCCTTTTTGAGTAAAGAAAAATCTACCATTAAAAACGTTTACTTAGAAGCACTAAAATAATTAAATAAAGACGAAAAATAGCCCGCATTTAATCTGTAACAACGTTCTTCGTCCACGAAAATCAATTAAACGACGAATTGTATTTTGTAACATTACCTCCTTTTTAAGTGCCAAACAAGACATTTCCAAGTGGTTTGCCACTTGACAATGACATTTTCCAAATGCCAAAAATTATCATTTTCGAATGGTTCAAAATATTACCATTGTCAACTGCGAAAAACGACAATTTTCAGGAGTCAAAAATGAAAAATTTTAATTGCCAAATTTCACAATTTTCAAATGTTAAGAAAGGTAATTACCAACAGTCTTAACATTAAGTGCTAAAAAAACAACTACAAACTGACCATTTTCAAGTGCCAAAAAAGACATTTTCAAGTACCAAAATTGACAATTTTCAAATGCAAAAAATGACATTTTCTAACTGCCAAAAACGATCATTTCAACTGTCAAAATTGATAATTTTCGAGTGTCATAAATGACAATTTTTAAGTTTTAAAAATGACCAACTAAAAATTCAACTGCCAAAAATGACCATTTTCAAGTGCAAAAAATGACAATTTTTATCTGCCAAAAATGCCCATTTTCAAAGTGTCAAAAAATAGTTTTCAATTGTTAAAAATGATCATTTTCAACTGTGCAAAATAACCATTTTCATGGTCAAAAAAGTCAAAATTCACAATTTTCAAGCCCCAAAAATGGAATTTTCCGAGTGTCAAAAACGATAGTTGTCAACTGTCAAAAATTCTCATTTTTGAGTGCTATAAATGACAATTTTCAAGGTTCAAAAATGACTGAGCTGTTAAAAAAGACAATTTTCAAGTGTCAAAAATGACAATTTTCATCCGTGCAAAGTTCCGAAAAAGACATTTTCAAAAGACCAAACTTGACAATCATTAAGTGCCAAAAAAGACATTTTAAAGTGCCAAAATTGACAACATTTTCCAACTGCCAAAAATTATCATTTTCGAATGCCATAAATGGTTCAAATATTACCATTGTCAATTGCTAAACACGACAATTTTCAGGTGCCAAAAATGAAAATTTTTAATACCAAATGTCACAATTTTTAACTGTTAAAAAGGGCAATTACCAACAGTCTAAAATGAACGTTTTTAGGTGTCAAAAAGGCAATTTTTAACTGTACAAACCGACCATTTTCAAGTGCCAAAAAATACATTTTCAAGTGACAAAATTGACCATTTTCAACTGCAAATAATGACATTTTCCAACTGTCAAAAGCGATCATTTCAACTTTCAAAAATTATCATTTTCGAGTGCCATAAATTCAAATTTTTAAGTTTCCAAAACAACCATTTTTAGCTATGCAAAATAACCATATTCATGTGCAAAAAAAAAGTCAAAATTCACAATTTTCAAGGGCCAAAAATTACATTTTCCAAGCGTCAAGAACGATAGTTTTAAACTGTCAAAAATTATCATTTACGAGTGCCACAAATGACAATTTTCAAGGTTCAAAAATAACCATTTTCAACTGTCATAAAAGACAACTTTCAAGTGTCAAGAATGACAATTTTCAACTGTACAAAGTGCCAAAAAAGACATTTTCAAGTGCCAAACTTGACGATTATCAAGTGCAAAAAAATACATTTTCAAGTGCCAAAATTGACAATCTTCAAGTGCCCAAAAATGACATTTTACAACTGTCAAAATTTATCATTTTCAAATGCCATAAATGGTTAAAAAATTACCATTGTTAACTGCCAAAAACGACAATTTTTAAGTGTCAAAAATGAAAAATTTAATTGCCAAATGTTGCAATTTTCAACTATTAAAAAAGGCAATTACCAAAAGTGTAAAATGGACATTTTTAAGTGTCCAAAAGGCAATTTTTAATTGTGCAAACTGACCATTTTCAAGTGCCGAAAAAGACATTTTCAAGTACCAAAATTGACAATTTTAAGTGCAAAAAATAACATTTTCCAACTATCAAAAACGATCAATTCAACTGTCAAAAATTATCATTTTCGAGTGCCATAAATTAAAATTTTCAAGTTTGAAAAATGACCATTGTCAACTGTCAAAAACGACAATTTTCAAGTGCCAAAAATGACAATTTTTAGCTGCCAAAAATGGCAATTTTCAGCTGCCAACAAATACAATTACCATCTGTCAAAAATGCCCACTTTCAAGTGTCAAAAAAAAAACAGTTTTCAAATGTCAAAAATTACCATTTACAACTGTGCAAAATAACCATTTTCGTGTGCAGAAAAATATATTTTCCAAGTGTCAAACACGAGTTTTTAACTATCAAAAATTATCATTTTCGAGTGCCATAAATGACAATTCTCAATGTTCAAAAATAACTATTTTCAACTGTCATAAAAGACAACTTTCAAGTGCTAAAATTGACAATCTTCAAGTGCCCTCTATACTACATGAGCAAAAAGGCTTATTCGGTAATTAAGTAATTTCATTCTTCGTGGATGGCGCGGAAATACGACTGACAAGTGCAAGTCGTCGTCGTGCGCATGAGCGGAGCCAGAAATTATTTGGTTCCTAATGCAGTTCCAGAACGGAATTTTTTTTGCCGACCTCGAAATTAGATGTAGTGCCAGGGATCCTTGGCTCTACATAACGAGCCGCCCCTGATTCCGACTAGTTTCGGCTGCAAGCCATTTTCAAGGAATGAACAAAATTATTTTTTTACAGGGTTTATATCGATTTTTAAAGGGGTCAGGTAATAGGAGCGTTCGAGATGGTGATCTCCAGATGTCTTCGTTGTCGTTTACCAGATTTTTGTTCGCTTTTATGGCTCTGTTAGTTTCCATGCCTTCTCGGTAGTTGAGGACACGACCTTTATTTCCTGTGGATGGAATTTTAAAATTGTCCGTATTGAAAAAATGTCAATTTCTGTTGAAATGTTTGGACAAGGAATGTACAAATAATTTTGTACATTAAGAATCAAGTTAAAAATATGTCTACTTCTTAAAAAAAAAATGACAGAAAATATTTCAGAAGAAATAATTTGGAAGCAAATTTTTCATAATTTAAGAGTTAATTTTGCTCAAAGAAAAACAAAAAAATACAAAAAAAAACAATTTGAACGTGATTTTTACGGAATTTAGGGGCGGTTAATATTGAATGCTGTCTTAAAAACTAACGCTAAATATGTACAAAAATATTTCGAAAAGAACATTCTATTCTGAAACTTACAAAAAATATATATATTCTGAAAATCATTGTATCTAATATGTGCTAAAGATAATCCTAAAAAAAATTAAAGCAATTGTTTAAAAACAGTAGACTTTGGGAAAATGAATTTATTAAAAAAAAGACAAAGGAAATTTTTCTGAAGAATTATTTTTTAAGAACATTTTTCACAATGTGAGAGAGTTAATTGTTGAAAAGAAACAAGACTATGTTTCTAAAAAATGCAATTTGAACATTTAATGCTGAATTATAAAAAAAAAAACCAACACTAAAAGCGTACAAAAATATTTCTAAAAGAACATTTTGTTCTCAATCTTACTAAAAATATTCTGAAAACTTCAAAGCGACTTCTTAAAAACAGTAGATTACGGGAACATGTGTAATTCTGCTTAGAAAGAATTTCAAAGAAAATATTTCTGAAGAAAAACATTTCGAAGCAGGTTTTTGTAGCTTGAGAGAGTCAAATTTTCTTGAAAAATAGCCAAAACTCAAACATTTTAGAGATTTCTAAAAGTAGAAAAAACTACTTTTTAAAAACAGAAATGAGAAAATGTATAATGCTGTTAAAAAAAAGTACAAAGAAAATATTTCTAAAGAAAAAAATAGGAAGCAAATGTTTATAGTTTGAGAGTGTTAATAATTAATTCAAATTTTCATGAAAACTGGAAAAAACTCAAATATTTTAGGAATCTACAAAGGTAGAAATTTAAATTTAGTCCTTAATAATGCTGTATGGATTAATAATGAAACGGTTAGATGTTTCGACATAATTCAAGAATCATATAATTTTTTCACAGCTTCCCTTTTAGTTGGAATGTGTTGAAAGAACATGTACAAAATTAACTTTAAAATCTCTCTTGGTGGTCAAAAAACCTTTGCAACAAAATCGAGATTTGAGTGTAAGAAACATGGCACAATCCTTATCTGCCAAATTAAAATAATTTATATTTGTTTGTTGTTAATAATTTGGCACGATGTACTAGTATCTATGAACTTTATTTAATATTTAATGTAATATTTGTTTTGTATTAATAGTTTTGTTTGCAATGAGCAATGAATATATTAATTTGTTATTTTATGTAAATACAAATTTGAAAATAGAATCCCAACTTGCTTAAACTCTTGCTTCAATCCTCCGGTAAAATCTAAACTTTAGTAAATTCTGTCAATCCAAAGAGAACTAGAAAAATACCCTACATTTCAATCAAAGAAAATAAAGAAAATCTTACTTTAAACTTTATTCAGAGCAACCGAAATATTTTTAAGTTTGAGTAAAAACTTATAATTGGTTTTCAGGCCGATATCTTGAAATTGATTAGATATATTTGTGTCAATTGCAACACTATTTTCTTGCAGCCAAATTTTGGACAAGTTTTAATTGCTTTCACACCTAAATTTAACAAATATACCGCTGTATATCTATTTTCTGGTGTATCAATAGTTTCAAGGAAATTACCATTGCCTTTGGCAAGGTTTGTAACCAAGATGCATACTATTGGTTCACCATGAAGATTACTCCAGCCATGTGTTGCCATACAAACCATCTTACCTATGAGATTAGTTTCAATAGTTTGTTTCACAGAATATACTTCATCTAACAATTAATTTGCAATTTGAAAACGATTTGGTGGTTTATAACCAGGTCGTAAAAGATTGAACATTTTTCTAAATTGTTCATGTTCAACGAGTCAAAAATAAACAATTTGAGGCTCGTGTTCATGATATATAAGTCGATAGCCTCGATAGGTTAATTGATTTTATATTTTTTCAACAAATAACGACCGATGTTTTTATTGACATTTTAGTTCTTTTTTTTTGTATGACCAAAAAAACATGTTTAAAACATTAAAAACATGTTTAATACAAAAGAAATATCAGCCAACTAAAAACTGACGTTCAATGTTGAGAAATGAAATGCCATCGCATCCAAACCAAATTATTTTATTCTGTTCTCAGCTAATTTCAATTATATTTGAGTGCAATCCGAAATTCATTTGCATAAAACGCTCAGGCAGCTTCCAAAATGGCGCTCGTGCCGCTCAATACAGGACCCTCGGCTATTGATCAGAGAGAGCGGTTCTTCAGGACCTATCCTGCTGTTCCTGGTGGGCTGTGGGGTAACCACGCTGGTGCACTATTGATCCTCCCGTAACTGAAAACGAAAACTGTTGACGTAGCTAATTATTTCGCAAGTTAATTACACGCAAACAAGTGAAAACGATTTGCGAATGTTAATATGTTAATGACATTGAATTGGGCTAAATGCCTTTGATCTGTCGGGAACGGTATTCGGTGTTAAAAGGGGGGTAATTTGTTGACACGGATGACGTGGCCGTTCGTTGGAAGGCAGACGTGTCGGATTCCCGCTTGCCAATCGATTCGTATTGTAATGACGTGGATGGTTTTGTTTGATTGAAATTAAACACGTTTATTGGAGGTTTTATCATATGATTTCATCGAGTCTATTCTTAATTCATTAAGACATTCAGTCAAAACAAACAGAAACAATAAAAATAGATAACATAATGTTAAAAAAAGTGGTGAAAATAAAGTTCTTGATTTATCAAGTAATTCAATAAAAAAAAACGGTGTATGGTAAAATACTTTGAACGTAGTACATTTTTCGTTGTTTATTGTCAAATATTGGATTTAAAGTCACCATGAAAATACATTAATCCAAAAGAATATCTGTAGCTGCATTTGATCCTCATCAACTTCCAGAGCTTAGAAAGTCGTCAAGTACAATATTCGGTTTCAAAACTTGAGCTATAGAATTCTAAAAAAAAGATACACTTTAATCCATAAATGCTGTTTTTCGTTAAATTTTAACCTTATTTCGTTCGGAGAAAGTAAAAAAAAACTGGCCCAAATGTTTCCTTGCATTCCTATAATAAAATTACGTAAGAAAATCAAAACAACAGTTTACTGCCTGTATATTGCACGAGGAGAAAAAATGTGCAAACCGGAGACAAAATAACACATTATCGCTGTCTGCATATTTTACGCAATCGGATTTTTGCTACGTACCACGACGGCCCGGCAGTGTTTGAACGATTCCAATGTACACAAGTCATGCCTTATCAGCTTGGAAACCGACCGATAATTCTGTTTTCGTCCGCCTTATCACTCTTATCGCGCGGTCTGTTTATACATATGTGCGTTCTTTCAGTTGCAGGAAATGAATCGATTTTTCATGCACAGTGGCGAGCGTGTGTTTTTTAAATGTTTATCAGCGATCAGCCAATATTGACGATTGTAAAATGGCACAGTTGATCAACCCAGAGATCGCCTGTATCAAGCTCCCCTGAGAAATTCTGGGAATGAAGAATTTGATGGGGAAATTATAAAAAGTAGATGTTTTCTATAGGCAACCAAATATACACATAGAAAGGTGCAATCGTAACACTTGGTTGTTTCACGGATCCATTAACGTAACAACAACTCTTGGGGTCCGATGTGACAAATATTTTCATGATCTCTTTGATTTATATATTTTAATATATTTTACAATAAAAAAAAAACGTGCAGAAAGATGAACACATTGTAAAAAAGCAATTATTAATTGATTAAAAATCAAACTAAAATAATTTGCTAAAATTATGAATTTAAGATAAATTCCGTGACTTTCTTGAAAGACTTAAGCGACATAAAAAAAATCTGAAATTGGATGCTGTCTTGTCTCTGTTAGATAATTGCATTATCCTACTTATTGTTTCATTTCTTTCATAATTACGACTAAAATGTTCACCAAACACCATTCTGTTACGCTATACAGGGCTTTTATTTTAACACCGCCTATGTTCAGTCGTAAAATAATCGCATCAACGCATGGCATTTCATTGAAATTTTATGTAATCAAATACCCAACGATGACAGTGACACACTTTAACGCATTACATATAAAGTTAGGTTAATTAAATTAAATACGATTTCACAGAATTCCGTTCACTTGCCTTTGTCTTCATTTGATAACTGCTGATGATGTCTTATAAACGAAAGCTAAACTTGTTTGAAACTGTGCTGCAATAATTCTTAAAGATGATATGGTATTCTGTTCTACGTAACATAAGTTGTTGAGTTTCATCTCTTCCGTTAAAATGTGACTTCTTTTAGTCCTTTTACTATAAACATTACTCACGCAGCCAGTATTGTCAAAATTATGGACAATATTGAAAATTGTTCCGATGAATGAAAGTTATCTGCTCGGATACGCAACCGAAAACAAATCTCTAACACCTCGAGTGGAGTGCTGTTCCCGCTCTTGTACCAATTAATTATTTGTTTCTTTCTTGGGTGTTGTAATACATTTTCATTAATAACACAATTTGTACAATTAAATAAAACTGAGTAAGTATGGTTGCCTACGCATTAATGCGTTGATGTAATTATTTTACGATTGAACATTAACAGGCATTAACAATCATATGTTCAGAGTTAAAATAAAGGGCCTGTATATTATATTTATACCAACACCTTGAGAACTGAAAACACTAATTCGAAAAGTTTTGAAATAATACTTTGGAATATTTATTGGGGTTTCTTGTATGGAATTTCAAAAGAAAACGAACAGTTCTTACCATTTTTAATAACTATTCCTGGAGGCGGCGAAATTTCAGCGACTGAAATGTGATAATTTTCTGTAGTTTCTGATTCAATAATTGTGAACGAATTTTGGATTGGAGTCTAAATAATAAATAAAATGCACCTGTGATTTTAGCCTTATTGTCGTTTTTTCCTATCTTGTCGTTTTAAAGCGGCAAAGTGACAGTCCATGGGAATATCACACTGCAGAAAAAAAAGTATTCTACTCAGGGCCGGATTATCCACAAGGCAATAAAAGCACTTGCCTAGCGGCGCAGTTGGTTTGGGGGGGGGGGGGGGCGCCAGCGGCGGCGACGAACCAAAACCCAACAAATTTTCAATGTTAATAATTACCAACAAAAAAATACTTCGAGCATTGTATCAACTCGGATGAAACTGACGTTTAAAACGTCAAAATTATGAAAGATTATACTTCAAATTCAAAAACTCAGTTTTCTCAAAAACTAAAGGGATTAAAAAAAAACTTATTCTTTATAAGTTGTTCATTTTATCATTCTCTACAATTATTATTAACATAAATTTGCTGTAACTATTATCGTTTTATAATTATAAACTAAAAATTTAAAAAAAATTATAAATTTTTTTCTCGAATAAAAATGATTTTATGAAAAATGTTTTGAAGCAAAAGATGTTAATTTCTTTGTTGTCTTCAATGTTTGTTTAAATCTTTTGTGATATTTTTCATATTTAAGAAAATATTGGCAAAAAACAAAAAACAGTTAAGGTAAACAACCACTTCCGGTGTACGAAATTTTACCAAAAGCTTTTCAGTTCTTCAGATTATCAAATAAAACGTATGTTCAAAGTTTCATATCAATTACTCGATCACAATACTTTCTTTCTCGTACTTCGTACAGAGAAAGTAAAAAGAATAAATAATATTTGTCTGTTGTTCTAGAAAGGTGTCGAAATCCAGAGCTGATATTTTGTTGTTCTGTAAAACACGCTGCACGTGTTCCAGTACCAGCCTCGACTTCAATCGCTGGTGCTAGTGGTACTGATACTAAAACGACGAATATTATAATTAGTAATGAAGCGTCAAGTTTATTATCACTGCACAGGGCGCAAAATGCATCGTCAAAAGAAAGTGGAGAAATTGCTACTGCTTCCACTTCTAAAACTGCGACATTGATGGTTGATTTACAAATCAATAAATCAGTGGAGGACTTCAGTATAAGAAGCGTAACACATCAGAATAATTACGGTAAATTTGATCGTTACGTTAATTAACAATTACTTTTTCATCGCTCAATTTAGAGCGGAAAGTAGTCGTATGCATCACTTAGGAGGCAAATAAATCCATTAGTGGAGAAATTGATTTATTTTCCTCTCAAGTGAGGCAAAATCTTGCATTTACTGTGCATATTTCTATTCACTACTTTGTGAACAATTCGTCTCTTACTCTTAATGAACCCTGCCCGGAAATTGACGTCCAGCGAGTGGGACAGAGTAAGAGACAGAAAAAATAGTGTAAGACGAAGTAACCCAGTGTAAAAATTCCGGCCATGAGAAGTCAAACCAAAGAGAGGTTGGCATTGACAGCAGATATTTCTTTGGCAATATAGGCTTCTTTAAAGCAGTAAAGGTATCTCGGATGAACATAAGATACAGTGGAAGAAAATGGTGTTAGAAGGTGCTGCAACACAGTAACGATCTGGGAGAAAGCAGAGAAACTTATCCGCACCAAGCACACCAGCATACAACATTTTCATTGACATCTTTTCGTCAGCCCAGAGGTCCGATGAAGCTATTTGCAACTTCATCGCGGTGAAAAATGCTTTGTTCGCCCAGTTGACAAAGCCGCTACCAGAAGACACGCTAGTCTTATCTTCAGTCTCCTAAAATACTAGCCTGGAGACAGGATTGGGAGAACTAATTGAAATATTAATGAGATTAAAATTTACAGTAAATTCACTTTTATTCGCCTCCCAAAGTGTAAATAGTGAATGCCACAAATTTAATATTACACATTTCAATAATGTTTCATATAAAAAAATGTTAATATTTATTTTGAAATTGATTTTGTATTTGTTATGAATGTTTTAGTTTATTTTTTGTAAAATTCCATTTGTTTACTAGAGTAAATAAAGTTCTAAATTATTATGAAGATTTTCAAAAAAATATATTTGTAACATAATTTTTGGGAAAAATCGATACTTTTAGCTGCCTGTGCAATAATTCCTTCATTAACCTGTGGCATCATTGATCTGCGTGTGCTATGCGATATCTTTTACTTTATTATTTTTTGAAAAAAAAAACAATAAAATATAAATATCAAATTAATTAAAAAAACAGAGGATATATGCGATATTTTTTCGAACCAAACCAGAAGGTATACGCCGTTTACTACCGTATATCCTCCAATACAGCACTACAAGAACCACTAAGAAACCCCACAAGGTTTATCTCGTTTGTATTATTTTTTATATTATGTTGTTAACATTTGAACAGTATTTTAAATTTTTGTACTAGGAGGGGGCGCTATAATATAATAATAAGTTGCCTACGGGCGAAAAAAAGTGATAATCTAGCCCTGATTGTACTCCGAGGAGAACAGTGGAGTTCAGCTTTCGTTTTCGAGAAGACTCTGTCGGCCTACTACGCAAACTTATAAATCAAGTTAGAAACGGACAACAGCTTTATTTATTTATCAGCCACTAACGGGGATACTAAACTATTACCAAAAATTATATTGGTAGAGTATTGGGAGTTTAAGGATAAAAACCATGTCGTGACTGAATCAAAGCCAAAGTCAAAAGAAAGAAAACAAAAAGTATTGGAAGGTTAGGCTAGGTTTCAATACCATAAATTCGATATTTTAAATTTTACTTAAAAAGAGCAAACATTTTATAACGAGCACTCAAAATTCCAAGTCAACGAATAAATAACAAGAATCTCATAACTACTATTTTCTAAATAGGAAGTCAATTATCTAATATCTAGTTTCTCCAAGCTTAAGATGATGTTTTTGAAAATAGTTCATGTGAAATAGTGATAGCTCGTCTCACCATCTACCAACCCCAAAAGTTTCACCTCTTTAACTTTTAAACAAAAAAAAACGTCCTCGAAAGAAGTAAAACGAACCAGGCCAAATGATGCGCTCTGGAAGGCTAGGACGTACTTTAAATTTTTTGAAAAAATCACAGATCAAGGCTCGTCATACCCTCTACCAACCCTAGAAGTTTCAACTCTTCGATTTAAATAGAAAAAAAATTGTCCTTGAAAGAAACAAAACGAACACAGGGATAAGGCGGAATTATGCGCTCGGGAAGGGTAGGGGGTGTTTTAAAATTTTTGGAAAAAAAAAACAAGTCACGCCAATCCCTCTACTAATTCTGGTCTGGTCTGGTGTCAGGTCTTTGATTTACATAGAAAAAATAGGTCTTTGAAAGAAGCAAATCGAACCTAGTGGCCAGGCCAAATAACGCGCTTTGGAAGAGCAGGGGGAGTTTTAAAATTTTTGAAAAATTATAGATCAAGGCTCGTCCTACCCTCCACCTACCCTAAAAGTTTCAACTCTACGATTTATATAGAAAAAAATACGTCCTTGAAAGTTTACCTAAAATGGGCGTGGTATGATTCAGGCAAAAATTAAAAAAAAAACGACCGAGAGTATCTTTGGAATATTTTTTAAAGTCTAACCAATATTGCCGCCACCCTCCTGCTCGGCCGCCAAGAAACTTCTCCTCCAGCGCGTCGCCCAGGGGGTTTGCTGGTTCTGGAGGGGCGGAATCGACTTGATCGGCAATTGTCCAAAAATTACAAAAAAAAAAATGGTGATGTGGACATCATGTTACTTTCTCCGACTTGATGGTATCATAGCTATTTATATTAACGTTTTCATGGTTTATTGAAATCATATTTTAAATGTACATCGAGCGTTGCGTAAACTCGGATGAAACTGACGTTTAAAACGTCAAAATTATGAAACATGGAAAAATTATACTTTAAATTGAAAAACTCGGTTTACTCAAAAACTAACAAGATTTAGAAAAAAACTTATAGAGTTGTTCACTTTAGAAGTTGTTCATTTTGGCGTTCTCTACAATTATCATTTACATAAATTTGCTGCAACTATCATAATTGTAAAACAAAAATTTAAAAAAATTAATAAATATTTTCAAGGAAAAGATGTTCATTTCTTTGTTGTCTTGAAAGTTTGTTTAAATGTTTTTGTGATATTTTTCATATTTAACAAAATATTGGCAAAAAACAAAAAAAACAGTTAAGGTAAACATCCACTTCCGGTATACGAAATTTTACCAAAAGCTTTTCAGTTCTTCGGGCTATCAAATAAGACGTATGTTCAAAAGTTCATATCAATTTCTCTATTAATTTTTGAGATACAGCGCACACAGACACACACACACAGACACAAAAAATGTTTTTCCAGAAATTGTTGAAATGGCATGTAGGGACCCCAAAACGGATATATCCGTAAAAAAAATTAAAAAAAAAAAAATCACGTTCACAATACTTTCTCGTACTTCGTAACGGAGAAAGTAAAAATTAGCGAATACTCACCCCCTCGCCCTAGGGGTGGAGTGCACCTCTCGGGGCGGGGGTAAGGTATCCCGATCTAATAGATTACTTCTTTCCGCACCCTCTATACGGTGCCAAAATTTCAACAAAACCTAACGGACAGTTTTGTCGCCTCACGTCTAGGCCTCTTGCAATTAGTATTATTGAATTGATGATGATTATAATCGAATGAGCATAATTTTAAAGGTTTCAATCAACCAACTGTTGGGGCTGTGTAAATGATGTGAAGAAGCAATCTTTAAAAATTGGTGGAACGTTAGATGGAACTGGAAATAGGTTTCTAGTTTTTCAAGATTGCCACGACTACTTTGAAGGTGGAAAATGGAGTTCACAAATAAGTGAAGTATTTGTTAATATAAGCTCTATTTTAATTAAATATATTAGAACTCGATTAGGACATTGGACGATTTTGAAAATTATATTTATTGCTGTAACAGCAACGGTATTCCGCTAACATTTAGGACTAAAGTGTTCATATCCAAGAGGCAGTAAAAGTAAACAACTCCGGTAGCTTGTTCGCCGCTTGATCACTTCATTACGATTGGTCGTTCAGTGATGCGAGTTCTCGCCAGATTCACTTTGTATTTTGTGCGCGCCGTGCATTTCGTTTTGTTGTAAGTACTGGCAACTAAAAGGGTGCGACCCTGTGGAATCTCACCGTTCACGTGATTATGTATACACTTACTTCCTTTTGGATATGAACATACGTTAGCAACACTTCTGCAGGCACCTACACCTAGTCCTAGATCTGTGACTTTACGAGACGATCGACAAAATCTACATTTAAAAAATTAAGACCCAACAAATAATGAATAATCTTTCTTTTTGAAGTCCTCTTGAAAAAGCCCTGATAAGTCGAAATTAGTCGGGAATTTTAAACATTCTAGCTGGTACAATTAATAACCATTTCATATTATTAAGATGACCAACTTTTTTTATAATGAAAAGGAGAATACAACTAAATCGAAAAGAAAAAATGTAAATAAAATTTCAACAATATGATAAATGCATAATAAAAACATTTGATGTTGTAATTAAACTTATGTGTCTATTAATTTTTATTTAAAATTAGTATTTTTTCATTGAATTAATATATTTTTGTCAATTTTGTCATTTCTAAAAATATATTGGAAATATCTCAACATGAAATATCCTTCATATTGAATTTTATGGCTGCAACTATAGTATCAACATTCAATTTCGATTTCTTACTTCTCCAAAAATCATTGGCAATTGACAACTCTCACACGGAATATGCACCTTTTTGAAATGGCTCAATATTTGCACCCATCTTTTATCAATTTACTCTTCTAATTTCTTCAAAGAAAAAGTCAATAGTCGTCTATTTTTATGCTTGGCATTTCTTTAGATAAAACAGTTACAAATAGGATTTTAAATATCGAAAAGGAGGACAGTTTATAAAGGAGGATAGAATTTACCAAAGGACTGTCCGCGGATGGTTGGTCACCTTAATATTATTATCCCTAATTAATAATATAGTCCAAAGATGAATTTTTGAAAATTAATAGAACTATGTTGTAAGATACGAATCATATTTACAAACAGTAAAAGAACATAAAATTAAAAATTAATAATAAAAACTGATGTTAAAAACAAGATAAGTTTAAATATGATGATAAATCCTTGCTTTCCATGGAAGCCTCTTTAGCTCAGTGGTAGAGCACTGGTCTCGTAAACCAGGGGTCGTGAGTTCAAACCTCACAGGAGGCAGTTACTTTTTTGGGTTCTGAAAATGCATTAAACTGTTTTTCCACCCCAACAACCACGTGTACAAGCATAATTTCCGTTTCCGACATTTATTGTTGTTGCATCTTTGTTAGTATTATCGTTATTCACCGCATCCTACTCCAGTTCAATAAACCTGCTCAAGCTGTGGCTGCGCATGTCCTCGTTCGGAGTCCGCAGTTCGATCCCCGAACCATGGACCCGGACAATTTATCGAACACTCCCAGGCTGCAACGAGGCCCCGGTTTTCCCTCGATTCCTGGCCCTTATATGACTCAGACGGAATTTAAATGGTGTGTGTGTGTGCCATTGCGCACATTCCAACAATAAAAAACTAAAGACCGCGGTTTCCTTTCGCCGCTCTCGCCTTGACCTTTAAAAATTTTCGGTGACCAATTTACTCGCGCCTTGATTACAAAACTTCATATAAAGCATACTTTTACTAAAAACAAGTATTTCATCCTAAAATGTACTGGAAACGTATGGGTTGGTTCTAGATCCACTTTTTCTGAACATTTTAATTTAATTTGATTTTCAAGTTATTGATATTGCAGTGGCGTAGCGTAGAGCCCGCAGCTGTGACGGAGGAGGGGGGGGGGGTCCAAATTGCGGCCCGACCGAATGTTGAAAACAACATTTCCCGAATTTCTATCGGTGAAAGTAAAAATGTAGGGGACCTTTTTAATTTCCGCGGTGGGGCTCAAAATTTGACGCTACGCTACTGTGATATTAATATTGAATAGATCTCTAATATAATGTATTTTTTCATTTTGATGAATAAATCTTATTATTCAATTCAAATAACTGACTAACGTTGTGTTTTTAATCACTTGTGATTACAAATTTCACTCTCTACTGATATATGAATATAAATTGAGATATACCAGGTAAACAAACTCAATATTTTAATGTCATTGTGTTTTATCTGTCACTTATGTTTGTAAATATTAGTAAGAAACGTGTTAAAACTACATTAATGTATAAAATATTGCAATTTGCAACAGGGCCGGATTATGACTTTTTTCGTCCATAGGCGGCCCCGCCCCCCTTAATGCTGAATGCAAGGAATCATGATTATAACATCTTTTCTCTGATAAATACTAACATTTCTCTAACATTAACGATATTATCTATCTTTACAACAAAGTATTTAAATTAAATACATTCTTCAGCAAAACATTCATCCTTATTCAGCTTGCAAATTACTTAAATCGTTTCCACCAATCGTGTCTTTAATTCTTGATCTAGCCTATCACCAGTAGCAAGAAACGCAATTCTCATATCACTCTTGCCGTCGAAGTTCGTTATGAGTGATTGCAGCTCATATTCGCACTTCATCCCAGGTCGGGTTCTCCGATTTACCTTAAAATTTGAGAGACGCTTCAGTTGAGTAAAAAACTCATACTCCCAAAATTTTAAATCTCTATCTAATATATAAAATTTTCGTGTCACAGTGTTTGTAACAAAACTCCTTCGAAACGGCTTGACCGATTCTTATGAAATTTTGTGTGTATATTGAGCAGGTCTGAGAATAGGACGTAAACTATTTTTAATACCCCTAAATGATAGGGGTGGTCCACCGCAAATTTTTTATTTTTATTTTTTGGACAAAATTTTTTATTTTTATTTTTTTATGATTCGGCATTAAAAAATACATACAACCCTAAATTTTCACCCTTCTACCACCGACCCCTATTTTTTAATAGCGATTTTAGTACTTTAATAATTTTCTACTCTCGGCGATCGACCGCTCGATCAGTTATTCCTTTTCCATTGTTTGCGCCGACGGTTATTAATGGGTTTTAATGGGCTTACCCTGTAGATTCGTATCGATAAATGTAAATAAATAAGTAGCTGAAATTATAAAAAAAAATATAAACAAAATATTAACAGCAAATGCTGCACTGAGCTCAATTGCAACACTTGCATCCGATGAACAATTAAGTCGGCTTTAAATACATAAATTGGTGATAACGATTGATTTATAATACGCGCGCCATCTCTTGGTGGTTGGAATGTCGCTCGCGGTGGTGTTACGAATTAAAATATTCTGCGGAAGATTCTGTGCGCGGTTAAGAATTTTTTTAATCATTTTGCCATTTAGTTCAAATTCGTTGATTATTAAAAAAAATTATGAATTTTTGAAGCAATAATTGCATGTTAGAGCGATCATGAATTTCAAAAATTAAAAAAAAAATATTTCAACTGGCGATACATGTTTTTATTAGTAACAATACACTTCTTACATTCTTTAGCTTTAATAATTTTGTAATTTAGTTCAAATCCGTTGATTATTAAAAAAGTTATGAATTTTTGAAACAATAATTGCACGTTAAAGCGATCATTAATTTTAAAAATTCTAAAAAAAAAATTTGAACTGCCGATACATGTTTTTATTAGTAACAATACACTTCTTACATTCTTTAACTTTAATAATTTTGTTATTTAGTTCAAATCCGTTGATTATTAAAAAAGTTATGAATTTTTGAAGCAATAATTGCACGTTAAAGCGATCATGAATTTTAAAAATTCAAAAAAAAATATTTCAACTGGCGATACATGTTTTTATTAGTAACAATACACTTCTTACATTCTTTAACTTTAATGATTTTGTTATTTAGTTCAAATCTGTTAATTATTAAAAAAGTTATGAATTTTTAAAGCAATAATTGCACGTTAAAGCGATCATGAATTTCAAAAATTCGAAAAAAAATATTTCAACTGGCGATAGATGTTTTTATTATTAACAATACACTTATTACATTCTTAAGCTTTAATAATTTTGTTATTTAGTTCAAATCCGTTGATTATTAAAAAAGTTATGAATTTTTGAAGCAATAATTGCACGTTAAAGCGATTATGAATTTCAAAAATTCTAAAAAAATATTTCAACTCGCGATACATGTTTTTATTAGTAACAATACACTTCTTACATTCTTTAACTTTAATGATTTTGTTATTTAGTTCAAATCCCTTGATTATTAAAAAAGTTATGAATTTTTGAAGCAATAATTGCACGTTAAAGCGATCATGAATTTTAAAAATTCTAAAAAAAATATTTCAACTGCCGATACATGTTTTTATTAGTAACAATATAATTCTTACATTCTTTAACTTTAATAATTTTGTTATCTAGTTCAAATCCGTTGATTATTAAAAAAGTTATGAATTTTTGAAGCAATAATTGCACGTTAAAGCGATCATGAATTTCAAAAATTCGAAAAAAAATATTTTAACTGGCGATAGATGTTTTTATTATTAACAATACACTTCTTACATTCTTAAGCTTTAATAATTTTGTTATTTAGTTCAAATCCGTTGATTATTAAAAAAATTATGAATTTTTGAAGCAATAATTGCACGTTAAAGCGATTATGAATTCCAAAAATTCGAAAAAAAAATATTTCAACTGGCGCACAGTGGGGCCGATTGTATCAAAAGTTGGAAAAAACCCAAAATATTAAAATCTACTATTTTACATTTATAACCTACGTGTCATAAGCTCAGGGTACCTGCCCGCAATAAACCGTAAGTTTTTAGGTGGTGAGATTGCTACCCTTATAACTAGCACAGTGTTCAGTTGAGTAATGTCCGATACTCAGTTCTACAACACGTCGACGAATTAAAAGTATAATTTGTAAAAGACAAAGTTCGAAGTAGTTTAAAAAATGGATTCGCAACCTGGAGATATGTACGACATAATACTATCCTTTGGCCAGCAGATTTGAAATGTAACAGTATGTTTTATATTTTTATTACATGCGCAAAAACAACATCGAACAAATACTAGTAAATCTGCACTCAACTAGACAATAAGTGACGTTTCCGGAATTGTCGGGCAAAATCCTTTGCAAAACCTTTTAGCCCAATACCTCGGCTATTATAAACTGTAAAAACATTTACCGCTTTTAACTGCCATCTTAAGATAATAATTTAAATATATTCCAATATCATTCGATGAATACCCGAACATAATCAATTGAATTTATTTAATGCTTTCTGCAACAAGTAAGGTTGTTTCTAATGTATTAATTATCTCCAAATATATATTCTTAACGCTTGCGTTTATTACAAGATCGTTAGATGAGAATATTATTCTTACCAAAAAGACATTATTGGATGTACTACTGCAATCGCCTTCGCCAAAAAATGATATTAGATGTATTTATACGCATATGTTCAAAAAATGACAAGATTAAAAAAAACTCAAAGATTCAAATCAGAACGGGGACTTATAGTAGATAAGCCCAAACCTGAATGTGGTAGTAGTAATGATGGGAATACAGCCAGGCGTTTCTTCCATAATTCGGACAGCGAATATTATCGGAATAGATGTAAATATTATCAAACGCCTTACTATAATTTTGACTACAATGGCTAGTGGTTATAATATTAATGTAGGCTTTCAAAATATATACATTAGAAACTGCAAAGATTTTTGTAAACAAGTTCCCTTGGTATCCGATGCCTCCTACTGTCCACAAAGTCCTCATTCACGGACCAATTATAATTGAAAAGGCCTTCCAATAGGACAGCTTAATAAAGAAGCGCTAGAAGCAAGTAACAAAGTCTTTAAAAAATATAGAGAAGACCATTCCCACAAGTGTTCTCGTGAAAAAAACCAACGAAGATATAATTCACTCTTTATTAATGTCTTCAGATCCCTTAATTTCAAGGATGCGACAAATAAAAATTAAAGCAAGTCAGTTAGACAAACACGTTCTACAGTTATTACAACCTCCAAATATTGATACTACTAGCTCTGACGTTCAAGACAGTGACAGTGATGATTTCTCATTATAGATATATTTATTAGTATGATGTATTTATTTTTATGATTTTTTGTTCTTGTTTTAAACTAGTTTCACAAATTGTGCTTGTTATTTAATGTATATTGATTTTACATAGGTATGATAACTGTCAAAAATATTGCAATTACAAAATTAAAATGCTTAAACTTGGCGTTTTTCTAACTCCCAGTATCAATAAATTATTAATTTTTATTAAAATGAATGTCATTTGTCATATCCAACAACTAAATCAACGAAAATAATTTTTGCCAGTTTTTGATGTAATCGGCCCCACTGTGTGGCGATACATGTTTTTATTAGTAACAATATACTTCTTACATTCTTTAGCTTTAATAATTTTGTTATTTAGTTCAAATCCGTTGATTATTAAAAAAGTTATGAATTTTTGAAGCAATAATTGCACGTTAAAGCGATTATGAATTTCAACAATTCTAAAAAAATATTTCAACTCGCGATACATGTTTTTATTAGTAACAATACACTTCTTACATTCTTAAGCTTTAATAATTTTGTTATTTATTTGGTTTGGTTCGCGGGTTTTTTTTCTGGTACGGCCGAGGAACAAGAGGTGGTATTACAGATAGGTGCGGTCACGCAGCCAGCCGTCCCTGCAACTGACCCTATCTATCTGTATTACCACCTCTTGTTCCTCGGCCGTACCAGAAAAAACCCCGCGAACCGTCACTGATATTTGAATATTCGAACTATTCGAATATTCTAACTATTAAAATACTCGAATATATGCAAATATTTCGAATATTCGAATATACTCGAATATTTCGAATATTCGAATATTCTAATATATTTGAATAATTCGACTATTCGAATAATTTCTTGAACGAATATTTGAATACTCAAATCATAAAAATTCCCAGCCCTAGTTTTTATGTAAAAAAATTTTAAAAACCACTATGGATTGTAAATTTTCCGAGGAATCCAATGCCGCAAGCGGATTTTCAATATATTGCTGCACATGCGCAGAAATTGCAAAAAACTTTTTTTCAAACATTCATATCTCGGACGTAGCAACCACAATCAGGCTCGAAATTTCGGTAAAGATAGCTGATTGTTAGTATTTTCAGATACCATCATAAAAGTCTTGGCTATTTGCCCTGTTCCCACCAATTTTCACCAAAAACGGCTATAAAAACTGTTTTTGACCCAGTTTTTTTTAAATTTCCAGCGCTTTATGACACTTCCAGTCAAATATTACATCAAAATTTGCAAGAGCAAGCTCAAATACAGTCGTCTACCAAATTTCGTTGAAATCGATTGAGATCCGTTGAAATTACAGATTTTTAAACATTATTGCTACAAAACGGCAATTAATTGTCAAGATAAAATTATTGATTTTAATAATATGTGCTAAGTGACTGTCCAACAAAAAATATGGACATAATATGTGTTTACTTCAATAATATCCCCATTCACCCTAACCCCAAAATTTTAAATGGCATCACGCCTTTTGTGATTCCTTAAATTAAACGTTTTTTCGAGTAGAATTCACCAACCATTAGTTTTAAATTGTTATGTAATTGCTGTTGTATAGTTTATAAGTTAACTAGATTAAGCTTGTATACCACACCATTTATTTCTGACATGTGTAAAATGTATTATTATTAACATGAATAAATCAAATCAAATCAAATCAAATCAAATCAAACCAGTACAAGAATTTTTTTCAAAAAAACGTTTAATTTAAGGAATCACAAAAGGGGTCATGCCATTTAAAATTTTGGGGTTAGGGTGAATGGGGCCCAAGGAGTCACTCACCCTATAACCAAAATATGGTGGTTCTAGTTCCCCCTATCTGTATAACATTTGTACCAAATTGCGTTTTTCTAACTCTTTTATTTTCACAGATATTCGCATTGAAAGTTTTCAAATTAACACTCTGTATACTTAACCGCAAAAAATACAATATAATTCAATTTACATTGGTCATTATCATATTATGTAACTTTAGAAAATATACCAAAAGTTGTGCAATGATCTTATTTTAAGTCTTCATTAATATCACTATTAATAGTAGTCAACAATTGTTCGTATTTGCTACGTGTACGACCTGTTTTCACGATCATTAAGTTATTTTTTTTTCAAAATACTTTACTGAATGGCACAGTTACCACTATTGCAGACTCTGGCCATGTGTAAATATTTCTTTTTCCTCCTTCAAAACTGTGATATCAACGATCAAATCTGCATATTTTATATTTATTATCATTCCGAAATACAGAGTACGTTGCAGCACAAAAGACACATAAGTATGAGTTGTCCAACTGTATTCAATTTTTTCTAAGAAATTGAACTGAAAACAAGAGTTTATTTGCGAACTGACGGTTTTACAGATTATTCAATTTTCAGCACCCGATTTAAACTGATGATAACTACGAGTTCCTGGCAGAGTTTTAATATTTTGAGGCAATTCTTTTCGTTGATTCACCATTTCTTCAGTGTCCACTAAAAATGTTATGACCGACGGAAGTTTTTTTCACAGAAATCGTGTAAGTCTTTGGTCGTTAAAATTTGTTGATTTGCTGGTCTACGTAGACTTTCTTTAGTTGCTTCGCGTTTGACAGTACCACCGAGGCCATCGCAAGGTGATTTGCCGTGCGATGTAGCAAATAATACCCAAGAAGCATCAACGCCATATAATTTCTTATGTTGAGTTAGGAAAAATAAATTAGTACAATTTTTGTATTGCCGTCACTATAATATTGAACACAATGAATTTGAGGAAAGTTCAATTTTAAATATTCCATAGTATATGCTTCAAAAACTTTTGTAGTTGCAACATCGTGTTTAATATCATCAGATAGAAAACATAAAGACTTGTTGACCACCTGATTGCACTCGTCTTTCAAATATATTATGACTGGGTGCATCGTACACTGACGTTTATTGTAGTAGTCACCCTGAACAGCATCTTGAGTAATAAAATTGTAATTTTCACTAAAATCGAAAAGAATTAATGCTTCGTTTTTACTTCTAATGAATTCTGATTGTTGTATCGAAATAAAGTGATGAGGAATTAGTTTATCGACTTTATCGCAAAAAAATTGCAAACATTCTTCATAAGTTGCTTGCGTTTGAACTAGTTTTGCATTTTCAACTTGTATCCACTCTGAATAAATTAACTCATCATCAAAATCTATTTCTAATTCCTGAAACAGCATTACTTCGATTTTGTTTTGTCTCTCTTCTTTGTCACTGCACTTAAAGCACAGACCCATCATGCATGAGTAAACATTTATATCACAAACTATATTTTTGATTATATCTTTATAGTATAATTTTAAATTTATGGCTTTTAACAATAATTTAATAATAATAATATTTTGATGATATAAACAAACACATATAAAATGGGTGCCAGGAGCCCCTGCAAGTACACAATATTTTGGTCTTAAAGAACAAAATGTAGAGAATCCAACCTTGTCTTCCGGATTGTCTTGCTTGTAAGCACAATGCAGCTCTTTCAAAGTACTTAATATAAGTCTTTTAGACTCGCGTTTACCTTTACTCAGACTCACAAAGTCTTTCATTCCTGGTAATATGAGGACATGACCAAGTGCGTCATATAATGTAATAATTAGTTATGCGTTTTAATAGATCAGACCGAAGTTTTTCTACTTGGTACTTGTCCAAAATCCCTTTATCCTCTTTCAGTTTGATAGCTTCTTTGATATAATATCTGGTAGTATTGAAATGTTCTATAATTTCAACATTGGGCAATTTTCCCATCACGAGAGTTAAAATTTTTAAATTTCTCTCTACTAGATGATTTTGAATATTTCTTTCAATTCTGATAATAATATTGAAAATGAATCAGTTTTACCGCCATTATTCAATTCAATGCTCTGATCTAAATTACATAATTTTTTAATGCTCGTTTCTGCCTTTTTTACAATTTTCTCCATCTTTCTTTTAGCATATTTTCGTTTCTCATAATCATAAAATTTTTCAACTTTCACTGGCGATGCTTGTGATAAATGACAAACTTCTTGTATACGACTCTTTTGTTCTTGGGACGGAATGAACTCCTCAGATGATAGGGTCATTTCACTTAGTGAGGAACTTGTTTGAGGTAACAGTGGACTGACGTTACGTTCACTGACGCTTTGAGAAGGGTTAAGAGGACACATAAATTGTAATCTTTCATGACAATATCTACATATTTTTTTACCAGGAATCAATTTAACATCAGGAGCATTAGCGAATTAATGTAGTTCAAGAGTGATTTATGTCAATCTATGTTCTATTTTCTTCTTATGTGAGAAAAATGGATTACAACATTTTGTTTGCAGCATTGGGAAAGTATGCAATAAGTAACGTTTATGATAATAACAAACATGAGAGGATTTATCATACTCTGTTTTACCTGACCGTAATAATATGAGCTTTTTCTGAGAAGTATCTAAATCACGCAGAAATTTGAATTCTTCTGTATATTTCGAAGTACTTTCGCTGGTAGTTGAATTGAAGATACACGCATAACGAACCTCAACAGCTGAAACACCTACAGCGTCGAAGAAAAGTAAAAAATACTTTGTATAGATGTGCAGAAGAAATGTCATTAATATTGATGATTTTACTTACCAGACATTATTATTTATTTAGAAGGTATCTAATTGATGGTAGAGTTGCGTGTGTATTTTAATTTCTTTATTGAAGAGTTTTCCAGCGCGGCAGGTCCAAGTCCGGTGTCAAGAAAAGATGGCGGCTTGAAGTGGGTGCGTCACTCGGTAAAAGTATACTTCGAGGGAAGAGAGTTGCTTGGAAGATATTCTCCCGTCTCATAAAGTAGCACGGACCTCAGCGAGAGACTCAGCAGCACGGACCTCAACGAGAGACTCACTGTAGGGTAGACTTAAAAAAGAAAGCGGGTTGTGTTTCTTTTTCGTTAAAGCATATAGGGAATAAACTTTTGTTCACGAAAATGTTATAATGTGCGCATTATTTAATTGTATGGGCAGCATTAATGGGGTACATTTAACAGTCAATTTCTTAAACACGCATTTGCGTGTTTAATACGCTTATTAAACACGCACACACATTTGCGTATTTAATATGGTTATTAAACACGCTAATTCGCGCTTTATTTCACATAATGCGATTTATGATAATATTTTGTTTACCCTGTTTAATACTGATTTTAATTATTTTTCAATTGTAATTGTAATTACAACTTTAATTTCGATTTTAATTTTGATTTTGGTTTTGGTTTTGTTTTTTTTTCTTTATTTTGATTTTAATTTTGATTTTAATTTTCGTGAACAAAGTATAGTGTATAATGCATATAATGGCTATTAACCACTCAAACGATTTGCTCCACTCGCCTACGGCTCGTTCCGCAAACATCGTTCTCGTGATTAATAGCCATCATTATATGCTCGTTGTAGAATATATTATTTTCTCATTGGTGTCGCCACATTTAATGACGCAATAATGTTTAAAAATCTGTAATTTCAACGGATCTCAATCGATTTCAACGAAATTTGGTACACGGCTGTATTTGAGGTTGTTCTTGCAGATTTTGATGTAATATTTGACCGGAAGTGTCATAGAGCGCGGGAAATTAAAAAAACTGGGTCAAAAACAGTTTTTTAGCCGTTTTTGGTGAAAATTGGTGGGAACAGGGCAAATAGCCAAGACTTTTATAATGGTATCTGAAAGTACTAACAATCAGCTATCTTTACCGAAATTTTGAGCCTGATTGTGGTCGCTACGTCCGAGATATGAATTTTTGAAAAACAAATAATTGTGATTTCTGCGCATGCGCAGCAATGTATTGAAAATCGGCTTGCAGCATTGGATTCCTCGGAAAATTTCCAATCTACACTGATTTTTTCAATTTTTTTTACATAAAAAAACACATTTTTATAACAGGAAATGCGAATCGTGTGTTTTTTTGGGACAGTACTCTCAAAATTTTAATGGGCAATATCTCGCTCATATATAAATATAGAAATTTAAAATTTTGGGAATATGAGTTTTTTTTTCGAAAGGATCGGAGTTCAAATCCCAACAGTCACTACTTTTTATTTGTTTTATTCAATTTTAATAAGTCATGAAATCCTAATTTTGAAATCCTCTGTGTCTCTCTTGTTTACCTTACCGTGGTCTAAGCTGTCCAAGTTTGTGCATTTTTATATATTAAGTCACTACGACGGACCCCGTTAGTGTGAAGAAGTGTGTCCCTGTTTATTGTCCCTAAATCATCTTCCTTTGCCATTATAATGGTTTCTTGTGCGATATGTAATGCGTTTATATCGCCTAAAAACTTTACAACTGCAATTAAATGTTCTGGAAGCTGTAATAAATGGTTCCATGCAAGTTGCATCCGCATCACAGATTTGGAATTGAAATTCTATCAAGAAGAAGAGTCCAACACAAATGGCGCTAAATGGTATTGTGGTAACACATGCAAATTGGTTGAAATGAATCTCAATACTTCTTCACCCGAAAGTAACACAACCAGTTGTCAATTTAATGTTCCATCGACAACACAAAATCTTGAATTTCTTTTTCAACAACATTTTGGTGCATTTAGAAAAGATTTTGAAACATATTTCAACTCCATTAATACGAAGTTAGACACAATGAATAATCGGCTTGATACTTTAGAAAAGGAGAATGCTGAATTAAAAAATGAAGTAACCAAAATTAAAACTAAATTAAATACTACGCACTCACAAGCATCTTCTGATGGCCCAGTAGTATGCGGAAAGGATTGGAATCACATCGCAGAAGAAGCCTTTGAAAGAAATAAACGAGCAAATAATGTAGTAATATTTAATGCTATTGAATCGGAGAACGGTGCAGAAGATTTAAAATTAGTTGATACGATTTTAAGGGTCATAGAATGTAACCTTACACCAAAAAATGTTTTCCGACTTGGTAAGTCTAAAGGAATAAAACCAAGGCCTATCAAGATTATTCTCGATAATAGTAATGATGCCAAAATGATTTTACGCAATTCCAGAAAATTGGCAAGTAATACTCAATTTAAAAGGGTATTTATTAAAAAAGATCGTACACCAAGCCAAATTGAGTACGATCAGAAAATACGGGCGGAGCTTAAGCGAAGAAAAGATGCAGGTGATATTCATGCGCGAATTAAATATAGCCAAGGCATACCCACAATCGTTTCGGAAAACTGATAAACCCCCAACATGTCATAAATAAATCTGGTATTGATGTTTTGTATCAAAATGTGCAGGGATTGTTAACAAAAACGAATGATGTATTTAATAAAGTTGCAATGAATAACTTTGATGTATATATGTTAACTGAAACTTGGTTGCGAGATGGCGTCTATGACTCCGAAATATTTACAGACGACTACATAGTTTTTAGGCAGGATCGTGTTAATCGAAGGGGCGGTGGTGTTCTCATTGCTGTACATCAAAGGCATTCGTGTACTAGATATAACATAGTTTTACTGCTAAACGTAAAGGTTGAAATTGTTTGCGTTAATATTACTGTTAAAGGCAAAACTTTATGTTTCATATTTTTATATATACCACCCTCGCAAAACTTAGAAGTATATCAACAAATTTTAGAGATAATAGATGAAAGTATTACGTCATATGATAATGTCATAATATGTGGTGATTTCAATATACCATCTATTTATCAATTCTTGGTGAACAACACTAACGGGACTCAGATTGCTACCGAATTCAAACATTTTATTAATGCCAACAATTTGGTACAACAAAATAAATTACTAAATATAAACACGCGTCTACTAGATCTGGTCCATACATCACCTGATATTAGTTGTAATATTGGTAATCATATTCATATTTTAGTAGATGAAGACCCATATCACCCAGCGTTAAATATTTCCATTGAATTTTTAACAAATATTGAAACAATTTTCAATGAAAATCGCGATCATCGTAAATTTGACTTTCGTAAGCGAATTTTATAGAATTGTACAGACAACTCAACGAGTGTGATTGGGACCACATTACGCATTGTACAGACGTTAATCTTGCATGTCGTACATTCTATGATACACTTAATAGTATTTTTAATGACTGTGTGCCTCTCCGTCAAATTAGGAACACAAATAGACACTTTCCTGTCTGGTTCAGTGCTTATGTTCGACGTTTAATCAAACTAAAATGCCACTATCGGAAACTTTACACTAGAACAAAATTAAACTTTTACAAATTGCGCATTTCGAGGCTACCCAATGAAATTCGAAGAGTACTGGAGGAAGATCACAAACAGTTTATTTTAAACGCAGAAAACGACATCAAAAATAATCCGCAGAAAGTATGGTCATATGTCAATGATAAAAAAGGTCAATCTAGAATTCCTGGATTTATGCAGTTAGATACTGTAAAATATTCACCTCCTCTGGACATAGTGAATGGCTTCGCTAGCTATTTTAAATCAGTATATAGTAGCCATATAGCTTACATACCAGATTCAGAACCAAAGGAGTTGAATAATAACATACTAATACTACAAACCATTTCTGAGGATGATATTCTCACTGCTGTAAAAAAATTAAAAAAGAAATTCACCTCAGGTCCTGATAACATTCCAGCGTTCTTAGTCACTGATTGCATATCCTGTTTTCTCAAACCGTTACTTCATATATTTAACTTATCTCTATTAAATGCAACATTTCCTGATTTGTGGAAAGTTGCTAGTATTACACCAGTTCTAAAATCGGGTAACAAAAATGATTTGAGAAATTATAGACCTATATGCATTATAAACAACTTTGCAAAAATATTTGAATCAATATTGTTTACCCTAATATACACTCATGTTCAAAATGCCTTAACAACTAGACAGCATGGATTTGTAAAAAAAAACGTTCCACTGTATCCAATCTTATGAACTTCACTGAGTATATATCGGGCGAGCTAGATAATAGAAAACAAGTAGATGTAATCTATACTGATTTCCAAAAGGCTTTTGATTCTTTAGACCAACGATTAATAGTACATAAGCTCAGTAATTTTGGTATTGGAAATCATACCGCCAAACTTATTCAGTCATATCTAACAACTAGACAACAATATGTTGAACATAAAGGCTACTTTTCTGATATGATTTATCCCTCTAGTGGTGTACCGCAGGGGTCGAATCTTGGACCTCTTTTATTCTTGCTCTTCATCAATGATATTGTTGACAATATTGAATCAAATATTCTTATTTATGCTGACGATGTCAAGCTATTTAGCACTGTAAATACGGTGGCCGACTGTTACAAACTTCAATGTGATCTTGAACGTATAAATAACTGGTGTAAAACTAACAGCATCTCGCTTAACATTAAAAAATGCAAGTGCATCACATTTGCCAGAAGATCTGATCAAATTCGTTACAGCTATAATATTGATGAAATATCCCTGGAACGCTGTGAAACAATTCGAGATCTAGGGGTTATATTTGACTCCAAGTTAACATTTATACCTCATATCACATATATCTGCAGCGCTAGTCTCAAAATGTTTGGTTTTGTTAAAAGAACCTGCCAGGCCTTCAATAATATTAACGTCATGAAACAACTTTATTTTGCGTATGTTCGTTCTAAACTTGAATACGCTGCTGTAGTATGGTCTCCAGCATATGCTACTCATGTTAATAGTATTGAGAGAGTACAGAAAAGATTTGTTCGTTTTTTGTACTATAAAAGTGTGTATGTGTATCCCGATCATACTATTAGTTATCACGATTTACTGTCTTTTTTCGATATGTCCACCCTCGCAACACGCCGTAATATTTCAAAGATGGTTTATTTATATAAAATATTAAATTTTAAACTTGATTGTCCTAGATTACTATCTCTTGTAAATATCTACACACCGCGCACTGTTACTGGGTCTGCGGCTCTGTTTCGTTATAATAAATGTAATACCAATTCTCATTTCAACTCACCACTTAATTCAATGATGCGCTTATATAATTCAATACATCATTCAGTTGATTTATTCAACACTGATTTATCAACCTATATTGCTGCTCTTAATACCCTTTGCTAATTTCTAAAAATATTTATTCATTTTATTAGTATTATTATTTTTGCTGATTTAGTAGTTTCATGCAATTTAATTGCAATATTGTTTTATTGTTTTAAGTTACTTTTTTGTTGTATTAGAAGGATTGCTTTAATTATAAGTTAAAAACTCTCAATTACATTATATTTTCTCTTTTATTTTAAGCTACTTAGTTTTTATATATTTTTTCCCTGTAATAAGATGTAAGATCTGTTGGGAAATAAACATATTATTATTATTATTATTTGGTCAACTGAAGCTTCTCTCAAATTTTGAGGCAAATCGGAGAACCCGACCTGGGATGAAGTGCGAATATGAGCTGGAATCACTCTTATATTTTCATCACTTTCGAAGCTTTCACTTTTGTATCCTCTTTTTATCTTCACTGTATTGGATAGTTGTTTTCTTCATATTTATCAAATGAGTCTCATAATGATTTAATTTAGCCAATCATTGATTCAAAAACTACATATCCAAAGCATAAATCATGTGGTTCCTCAAGATTCAATAGTGGGCCCGATCCTACTTATAAAGCTTGTTTGCAGATGACGTCTCCTTTATTTGTAGTCACAATTCTCAAAACTATGATAGAAGATGCCATTAATAAGATTGGCTTTATGTTAAAAAAATAAAATTGACTGATGAAGAGACACAGAAATTACAGATTGCTTCAGATATAAGAGTTACTGCTACAAATCGGAGATAGTGTTAGGTGTTCGTGTTGACAATCAACTAAAGTGGTCTGTCCAGAATTTTTAGTCCTAGGACCACTGCTGGTGTTGGTGCTTTCGCTTTGGATCTCTTAATGACACCTGACAACTCATCCGTAGCATCTGAGTCCCTGAAGCCCCTTTTCTTGTATTTTAGGAGACTGTAGATCATGACTAGCTGCGTATGTTCTAGTAGCAAAAAAAGCTCTTTTCGACGTGATGAAGTTTCATCGGCTCTCTAGGCTGACGAAAAGATTCCCATAAAAATCTTGTATGCTTGCTGCGAAGTCGTTTTGGATGAGTTTCTTCTCTTGCTCCCAAGTCGTTACTGAGTGTCTAACTCCTGTCCACCGAGTGTTTGTAGCACCTTCTAATAGAATTCTTATGGCCTGAATCGCATGTTCATCTAAAATGTATTTACTGATTATCTATACTATCCAAGAAATCTTATGCTACCTTTGTGGCTGTTCCCGTTGGATAGCTTGTAGAAGCTGCAGTAGTTGTAGATCTACTGCCAACGCCATTTCGCGTAGAGAAAGTAAAATCTAACTGGATTTTTTAGAATTAAATAAATATTTTTTTATTTGGTATATGCCACTCTGCTGGGTCGTTTCCTGTATTGAAGTGTTAATTTACTGATTTGTAATTCATTTTCAACCATCAATGTCGCAGTCAGTGGCCGAATTAGCACATAAAAGGCCCCAAGAGTAATTAAATTCTGAGCCAGTGGCGGTTTCAAAGGGGGGGTAATCGGGTAATTACCCCCCCTAAGAATTTTTCGCTTAACAATTTTTATTGTTAAAAATTACCGATATTCCATATTCCAAACAAATAATATATATAACGGATAAATTTTTCCAACGCTTTAAAACGTTGGAAAATGATAGGGAGATTTCATGGAACAGGTGTATACAGTGGCGGCTCGTGGAACATTTGGATGGTAGAGCCACTTAACATATAATATAATAATGCACAGTGGGCCAAAAAAAACGGTACAAATAGTTTTCTACTATTTTATCTTCGTGAGCTATTAGTATTTTAAAATAATTAATATACAGTGAAAAGCCCAATTTTTACAGATAAGATGAAGTACTTTTGCTCTAAAAAATAATACTTAAACTTGTGCCCGGAGCAGTGGCGGTTCTAGGAAAATTTTGACGGTAGAGCCACTTAGCATACACAATATATCTCACCGTCTCATTTTTGAGGAATGAAAAATCGATCATTAAAAAACTTCACTTGTTGCCAATGCACTTAAAAAAAAGACGAAAAATAGCACGCATTAAATCTGTAATACCGTTCTTCATCCACGGAAATCAATCAAACGAGGAATTGGATTTTGTAACCTTATCTACATCTCTTTAACCTCTTAGGTACGGCTGAATTTTGCACGGGGTTGTTTCTCTGTACGGCAGAGTTCAATTTGAAAATCCCGTCCGCGAAAGCCACTATAGTGACGCATAGTGTAATACTTTAAGAATTTAAAACTTATTTTTGGTTAGAAAACGGAAAATTATTTTTTATCTTATCTATATCTCTTTAATGACTACCGAAAGGAAAAAAAAATGAAAAATTAGAAGATTTAAAACGTTGAGTTGTGGTAAGTTATTTTTAAATTATTTTATTTGTGTTTGTTAAGTTACTCTTTATTTTGACGTGTCTCACATTGTAAATACAATACAAAGGACCAACTCTTATCTTATCTTGAAGAATTTCTTCCCTTTTGTTCAAGAATTGTCCTCAAAAAACTACAATTTTTTTTTTCTGTCTTATCTGCATCTATTCGGCGAGTACAACACTTTGCTGGAAGAATTTGCCAAATTTGGTCATATATTGAAGAGTTATCCTGTGAAACCCGAAAAGCAATTGAACAAATTTAATTTTTTGGTTCTTTTTTTAAATTTTATTCAAGTTTAGATATAGTACATGACAAATTATAACAAAGTACATCACAACAAAATCCAATTCTACATACGTCACAGAAAACAAGAACAAAATTATTTGCAATTGATATAATCCTCTACCGAGTAATATTCTTTTTCCATCAGAAAAAAAATTTTTTTGTTCATAGATTCACTCGAGACATTTTTTCTACATCTTCCGGACGAATATAAGACTTTGCCGAAGAATTTTACAAATCTCGTCCTCGGTTCAAAAGTTAAAATGTTGAAAATTAAAAAAAATGCAATTTTTGCATTTTGTGTTAATGTCAAGAGAAAATTTCATAACCCGTAATAAAATTACATAAAATTTGCCATATTCTGAAGTTTAAAACATCACAATTGAACAATGCGTGCAGCAGTAGTGCAATTAAAAAAAAATAAAATCTTGGAAATTTAAAAACTGCAATTTTGCATTTCTTGTTAATTTCACGAGAAAATATTGTAATCCGTTTAAAAATAACAGTAAATTCGCCATATTTTGACGTTTAAATAATTAAAATCGGACTACGCATTCGGCAGGTGTACAATTCCAAAAATTAAAAATACTGGAAATTAAAAAAATTCTAATTTTTTACATTTTGCGGTTATTTCACGAGAAAATATATGGATCCATTTTAAAATAAAACTAAATTCGACATATTTAGAAGTTTAAATAATTATAATCGGACAACGCGTTCGGCAGTGTGCAATTTCAAAAATCGAAATTTCGATTTTAAAAAGTGAGATTTTTGCATTTTGTGTTAATTTCACGAAAATGTTTTATAATCCGTTTTAACAGTACACTAAATTTGCCACATTTTGACGTGTTTAAATCATCATAATCGGACGACGCATTCAGCAATGTGTGCAATTTCAAATATCAAAATCGCGACAAAAATTACAAATTTAACGATGGCTACTTTTAACTATCAAAAATAGTAATTTTGAGGTACAAAAAATGACAATTTTCAACCTCCAAAAACTACAATCTTGAAATGCCAAAATTGTTCATTTTTAACAACCATAAACTTATATTTTCAACTGCTAAAAATGGCAATTTTCAACTGCCAAAAACCACAATTCCCAACTGTCAAAAATGACAAATTTTCAACTGCAACCAATTACCGTTTTGTCTGTCAAAAACTGTAATTTTTATCTGTTTACAACGACCATCTGCTTACTGGCAGAAATGACAATTTTTTGGCTATTTTCAACTGCTAAAAATAATTTGAGCTACCAAAAATGACAATTTTCAACCCCCAAAAACTACAATCGTGAAATGCCAAAATTGATCATTTTCAACAACCAAAAACATATTTTCAACTGCTAAAAGTGGCAATTTTCAACTGCCAAAAACCACAATTTCCAACTGTCAAAAATGACACTTTTCTGAAAGAATTTGTAATATCTGCCATTTTGTTCAAGAGCTATGCTTTGAAAACTGCAAAAAAATGAACGACGAATTTTCAAAATCAGATTATCCGTTACATGAGTTCAAAAAAAGAACGACGGGTAACACTTTGCTGGATGAATTTTTAAAATGTGGCCATCCTTTCAAACAATTGAACGATGAATTTATTTTTTCTTTTATCTGCATCTATTCGATGAGTGAACAACACATTGCACCAAGAATTTTCAAAATCTGGTGATGCGTTCAAGAATATTTTTTTGCATACAACATTTTTTTGTGGGACTTCCAGGAACGAAGATACGCTTAATGACTTTAGTCGTAAATAGTGCTTAGATCGACTGGAAACGCCTAAAAAATGAGTAAAAAATATTTTTTAGCCACTGGGTGTATGAGAGCGGAAGCACCAGTTTATTTATCTTTTTTTTTTATTACCCCCCTAGACTAGTTGGTTGGAAACGCCCTTGTTCTGAGCCCCGCTCTAAATATTTACTTCCCCTAGAGTATGTATTCTACCAGAGATTAGTACTTATCTCCGACTCTACGCGCACGTGTTTTACTCTAGTAGACACTATACCGGTGGTTCTAAAAAAAGTGAGATAGAACATTGAACATTAAAAATTATAACTGTCTGGCTGTATTTAAAAGGTTGCTAATGTTCATATTGTATTAATAATGCAAATAGAAACTTACTGTTATAAGAATTACTAAATTTTGGTCACAAATTAAACTGATGAACAGATTACGAACATTTTTGCACTGTTTGATTTTACGTTTTAAAATGTTTTTTTTTATCCTTTTGAAACTATTCAATCTCTCGAGATCTGACTTAGAAATTAGTTTCATCAAACAATGTTATCTAAGTTAAGTTCAAGTGGAAATGAAGGGCGGTGAGTGGGTCCTATCCAATGACGGTTCGCGGGTTTTTTTCTGGTACGGCCGAGGAACAAGAGGTGGTAATACAGATAGGTGCGGTCACGTAGCCAGCCGTCTCTGCAACTGACCCTACCTATCTGTATTGCCACGCTTGTTACCTCGGCCGTACCAGAAAAAACCCGCGAACCGTCACTGGTCCTATCCCACCCTACACCCATGAGAACACAAACGAGAATTTTGTAAGTGTAAATTAATTGGTAAGAAAATAATCTAAGTTTTCTGGTCCATTTACAAACGTTTTCATTTATAGAAACTCTATTGGTTGGAGGGTAAGATAGGGACCACCCACCATCCTCCGTTTCCTTTTAATTTCACCCACAAACGGTATTTCTTTATGCTTTTGAAACGATTACATCTCTCGTGATCTGAGTATGAAATAAGTTTTATCAAACAATGTTTTCTAGGTTGTTTAAGTGGAAATTAAGGGCGATCCCACCCTCAACTCCTTAGAACACAAACGTGGGTTTTGTAAGTGTAAATAATAAAGTGATAATATAATAAATTACAACCTTTCCTCTGTACATGTTGTGGTGTTGTTAAAATGTCGCCGAGCGCAGGATGAATTCATGCGTCCGGCCTAGGGTGATCGGATCTCATAGAGGGGGAAAACTGTCGGAATCTTGTTCGTCTGGACCCTACAAAACGATTCACCTTTCCAGATATTGAGATAGCCGAAATTTGAGCTCGATTAAACGACGTTGACCCGTGCCGCTCGTCGCTCAAAGATTGAAAAAAATCAAATTTTTGTCCAATAAGTTGACATATGGAGCCATAACTCCAGAACGGTAAATAATAGAAACACGCTTAATATCTCAAAAGAAAGCTAATGTTGTTTTTCAAAATTTATATTCTATACATAATTGTTATTTTAAGCCAAACAGAGTTACAACAGCCTTTGACCCGAAAAATGTGACCTGGTACCAGTAGGAGTCATGTTTTTAATATATTGAATACTCGTTGTGCTACTTTCTTGATGGAACCATATTTTCAAGGTGGCTAAAGTAAAACGCTTGTTTTGTTCCATAATTTTATATAAAATTATGGAACAAAACAAGCGTTTTACTTTACCCAACTCAGTAGGAGTCAGTTTGGGACTATTCTAAGAATTTTATGGGTTTTTACATACTGTGTCTCGGAATTAACATTTTTTTTGTTAAAAAGTATTTTGGAACTCTATTTTCAAACATAAAGAGCCTTTTGTTTAAATTCAATATTTTATTAAATGGGGATTACCTGGCTAGTTTACCAAAGAAAGACCAGTCTGACAGGTAAAAAGGAGGGTGCATCTAATTTCTATTTTAGGGATGGTGATTTTACTTCAGCGTACAACCGAGCTTTTATTTATTCAGTTTAGTTTCTAAAGTGCCTTTGAGCTGGTTGGATCGAACAATTGTTCGATATAGTCAAGATATTTTAACGTTTTTTTTTTAATTTTCCAAGTGTGTGTGTGTTATTGTTTTTATAAGTATTATGGTATTATTTTAAGATATTTGAAAACATTTTATTGAAATTAAAGTTTGTAATATATTTTGTTTCATTTTTCAAGTTAACTGTTATTTACCTATTGGACTCTGAAATGGCATCCATATCAGGTGCACAAAGCCGGACCAAGAATAAAATATTTCTTGTGGGCTATCCCATTCACCAGATCACCGGTTGTAAACTACCCTCAAATCGTTAAGTTTTGTGTGCTTTATTTTATAATTTACGTTCTGTGAAATTAACTGTAAGAGAATCAGCAAAACTTACCATACGAGAAGTGTTCATTTTTTGGGAGAAAGCTCGAATCCCGACTAAACATGAGCAAGATGCAATTACTAAGCTGGACAAGTTTCACGCCGAGTGGAGAACACAAAAAGACCGGAAGAAAACATCAGAAACGGCGAAGAACAAATTTAAACAGTTTGTTGAAAAGTTGGATGATCTCTTTGATATTGCTCAACAAGATGCCTTGGCTCTGATGCAATCGGAAGAAGATAAGGCGTTTCTCGTGAAACAGGGGCAGAAGGGCCGCCCAGATTCCATGACTGGAGTGGATCTCAAGTTGTCTCGAGCTGAAGAAATCAAGGCGCAAAAGGAACTTGCAAAAATGAACCGACAAATCCAAGAAGAAACTTTTGATATTGATGAGTTTTTTATTACTATTATTTTAAAAAATAGATAAACAAATAAGTAAATAGTTTCATTATACTTGAAAGAAAATTGTACATGAGAGTATCATTTGGCATCTTTATGAGTGAGTTTATATTTTTTAAATAATACCTATTGATAATTAGAAGTAAGTAATTTAGTACCTATGTATTATTACTATTCTGCTAAAACGACAAGTTTTTATAGTCTTTTTTTCTCTTTCGTTTGTTGCTTCTTAGAGACGGGTGAAGAAAGAAGTTCGAAGAAGGAGAAGGAGAAGAAGAAGAAGACACTGAAGAGGACAGCATCTACCAGGAACTTGAGAGCTTGGAGGAAATGGAGATCCCTGAAGGAGCTGCAGAAGATCCAGGACCATCTGAGAGCAAGAGGATGAAAGTTTCATTTGCAAGGGGCGTCAAAGAGATTTTAAACATGAAATTGTCCATTTTGTTAGATCTATGTAAGATATCCGACAGAAATGCCACGAGAATTTTAATAGCTACCCTAGAAGCACTAAACCTTGACCCTCTTGAGTACAAAGTCTCGAAAACTTTATTACATTCTAGAAGGCAAATGTTCAGAGAACAATATACTAAACATTTTTTAGATACAGTAAACATTCCTGAAAAAGAGCCCGTGGTTGTCCATTTGAACGGTAAACTTTTACCGGGTGTTTTAAAAAATGAACAATGTGAGCGAATAGCTATTGCTATTTCATATGGCGAAAACGAACAGCTGCTGGGAGTTGCTGTAACAGCAAACAGCTCTGGAGAGGAGCAAGCCGTAGCCGTATATGAATGCCTACAGGAGTCTTCCCGACTCCGTCAAGGCGATGTGCTTCGATACTACAGCATCCAACACGGGAAGACTCAAAGGAGCATGCGTCATATTGGAGCAAATGTTAGGAAGAGAATTGGTATACCTAGCTTGCCGTCACCATATCTTGAAAATTCTGTTAAGAGGTGTATTCGACACAAAAATGGGATCAACCACTGGACCTCATCCAGACATTTTCAAGAGATTCCTCACTGCGTGGCCCAAGATAGACAAAGGAAAATACGACACAGGTATCCGTGATAATCTAATACAGAAGCAGCTTACTCCAGAAGTAATTGCAAATGTTACTGCTGAATTCGAGACCAAATTAACTGAGAGCCACCCCAGAGATGACTACAAGGAACTGTTGCAGTTGGTTCTCGTATTTTTTGGATCACTAGACGGCAATGTTGTGGGTTTTAGAACTCCAGGAGCCATTCATCACGCTAGGTGGATGGCAAAAGCTATTTACTGCTTAAAAATGTTAATTTTTAGTCGTCAATTTAAGATGTCTAAAGAAGAAGAACGTTCTCTGTGTGCTATTTCTGTTTTCCTAGTTAAAATTTATTGTAAAGCTTGGTTCAATGCTCCAAAAGCGCATCTTGGACCAATGCAAGATTTACGTATTTTGCATAGTCTATTAGACTATAAAGAATGTGACAACGAAATAGCAGAAATAGCCCTGACCAAATATTCGAATCATTTGTGGTATTTGAATACAGAGTTGGTGGGATTATAGTTTTTTTGATCCCACCATTACAGACGATGAAAAGTTGTTAATGGCTAATAAATTGCTCAGTAGCACAGATGAACCATCAGAGCACGCTAGGTTTGTAAATCGAAAAGTTAGGAAAGAAAAATTATAAGAGGTAGTTGATGGATTGGTAAATTTACTTACCAAAGAAACGTTTACATTCTTTGACCGATTTAATATAAAAACAGATTTCCTAAGACATCCAAACACCTGGTCTCAAAATAATGACTTCCAAGAAGGATTGAAAATTGTCAAAACATTAAAAGTAGTTAATGATATGGCTGAGCATGGTGTTAAATCAATAACCGACTTTAAAGACCTTCTGATAGAAGATAAAGACCAAAAGCAATACATCTAGCAAGTTGTAACCAAATGCCGAGCATTATATCCTGACGTTTCAAAAACTACTTTAACAAAAGCTCTAGAATAGATTAGATAACTATGTAAAATTATCAACTCATGTAGGTACTACGTCTGTATCTTTTCTGTGCTTGTTTTGTATGTATTATATACCTGATTTTTATATTTTAAATTAAAAAAACGTCATTAGACAGTATCAGTATTACTTATTTTTTTATTATATTTCTACTTTAAACTCAAAAATATACCAAAAAAAGCAAAATTTATCACTTAATAACAAAATATACGAAGTGTGCTCCTAGTGGTACCAGGTCACGTTTTTGGGGCTAAAGGCTGTTGTAACTCGGTTTGACTTAAAATAACAACAATTATGTATAGTATAGGTTTAAAAATTAAAATTCACTTGGTTTGTTTCACGATTAAATTGTTTTATTATCAACTAGTTTCGGCTTAGTGCCGTTTTCAAGAATGATGTACAAACGAAATTTTGTGGATTTTATATACATTAGGTGACAGTCGGTCAGGTAATAAGGGCATTTAATATCGGGGAATTCCAAAGTTCCTCCTGACCTATATTAACATAATGTTTTACCAAGTGATCAATGAGAAACCAATATATGACAAATTATGTATAGAATATAAATTTTGAAGAACAACATTAGCTTTCTTTTGAGGTATTGAGCGTGTTTTTATTTTTTACCGTTTTGGAGTTATGGCTCAATATGTCAGCTTTTTGGCAAAAAATTTGGATTATTTCAAACTTTGAGCGACGAGCGGCACGGATTAACGTCGTTTAATCGAGCTCAAATTTCGACTATCTCAATATCTGGAAGGGGGAATCGTTTTGTGGGGTCCAGACGACCAAAATTCCACATCCTAGTCCGGCCATTCTGTCACCGGGTTCATACATTTTCCACGCCGGTAAAAAGTGAACAATATTACGCCTCCGTTTTCTTTAACCTTTGTGGTACTGGTGGCGAACTCCCCAACATGCGTTATCGAACATACTCAGTATGTAACGCATTGGAGAATGCCAATTATCCTATGAATTAACGGCAATTCAGAATTCAAATTTGCAATAAAAATATAGCATTCTATTTAAAATAAGGAAGTTGGTGTTGACTTCCGGTATAACCGAAAGTCGTATAATCTTCAAAATATTTTCATTGGAGAGAGCACACTCGATTACATAAACGCTGAAAATCTCATTACAATACATCAATTAGAAATCTATATACTTTTAATGTGCGGTCTCGGTGGGACACCCTGTATACGAAGTAATCGCCTTCAGTGTTAATTAATGAATTATTTAATTTATTTATTACGTAATTAAAATTGTATATGAGTAAAATCATATCGCGTAGAAAAAACCCTAGCCGACCCAGATGATTAGTATATACTGTCAATAAGAAATCATAGTACAAACAACCTTTGTTAAACAAACATTCGCTATCGAGGAGATAATTTTATCAAGAATGTATGGGCAAGCACACGCGCCACCTTTTCGCACACAATGATGCTTCCTTGTCGGGGTCTTTCTGGAGCAGCTGTCGAATTAAGAAACCAACATCTGCGAAAGAAACCCTCGAGGGTCCGATACACAGGAACTAAATTTAAAAAAAAGGGATACCGTCAAAAGGATATGACGTAAGACGCACAAACACGCACATACACACTCAAGCTCGAGGTAGGGTGTCGACAAAGGGCCGAAAGTGAGTTTTGTTGGTATTTTAATGTCATTTTAATATGAATGCACGCAACGAAGGGTAACATAATGGAGAAGAATTTATTGAATGGATTGAGATTTTCTTTTGCGTCTTGATGGATATTGACTCATAACAAGGCACGAATGGAGGAATGGCGGGCTTGATTATTGTAAGAAAGGCCAATCACGAAAACCGCTGTGAAATTAGCAATAACAATATTTCACATAAAATCAATCATATACAAATAATCTGATATTATTTTTTTTCCATTTATAAGAGATTTACACTTTCTAAACATGAGAGAAAAAAATCGTCATTCAACCATAAAGAAATTATTTTAGATATTACGGCAAAAACATAAAAGTTTAATTTGAAAAATCTAAACAATATCTATCCCCTTTATATACAGAGCTTCCCAAAAGTAACGGATAAATTCTATAAAAACTTTGATAAAAATATTTCAATATACGAATATGATGGCAACATTTTTATACTGGCAGTTCGACAATGAAAAGATCTCTCAAAATTAAAAATTAAAATAGGGGGTTGCCATTTAAAAACAAAATGGCGGACGTCATAACTCAAAAACAAATGACGACTGAAAATCGACTTTCATGCAAAAATGTGTATTTTTATAAAAGAAAATCGACTTGTTCAAGGATTTTTTCCAAAAATATTTTATTTTGGTTTTACTGAATATATTCCATACTTTAGGCGCGCACTGTATATGCTCTATATATTCGTAATGGGTCGCTTACGATTGGTGAAAACAATTCGGTAATTCATCAAATACAAAGTGGGAGTAGGTAAAAAGCTTTTCAAAATCAGTTGACAAATGACGGTGATATTTACCAAAATGTATTATTAGTAAGTGCTTTATTTTCCAATACAAAGTGCGTCGCATGTCGATCTTTCTCTAGATCAGTGTTTTTTAACCTTTTTGAATAACTGACTTAAAAAAAATCTGGCGTCCCCCCAGGGCCATAATAAGCTTTCAAATTATTAGTGCCATTCGCCTACCCATGTGAACTAACGTTATCTTCAATGGTGAATAGAGTGAGCTGATTGTATATGGAGTTTTAAAATATAAATATATTGAATGCTGCATTAAAAAAAATCTGAGAAAAAGGAAACTAAACAATTTTTGTTAAATATGTTTGTTCATATTTGCATCTTTTGAACTGTTGTCATATTGTCATAGGTCCGTTTTTACAACGAACTGTACGTTATTTGTAATTCGTTTTTTTCAGAGATTTTCTCTAATAGGGTAGTCGTGTATTAGAATGATAATTATAATTATTATTAATGAACATTTCTTGCCGAAATAAGCATAAATTGCTTTACAATTTAATATTTTATTCAAAATAGAAGAAGTACATGATGATACATAAACAATCAAATCACAACAACGCTAGTTGAACATGTCACAAAGAAAAAATACATAATAGGTTTAAATTAATTACAATTAGTATATTCCGATATGGAGTAATATTCTTTTTCGACCAGATAGGTTTTTAATTCATTTTTGAATAGTCGTTCGCTTCCAATAGTTTGCAGACGTTTTGGCAGCCCATTAAACATCCTCAATGCGGCATACAAAGGTGATGTTTCAAAAAGGGTGAGTCTATGAGGTGGAAATGCATATTTTTCTATATTACGTGTATCATATTCATGTTTTGTTTTGTAAGAGTTAAATTTTCCTTTGTATTTAAAATTAAAAAGCAATATTTCATAGATGTACAGGCTATAAAATGTAAGGACACCGGCTTTCTTAAACACTCCTTTGCAGCTTTCATTAAATTTAAGATTGAATATGATTCTTAAGGCACGTTTTTGAATGATAAATAAGTGCTTTGCGTGCGGAGAACATCCGTAGTGAATTATCCCATATCGTAATAAGCTCTCAAAATTTGCTAGGTAAACCGTTATTAATTCTCAGTCAGGTGTGCAAAAATAACTAATCAACATAAACTTACACTGAAATCACCTTAAGGGAGCTTATCGCGGCGCTATTATGACGTTGCTTAGCAAAATAAACATTTCAACATAATAATTCAATATGGTTAGTAATCATGACATCGAAATGTCATGTTCACGGTTCGGCAATGAAGATGCCAACCCCCTCGGCAACGGAATAGGGTAATAATTGTATTTTTAATAAATAATTTACTTGCAAGAAATGTTCGAACCGAATATCCCTCAGAAATTGATAAATACTCATAATTATTAAAGTTTCCTCAAGCACGTTGCATTTAAATAACAACCGTCCGCCTACGGCTTCGGGTTGTTATTAAGCAACGTGCTTTCGTATTATCAATGTCCTCGGGATATTACAACTGATAACACTGGGCAACAAATTTTTTGTTGCATTGATAAAAGAACTCGTTCTAAGCTAATTTGGGTGTGCTGAATCCAAGTATGACGTTATATTTTCTCCATAAGCTACAATTTTTATGCAATTCAACACTGAACATTTTTCGAAATTTGCATATTTATTATACATATTACATGCATAACAAGTCATAAATCACATATGAGCATAGAAATGGGTCGGTCAACTTAGCACCCCATGTTTTATTGTATAAAAAAGTATTGCACCGCAAAGGCCTTACCTAGCACCAGCTAGCACCACAAGAATTAGAGCTAGCACCTTATCCAGGAAATAGTTATAGCGTTTTGAAAAAGTGGGGTGCTAGTTGACGTAGCACCCCACTTTGATTTTTTGTTAAGTTTTACGTACTGAATGGCTTGCACCGAGCTAGCACCACCTAGCACCATAAATTATAGACCTAGCACTTGCATAATTAACACACAAAAAAATTATATAAAATTTACACTGGCACCTCATCTTTATTTTTTTCAGTTTTAGAAACGTCATTTTTGTGTGAAATAGCTAGCACCAAGCTAGCACCAGATTTTTTCCTGAAAAAACTTCACCAAAAAAAGTTATCACTAATTTTCTAATCAGAGGAGCTTTCACGACTCAGTATGCGTATTTCGAATACCCTTATAATAAATACATGTAATTTTTAACAAGTATAATGTTACTTTGGCGAACTGTCATGGTAGTATTGTTGGAGTAATAGGTAAAAATAATCAACGTTCATCTTCAAATAATGTATTTTAAATAATAAATAAATGAACATTGATAAACATCAAATATTATTATACAAAATCACAATAATCGATCGCATGCTTTATAATTACTGACATAACATGTTTTGATTGTTACATGAAACATAATTAACAACTTGAAGTAACAGCAGTAAAACGATATTACATTTTTAAAATTTTTACAAACAAAAAATTCACTTCAAATTATACAAAAACAAATATAATTGTATACCAAAAGGAAATGTTTCTCGATTTTCAAATGGCTAAATTAAGTTCTATTTCCACTGTTATCTTATAATCGCCATTCTCTATTTTGCGGTCTAACTCAAAATCTCACTTATGCATTAAATTTAACGGGATTGTTAATTAATTATTTCCACGAGGTATTGGCGAGAGAGAATAAATATCAAATATGTGGGTTCGCTGTCCATGGCCATCTAACTTGGAGATTTCTACTGAAAAATGTTTGCCCTCAAACAAAAACATCGCTTATTGTGTTATTTAAATACTAATATTATTTATTTAAAATCTGAAGAACATATGGCACGTTGTGGTGCTATATTTGCACACGGCAAAAATGTTATTTACTTAAGATTTTTTTTATTGTCACAAAATGAAATCAAATATATAAAAATCATATTAACATTAACCAAGGTATACTGAAAACATATGCCACATTCAGATTTTAAATAAATAATATTAGTATTTGAATAACACAATAAGCGATGTTTTTGTTTGAGGGCAAATATATTTCAGTACAAATCTCCAAGTTAGATGGACATGGACAGCGAACCCACATATTTGATATTTATTCTCTCTCGCCAATACCTTGTGGAAATAATTAATTAACAATCCCGTTAAATTTAATGCATAAGTGAGATTTTGAGTTAGACCGTAAAATAGAGAATGGCGATTATAAGATAACAGTGGAAATGGAACTTAATTTAGCCATTTGAAAATCAAGAAACATTTCCTTTTGGTATACAATTATATTTGTTTTTGTATAATTTTAAGTGAATTTTCAGATTATGTTTGTAAAAATTTAAAAAATGTAATATCGTTTTACTGCTGTTACTTCAGTTAATTATGTTTCATGTAACAACCAAAACATGTTATGTCAGTAAATATAAAGCCTGCGATCAATTATTGTGATTTTGTATAATAATATTTGATGTTTACCAATGTTATTTTATTTATTATTTAAAATACATTATTTGAGATTAATGTTGGTTATTTTTACCTATTACTCCAACAATCCTACCATGACAGTTCGCCAAAGTAACATTATACTTGTAAAAAATTACATGTATTTATTAATAAGGGTATTCGAAATACGCATACTGAAAGCTCCTCTGATTATAAAATTAGTGATAACTTTTTTTGGTGAAGTTTTTTCAGGAAAAAAATCTGGTGTTAGCTTGGTGCTGGCTATTTCACACAAAAATGACGTTTCTAAAACTGAAAAAAAATAAAAATGGGGGTGCCAGTGTAAATTTTATATAATTTTTTTGTGGGTAAACTATGCAGGTGCTAGGTATATAATTTATGGTGCTAGGTGGTGCTAGCTCGGTGCAAGCCATTCAGTACGTAAAACTTAACAATAAATCAAAGTGGGGTGCTACGTCAACTTAGCACCCCACTTTTTCTAAACGCTATAACTATTTCCTGGATAAGGTGCTAGCTCTAATTCTTGTGGTTCTAGCTGGTGCTAGGTAAGGCCTTTGTGGTGCAATATTTTTTTTTTATAAAATAAACAACATGGGGTGCTAAATTGACCGACCCCGTAGAAATATAGGTATATTATGAGCCCAGAATGAAGGTTAATACCTTACAGTTCAACTATGTTCTATTCCGGCAAAAATTTGCGCTTGTAGCTCTTTTGTTTATGCACTTGTTCAGGGCAGTCTCGTTTTATACTCCAACAGTAGTCTGCCATTATATTCCTGTCCCATCGTCCTTATAGAGCTTTTCCATGATCATCAGGTCCTGATGGAAGCGTTCACCTAACTATGGATGCAATGAAAAAATATATTTACGTTGTGAATATCGTGGAGTCTTTTCTTACTTAGTTAGTATGACTAAAAATAACTAGAATTACAAACACGACTAACTATAGCATAAATAAATTATTTGATTTGATTTTTTTTAACTATTAACGAAACTTTCATAAACTTAAATCGAGAGGAAACATTTGCTTGTCACACTGCTTATAAATAGTCAAAATTGTTTCATTATTTTTTAAAATTTTGTTTTATATAACTCTATTTCTGCAGAGAACTTACATATCGGTAAAGAAAACTGAGTATTTTTCATTTTGCTTAAATATTGTGAAACTCTGTCCAATTCTGTTTGAATGTCGGCATTACACTTGTTTGACAATTCGGAAGGTATGAATAAATTGAAGTTAAATAAATCTGCATTGTGTTCCTCAAGTCTTCGATTACATTCTCTAACAACGGAAATCTTTTTTTCGGATTGTCAGATAAGACATGTTCAAAGTTTCATGTTAATTCCTGTAGTAGTTTTCGACATAGCACGCACAGACGCACACAGACACATGTTTACTTTCTCCGTTACGAAGTACGAGAAAGTATTGTGATCGTGAAAAAATTTTCAATTTTTTTTTTAGGAAATATCCGTTTTAAGGTCCCTAGAGGCGATTTCAAAGATTTCTGGAAAACAATTTTTGTCTGTGACTGTGTGTGTCTGATCGTGCCATATCTCAAAAACTAATCGAGCAATTAATATCAAACTTTGAACATACGTCTTATTTGATAATCCGAAGAACTAAAAACTTTTTGGTAAAATTTCGTAGTACATCGGATGTGTTTTTCTGATATTTTTTTAATATGTACGTTATTACAAAAACATTTAAACAAATATCGAAGTTAACAAACAAAAAAAAACATTTTTTGTTTGAAAATATTTTTCATATCATTGTTTTTTGAAGAAAATTTTTTTGAAAATTGTGTATTATTTAATCGTTACATCAAATATATATTAATAATAATCGTGGAGAATGGCAAAATGAACAACTTATAAAGAATAATTTTTTTAAATCTGTTTTTGAGGGAAACTGAAATATAATTTGTCACTTTTATCTTTCATAATTTTGAAGTTTTAAACATCAGTATGAATTATATGATCCTGAAAAACGCTCGATGTACATTTAAATCATCATTTAAATTGAAAATAAACTATGAGAGTATAAATATAAATTACTATTATACCATCAAAATCGAAGAAAGATAATTTTAATGGCCAAAAATTAACTTTCTTCTGAAACTGTCCTGTACATTTTACATTTCTTTCGATAAATGTTGAAATTTAGACAGATTAATCTTAAATGACGTTATTTTCAAATTGGCTAATTAACCGAACTTCGCAGTAACAGCAATGGCTTCGCTAGAATGCAAATTGTGATGACCAAAAATGCACTTTCTCCAGAGATTTCTTTATAAATTTTACATTTCTTTAGACAAATGCTTGAAATTTATCCAGATTAATCTTGAATGTCGTTACTTTCAAATTGGCTAAAGAAAATAATATGAACTTTGTAGAATAAAAATGCACTTTTCAGAAATCGCTCTAGAAATTCCACATTTCTTTAGATAAATGCTTTAAGTTTTAATAAAAAAAACTTGCATGACGTTCTATTTAAATTGGCAACAGAAAATTATCAGAACTTAGTAGTAACAACAATGGCCGCGCTATAGTGCAAATTTTGATGACCAAAAATTCACTGTCTTCAGAAATTGCTCTGTAAATTCTTCATTTCTTTAGACAAAAACTTGAATTTTAGATAAATGACTCTATAAATTTCTCATTTCCTTGAACAAATGCTTGAAATTTGAATAGATTGTTGAATAACGTGCATTTTCATCTGTTTTAGGTAAATTATCTGAACTTTATACTATCATAAAAGGCTTTGTTGGAATCCCAATTTTGATGATTAAAAATGCACTGTCTTCAGAAATTGCTCTGTAAATTATTCATTTCTTCAGACAAATACTTAAATTTTAGATAGGTTAATCTTGAAGGATGTTCTTTTCAAATTGGCTAAAAAACAAATTTCCGAACTATGTACTCGTAGAAAACAACAATGGCTGCGCAAATTTTTATGAATAAAAATGCATTTTTAACTTCTAGCGGATCCAAATTGTGAAAGTTATTGATTCGTCTAAAAAAATTCTAAGTAACACGTCAAAAAATGTTAGATAATTCTATGATGTGAGGGGTATTTTTTATTTGAGGTGGTGGAAATATGTTTGTTTTTTAAAAAATCTGAAAGTTATTAAATCGCCTAAGAAATTTCCAGCCAAGCAGTGGCGGCTCGTGGAACATGTTGATGGTAGAGCCACTTAGTACAATTTATTGAATCGGATGATAATGACTTTTGAAACGTCAAAATTATGAAAGATGGAAATGACAAATTATACAAATTAAATACCGGCAAAAAATTTGCACATAAAAATCAATCACTCACGTTAAAAATCTAAAGTACAGACCAATAAAAAATACGCTCTTAATTAAGGTAAAAAACTAAAAATAAAAGCACAAAAAATCGAAAATTTACCCAAATATCGAAAATTCGCGATTAAAAAAAATACAGACCAAAAATCCGAAAATTTCAACAAGAGTTTAACTAAAATAAAACATGTTTAGGGCAAAAACTGTAAAATTTGGAACGAAGAAATGAAAAAACAGGTCAAATATCTAAAATATAGGCAAAAAACATCAAAAATGTTCGTCTAAAAGTAAAAAATTCAAACCAAAAAATTTAAAAATAAAGGAAAACGAAAATAATTCGCCATTTTCAGCCCCCAAAATTACTCTTTAGCTCAAAATAAGTTGCCGACCAGAAACTCGAAAACCTCAGTTCCTGGAAGTCCCACAACAAAATTTTATGGGTAAATAGTGTTCAGAATGGTCTCCGTCTTTAAAAACAATTTGAAAGACATTTTGAAAAAAATTAAATTTAATCGATTTTAGTCAAAAAGTAACCAAAAAGTAACCAAAAAGTAAACAAATTCGCCCATAAAAATAATAATTCAAGTTAAAAAATCTAAAATCAAGGGCAAGAAATCAAAAAACTGTCAAAAAAACTTGAAAATGTAGACAAAAAAATACAAAAAGTCGCGCATAAAAATCAATCATTTAGGTTAAAAAAATCTAAAATATAGGATGAAAAATTCAAAAATCGGATCCTAAAAATCAAAATTGCGGACAAAAAAATCAAAAATTTTAACAAAAAAAATCGAAAATTTAGAAGAAAATTATTTCCTTTGGAAATTTATACACATTATTCAAAATTAGTCTGTCAAAATTTCAACCATCTGTTGCAATAAATGTGGAATTCCCATGTCATTTTCTGAAAAATGCGCTGTTTTGGTCATCAAAATTTGTTTTTCAGTGCAACCATTTTTGTTGTGATAAACTTGCGATTATTTTAAGACACATTATTCCGAATTAGTCTATCAACATTTCAACCATCTCACTATGGTTCCTGAGACCGTTTTTTCTGGCCAAAATGCAAATTTTTAATTCTTAGAAAAGGTTTATTTAACCATTTATAATAAATGTAAACATTCAAAAGGGGCATATTTTCTACCTGCCGTATTATTTCTAAGAATCTTCTTATCGTAGTAGATAAATAGTGTGACCATTTAAATTTATTTTGCAGTTACATTGTGCAAGTCTCATAGAAACAAGCAATTGCCAAAGTGTGTTAACTGTGTGTTTTTAAAAATAACTGTGCTCAATATTTTTTCTCATCATCCCAAATGGGTATGTATGTGTTACATAATATATAAAAAATCATAGGTATTCGGTCTAATATAGTGTAATAATAATCAAACGTATGACTTTTCTTGTGAAAGTAGCGAATACAAAAATTAAAAGTAACTTATAAAAAATTGGCGGGGTTTGGCGGGTATAATTTTTACATATTTTAAATAAGCATTTCTTAGCCTATCAAACAAAATAAATTTTGTTTGCGCAAGTTTGCGCATTTTCCTAAATTTCATTTTTTTATAGAAATGCATCGCTTTAGGAACGAGGACCTGTTTGATATATGGATGCAAGGCGGTGATAAGGGCGATAAGATTTCGGTACTTTTTAACCATATACGGCTAACTATTACAGATAATATAAGTTCATCTAATGAGCTAAAAATAAGGGATAAGCTGCGTCGTTTGTGTCGCAATTTAAACGATAGATGGAATCTTCTTTCTCGGCATAAGGATCGCTTCAAGCACAAATATTCTACGTGGCTAAATAAATTCTTTATTATTGAAATAGATGAACCTATGCCGTCCACATCTTCAGGCCGCCCACTCTACCGTTTTCAGAAAAGTCGCTTAGGTCACAGAGGAGAGAAGCTTCGCAATTAGCCCATGATTATAAGCATGAATCGTCCCTAATACTCCAAGCTGCAGCAATGGCTGCACGTCAAGAGCACAAGCAGCATTTGGCGACAGTTTTAAAAGAAGTGAACAAATCTCCAACGCGACCAACAAAAATTCGAAAAATACTATTTTCACCCGAGAAAATACCAGTGAAATATACCGCCGAGGAAGCTTTAGAACTTATTTTAGATTCTAATTTAAGCAAACAACAATATTTAGATATTCGACATGGTGCTGCATCTAGAAATTGTGATATTTATCCTAGCTACAAAGAAGTATTGATATATAAATGTAGGTGTAGACCGCATGGTATTATCATTACTGATGTTCTGGAAGAGGTTCCATTAAGTAATTTATTAGAACATACAACCAATCGAATAATACTTCTGCAGCAACAGGCAATTATACAATATATGGACTCACTGAAGAAAAACCAAATTAGTGCTGAACTAATTTTTAGCTATGGCTTTGACGGAAGTTCAGGACAATCGACATATAAGCAAAAATACAGCACTTCGGATGCATCCCTTTTTGCCACAACAGTTATACCTCTTCGACTACAAACAGGAAACCACATCGTTTTATGGAATAACCGAACTCCGCAATCTGTACGATTTTGCAGACCTTTGAAATTAGAATATATTAAAGAATCTGCAGAACATATATTAAAGGAGAAACTAAAAATTGATAATCAAATCAACAACCTTGTAGAATTAAAAGTATCTTTACCGAATGATTGTGTAATAAATATCAAATATAATCTATTCATGACTTTAATTGATGGTAAGGTACTAAATATATTGACTGGAACAAAATCAAACCAAGCCTGTCCGATATGTGGTGCAACTCCTCAAATTTTTTTGAAAGTTACCGATTTCAAAGAATCAAAAGTTTTTTCTCCAAAACCTAATACCTTACAGTATGGAATAAGTCCATTGCATGCTTGGATTCGCTTCTTCGAGTGTATACTACATATATCTTATCGCACTGATATACGTGAATGGCAATTAGGGGCACAGATGATAAAGAAATCGTAAAAACTAGGAAGAAATTAATCCAAGAAAAGTTCTTATCGCACATGCATCTAAATGTGGACAAACCAAAAACCAATGGATTTGGAAGTACAAATAATGGAAACACGGCACGCCGAGCATTCAATGATACAAGATTATTTTCCGAAATTACAAATTTTAATGAGGATCTCATTAAAAAATTTAAAATAATTTTAATTTGCCTATCTTGTCAGTTTGAAATAAATGCAGATAAATTTCAGAAATATTGTCAATTGACTGCTGAGCTATATATGTCGAAGTACTTCTGGTATCCAATGCCTGCAACTGTACATAAGGTTCTCATACATGGTAGTCAAATAATAGAGAACACCATATTACCCGTAGGATATTTTGGAGAAGAGGGTTCTGAAGGTAAAAATAAATTATATAAACATGATCGACAGTATCACGCTCGAAAAGATAGTAGACAGCATAATTTGGAAGATATTTTTAATAGAGCCATGGACACTTCTGATCCCGTCATTTCGAGTGTAAATCTGAAGAAACGTGTAGGTCGACAATGTAAATTAAAGCTTCCCTCTGAAGTAGTTAACATCTTAGTGCCGGTAAAACCTGACAATCAAGTATCAGAAGAAGAAACAGAATATGAAGAAAACGAAGAAGTTATGCTAGAAGACATTTTTCCTATTAATCAGCTAGACCAATTAGAATTAGAAAATGATGTATAAGACAAAATAAAAATTTAAAAAATACTTTTTTTCATAACCCTCAAAGAGCCTCCAAACTGTCAAAAAAACACTTAAGTCTTTCCAACGACCTATTACTAACCTTAGAAAATACTTTGACCACTTAGTAATTTTAAATAAACATTTTATTAATTTTGGCCAAAAAAACCGGTTTCAGAAAACCGGTTTCAGGAACCATAGTGCATCTCTAGCAATAAATGTAGAATTGCCATGTGAATTTCTAAAAAATCCACTTTTTTGTTATCAAAATTTGCTTTTCTAGTGCAATCATTTTTGTTGTGGTAAACTTTTGATTATTTTTTGAAAAAATTTATAAAGGGACATTATTCAAAATTGGTATGTCAAAATTTCAACTATCTGTCGAAAGAAATGTGGAATTCTCAAGTGAATTTCTGAAAAATTTGCCTTTTTGGTGATCGAAATTTGGCTTTCAGTGAAACAATTTTTGTTGTGGTAAACTTGCGATGATTTTCTTTGGAAATTTGTAAAGACGCATTATTCAGAATTAGTCAGTCAAAGTTTAAACCATCTGTTAAAATAAATGTGCAATCCCTACTTGTATTTTGAAAAATGCGCCTTTTTTGTCATCAAAATTTTCTTTTTAGTGCAACCATTTTTGTTGTGGTAAACTTGCGATTGCTTTCTTATGAAATTTGTAAAAACACATTATTCAGAAATAGTCTGTCAAAATTTTAACCATCTGTTGAAATTAATGTGGAACTTCCACGCGGTGTTACAGGTGTTGTTTAACATTTAAAAAGTTTTTTAAGAACTAGTTAAAAATTCTTGCTGAGCTCGAGTCAACAAGGCTACGTATTTCTATATAATGAGCCGCCCCTGCAGCCAACACCTTAAAAAATGGTGATGTGGCCATCATGTTACTTTCTCCGACTTGATGGTATGATTTATATTTACGCTTCCATGGTTTATTTTCAATTTAAATCATATTTTAAGTGTGCATCGAACGTTTCGTAGACTCGGATAAAACTGACGTTTAAAACGTCAAAATTATGAAAGATGTAAAAATGTACTTCAAATTCAAAAACTCAGTTTACTCAAAAACTAAAGAGATTTCGAAAACATCTTATTCTTTATAAGTTGTTCATTTTGGCATGCTCTACAATTATTATTAACATAAATTTGCTGTAACTATTAGCGTTTCATAATTGTATACCAAAAATGAAAAAAAAATAATAATTTTTTTTCTTGAATAACAATGATTTTATGAAAAATGTTTTCAAACAAAATAATCGCATTTCTTTATTGTCTTCAATATTTGTTTAAATGTTTTTGTGATATTTTTCATATTTAAGAAAATATTGTCAAAAAACAAAAAACAGTTAAGGTAAACACCCACTTCCGGTGTACGAAATTTTACCAAAAGCTTTTCAGTTCTTCGGATTATCAAATAAAACTTATGTACAAAGTTTCATATCAATTGCTCTATTAGTTTTTGAGATACAGCGCGCACAGACACACACACACACACACAGACACACACACACACACACACACACACACACACACACACACAGACACAAATTTTTTTTTTCCAGAAATTGTTGAAATGGCATCTAGGGACCCCAAAACGGATATTTCCGTAAAAAAAATTTTTGAAAAAAAAATCACGATCACAATACTTTCTCGTACTTCGTAACGGAGAAAGTAAAAATCTATGATGAGCGTCAATAGTTTTTGCATCTCACATTGATATTGGGCGTTTTGTGTTCAAACAGCTAGAACTTTTGTAACTTTCTCGGAACAAAGTAGGAGAGTATTGTTTTCGTTATTTTGTTGAAATCCGAAGTTTTAACAGAAATTTGTAAGAAAATGCCTTAATTAAGAACTTATAAAGAATAAGTTTCTTCGAAATCCTACTAGTTTTTTTGAATAAATTGATAAATATGCTAAACATTATAAAATTTCATTTTATGCTATCAAATCTGAGAAAGTTACATGTTGGTCACATCAACTTTTTTTTCTAGAAATCGTTGCTGTCGTCTCTAGGGACCTCAAAAGTAATATTTCCGTCAAATTTATTTTTTTATTTTTTTTACGATCACCGTATTTTTTGGACTTGGCAACGGAGAAAGTAAAAAAAACTAGATTTTCTGGGGGGGGGGAGTACCCTCTGTACCCCTTCCTTGAATACGCGCCTGGTTCTTATATACTGTTTTTCGTATTCTGATAATTTATTGCCTAGAAAATTAGGAAAATTAAAAAAAAAACGTGAATCTTAGAACTGTTGCATTTTATTCTGCCTTTCTATATATAAAAAAAAAACTGGATTGAAATCACCTCTATAAAAGTGGATAGCACCTCCTTCAACAATCTACTTCATTATTAAACATTAAAAACTGGTAAACCCCGAATTTAAGCACGAAACAGTACCACGAGTTAATATCTGCGAGAGAAAAGAAAGTGATTCGCAAAGTAATAAATCACATTTCGGGCATTGAGGATTGTCGGCACAAAGGATCCCCAGAACTCAAAAAGGATCCGTGGAGATGAGAGTTACGTATCGGCCACGTGCACAAAACGACAAAGCCGCGCTCGTACCCTTCTTATTTTCAACCTTCCCCGTGTGCAAAGGAAGGTATTACCCCTCAGGTAATGTTACACAATAAATGCTCGAGTCGTGGAACCGGTTCGCACCAACAAAGGGACTAGTGGCGGCACCTGAAAGCGAAAGCTGCACGACGCAGAAGAAAAAAATATGATAAAGACGAATAAATTAGCGAGAATTGGAAAATTTACGAAATAAGCCATTATTTAAGTAATACAAAACCTATTCTTAGTGTATATAATCCGAATTGTAATTGCGTTTTCTGTGTCTCTGAATAAAGATATTAGTCTCTCTCTAATATGATTTAAAACATAAACTATGTTTCTAGGCTGCATGACCCTAAACTATGTCTGTATAAATGTCTCTCGCTATATTTCCTTCGAAAAAAGTTAGAAAGTTAACGACCGTTACATGTAATTTTGCATAATAGTTGTTCCCGAGGTAATTACAGATAATTACCGTAAAATGCCCTCCAAGTTGTAATAATGTTCATGTTTGACAGAGAGTGCGACTGTGGCTAAACTTCGCTGTTGCATAAATAATGATGTGATGCACTTACCTTGACATCGCGAACATGTTCCGGAAAACACACACAAGTGCTGTAAGTTCACAGAACATAACGATAATAAATAATCACATTACCCCGTCAGCGAAAAAATTATAAATTCTTAACAAACACGCTATGAAAATAGCGTGTTAGGTAAATGTCCCGGCAAACGTAAAGAAGACTAACTTAAACGAACCAAAAAGTCACAGATCATGAATAAGTTATAGTTACTTAATATAATAATTTCACATTGTAAATACCGCAACTCTTTAAGGAGGAACAACACTGTGGCGGTTTAAAAAAAAAAGATTTTTTTTTCTTTACATAATTTCAAAGTACGCATCTTTTCGAATACTTCCCTAAAATATTATGTTGGTACAACGCATTCTCCTTTGACGCACACATTGCTGAAAACGGTCGTTCGGGATATCTATCTCTTGATTAGTTGAAAATTGAAATGGATTGAAAAGGTACTAGATTCACCCGTAAACGAGAAAAACAGGACAAAAGAAAACGACATCGTCTTCCAAATTGTTTTGAAATCGAACAGGGGACACAGCACCCTACACTGCGGTGGCGGTGCAGAAGTTGAAGACCGGCCCAGCTCCTGACATTTCTGTGAATTCAGCGATTAGCTACAAACCGATAAACTTCCTCAATGTATTTTTGACGATTTCAAGTTTCGTAAAGTATACAATTTGTAATGGTGACATAACTTTCTAGGAATCAAGCTGCCGTGGGCTCGGTTGAACTGCAAGAATACAAGCAACAAAAAGCCATTGCCACAGATTGTCGTCCATGCTATTAGTCCTATTTATAAGGATTTGAGCAAGGCAGAGTTCTTCTTCTTCTTTTGTTTGAGCTTCAATGCTCTCATTTGTAAATTTTAAGCCAAAAACTTCGTCAAGTCGCGCTATTATAGTACAAATAGCAGCTTATTTAGCCGTTTGCGTTTTCAATAACAGTTTGACATCCTTATTGCACATGATAGATGCATTGGAAATCAAAATTGGGTCACAAATGTATTCATTTTGTGCGACGAAAGACCAGCTTCGTGTAGACCAAGCTGTAACAATAAACAATACCGATAATCCAGAGCTCAAATCGAGGATAAATCGACCTGGCACAAGCAAGGATGGTGATTACTATGGACCAGGAAGTGATGAGTTGTAGTGTGTCTTGAAATTTTCTACTTAATATTTAAGATTTAAAATGTAATACTATTTTTTTGCTATTTTACAAAAATTATTTTTTTTAAATCGGGTACGCTTAACTGAAGGCATACAGACAGAGTTGACTAACAACCACCGAGGTGCGTTCTACGTGCAACGTAATACAGCGACCTCTGTAACACTATTGTAAAATAAAAAAATTATAATAAACAAATTAATTATAAAAGTTCAAAGTATATATTTTTTAACCCACTATCACTAATACTTATACCGGGTGTGGCACTTAAGACGCCTCGGACCATAGCTCCTTTACGATAAAAGCTATCGAAAAAAATCTAAGAACAAAGTGGTGCATAGTTACCGTCGCTATATTTTAAAAATATTTCTAATCATCAGTGGCGCGCCGTACTCCAGTGGCGTACCAAACTTATGTTTTTTTAAATGGAATGCCCTATTTTTTATTGCAGATTTGGAAAGTGCTCGACGAGTACTTATTTTTTTATCTAACATGTTATACCCTTCACTTTAGCGGTTTCGCTGTTATAACCCCTTCTTTCAAAATTGCGCCCCATTTTTGAGATTTTTTTGTAGAGAAACTAATTGACGCCGGCGCCTAAATTTTGAATTGAGGTACAGGTTAAGACCTCGTATACCTTCACATTATTTTTTTTCGGGTAATTTATGGAAAAAAAATAATTTTTGATTGATCTTCGTATGTTGTCATTTTTTCCGAAAATTTCAAATGGCACCCCCCTAAAAAAATTACGGCGTTGTACAGCCAAAACTCTAAATTTTTCATTGGTGTAAAAAAAATTACACATTGCATAACAAAATTTCGGAGAAAAAAGGAATTTCATCGCAAATGTCGGGAAACGTTTTCCGTTCCCAAGTGTGCCATGAGAAAACAAAAGATTGGTAATTGTCAAAGTACCAAAACAAATACACAAATACGGTCAACATAATAGTATGTACCTATTTATTCAACATGATATGAAAAATGCAGATAAAGCAAATTTAACAACTTAAACTAAATGTTCGAAATGACGACCTTCCTGCTGGAGGCATAACCGCAACTTCTGGTGATATACCGCAGTTCATTATTTTCGGTAATAACTGCCTTCTTTCTAACTCTCCTTGGCCGTTTCACACTTCCCGTAGTAGTAAATCTCTCCAACACTTTTTGAAACGCACGTTCATTTGGATGTGCCCTGTGCGGATATCTCGCAGCGTACACTCGTGATGCCAAGAAACAATTCTTGTTACATTCTCCAAGAATAAATATCATGTCAACCATTTCCTCTTGAGTTCGGAACATTTTTAGAACGTTTATCAAAAATGACTTATGGCTGCTACTGACGTCTAATAATTTACTTTGACAATTACCAATCTTTTGTTTTCTCATGGCACACTTGGGAACGGAAAACGTTTCCCGACATTTGCGATGAAATTCCTTTTTTCTCCGAAATTGTGTTATGCAATGTGTAATTTTTTTTACACCAATGAAAAATTTAGAGTTTTGGCTGTACAACACCGTAATTTTTTTAGGGGGGTGCCATTTGAAATTTTCGGAAAAAATGACAACATGCGAAGATCAATCAAAAATTATTGTTTTGCCATAAATTACCCGAAAAAAAATTATGTGAAGGTATACGAGGTCTTAACCTGTACCTCAATTCAAAATTTAGGCGCCGGCGTCAATTAGTTTCTCTACAAACAAATCTCAAAAATGGGGCGCAATTTTGAAAGAAGGGGTTATAATAGCGAAACCGCTAAAGTGAAGGGTATAACATGTTAGATAAAAAAATAAGTACTCGTCGAGCACTTTCCAAATCTGCAATAAAAAATAGGGCATTCCATTTAAAAAAACATAAGTTTGGTACGCCACTGGAGTACGGCACGCCACTGATAATTAGAAATATTTTTAAAACATAGCGACGGTAACTATGCACCACTTTGTTCTTAGATTTTTTTCGATAGCTTTTATCGTAAAGGAGCTATGGTCCGAGGCGTCTTAAGTGCCACACCCGGTATAATGTATGTGTAAGTAAAAAAAATAATTCAAAATCATGTAATTTCTTTTGTCGTCACCGTGTTGTTCCCCCATTAAATGCGTTGAAAAATTGTAAAAGTACTTACCCTATATGGTCAGGGATCATATCTAAAAAAGAGAAAGAAATTAGTGTAGTGCTACTAGTTATACTCAGTGTTGCCAGATTGGGGTTTTTTTCCCAAAATGGGAGCAAATTATTGTTTTGGGGTGTATATTGGGGAACTTCAATCCATGGAGTTTTTTTTTGGGTGGGTATTTTAGACGAGGGGTATTTTTGGGAAAATTAACATGTTATTACATTTGCTACAAATCATCATTACCATAAACAAGTCAGTAATTTTCCTCAGCCTGTGACATCATTTATGGAAGTTGTCCTAGGGATTCTATTATTGTCGTTTTCATAATTTTGTGACCCCAATGAGATGCTGCACCCTCATTTAAAGAATATGTTTTATACATTTTATATTTATACTACTTAACGGTAGGGTACCCATCAAAAGTACGGTAAACGTCCGCGAGAGGGGGATTAAATCAAATTGGTATGACTGTAGGCAACCCAGCTTACAAAGAGGGTAAATTAACACAGTGCTATTTCCATATATCTAATACATTCAAGGTTGCGCCTGCGATTCTAAAAGAGAGAGGCTATTATACGTCTGCACCCCGCTACAGCGCGAGCGTGCTTCCAGCGTCAAACGTTCGTGTTGGAAGGTGTTCGGCCGGCTGTCGGTCTTTTAGTCTGCTTCAAAGGGTTTTCTCTGTCATTGGTTGGCATACTTGGTGGCATTGGATACATTCCCACACGACATGCACAAACATTTGTACGAATGACAACCGTGTCATAAGTAACGGTCTTTTTAATATTTATCTTACGTGCTTATAAATATTGCTTATTGCAGTAGGTAGGTACAAGTTCAGCCACTGGCAATAATATTTTATTAATTAGTAAATCATGACAATTATAAAAAATAAATATAAAATTAACTGAACTTAAGGGTTTAATACTTAATTAAATGATTTAAAAAAGTAAAAACAATTAAGTAACTATCATAACATAAATGAATAATAACCTCTACTATATGTACTGTCACCCTAGCGGTGACTCTGAGAACTAATAAGGGGGTGAACCTCCTTCAGACAAACGTTGGAACCAACTGCATTTGGATCCAACGTTTGTCTATCGTGTGGGAGCGCATGTGTCAAGACGTTCGTCCAACGTTTGACTCATCACTTGGAAGCAAACATTTGAGGCAAACGTTCGTAGCATCGTGTGGGCCCGGCTTTAGAATATTGTGGTTATTTTTTCTCGAATCGGTGGCGGGAGAGAAGTTATAAAAAAAAAACACTTCTGCTGTAGCCCAACCCAACCATTTCATGGTCTAGCGAGCGTCGTCCAAACACAGTTGAAGGTCGGCATAATCGTAAGCAAGTAATTCCCAAGAAATCTCTTTGGGATTATAACTAGGGCTCGGAATCGAATACGAATAGTACGAATAATTCGAATATTCGAATACGAATAAATCTACAAAAGAATTATTCGAATATTCGAGTATTCGAATTATTCGAATATTCGAGTATTCGAATTATTCGAATATTCGAGTATTCGAATTATTCGAATATTCGAGTATTCGAATTATTCGAACATTCGAGTATTCCAATATTCGAATTATTCAAATATTCGAGTATTCGAATTATTCGAATGTTTTTCGAATATTCGAGTATTCGAATTATTCGAATATTATTCGAATATTCGAGTATTCGAATTATTCGAATATTCGAGTATTCGAATTATTCGAATATTCGAGTATTCGAATGTTATTCGAATATTATTCAAATATTCGAATATTCAAATTTGCAGAAAAAATGAGAAGAATTAAATTTATGGGAAATTTAATTCTAATGATATTTATATTCTTATCTTTTCTCATCAAAGTGATACTTAAAAAAAAAAACAAGAAACACTTGTATGTACACACATTACCGTGTGCCCCAGCAAAAATAATATAAAAATAATTTGTATGAAAATTAGTTCTAAACACATTTGTATTCTTATATTTTTCTCATAAAAATAATGAAATGTAAAACATTTTCCAAAAACAAACAAAAAAACACCAAGAGCGTCCTGACACTACTGCATCTCTTACAAAGAAAATGGCCATTTATAAGAAATTTAATTCTAAACATGTATTCTATTCTTATGTTTTGCTTATAAAACTAATAATTTTTGAGATATTTGTAAAAAAAACTGTACACTTTTCAGACATTACCGTGTGTCGTAGAAAAAATTCTATAAACATAATTTATTGAAAATTTAATTATGAACATTTGTAATCTTAAGATTTTTCGAATATTTCAAACGTTATAACTAATTGGTAGTCTAGTATTTGAATATTTATTATAATTACCTGTATATTTATTCTTATTCGATTTGCAGCCCTAGTATTATATGATTATCAAAAAATACGTATGCTGGAAATAAGTACTCGAATTTATTCAAACTATTCGAATATTCGACTATATTTGAATATTCGTACTATTCGAATATTCTAACTATTCCAATACTCGAATATATGCGATTATTTCGAATATTCGAATATATTCGAACATTTCGTATATTCGAATATTCGAATTATTCGAGTATTCGAATAATTTCTTGAACGAATATTCGAATACTCAAATCATAAAAATTCCCAGCACTAATTATAACTTGAAATTTTCATTATTGTCATACAACAAATCTCCAAAAGCTACTAATAGATTTTATAATGTGGTTTAAAACCATATCTGTTGTATGGGCCCATTATACAGTTCGTTTTTTTATATAGGATTTACATATTAAAATTTGTATGCCTGTTAATGGTTTTCCCATTGCGAATTTCAGTATAATTTTTGGTATGCTAGAAGTTTGCATAATCTGTAACAACTTCTAATAGTTTTTATAATAAAAAAATCGTAAATTTTAAAGAAATTAAAGAAAATCTGTGACTAGTTTTGTTTTTAAATATTATTTTAGTTTTATCAGTAGGCGTGTTTGTTGTCGATCACTTTGCGATGAATTATCCCGACCTGCCGATCCCAAATAAAACAACTGTTTTAAGGTTATAGTTTTGTAATTGCAAAACTTGAAAAGACATTTTCACTAAGTTATTGTTCAGCTTATTATGGCAAACAATTTGAATATTTATTATGAAGTGAATAAATTTAAATATTTTCCAGAGCAATTTTTATTACGTTGTATTTCATATTCTAATTCGTATTTACAACTTTTATAAGTTATTTATTGTTGATTGCCAACAAACGCGCCTATTAATAAAACAAATAATAAGCACCGAAAAATAGTTTCTTCAATTTCTTTAAAATTTACGATTTTTTTTTTAAATAAAAACTGATTGAAGTTATGAAAGGCAATGCAAACTTAAAGTGTACCAAAAATGATACCGAAATTCTCACCATAAAGGCATTAAAGTTTGATCAATTCCCTATGCAGGACTCGAAGAACGAAGTTCCTACGACGATTTGGTACCAAGTTATCGGTGTTTGAAAAAAGTGCATTTTGAGGTTTTTCGCACATAACTCAGCGACTTTTCAACCAAATTTTGATGATTATTTCGGGAGGGTAAACTCAAATTGGATTGATCTCTTTTCAAACCCAGTTTTTTGTGCTGTTTTTGATTGTTTGATTTTAGATTTTTTTTAACCTGAATTATTGTTTTTATGAGCGAACTTAAAACATTAATTTTCAAAAATTTATAACTTCATAACTCAAGCAAAAATAAACAAAACTCAAAGTTTTATTTTGGGATAAAGTTATTTTTGGGGCTGAAAATGGCAAATTATTTTTCTTTTGCTTGAATTTTCAAATTTTGAGTATGCATTTTTTATTTTTTAGATCAGCATATTTGATTATTTGCCTATATTTTAGATTTTTGGTCTGTATTTTCATTTCTTTGTTCCAAATTTTAGAGTTTTTGTCCTATAACCCAAAATTTTCGAATATTTAGTTGAATTTTTGGTTTTTTTTTCTGGTCTGCATTTTTTATTTGCGATTGTTGGTCTAAATTTACGATTTTTTACCTATATTCTTAGTTTTTTTTACCTTGATTATTAATTTTAGCGAGCTAATTTTTGATTGGTCTATACTTTAGATTTTAACCTGAATTGTTGATTTTTGTGTGCAAACTTTTGGCTTTGTTTGACCAAATTTTTAATTTTTTGCCCTTCATTTTAGGTGGTTTAACCTGAATTATTGTTTTCATGGTCGAATATTTTAAACTATTTTCGAGTTTAGAGTTTTTAAATTTAATTTGGAATTTACTTTGAGGTAAATAATTATGTTTAGGGCTGAAAACGGCAAATTATTTTTCTTTTGCTTGAATTTTCAATTTTTAGTCTGCATTTTTATTTTTTAGACCAGGGTTTTTGATTTTTTTGACCTATATTTTAGAAGTTTTTGGCATCTAAATCAAAATGTTCGACTATTTAATTGAAATTTTCTGTTTTTTGCTGCTTTCTTATTTTTGCCAAAAGTTTTCGATTTTTGCCAATGGTTTTAGTTCTGTTACCTTAATTATTAATTTTAATGAGCAAATTTTTTATTGGTCTTAAATTGTTGATGTTTATGAGCGAATTTTTGGCCGATACTTTCGAGTTTTTTGGTCCAAGTTTTTGATTTTTTTGCCCTATTATTTAGATTTTGGAGACTGCATTTTTGATATTTTTGGACTGGACTTGGTTTTTGTATTAATTTTAGGTTATTTGTTTAATTTGAAATTTTTTGTTTTAGTGTTTTTAATTTAATTATAGTGGTTATTTTAAGATTAAACTAATGTACATTGATATTTAGCTAGAAAATACAGCCTGCGCGATTTGTGTTTAAGGAATTACTTAATTTTCAAATACTTCGATTCGATTTTTGATTTTTTTTTTCGAAAATTCGTAATTTTTAAATCAAAAGAATAAGTTTTGCAGCCAATTTAGTTTTTTTAGTAATTATTAAATATAATACTTTTGCCCAGAATGAAACTGATCACCCGGTCTATCTGGAACTGTATGGAAATTATGAATAAAAATGCGAACAATTTTAAGTAATCAGCGAGGGCTTCCGAAAAATTAAAGAATTGTTTTAATTCATTGGAGAATACCACAGCACGATTAAATATTTTTCTAGTTTTTTAAATGGCCTTTTTGTACTACCTACATCAGCGTTTCCCAAACTTTTTTGACCGCGGCCCGGTACAAGGTTTTAACATTTTTCGCGACCCACCTTACATTCATTTACAAAACAAATTTTATTTTTTAATAAAAATCAAGTTATTTGTTTGTTTATTTCAAAAAGAAATTCACAAAAATTGCAAAATAATTATGTGTATAAGAAAAATATAAGTTATTAAAAAATTAACAATTATATTCATTTAAAACTTTAGTAAATGAAGTAAACTTTTTTTATATAAAAGGAAGGATGTTTAACTCAATAGCGGGTTAAGGAGAGTGAATTATTAAGGGAATTGGCGTAAGTGATTAGCTGATTCTGAATTTGAAAATTAATTTTTATAATGAATGGGACAAATACTGAACAATCATGGACTCACTAATAAAAGCTATCGCCCGAGCATGGGACTCGAACCCACGACGCCTCGCACCGAAAGCGGGAGCCAAACTGCTCCGCCACGGAGCGTCCCGAAGTAAACTTTGTTTTACATATTTTCTCCTTAGTGCGAAGGATGATGTTGTTTGTCATCAAATAACAATTTCAAATTAGGAGGTAATGATGTTAATTTGATTCCCAAATTAGGTTCGAAATCCAATCTATTTCGATACTTTTTTTAAGTACACTAAGGCTGTGAATGCAGCTTCACACGTATAAGTGATGACAAAAGGCATTAAAAATTATATCGCTTTTTCGTTTACACTTGGATACTCCTTTTGACACCGCAAACAAACAAAAAATTAGTGGTACAGTTTCAAATTCAAATTCAAATTCAAATTCAAATTTAAATTCAAATTCAAATTCAAATTCAAATTTAAATTTAAATTCAAATTCAAATTCAAATTCAAATTCAAATTCAAATTCAAATTCAAATTCAAATTTAAATTCAAATTCAAATTCAAATTCAAATTCAAATTCAAATTCAAATTCAAATTCAAATTCAAATTCAAATTCAAATTCAAATTCAAATTCAAATTCAAATTCAAATTCAAATTCAAATTCAAATTCAAATTCAAATTCAAATTCAAATTCAAATTCAAATTCAAATTCAAATTCAAATTCAAATTCAAATTCAAATTCAAATTCAAATTCAAATTCAAATTCAAATTCAAATTCAAATTCAAATTCAAATTCAAATTCTTTATTCGTAACTTCGCCACTGTTTTATGTGGATGTACATGTCAAATATATTTAAATTAAAATACAGTTAATAACTAACTATGTTACATTTTAAAATTGCAGAAATATAATGAGATAAAAGGAACAAGCAATAGTTGATAAAATAATAAATAAATAAAATATATGACAAAATAGTCTTAACTTTGAAAAGAGAGAGAAAAAAAACACCATCAAGCACACATTATATATTAGACCCATCGGATTACTGTACATGATCATTTAGAAATTCCGTGAATGTATAATAGCACTTTTTAATGAGAAATTCAACAGTTTCTTGAATTTATTTGGATTTCTAATGTTTTTAATATCCTGTGGTAGTCTATTATATACCGTTATACATGAATAAAGAGGAGATCTTCCGTACAACGCAGTAACATGTTTGGGTACACGTAGTCCCATAGCGTTTCTAGTATCATATTTTTTTTTCGTTCGCTGTTTTCTTCTGTTGCCCCACCGCCAAACATCCACGAGCCGCCACTGGTCGATTGTCCACGTTGAGAAACACTAATCTAGCCGAATGCGTATTTTCCACTTTCAAAATTGTTTGACTTAAAATTTTGGTAAAACTAGCCCAAATGATTTTTTTTTGATTATTTACTTGTTTTTTACTGGAAGTCTACAGAGTGTACCTTTAAAGTTTGAAGATAATTCACTAAGGGACTTTCTTGAGAATTAAAGAAAATCTAGGTGAATGCATAATTTTACACTTTCAAAAATGTTTGAGTTGATATTTCGGAAAAACTAGGTCAAATTATTTTTTTATTATTTACTTGTTTTATTACTACGAATCTATAGAATGTGGTTGTAAAATTTAAAGATAATCCACTAAGTTGTTTTCTAGGAAATTAAGAAAATCTAGGCGAATGCATGATTTTGCATTTTCAAAAATGTTTGAGTTGAAATTTCGGAAAAAGTTGAAACTGAAAATTCCTATGTTTTGAGTAAATTTAAGTAAAAAAATGCCTTTTCAATGCACGTGTGATTATTTTTAAATTAAGGATGTTTGCCGATTTTATTATTGAAATGAAAATTAATCCATTTGTAGTAAATTTGAAAGTCTGGAATGTTTTGCAATTGGTTTTTATTTTCAAGGCAAGTTGAAAATGTCCAACCTCAAAATTGAATTCAGTATTTAAGGGTAAATATTTCAAAATTGTGGCTAAAAGTGTTGATTGATTTTTACAGAATCTATTTTGATTAAATTTGGAAAAGGTTCGAGAATGCTGCAACTGTTTTTGTGTTTTTTTTTTGTGGCTTGTAAAATGTTCGACCTCAGAATTGAACAGGAGTGTGATTATTTCGAAATCTAGGGCAGGAATGTTTCCAAATTTCTTATAGAAAAGTGAAGTTGCTGTGCATTTTGAGTGAATTTAAAAATTTCAATTGGTTTTATATTTTCTTGGCGATTTAGAAAATGCTTGACTTCAGAGTGTTCAAGTGTGATTATTTCGAAATCTACCTTAGTATCGTATGCATTTTTTGCAGAAAAAATAAATGCAATATATTTTAAGTGAATTAAAAAAAAATGAGAGGTTGTTTCAATGATTTTTTCTCAGAATGTTAAAATGTGATTATTTTGAATGTTTCCAAAATTAAGTAGATATTTAAAGTGCAATCTATTTTAGAGGAATGTCGAAAGTTTAAGGTTTGTTTCAATTGTTTTTCTGCGGTTTGTAAAAAGTTCATCACAATTGAACCGGGAGTTGTTCAAGTGTGATTATTTTAAAATCTAAGGTAGGAATGTTTTCCAATTTTTATAGAACTATAGAGTGGAATCTATACACACTTTGCCACCGTTCCTAGTGACTAACTGTTATCAAACAAATAATATGTAAAAAAATATTTTTTTTTTGTGTTTTTACAATATTTTTTCGCGACCCGGCAAAATTCTTCTTCGACCCGGTGCCGGGTCGCGACCCACACTTTGGATAACGCTGTTCCATACAAATCTTCTGTTTTTCATATGTGGAGAAATGCCGACCAAGTGTATTTGTATATATTTACTTATCTGATTATTATACAGGGTGTTTCAAAATTCATGCACCAAAAATTTTCTGCGTACTCCTTGTAGATAAAAAGAAAAAAAACCCTTATGACAAAACTCGATTTTCCACAAAATAACATGGATTAAATCCCCTTGCAGAAATATTAAAGAGACGCCAATGCTCCCCATTAATGAATAGCTCGTTCGCGCGTAGAAAGGCGAAAACACCGCCGTACACGTTCGCGCTCGCCTGGTCTCGGGTCTTCGTCTCTCGAGCTTGTACTGCCGGCATTAGATAAACAAACGGTGTGGATTTTAGTGTTTATGCAGCACACAAATTAGGTCAATGTACCATCGAGTTATTTAGAAGTAAATGTCGTGTCAGTCAGTACAAATTTTCGTGATTATCAAACGGTATTAACGCCATAATTACCAACTCAGTTTACAAGCAGAAACTAACTGAATTCTTTTTCGGTTTTTCACCGTCTTCAATTGATGGGGGTGAATTTGTAGAGGGCATTGATTGGTCAAACTGTGCAGCCCCATCGTCGCCCTTGGAATTTTTAAAACCGATTTGTATCTTCGAGGAAACACACATGTTTTTACGGACTTCTAAAAATGTGTTATTCCAAATTAGGTCTTGGCCTTGGGTAACAAAGGGATATCATTTTACAGCACCTACCCCCCGTGATTTTAAGTAATAGGACTGCAAGGGATACAATTGTACAGCAATAAAATGCACAAGTGTAGGAAGCCGCCAGGAACAATAAAAAAATGCATAATAAATAAGATGAACTTGAAATTTGTGCGTCGGTTTTATTAAGCCTCACCGTACTGTTTATGTTAAGATCAAATTTCAACAGCCCGCTCGAAATTAGGTCACCATTCATTCATGCGTCCACACTTAAAATCGGCACCGTGTGTTTTTATACAAGCGAACGAAAGTATTCATTGATGGATGAACAGTGGCGTCTCTTAAATATTTCTGCGAGGGGGTTTAATCGATGTTATTTTGTGGAAAATCGAGATTTGTCATAAGGGTTTTTTTTCTTTTTATCTACGAGGAGTACGCAGAAAATTTTTGGTGCATGAATTTTGAAACACCCGTATATTATGTATTTTCCTTTTGTTAGTTCGTTATTTAAAGATACTTCAGTTAATAGCTATTATTACTAACTGTTTTTACAACTTATATATTTGTATTATCCTGTAATTGGTGACTGTTGGATAATAAAGTTTATTATTATTATTATTAAAATGTTTACAAGATAAATATAAAAGAAAGAGTGATTTACTTCGTTCGTCCATTTTTATTCATCAATGAAATCTTCGTTCTAAGAATAATAAGTTCAAATGCATTTTCTGGAGGAGCTTACGAAAATGTCTTAACCCTTTACGGGGCGTGGGACATGTACGTCCCACCTACATTCCCTTGCTCAGATGCCATTATTTTGTACCCTAGGCCATGTCTCACGTGGACAATGAGTGTTGGGGGTTTTATGAGTTCCCTCAACTACCAAAACTAAAAATTTGGCATTATTATTCACTGGGAATTTGTTATTAACAAATAAAGATGAAAAAATAGACTTTTTTCAGGAAAAAATCGGCCACGTGAAATTTTTGCAATTAACAATATTATTTTATTACCTAGATTAAAAAAAATATTAAAATTAAAAATTATTTCATTTTCTGGTGTGCTCTAGTCCTGACGATAAGCTGATCTATATTTTGACAATTGGCAGCTGCCAATATACTGACGCGAATGGTAATTAAAATCTAATCTGACTAGCATTCGGGGCATTATTGAGGAGCCTGATTTGAGATGGGGACTTCGGAGTGTATCGGTCATTCTACAACTTGTGAATTGTTCGATATGGCAATAGTACTTGACAGTTGCCATCGGACTGCCAAGATGGTGCAAGGGTCACAGAAATTGAAGCTGCCACTCATTTTATAGGTTTTCGCGGTCACTGTTCACGATTTCAGTGCCTAAAATATCTTTTGACAGCTGCCAATTGCCAAAAGAGCTGTCAAGTTAGATCATCTTCCGTTATTCCGTAAGAATAGTTTCTATCTGGAAAAATTTTGTATTTTGAAATGAGGATTCAAGATTTTGAAGAGCATGACATCCCAAGTGATAGCGAATCAGTAAATGACGATTTCGAGGATAGCGAAGACGAGGAGTCTCTCTGTCATGATTTATCAGAAAAGTCATTTATTGGGGTCAGTGCTCTAGAGAAAGAGAGAGAGTCAGACGAGGCTAGTGACTCAGACGACGATACTCCTCTAAGCATTCGGCTACCTGGGATGGACGGAATCTGGGAGAGAAAGCGTAGGGGTACTACCAATAAACCTTTTGTCGAACATACTGGCCCTAAAAATCTACCAGAGAATGTCAAGAGCCCGGGAGATTTTTTTTATGTTTATTTTCTGTAACGAATACCAACTCCATTGCAGATCAATCTAATCTCTATTGCTGTCAACAGAAAAAAGAATTCACGGATATCACCCTCGGTCCGAACATAATGATGGGAGAAACGTTTACCATCCTACCGCGATTATTCGTCTTCCAACGTCCAGCTCAATGATCGTTATGTTAGTTCTGCGATGAGCGTGAAGAGATTTTCGTTTTTACTATCCAGTTTACATCTGAATGACAGTTTCAAAGAATCAAAGAAGAATGAAGCTGGGTACGATAAATTGTACAAAGTAAGACCCTTTCTTGACAACCTCTCAGACACATATTTGCGATTTTATGACCCAACTAGAAATCAAGCGGTGGATGAGAGCATGATCAAGTTCAAGGCCAGAAGCTCCAGGAAGCAGTACGTACCCATGAAACCGGTCCCGAGAGGCTTCAAATCTTGGGTGAGAGCTGATCATTATGGCTATGTTTCAAATGTATACCGGAAAGGTCCAGGGAAGACCAGAACTTTTCTTAGGCGAAAGGGTAGTAACCTTGGTCAACAAAAACTATTGTATTTATTTTGATATTTTTTTTACCAGCGTGGACTTGATATCGAGTTTGCTAGTTGACGGAATTTTGGCATGTGGAACGGTGCGGAAAAATAGAAAAGATTTACCCAAACTAAAGAATAAAGAAATGTCGCGCGGGGATAGCGAATTCTGGACTTCTTATAAAGGCAAACAATGGGTGAAGTGGATCGATAAGAAGCCGGTACATTTTCTAATCAATTTCCACGACGCTTCCATCATCTCAGAAACCAGAAGAAAGCAGAAAGATGGAACTCTGTAGGTAGTTTCTTGTCGGATTGTAGCCAAGGATTATAATGCCCATATGGGCTGCGTTGACAAAGCGGATGCTATGAAAAATTGTTACTAAATATCTCGCAAGAGTAAGAAATGGTGGCATCGAATTTTTTGGCACTTCGTAGACGTGACTTTGGTGAATTCTTTTATTTATCGCTCAAGGACTTCCGGCTATCAGTGGTTGATCACCTATTAGGGTTTCCTGATCGTCCAAAAAGAGGAAGACCTTCGTCCGAGCTCCCTTCTAGAAATGTTGTGCTGCAAGTGCCTGACAGTGTGAGAACAGCTCACGAGACCTCATTTCCCAGGTACTCGAGGAACTCGACACCGATGTGCATATTGCAGTTCAAAGGCAAATGAAAAACGGACAAAATTTTATTGCAAAACCTGCAATGTTTCCCTATGCATAGATGAGAAGAGCAATTGTTATGAGAAATTCCATCTAGCTAAACCATCATGAAATCGTAACAAACGCCCGAAAAAATTCAAAACAATACGTGTTTGGTAGATTTGTTTTTTTTTTAATTAGAAATAAACAAAAGAAAGATAAAAAACAATGATTGTGAAAAAAAAACAAATAAAAACAAAAAATACAAGAAAACAAACAAAAAATAAAATACAAAAAAAACAAACAAAAAATTCAAAAAAAAAAACAAAAAAGAACAAAAAAACAAAAAACAAAAAAAATACAAGAAAAAACAAAAACAAACTTAAAAAAAAACAAAAAAAAAATTACAAAAAAAATATGGAACTAGCATCTCCTCACGTCCACAGCGTTAGTTCTGGGTCACGCAAAGCGGGAGAATGTCTTTAGCAGGCTACGACAAAAAAAAATTGTGATTATCTTGCTTGTCACAATTTGAAAGTTTGAGTGAGTGTAAAGCTGCCAAAACTCATTCTGGATGTATTAACGGTACTTAGCGGTCTCAGAAAGCTATAGAATGACGTCCAATTCGTATTTTTATGTCTACTGCTCCATCCTGACAGGTCTGTGTCGGCTGTCGACAGCCAAGATCTGCATTTGACAGCAAGCTTGGTCCTCAAATCTCCCAAAATATTCAATAAATGCTGATTTTTGTACGATCTTTGCTGATTACATTATTTTACAGTTGGTTTGGCAGTTGCCAGCTGCCAATGCCCATCTCGGATATCCATATTCTGTCCGGTAAAACAATGCCAACCTTGTATTTTGATTTCGTTCTCTTCAAGGGGACAGTTATTTGACCGTAGTCAACTGCCAACATATTCTTCCCACTTCATTGTTAGTCATCAATTATATTCCCAGAGAGCCAATGAACGTCTGGCTACTGGGTTTGATTTTATAATACATGACTTGACAACTGGTTTGACAGTTGACAAGCTGTCAAAACTCTTTTCCGATGTTGCAATCTTGTTCAGCGACCTTGGGAAGCGGGAACGACGCCCTACTTGTTTTTTCACTACATTCTCTACATTTTGACAGTTGTCAACTATCGGAAAATTCTTCCCACATCATTATTGGTCTGTAACCTTCCTGGATCAGCCAATGAACGCCTATTTCTCGCTTTTCATTGCATTTTCCGACACTTGACAGCTTTTAAAACTCATTTCTGACACCGAAATCGGAATCGGCGACCCCGAAAACCGTAAGTGCCAAAGTGCCATTAGTTTCCCCGTTTCATCTCCTTCCCAAAAATGTGCCCCTCAAAGGGTTAATAAAGTTCTCTTGGTTTTTTTTAATAATCACTAATAAAAGTCGTAAAAAAATAAAAACCAAAATTGACTTTTTCGGTTATTATCGAATATCTCCAGTAGTCGGAAATTATTTAATTTCTTTTGATTAAATTATTCAGCATTAAAATGCGCAACTTTTCCTTGATTTAACTAACTCTCTATATCTTATAGTAACCGATTTCAATATGATGCGAAAAAGTATTTTATTCGCTTTATTTCAATGTACTATTTTTTCCTTAAGTATGGCGTTCTTATAATGATAAGTTTTGGCTTCTAGGAAGGACAATAGATAAGATCTATAGTGAAGCCCCTTAAGAAGTTGCACCCTCCTTTTACTGATTGGACTGTGTCTTTTCATGTAAATTTCTGAAAAAAAAACAGTGATTTTCGCTTTTCTTTCAATAACTACATGTGTCTATTTTATGGAAATTAATTTCATTTTGGAAAGCAGTAATTCTGTTGTCACTGTTTCGAAAAAAAAAACAGTTTGGAAGTTTGAATTTTTCTTTTGTTTTATGCCTGCATACATTTGGAATGCTTTCTGAAAAATTTAATAAAATTCACCGAGGGCTTTTTATTAATGAAACGGAGAAACGCAAGAAATGCATTAAGCCGTTGTAACGAACGGACGGAACCCCAACAGAACAGTTGCCACTTCCGGCCACGACACCAGAACTGTGTCAGCCCTTATGTCTCTACCATGCGCCATCGCCGCCAGGTGCATCCAATATTTATGCCGCAATTATACGAACACAAACATATGTACATGAGAAAATAGGGGTAAATGCTTGCTCTCTAAATAAAAAATTCAAAACTATCGAACATGAACAATAATAATATCATCAATAATAATATGAATATAATAATACTAATTCAAGAAACGTAAATACATTTTCAACCACGTCAGTTACTTTCTCCGATTTGATCATAGTTATTTATAGTTACACTTTCACGGTTTATTTTCAATTTAAATCATTTTTTAAATGTTCATCGAGCATTTTGTAGGATCGATTTGTAATATTGACGTTTAAAACGTCAAAATTATGAAAGATGAAAATAACAAATCATACATGGATTTTGAAAAAAAACTTATTCTTTATAAGTTGTTTATTTTGGCATTCACTACAATTATTATCGTTTCATAATTATTAACCGAAAATGAAAAAATGGTGATGAGGCCATCATGTTACTTTCTCCGACTTGATCGTATCATTTATATTTACGATTTTATGGTTTATTTTCAATTGAAATCATATTTTAAATGTACATCGAGCGTTGTGTAAACTCGGATGAAACTGACGTTTAAAGCGTCAAAATTATGAAAGATGGAAAAATTATACTTCAAATTCAAAAACTCAGTTTACTCAAAAAGTAAAGGGATTTCGAAAAAAACTTATTGCTTATAAGTTGTTTATTTTAGCATTCTCTACAATTATTATTCACATAAATTTACTGTAGCTATTATCGTTTTATAATTATAAACAAAAATCAAAAAAATAATAATAAATTTTCTTTCTCGAATAACAATGATTTTATGAAAAATATTTTCAAGCAAAAGATGTTCATTTCTTTGTTGTCTTTAATGTTTGTTTAAATGTTTTTGTGATATTTTTCATATCTAAGAAAATATTGGTAAAAAACAAAAAATAGTTAAGGTAAACACCCACTTTCGGTGTACGAAATTTTACCAAAAGCTTTTCAGTTCTTCGGATTATCAAATAAGACGACAGACACAAAAAAAAATAATTCCAGAAATTGTTGAAATGGCATCTAGGGACCCCAAAACGGATATTTCCGTAAAAAAAAATTTTGAAAAAAAAATCACGATCACAATACTTTCTCGTACTTCGTAACGGAGAAAGTAAAAAGGGTGATGTGGCCATCATGTTACTCTCTCCGATTTCATGGTATAATAGTTATTTATATTTATACTTTCATGGTTTATTTTCAATTTAAATCATTTTTAAAATGTACATCAAGCGGTTTGTAGGATCGTATGATACTGACGTATGAAATGTCACAATTATGAAAGATGGAAATTGACTTTGAGAAAGTGCAATTTTGACGTTTTGAATTGATTTCACGAAGCTATTTATTACCCGTTTTTTAATTTCGCCAAATTTTCCACTTTTTTACGTTATAATCGGATAATGCGCGTGGAAGTTGTGTGATTTCAAAAATCAAATTCACAATTTTCTAATCATCGAATTTTAAAAAGTACCTTTTGTGTTAAATTTATTTTAAAAAATGCAAATTTTAAAATCACACTAAATTCGCCTTGTTTTGACATTTGAATCATCAAAATCGAAAAAACTCATTTAGCAATTTCAAAAACCAATGTCTTGATTTTGAAATCATCGAACTTTAAGAAGTGTGATTTTTGCAGTTTGCGTTAATTTCACGAACAAAATATATAATCAGTTTTACACTAAATTTTCCACATTTTGATACTTGAATGACACTTGTGCCATTTCAAAAATAAAAATCACGATTTTGAAAGTGCGATTTAATTTCACGAAAAAAATTTGAAATCTGTTTTAAAACAATTTCTAATTGCCAAGTGTCCTTTTAATATAAATGATTTTGTTAACTATTCGTTTTAATGTTTCTATTCATTGTGTCTTGACGAGTGTAACTTTTCTTTGTAAAATATTAACACAATAAACTTTTATTATTATTATTATTAATAATAATTAAAATTTCGCGAATATTTTAAATTTGCGTTTTTTGTCTTTTGTGTTAATTTCACGAAAAAAAATTGTAATTTGTTTTAAAATTACACTGAATTCTTGATGTTTGAATTATCAAAACCATAGATAGAAACATTCTATTTGAAACCAGTGGCGGCTGGTGGCGTGACTCTTGGTACGGCCATGGTAGTAGCCATTTGAGTTGAATTGTATTAATGCGGTCGAGATGCGTTGTCCTGACCAATCTCTACTTCCGTTTACCTACCATGAGTCGGGCTTGAAGCCGCCATGGTTTGAAATCCATTGGAAAGATGTAAAAAACATATTTATCATCTACCTTCGACGCACACTAAAATTTAAAAAAAGTGAAAATAAAACTCCAACCGCAAAACGAAAAAGAGTATAAAAAAGATAACATTACATACCTTTGCAGTACATCCGAGTCTGAAGATACTGGACGTTAGACGACAGATTCCTGCGGTACTCCAAAATTTCACTCTGGATCTCCTCTAGATTCTGAACCGGCGACGGCAGATTTGAAGACCGGATTTCTTCGCGTAAATCGCGCAAGTATTTCTTGCTCGGTTCGGCGTTTTCACTGTCCCTGCAGAGTATACTGTTCATGTACAAACGTACTACCGACTGAGTTTTGATGCTGCAAATGTTACTCTTCAACTGATTCTCCGCAACTTTTATATTGGTACAGCCGTTCTTCAATTTATCTTCAATATCATTCAATTTGGAATCGTTGGTTTTTAATTGGTGTTTGGCTTTGGACACGTTGTTCTTCATTTTTACCTTCAAGTTTGTCTTTAATTTTTCGTGTGGAATCTCGTCCACACTTCTCGCGTCCCGCGAGATGCTTATCTTGTTCTTCCAGGGTTTGCGCAGATCGTTCTTCTTGCTCCGTGTGGCGGGCGGACGTGCAGCCGGGGTGATTTTCGTGACCTCGAGATAGTTATCCGCACTCATCGTTCGTTTCTTTAACGGTTTTTTCGGTAAACTTCTGCTCCTGCGGGTGTTCGTTTGGCGTTGGGACATGCATTTATACTCCATATCCCCTAAGCACGTTCTATGACCGATTTTCGCACCTGTTTCCTTTTCCATATAACTTAATTGAAGTTTTTTGGAATGTTTCTTGATAGTTACGGGCAATTTCTCGGTCATGAGGGTGGTGTGAGGTTCACACGGAATTTCATAGCACTTTCGGAGGGAAAGTAACGTTAACCGGTTACAACGCGAGAAATTTTTCAAATGTCGCGACAACAGAAATTTTGACATTTGTTACGAAGTGACTTTTACGTGCAGTCGTGCGCCATCTGAATGCTGCCTTGCCAACTAATAATTATAGCGAAAGTCGGTATTGAAGATAAACAAGATCCCGTGGTTAAATTTGTATGTAGTAGAATTGTATATTGAAGTAACATAACACAATCTGTAATAGCAAAAAGAATACAAATTATTACAACACACCATTGTTTTTAACTTACATACTAATTAAAATAGCAACAGGGCCGCGCCAAGGTATGTTGCCGCCGGGGTGCAAAGCAAAATTTGCCGCCCCCTTTCAATGTGAAGAGGGGAGTAGAGAAAAGGGGGTAGCGGGATAAGATGGGTGTGGCGGCCCCCGCGCGATTTGAGTTGCAAGTGTAGAAACCTTGTTTTGAATATTAGAAAAATGAGATTTGCATGCTTATTAACTGTCATATTCGACTTCTACCAAAAATGAGGTAAAAATCGCGTTTTTTTTTAAATTATTTCACTGTAAAATTGAGTGTATTTTTTTCCGGTCAGTTGTGTGATCGGATTTAATTGATTTAATTTTATTACACCCAAAACTACTAAGCGGCATTTTTTCCATTTTTTTTACGGGTCATGGAACTCCAAAAAATTGGTGTAAACAGCAGAAAAACGTGAAAAAAAAATAGTTTTTCAAGAATAATTCTTCTTTTTACAGCTCTCTTGTGCGCTTACGAAAAGGGGCCAAATAGCATTAGTAACCATATTAATTACCTTCATTATCCCCTTAACCGCGTGTTAATATATTCACTTGTTCGCGCGAAAACTCAAATTAAGTAAATTTTGTTTTTCATAACTTGGTAATAAAAATATACTTACACGAGTAATTGACAAAGTATAAGTCGTATATAACATTTTTAGCATAAAATACATTATCATAGCATATACAAATGTTAGAATACATATAGGAACTTTATTCGTTTTTCGCCTAAAATATGGAGTCCCAACAATACGACAATATTTGGATTTGGCGCGATGTCGGTAAAGTAGATTAGTGGTATGGTGCTGGAATTGCTGTACGGCGATTGCGCACGGCATTGCGCCCACTCGGGGTTACAACTACTCCATATTTGGCGGTGTCAACAAACACATCTGATTCTTCATGTTCGGCCAAATCTATATTTGATGATTATTTAAACAAAGATATCTTGGTGGATAAAAGTCCTCTGGAACTCGACCAGTTCAGGTAATGTAAACAGTACAACTTCAAATATTGTCGTGTTGTTGGGACTCATATTTTAAGCGAGAAACGAAGACAAATAAAGTTCCTATACAGGGTGTCCCATTTTAAATTGCAACATGGCAAAAAATGTTTCAGATAAAAGTTGTAGGGTTCGGAGGGGGACATATGCTGGTGACCTTGAAAATGACCTTGGGGGGTCAATTTTCAAGGTCAAACGATGATCAACTTTGATTTTTCAAATAGAACCCCCAATAATTTTTTATTGCGGGATCGTATTCTACGGGAAAAAATACTAACTTTTTGTAGAAAACGTTTTTTTTTAATGCTTTTTTTAAAGTTTTTTCACGAATTTTGTCCGTCATGTTTGAAATCTCAGGCTGTGATTCATCTATTACCCTCGGTATTAGCGTCACGCGATGTGCACTACGTGGAGGTTGCCGATGGGATTTTGCACTTTATTGGCCCTGAAAAGGGCCGACGGTTTCAGTGGCTGGAGGTTCAATTTCGTTCTTAGATCAAATGTTCGATGAAGTGTCCATCCTCGGCAATGCACTTCTCTACCCGCTGGCGAAAGTTAACTTGAACATTTCGAAGGGTTTGGATGGAAATTACTCGAAATGCAGCCCTAATCCTCTCCTTCATGTTCTGCACTGTTGTCGGAGCTTCAGCAAATATTTTCTCGTTGAAAAAGTCAAGGGGAGTAAGATTCAGGGATCTTTGATGCTAATGCCGAGGGTAATGCATGAATCACAGCCTGGATTCATCTGAGATTTCAAACAACATGACGGACAAACTGTTAAAAAGCATTTTCAAACGAAACATTTCTTACAAAAAGTTTGTATTTTTTCCCGTAGAATACGACCCCGCAATAAAATATAGGGGGTTCTATTTGAAAAATCAAAGTTGACCTTCATTTAACCTTGAAAATTAACGTCAAGATCACCAAGGTCCCCCTCCGAACCCTACAACTTTCATCTGAAACATTTTTTTCCATTTTGCTCAGGTTTCGAGATATTTGGGGTGGCTATTTAAAATGGGACACCCTGTATGTATTATAACATTTGTATATGCTAAATTAACGTATTTTATCCTAAATACGAACAAGTGAAGATATTAACACGCGGTTAAGGGGATAATGAAGGTCATGGCTACTTATGCTATTTGGCCTCTTTTTCTAAGCGAACAAGAAAGCTGTCAAAAAAAAATTTATTCTTAAAAAACTAGTTTTTTTTCACGTTTTGCTGCTGTTTACACCAAATTTTTGGAGTTCCATGACCCGTAAAAAATCTGGAAAAAATGCCGTTTTCTAGTTTTGGGTGTAATCAAATTAAATCAATTAAATCCGATCACACAACTGACCGGAAAAAAATACACACAATTTTACAGTGGAATAATTTCAGAAAAACGCATTTTTTACCACATTTTTGGTACAAGTGGAATATAACATCTTAGCCCGCTTTTTGAAAATCAAAAAGTTTATGAGAAACATTTATTAGAAAAAAGTGTCCACTTTTTTGTTGCTTTCAATATAAGTTAACATTTTCCACCATTAAAAATTATCGAAAAAAACAAGACAGTTAAGCTAGGGTTGCCATTCGTCCAGGGCCGAATAATCCATAATATAGGCATTGGAGAGCCGATGGCTTTGGGGCGCCGGCGCACAACGGTCGATTCTCAATCCAACCGGACAAAAGTCGATTTTGAAAATTTTGCAGACTCTAGCCCAGAGGTGTGGAGTCGAAGTCGAAGTCGGGAGAGGTAGAGTCGGAGCCGGAGTCTGGAGGCTGCAAATTAGGGGGGTCGGAGCCGAAGTCGGAGTCGGAACAAAAAAATTCAGGAATCTCATTACTTTTTCCATACTAGCAAAGGAAATTGTCAAAATTAGGCTTGTTTTCCGGTCGCTAGAGTGGTGTTACCCCTTAATCAAGCCGAGTTTTGTAGGTTAAGTTTATGTTAAAAAGGGGAGGGGGGGCTTATCCCATCCTCCAATCCTTGGAATATAAACAGGGGTTTTACAATTGTTAAATAATTGATAAGAGAAGAATCAAACCGTTTATCATTGTCTCGACAAAATAGCTATTTATGTAACAAGTCCACAATATAGCACTTTCTTGGACGAGACGTTTTATGGCCGAGCGAGCGAAGCGAGAGAGGCTGATAATGGAGGCGAGTCCATGAAGTGCTATTGTGGACGAGTTACATACAAACCTTCATGTTCGACTGCTTTTAGCATTTTTGGAATACTTTTTAAATACAAACTGAAGCAATGTATTTATATATATTTTAATCATAGTGTGCATTTGTTGCCACACTAATGTCATTCATTGTAAATTTCATAGAGAACGGATGATTAGGTTAAACTATCTAACTCGCACAATAAACGTCCAAACCTTGCTAACTTCTTCAGGAGTAAGTGTAATGAATAATAGTAAGTAGAGTGCGTTTGAATAGAGAAGAACCTTGCGCACGGACGAAAACTGTTTTTTAGCCGTTAGTTGAGTCTATTATACAGAATAGGGTGTGGCAGTGTTTCATTAGCGTAGTTGGTTCCGAGTTCCTAGTGTCAGTCTGCTCTTTATTGTTCGTTGTTTTGCTTTGATTCGTTTTTCCTGTGTTTATAAAAATCAGTTCTTTTCAGAACTTACTAGTTAGTGAACTGTACGATGGTGGACAAGTAATTCACTCTCAATCTCGTGAAATTATATGTACAGAGTTTATGGAATACGAAGCAATATAGATGCTTTTGAAGGCGGCACCTATATTGGGATTTTCACGTATTATTTTCTGCCCTCCCAAACATATTTACTTGAATTGCGCACGCCACTGGCACAAGCGACCGTTGAAATCTCGCGCAACCTTGGGCTCTTCTCTATTCAAACGTACTCTACTATCGCTATATACCAGTGACGGTTCGCGGGGTTTTTTTTGGTACAGCCGAGGAACAAGAGGTGGTAATACAGATAGGTAGGGTCAGTTGCAGAGACGGCTGGCTGCGTGACTGCACCTATCTGTATTACCACCTCTTGTTCCTCGGCCGTACCAGAAAAAACCCCGCGAACCGTCATTGGTATATACCACTATCATAGATGATCTCTCATTTGCATGAGTAATTTGTATTGTATTTATTAGGTGTCCTAACCAAAATTTAAATCTGTCATTTCTGATACTGACATAAGAGTCCAATTTACTTTATCAATTAGGTACTAGTACGAAATGGCGTACATTTTGGCCTAAAAATAAACCCACAAAGTTACTATTTTCGTACAGTCGAACATAAACATGTTTATACAAACTCTGGGGTGTGTTTAACAGATTGGAGAGTGGGAGTTGGCAATGAAGACTTGATCCGACGTTGATCTGTAATTTTATTATTGATTGCAAGCGGGTACGAAGTAAATTTTGGTGCTTTTGAAAAGTACTGCCCAGTCGCATCTAAATTATACCTGAAGCACTCTAGCGCATGGTAGTAAAATTATAAGATCAGCTATAGTGCCTAGGGGACAATTAACAGAGGAAGTGCGAAAAGCTAGCAACAAAAATTGCAAACGGATCTGGAGAAATGTAATGGGATGTCACAGGACCAGTATCCATTACATGGCCACCTTGACAAGACATCCCATTACATGGCGACCGTGACTGGACATCCATAGGCGCCCGCAGAAATTTTTCCAGGGGGGGGCAAAACTTTTATAAAGAAATTTCGAATAAATTACCTTAAAAAATGACAATTTTGAGTTGTCAAAAATTCTGCATTTTTGCCACTGCAAACGGCACATAAAGAAATTTGCAGCTGTCAGAAATTGAGGATTTTTACTAACAAAAACGGCATTTTTTGATATTAAAAAAAAAGAAAATGACACTTTCGAATAATCAAAAATTCTGCATTTCTGCCACCATCAACGGCACGATTCAACGATAAATAAAGAAATTAGCAGCTGCCAAAAATAGTGGATTTTTACAATAAAAAACGGCATTTTTTGATATTAAAAAGAAAATTGCCATTTTTGTATTGTTAAAAATTCTGTATTTTGCCATCACAAACGGTACGATTCAACGGTTAATAAAGAAATTTCCAGCTGCCAGAAATTGTGGTTTTTTACAATCAAAAACGGCATTTTTTGATATTAAAAAGAAAATTACCATTTTTTGTATTGTTAAAAATTCTGTATTTTTGCCATCGCAAACGGTACGACTCAACGGTAAATAAAAAAATTTTCAGCTGCCAGAAATTGTGTTTTTTTACTATCAAAGACGACATTTTTGATATTTAAAAAAATATAAAATTTCAACTTAAAAATTACAATTTCAAACTGTCCAAAATCGCACTACTATCACAAATGGCACGTTAGCAGTAAAAAGGAAATTTTCAATTGCTGAAAATAACTATTCAGTACTGTCAAAAATTGCTCATTACTGAAACCGGCAAGTTTCAACAGTAAATAGAAAATTTCCAAATGCCGAAAATGTTTAACTGTCAAAATTTGAGCATTTCTGCTATCACTATCGGCATTTTTCATTATTAATAAAAAGGAAATTTCTAACGGCCAAAAGTGACAATTATAAATTGTCAAAAATTGTGCAATTCTACCGTCAGAAACAGCAAAAAGATAAATTTTTAACCGTCAAAAATGACAATTTCGAATTTTCAAAAATTCTGCATTTCTGACACCCCAAACGGCACAAGAAGAAATTTGCAGCGGTCGAAATTGCGGATTTTTACTATCAAAAACGGCATATTTTAATATTAAAAAAAATAAAATTTTTACTGCTAAAAATGGCAATTTTGAATTGCCGAAAATTCTGCATTTCTCCCACCACAAACGGCACGATTCAACGGTAAATAAAGAAATTTGCAGCTGACAAAAATTATGTTTTTTTACTATCAAAGACGGCATTTTTTGATATTAAAAAAGTATATTTCAACTGCTAAAAATGACAATTTAGAATTGTCAAAAATAGCACTACTAAACCAAATGGCACTTAGCAGTAAAAAGGTAATTTTCAATTGCTGAAATTAACTATTCAATACCATCATAAATTGCTCATTACTGAAAACAGTACGTTTCAACAATAAAAAGAAAATTTCCAAATGGCAAAAATGTTAGACTGTCAAAATTTGAGCATTTCTACTATCACTATCAGCATTTTTCAATATTAAAAAAGGGAAATTTCCAACGGCCAAAAGTAACAATTACAAATTGTCAAAAATTGTGCAATTCTACTGTCAGAACCGGCATTTTTCAATAGTAAAAAGATACATTTTTAATCATCAAAAATGACAATTAAGGCACTATTCAGCGGTAAATAAGGAAATTAGCAGCTGCCGAAAATTGTGGAATTTTACTATCAAAAACGGCATTTTTTGATATTTAAAAACAAAAAGAAAATTTCAACTGCTAAATATGACAATTTCGGACTCTCAAAAATCGCACATATCTACCATCACAAATGGCACGTTGGCAGTAGAAAAGAAATTTCAATTGCCAAAAATAACTATTCAGGACTGTCAAAAATTGCTCATTATTGAAAACGGTTTCATTTCAACAATAAAAAGAAAAATTCTAAATGCCAAAATTTTTTAACTGTCAAAATTTGAGCATACAATACCTTTCAATATTAAAAAAGGGAAATTTCCAATGGTCAAAAGTAACAATTACAAATTGTCAAAAATTCTGCATTTCTGCCTCCACAAACGGTACGATTCAACAATAAACAAAGAAATTAGTAGCATCCAAAAATTGTGGATTTATACAATCAAAAATGGCATTTTTTGACAAGAAAATTTCAACTGCTAAAACTGTCAAAAATCGCACATTTCTATCATCACAAATGGCACGTTGGCAGTAAAAAGGAAATTTTCAACTGCCAAAAATAACAATTTACAACTGTCAAAAATTGTTAATTTCTACTAAAATGTACAGTAATAATACAGCGAAATCGAGTAAAAAGTTAGTCAAAGCAGGTCATGAACAAAGAGCCGCTGAATGTCTTTTCTTAGTTCTTAAACTTGAAAATATCAATATACGTCAGCTTGACACTTGCCAATAAGTTTAGGAATTTTGGCTCATGGCCAACTTTGACTAACTTTTATTCGATCGAACTGTATTAAGCGCCTCGGGTGGAACCATTCCTGCTCGTCGTTGTACGTCAACTTTTTTCGGATTCTAACATAACGTGGAAAGCACTTTTTGTAACATACAAGTTTAGTTTTAGATATTACTTTAATTTAATAAATTTATTTTCCAGGAGGGGGCAGCTGCCAAGGGGGCAAGGGGGGGGGGCCCTTGCCCCCATGGGACATCCCATTACATGGCGACCATGACAGGACCAGTACCCATTACAGAAACAACTCTAAAAAGTTTTTCTTCATTTGCTATTTAATATTATAAATTCGCCAGAAAGAAAATGCATATAAAAATATTTATACCTACTTGTACACTTTTCCATTAATGTTTTTTATCGTTTGTTTCTGCCGAGTATAAGTTGTCTTTTATAGTAAATTATTTTGTTCACGAAAATGTTATAATGTGCGCATTATTTAATTCTACGGGCAGCATTAATGGGGTACATTTAACACTCAATTTCTTAAACACGCATTTGCGTGTTTAATATGTTTATTAAACACGCACACACATTTGCGTGTTTAATATGGTTATTAAACACGCTAATTCGCGTTTTAATTCACAGAACGCGATTTATGATAATATTTTGTTTACCCTGTTTAATACTGGTTTTATTTTTTTTTCAATTGTAATTATAATTACAACTTGAATTTCGATTTTAATTTTGATTTTGATTTTGTTTTTGTTTTTTTTTTTATTTTGATTTTAATTTAGATTTTAATTTTCGTGAACAAAGTATAGTGTACAACTCGCATATAATGGCTATTAATCACTCAAACGATTTGCTCCACTCGTCTACGGCTAGTTCCGCAAACATCGTTCTCGTGATTAATAGCCATCATTATATGCTCGTTGTACAATATACTATTAAAGTTTAAATAATAGCATTTTAAAAGTTTTGCAGTGGGAGGGGGCGCTATAATATAGTTGCCTATAGGCGAAAAAAGTTATAATCTGGCCCTGCATCCGTCCCCATATATATCGGGACCGCCACCGTTATGGATCTTCTTATCCCGACATCGTGAAAGACCCAATTTTGTCCCGATTTTACAAAATACTGTCACGAGCTGGCTGAAAAAGGTGAAAATTTTTGAAAAATATGGTGTACCAACTATTTCTGCCGCAACAAGTTCCATGTAATTGTGTTCTTAATAAAAAGTAATTATATTAAATACATTTTTTACTTCATTTCTACACCCCATCTCTGAGTGTCCCGACGAGGTCCCAGCTAGATATGGCAACCCTAGGTTAAGGTGAACACCCACGAAATTTTACCAAAAGCTTTTCAGTTCTTTGGATTGTCTAATTATGCTTATCTTCAATTCATTTGAAAATAATGTCATTTTATTTTCGAACAATTGATTTGTATGTGAAACGAACTTCTAAATCCTAAAATGAAAAATAAATACCGAGTGTTCCATTTAAAATTTCAAAATTGATGTCAATTCCGGTAAAACCGAAAGTGCAACTGTAGTTTTTGAATGGCCATCAAACTCCAATTTTATTTTAGTGTAACCCTACCAAATTTCATATTGATATCTCAAATAATAAAAAAAAAATGTCATGTGTTACACTCGGTATATATTTCCCAAGTTACACACCTTGGATTACAGTTTAATGCATTCCAGCTTCTTTTTTCTTTATTTTCAATTTAACCCTTCATAACACTCACAATGTTATTTATCACCGATATTATCTACCGACAATTTAAATCATTCACAATTTTCATCGAAATTGCACAAATTAAATGACAAACAGCACGGGTGTTTTACATAACCTTAAAAGTAGATTTATTGATCACGTCGAAATTGTATTAAAATAACTGAAAGATGAGTGTGTTACCACAGATTGGAGCCGAAAACATAGATGCGGATCAAATCCGGACGGTAATATAGTACAGTCCTCAGGATCCAGCGGTTTTAACTTTAATTTGGATTTTTTTGGTTATAGTTTAAGGAGTTTTTGATAAATTACAACAAAGTGTCAGAGCTGTGCTTCACCGACTGCGTTACCGATTTCACCAGTAGGAATGTGAAGCCGCGAGAGGTGAGTTGCTAATTGGTGTGGACGCGCAGGAATACAACATAGTAAATAAATTGAACAAAAGTTTCATTTAAGGCAGGTTTACATATATTACAAGGTTTGTTAATTGGTGTATCTAACAGGTTCAATGCCATGCCGCACATTGGTGCAAAATTTACCTCCAAGCCATGATGGGCACTGGTGTCCGCTCGTGCATTATAACTTAACGGTTTCTCTGTGCCAGGCGGTTACATACCTATATGCTAATTTGCTTTGGCCCTACAAAACATAATGCAATAGCCTGGTTTTGATTAATGGAAATGCATTGAACCTGTTATGAAGTGAAAATGGCAGATCTGTTCGTTGATATGTGAAACTTTGCACTACATTTTTTAATTTGATATATGGGGTTATCAAAGGGGTATACTTTAAATGTGTGTATAATTTTAAGAAATTAAGGTAGCAGCAAAAAGGAAATGGAATCTAGTTGCTTCAATAATTGGATTTTACTGTATATGGGGAAAACAAAAGAGTTGTCATGACAACCATTAATACAAGTGTTAAACTAAATCGTAAGTTTGAGAATTGTTCTGATAAGTTCTTTCATAAATAAACAACCAATCAGATTGGTCCATTTCTGTCGAACGCCGCACGCTACAGAAAGTTAGAACGTCAATGTCACTGAGAAACGGTAACACCCTGCGCGTCAGGGCGATTTGTTAAACTTAGACTGATAACACCCCCGCTGTCAGTCTTAGGCTGATAACACCCCCGCTGTCAGTGTCGATGTTCAGATTTATATCATATTCATAGATACCCTTGAATAAAAAATTACAATCGATCTGTCAACGTATAAACATGTCTGAACTCACGCTTCGAGACAGAATGCGATGAAGCAATTATTAATTTAATTACAACACCAAAAAAAATACGTATGGAAACTGTTCCAGTATTTTTATAAGGTAAGAAAATACAAATTGAAAATTGTACTCCGCCTAACGGCGTCGGGCAATTACTAAGCAACACACTTTCGGGGTTTAGTCAAAATTATCGCAAAATTATCAGTGCCCTTGGGACATTATAGCTGAAAATGAAACTCACATAAACGTAAATTTGAACAATTTCAAAAAGAATAACATGAATCTTTCGACAATAATGTTACTATAAGTGCTGTAGAATTCACTGCTGGATTACGAAGATTTTGTACGGAAATGAGTTTGCGAGCAACGCCATGCCCAATAAAAAAGTACCGTAATTTGATTAGCAAATTTAAAAGCACAGGGTTTGTCGAGTTGTTTAAAAAGGAATGGAGTATAGAACACTACCAACAATGCTAGATGAATTAGAAGGCTGCATTAGGGATAAAATTGATGCAATTCAATCAGAAATGTTAAATAATGCTCTATACAATTTGGAGGAATGATTGGTAATTTTACTATAAAATGGTGGTCATATCGAACATTTCCGGTAACCAGTGGTGGACATAAGAAATCCCATTATTTAAGCGATTAAATTTCTTTTACTTTTCGTTATTAGCTTAATTTGTTAAAAATATATAATAAGTTAAAATATATCCCTTACCTTATGATAACCTTATATAAGCAAGTGTGACTTGTGTGGCGAGTCGTGAAAGTTCAGTAGATGATGCCCTAGGAGAAGGCAGTGCCTTCTTTTATAAGAGCAAGTAGTGCATTTTGTCATGGAGATGCATTTACACCTCTTTCTTTGCATCGCCTATAAAAATTCAAGCTTTAAAAAATTCCAATTGCATTTTAAGAGATGAATTAATACACCTAAAAAATGCACATCTATTATTTATCTACAGTGTGAAAGAGACTTATGCTATTCAATGTTTTGTATCAAATTTGTAGGTTGAAATTAAACGCTTAACGTCCATCCCCAGTCTTCAGAAGTAAGCTCTTTGTCTATTTATATTTGAACTTGGTAATAGACCTAATATAAATGTAGCCGAGCAGTACTAGATGTTGTAATGGTTCGATCCCCGGTGTTATGAGGGCGGTGGGTGAGCTCAATCCTGCAATCCAATCAGTAGAACCAAAACAATTCGGATTTTATTCGCATAAAGTATTGAACAACCAAAATAAATAATTTCTAGGTTTTGCTTATGTCTTGTAGATATATAATATCCTATTCAATGCACCTGTCATTTTTCAAAAACACATGGCGTTTTTCTGGCCAATAGAAAAAATGTATTAATTGAATTACCAATGAAATTAATTCATTGGGCGTCATGTGTCAAAAATTAACAAATCAAGTAGCGGTATAATCAAGAAATCGCCTATCTAGGGATCTTAACAAAATTGCCATAGTCATGAATTAATAAATGTATTTCTAGCAAACGTCAGATCTATTCACCTAAAATGTTGGATTTGGAACTAGAACGAGTATAACATATATTGATTCATTAATTAACATTGTAATTGTAAAAATTCTTATTGACTTATTAATTATCCTTTATATTTCTGTCCCATTTGGTTGAACTTTTGTGCAACTGTTCATGTTTCAACATCAATTTAAGTAATTAAATTTGGCTTATTAATTTAATATTGGCAACACTGCAAAAGCGATTTGTGTCAAAGAATGGCATTTAAGCAAAGGACTCGAAGATTCGGTTTCTTCTCTTTTGCCTGCATCTTCGGCAATAAAGCAGATTTCCTCACTTGGCTGGATTCACAGCCTCGCTCGGCGGTGAAACTCCAGCCGCGTCGATAAATCTGTCACTTTATTGCCTTGTTAAACAAATAACTATTGTTGGACTTATATAATGTTTTCAAATAGCAAAGAGTCGGTATGACATAAAACAGATTATGCCGATTTAAAAAATTTAGAGCATTCTATTGATAAGTATTCCAAAAGTAAAGACCATATATCATCAATTTATAAATTTCATATTTTAGGTAAACGAAATATAGTTAATGTTTTAAGTATGGCTCGGCAAATTGAAATTGAAACGTATAATAAAAACGTGAAGGAAAATAGGGAGGTTTTAAAAAGACGTGTAGATAATATTAAATCTGTGCCTCACCAAACCAAAAGTTGATCAACAAATTGGCAATATTTTGTGTTATGTCGAGTAAGTGCTTGTTATATTGCCGTTTCTTCATGACGAGTATATTCGGCAAATACAGCAAAAAAGAAAAAATGGCAATATTTTGTGTTTATATTGAGTAGGTACTTGTTATAATGCAAAATATTGCCATTTTTCACGAAGAGTATACTCGTCAAACACAGCTAACTGGTTAATTAAGTTAGTTCATTGAATAGTCTCTTGAACAGCATTCGAGTCAAAATTGGGTAGATTATATAGTGGTATCACTTAATGGACATGAGTTTAGGATGAGTGTGCACCAAGAACAATGAACATTTGTGGTACCACTGCAAAAATATTCGACATAACTTTGACTACTTGTCGTATTGTATAAGTGACTTGATGGTTTTTTCACCAATAATGACAGCGCATTTCAGTAACAGACCATATTAATAAGTGGCAAACTCAAATTTTATTACAACTTATTTACATGACAACATATTTATAATGAATAGAAAATTGAATTATTGTGGTAAAGTCTCTTGGTATAATTGTTGTGGGTGAAATTGCAGTACTCTGGCTGGTTGTAGGCAGAAATTTTGCTCAACATTACTCACCTAAGCTTCGTAATTTTTATACATCAACCATTCACAAAATTCTTTAGCAACCAATCCCTAGAACGCTCAGTAAGTTTCACGGAAAAAATTATACCAATCGCTGTATTATAAGAGAAAACTTTTAGCTTATATTGAACTGTTTGGATTGTGCGATACTGCCCACCCACCAACCGCCGGTTGCAGTTTTACCCAAGCTAGAACCACTATTTTAATATTCATTTCAATCTAACTATTGCAATAAATTCTTTTGTGGTGATGTTTTGAATGTATTTTAGGAGAAATGCGCTTACACGTGTATGGAAAAATTTTTAAAGACGAACCAGAGGATATCACAGCGGTTTTCAGAATTCCAAATGCTGGCCAATGAGAACGCGATGGCCGCCGCACAGAAATTGGGACAGACGCCGAGCTGAGATTTAAACGGTTATACTTAGCATTTTGCAATCATACAAATATTGTAAAGTTGTTTATTTGTTATAAATAGTAATAAATATTGTAGAATTTCATTTTTTTTTTGTAAAAGAAAGTATAAATTGAATGTGTAATATAAATTGCAGTGCATATAATAACCAGTAAAAGTGATGCCAACCAATCCAACAAAGTCCGTTGTATATAAATTTAATTAACTGCAGCGACCTTAAGATCTACGTTTGTTTTTTATTTATTTATATATTCCCAACAAGCATTATTACAAATAAATTACAAAGGTAAATTAATCTACAATATAAAAATAAGATTACAACAAGAGACAACTAAAGACAGAATAATAATTTATGTTACAAATTTAGAACCCATTACTTTAGTAATATTATGAAAAGATACAAGATTTCAGATCAGTTGTGAATATACTTAAATTAGAACAAAATATTTTACAAACTATAAGTATGTCGTAGTGTTAATAAACATGAAATACAGCCTAAATAGGATTTATGTTTAAAGGGAGGAGCATGTGAGGTGGGTACAGAGTAAGGCTAGGAAGTGGATGATGAACAATATGAGAGTGGCGTGTAAGATATGCGATGCGTGTGTGAGATCAGTGCTTATGTATGGAGTAGAATATACATAGTGTATACGTTTACACGTGTATACATTTAAACGGATATTTGCGTTTAAACGTGTTTTCCTCGTTTAAACGTGTTTTCTTCGTTTAAACGTGTTGACGAAAATTGTTTCATATAGAAACGTATAACCCACCCTGCAAATATTTGTTTTGAGGCTCATTTGTTTATATCACAAGCCGTGTTTTATAATATTTCCGCTAGCGGAAAAAAAATAAAAAATAACTATTATTTGGGACACCTTCCTAAATAAATAGTTTCTCGGAAACCGTCCGAAACGTCGGCATCCGAAGTTTGAAGAGTACAACTCCCTACAGACCAGATGGTTCCTGTTTTAACCGAATGTGTACAAATGTTGGAAAACTTACAAAACGCCAAGAAATTACTTGGACTCCCAAATGGAGTATAAAAATTTGAGAAATCGTTTTTAGTTGCAAACGTTTATTAAGCTAAACGTCTTGTAAACGTTTATTAGGCTAAACGTGTTGTAAACGTTTATTAATCTAAACGTGTAAACGTTTATTCGGACTAAATGTTTAATAAGTAGTTTTGATGAGATTGTAAATAGTTTATGCCAATAAAGGTACTAAAGGTTGTACACGAATTCTATGAGAATGAATGTCCAGGTGCTATTTGAGTATTTAAGCATAGGATTTGCAGGGTCAGTTTTGCTTTGTATCCAATTGCAGTAAAAATGGCTGTAAAATTAGTATAATTTGTTGGTATTCCAAAATAAATAGTTCAATTTCTCAGTTTGATCATTTTCACTTGGTTGGTGACGTTTCAATGGGTCCTAACAAACTTATCATTATTTCAATAATTTTGGGGATATTTGTTGAATTTAGTTCTCATTTATCATGTGGTGAAACATTTTTAATACCAAAGGTTGTTGAAATGAGGCACTTGGTTGGTTTCACAATTCCTAGATAATGATGGAAAAATCGAAGCTAGTCGGAATAAATAGTAAAAAATTGTGAAACCAACCAAGTGCCTCATTCCAACAACCTTTAATTTTGGGGAGTAAATTTAGGTTGTGAAATCAACCATGCAAAGCTAATGAAAAAATCAACAACAACTAACCACGAACCTACCCTATTAAGTTGTTGGTGGAATTGGCATACACCCTGTAAATTAATGTTCTTGTAAAATTTTTCCATAAATGATTCAAAGGTTGAAAGGGGTGGGGTCAGCAGGAAGGGTGTTCCATTAAAAAAAAACATAACTTTGTGTAGTTATTTATACTGGGACACCCTGTGCAAAAACATACGTATTTTTAAAATAAATTTTAATATAGAATAGAAGTTGATATCTCAAATAGCAAATAAGTTATGGGGCTTTTACAGATCCCTGGGTCACCCGGTATATGCATTAAGTGAGGGTTTCGATTTTCAATTGAATTCCATTGGTTTATTAATTAATGTTTTTAATGAGTGTTTGACAATTACCACAAGCTTGTAAGATTTTTGGCACCTACACTATGTGTTAGTCATTAGTAATACCCAGCTAACACAGTAACATAACATATACCCCTCAGCAACATGTCATTGTTTATATGTAATGTTACACAGAAGTTACAATAAGATCTCACACTTGTAACAATGCCGGCTAACTTGGCCCTCAGTTATTACATCTTTGATAGCTTTATTTGTTATATATCGGGTACAGAAGATGTGTTACAACAAAAGCACCCACTTGTACCAATGGCAGCCTACTTCGAATTAATTGTAGCATATGAGGTACAACATTATATAATTATCTGATATTTTACAATATGCGCAACGACACACATATTCACATCGCAGAAAATAGTGATTCTCTGGATATCGTATACATTTTTTAGTATAAATAACATACCCAAAGTACCACTATTTTCTGTGACGTGCGAATAATATACGTGTATTATTGCGCATATTGTAAAATAGCAGATAATTATATAATATTGCACCATATATGTTAAAATCAAAGAACAAGTTAGCTGGCGTTAGTACAAGTAAGTACAAGTGGTGTATTGCGCATAATATAGGGAACAAAACATAAACAACGAGACTTTATTAATAAAATTTGAAGGTTAGAAGAAAAAAATAAAATCCAATTTATACTCGCATGACGTACACAATTTAAGCATATATAATTTAAGACTCGGTATTAAGGCATTAAAACGAATTTCACAATTTTTAACTATAACTTTTCTTACAATCACACAAAAGTAAAGACATAATGGCGCAGCTCCAACACATGCCAAATGAAATCTACATCTAATTGTTGTTTATAGAGCTCCTAGTGGGAATTTGTCTGTATTTTCGACCTCATTAAATACTTTATTGGAAAAAGTGAACATTTTTAATACCAATGTTGTTTTAGGCGGTGATTTTAATGTAAATTTCAATAACAACACCAAAGATGTGTATTCTATATGTGACCTCTTTGAGAGCTTCGGGCTAATTAGAACTGTACATTTCAATACACGAGGAAACAACTGTATTGATAATATTTTCACAAATTATAATTTATCACTTCTGCAGAGTAGTCCCTTCGAAACATTTCTTTCAGATCATACAGGAATTTCTATAAAATTAACGGTACCAGAGATCCTACCAAGTGTTGTTCCCTGTAGAATTTATAGAGCCATTACATTGAAAGGTAGACTTAAGTTTTTTGATCTTTTATCAACAGTAAACTGGAACTTTGTATTTCTAAATCTAGATATTAATGAAAAATATAATATTTTTCAAGATCATTTGAACACATGTTACACTGAAGCATTTCCCGAAGGTAAATGGGTAGGTAAGAAAGATCAGCCGGTGAAATGGTTCAATACGAACCTACAAAAAATGAGGGAAACTTTTAAATTTCTTACTGAAACTTTTAATAAATCACCGAATGATAAAAATAGAAAAATCAGAGACGACTTTCGAAGATCTTACAGAGAGTCTATAAAGGCAGCAAAAATTGAAGCGAATAATAATTATATTTCACACTCGAGTAATTTACCAAAGTCTATGTGGAAAATTATAAATTCGGCAAGGAAGAAATCCAATAAACAAGAGAACACCTGTAACATAACCTGTGATACATTCAACAATTACTTTATTGCAGAAGAACTTATAAATGGCATTGCATCCTCTGACAGGGATCCTTTGGATTTTTCTATAAATTGTAAAAACACGTTCCAATTTCAGGAATTGTCTATTGCCAGGGTTCGTGATGCATTTATGAGTATGAGAAATAATAAGAGCCTAGATATATATGGATTGTCATCGGATGTATTAAAACCTATTATTGATATAATATCAATGCCTCTTACCAAATTAATAAATGGTATAATTGTGAGTGATGTATTTCCTGAAGGACTGAAATGTGCTAAAGTTATTCCCTTATTTAAAAAAGGCGATGAGGAAGATGTTAATAATTACAGACCAGTTTGTATACTTCCTATAATATCAAAGATAGTTGAACACATTATGAAAGATCAAATAACTCTATTTTTTGAAAATAATAAATTATTTAAACGAAATCAGTTCAGTTTTCGTCGGGGAATGTCAACAATATCAGCAATTCAGGAATTTACAGAACATACAATTGAATGTTTTGAAATGGGATCATTTTCGATGGCTACATTTATTGACCTTAGTAAAGCATTCGACTGCATAAATCATTCGATATTACTAAACAAACTATTAAAATATGGTTTTAGTGACAACAGTCTTAAGCTTCTTGATTAATATCTAAAGGATAGAAAACAAAAAGTATATATCGGATCAATCGAATCTGATTATCGTTATGTATTAAATGGTGTTCCTCAGGGATAGGTTCTTTGGCCGCTTTTATTTATTATTTTCATAAATGATTTTCCTGACATGGCTGGATGTGAAAATGCTATATTATTTGCAGATGATACCACTTTACTAAGTACAGGCAAAAATTTAAATGAAGCAAAGGAAATAAATTTGACAACCAAGTCCAATGCAACACAGTGGTTTTCAGCTAATAAACTGCTCCTAAACAATTCTAAGACTGTCGAACTTTTGTTTACCCTTAAAAGATTTAATGAACCAGAAATGGATAACGTAGTAAGTGTCCCCTTCTTAGGAATTCAGCTTGATCCCAGACTAACATGGGATGCTCATGGTGATTTCATTTCTGGTAAATTAAATATTGTATGGTATACTTGTCTGGGGGCATGCAACTTGCAGACACAGACTCTTCAAATTGCAAAGAAGAGCTATCAGAATTGTCGCAGGTATCAGATATCAAGATGATTGTAAACCTTTTTTTAAACAGATGCAAATATTAACATTGCCATGCATTTACATTTTGGAATGCTTATTACATATAAAACGTAATATTCATGATGTGCCAGTACGTAATTATCATTACGATACTAGATGGAAAGAAAACATAAACTTACCACAAACTAGGCTACAAAAATCTCAAACTGGCACAAGGTATTATTGTTTCAAATGTTTTAATCACCTAAGCCATATTACACGAAACTTGCCTTTCAATAAGTTTAAGCGAGTGGTTAAAAAATTTCTCGTGGAGCAGGCATTTTATAACAAGGAAGAATTTCTTGATAATTCTGTTATTTTAAAATTGTATTTGTAAATATATGTCAATTTTATCTTTAAATGTAACTGAATTTTATATTTGTAATTTGTACATTATTATTTTTATTGTTTATTTTATATATTTTTTTCCTTTTAAAATGTTATGTACTTTCTATAGCCATAAAGTTTTATTTTAATTGTATCTGTTTTTTTTTTTACTATATATTTATGTATTTTAAATTGTACATGTCCTTTATTTTATATTTATGTATTTTAAATTGTATATGTCTTTTTATTATATATTTATGTATTTTAAATTGTATATCTACTATCAAGTGTTCAATAACTTATTACTTTTATTTATGTGCTCTTAGGTTTAGTTTGATATTTTATTGCATGTAATCAAGTGACTTGTGTAAAACTCTGTTAGAACACCAATAAATTGAATTGAATTGAATCGAAACCAGATAAAAAAAGAATGGGTCAGAGGGCATTATTGGAAATTGAAGGAGCAGGCATGTATCTTTTCATATATAAATGTAACGTAGCATTTGTAATATATTATGTATACATAATTAAATTACATAAAATCTGTAATATATAGTAATAATATATAGTATGTATTGACTATGTAGATAAATTACATATTTAAAATATAATGGAATTTAAGAACATGAATGTAGATGTTACATCATTTTGCAATATTTCACTTGTTCTCAGTTTGAGCTTGTTACTAATGTTGTTGTTACTAATCCATGTGTGCTAACTGGGTATTGTTTATAATACGTTGTTTTTGCATGTTGCATTAATCCCCAATATAAGTAGGTATATTACTGACAAATTTTCTGCACAGTAAATAAATTTCAGCGATGACCCTTGTCTCCACTTCAAGGTATCTGCTTTCGGTGGGAGGGGCTGTGGATTCAAGTTTATATTAAGGAAAAGTTACTGTTAGGGTCCATGGACGTTTAATGGTTTCCTAATTTCACCGTTGCATTAAAATTTATAAATATTATACGGTGGTGCTTACACCAATTTCCACAATCATTCACTTCTTAACCCTTTGGTGCATATGGCTCACATGAGCATTCTTCGCATACACATGTATGCCACAGGTTTGCCTGTACGTATGTTAAAAAATAGGTGTCTCTCCAGTCGAAGTGCTAATTTGGTCGATCGCAGTGAAAGGGTTATCCCATAATTCTGTCAAACATTCTTCCTTTAAACTGAAAAACCCTCTTGACTCTGACAAAGACTCAGTGGTGTTCATCAGTGTGTGATGTCATGAAGATGTTACCAGGGTTACCAAGTCAGTGGAAAATTTCTTTATGTATAATTGTATATTTTAAATATGTAATTTATCTATACTGTTATATAACTGTATGTAGTCTTCATTATGTTACAGACACATTCATATTTTACAGATATATTATAGTACAAATACTACATTACATTTACATATGAAAAGATACATGCCTGCGCCTTCAATTTTCCATAATGTCCTCTGACCCATTCTTGTTTTATCTGGTTTCATTTGCATGTGTTGGAGCTAAATAACAAAGTTTAAGATCGTTTATTTCTACCCACAGGACTAACTTGAAAATTAAACTAAATTGAATTTGAAAACTTTAAACTATAAAACTGAACCGTAAAATATGTAAAAATTAAGTAAATAGCCATCTGCACACGCGTTTCGAGGTTTATCTCTCATCAGTGCAGGTTCGCATTTAAATTGAATGTTAAAGAATAAAATAAGTGTATTTTATTTTGCTAGTAGTGCTAGTAATAACATGCAAATTTCTTTTGTATAATTCAATATCTGGTGTGGCACTAGCCAGGGAAATAGTTGTTTCAATAAGTTATTTGTTTATAGTCTTAGTAAGACTTAATTTTGCTTTGCAGAGTTGCGAACAGGTTGAATATTCATATATTCAGGCTATATTTCGTTTTATTAAATTGCTTCAATATACCGGGTGGACCATTTAATGTGTTTTCAGGAAATATCTTCGAAACAAGAAACTTAAAAAAAAAATGACTCAAACAAAAAATGATTGTTTTGAAGGGGGCCATAATAACGTAATTTTGTTTTTTTCATAGATGGCGCTGTTGTCGCTAAATCGAGGTCAACTTAGTTTTTTAAATGGAAACCCCTACTTTTTATGACAGAATCAGAGTCCTTGTTAAAAAATGAGAAGAAATCACTCAGCTAACTTTTTCGTCAGAGTGATAGATGGCGCTGTAATCGCGAAAAGAAGTTGTTGCATTTGGACGCTTGCGTATTCGAACTTCGCGCGCATGTGTGTGTGTGCGCGTGTGTGTGTGTGCCTGAACTCCGCGCCAGTTGACGAGAACTTATGTTGGGTTTGACTGCAACTGCAGCTAAAATATCAACTTCGGCATTCTCCTGGGTTACGGTGCGTCTTCGATGTCTGGTTCGTTTTAGGCTGCCAGTGTCCACAAATGAGTTGACGATCCGAAGAAAAGTCATGTGACTCGGATGATCTCGATCAGGATACAAGCCACACGCATCAAGTGCATTGCGTCTAGCTTCACCATACACGAAAATCATGTCGACCTTTTCCGCGATAGTATACCGCACCATTGTAACGTTTTCCCCGTCAATGCAGAAGACCGACTGATTACCAAACTAAATTTTCTTTTGTTCAGTCAAAGAAAGCATCAAAATCCAGCTATTTCCAGCTATTTTTCAATTTAAAATTGTAATTCATGGAAATACGGCCGACGTCATGTTTTGACACACACACACACCACACACACACACACACATGCGCGCGAAGTTCGAATACGCAAGCGTCCAAATGCAATAACTTCTTTTCGTGATTACAGCGCCATCTATCACTCTGACGAAAAAGTTAGGTGAGTAAATTCTTCTCATTTTTTAACAAGGACTCTGATTCTGTAATAAAAAGTAGGGGTTTCCATTAAAAAAAAACTAAGTTGACCTCGATTTAGCGACAACAGCGCCATCTATGAAAAAAACAAAATTATGTTATTATGGCCCCCTTCAATACAATCATTTTTTGTTTGGGTCATTTTTTTAAAGTTTCTTGTTTCGAAGATATTTCCTGAAAACACATTAAATGGTCCACCCGGTATATTTGAAAATGGATACAGCCCAGAGAGTGGCCAAGGCCTCTCATTCCGTTGTGGATGAACTCCGTCCTGGAGGCGTCAGTAGTCTTGGATGTTCCTCGGAGCCCCCACCCTGAAGTAAAGTAGCCCCTAATAGGCACTTGTGTATAATTTTTGCTGTTAGATGTTATATTTAAAATGTTTTTTGTCCAGAGGCGGATCTTCAGGTTGTAAAATCCAAAACAGCTCTCTAGCAAACACTATGTTGTCAAAGTAGTTGAAGAACTTAATGACGATGAACGGCGCATCAAATTTCTTAGATTAAGGAAGAATAGGTTCGTTTGGCCAGATGTTCAAGATGAAGATATTGTGAATAGTGCCAATATAGTTAGAGTACTTCCAAATTCGACACAGGGCCGACCTGGAATCACTTTCTCAGTAAAGTTTGATGGCCTTAATGTTTGTAAGAATAGCCAATCTTGTTTATTTTTTATTTTTTATTATTTTTTCAGTGTAAAACTAATTTCGTTTTACTCTCTATTGAAAAAAAAATGGTTACTAATAATTAGATAAAAAATCAAGTGCTACCGAAATATAGATAAAATTGAACATTGTTTACATTAGCCCCAGACCCACATTCCTTACAAACAAGTTAGTAAGACTCCATTATTACATTTGCCCCAAGTTGTGCTTCTCTGACCCCAAAAATAAAAACGCTATTTTAACCATTGTCGCTGTTAGATGAATGATCAATCAGTATTGTATATATACAATACTGATTGAAATATATTTTGTCCATATTTCTTGCAACAAAAATATGCTTCTAGTCGTCATTTGAATTTGAACTATTGAAGTTTTACCTTATGGACCAGTGGTGGGGAAACTTTTTTTAAGACGGGCCATTTGTAATAACTAGACAATCGTAGCGGGCCAAAGAATAATGCTTAATCGTTAACTAATTTATGTGTTCTATAAACATACACATATATTATTACATACACTTATTATTTTAATAGTAAAAAAGCAAAAGGTAACAAAAGCATAAGCACAAAATATAAAATGAATTTAGTGTAGTTCTTGATGTGAAGTATTATCACTTTATTTTCTGGTGTCATTACTGGTTGATGGTGCATGAGAAAAATGAAATTGAGACTGTTTCATCAAAATTTCATCATAGTCCGGTTCCATTTGCGAAGCAGAAATTCTTAAAACTGATGAAAGGTGCTCATCTGTAATTCTGTTTCTTAAAGAAGTTTTCCTAAGCTTCATTGTTGAAAAGATTTGTTCGCATATATAAGATGAGCCGAACATTGTCATTATCTTCATTGCATGAGTAATTAGATTTGGGAAATTATCTGGACTTAATTTTTTATAAAATTCTAGTAATGGTACAGTATGAAAAGTTTGTTTCAGGAGAGTATTACAGTTCAGTTCTATTAACTCAAGTTGAAATTTTGCATCAACTTCTTCGTAATTAACATTGAATGGGGTGGCAAAAATACTAAACTCTGGTTCCATTTTTCTAAAGTCCTGAAATATCCTTTCAAATTCTGTAGATAGTTTTCTCAAATTAATTTCGTATTTTTTAATCTTATTGTTTGATATAGTGAATTTTAAAGATTGTATTCTTGGAAAATGAGAAAAACCAGATTTAGAGATCTGATTAGCAAATAATAATAACTGTAATTTGAAACTTTTCAGGTATTGCCAAATATCGTGAAGAAACTGATTTTTTCCTTGCAATTTGAGATTAAGTTTATTCATGTGTACGAGGAGGTCTGTGAAAAAAGCGAAATCGGAAAGCCACGTTTCCTTTTCTAAGACGTCAAATTGATTATAAATGTCTTTATCAAGAAGAAAATTCACAATATCGTCTTTTAAATCCCAAATTCTTTCAAATACTTTTCCAGCACTTAACCAACGAACTTTTGAATAATACAGGATATCGGAATGCTCAGCATGTACGGACTCCAAAAACTGTTGAAACTGGCGATGTAATAATCCTCTGGAACGAATCATATTTACTAGTTTTACAATATTAAGTATATGGTCAATATCTAAAGCCGATTTACAGAGAGCATCCTGATGTATAAGGCAATGCAAAGAAAAACAACATCATTTTCCGGATACTTAGAATTAAATTTCCCAACAAATCCTTGATTGATTCCAACCATATTAGGAGCACCATCTGTAGTTACATTACATAGCTTGTCAATAGCTAAACGAAGTTTATCGATGCAATTTTCAAATTCACAAAATATATCGGCACCAGTCGTTCCTTTCATTGACTGCAGCCCTGCAAGTTCTTCTGTAATTTCAAAGTCGGCGTTGATTCCTCTTACAAATATGAGTAACTGCGCAGTATCGCTGATATCTGTACTTTCATCCATGGTAATTGAATAAAAAATACATTTTTTAGTTTTTGTAGTCAGTTGTGAAATTAGATTTTTATCAATATTTTCAATTCTCTCGGTGATTGTTCTTCTTGAGAGAGACAGTGACTGAAAATCCTTTTTCTTGTCAGGGCACATAATATCGCACACATCTATCATGCACTGCTTTATAAATTCACCATCTGAAAATGCTTTATTAGATTTAGCAATATTATAAGCCAACACATAACTGGCTTTCGTAGCGCATCTTTGAGAATGATTAGCTCTCTGAAATAATTGTTGTTGACTTGATACATTTTTTATTAAATCTTTCGATTTAATTTTTTTCACCAATTCACTTAACGATGAGTAGGAGTGGTTTTCATGTTTGGTCTTGAAATGGCGTTGAATGTTATATTCTTTTAAAACTGCAACAGTTGTATTGCAAAGTAAGCACACAGGTTTTTCTTTAAATAAAGTAAAGAAATATTTCCACGTCCATTCTTCTTTAAAAACTCGACATTCTGAATCCACTTTTCTTTTTTTAACATCCATTTTAGACGTTACCTACTACGGAAAACACACACAGAAACGCAATTGACGAAAGCTTACTGCTAACTAATACTCTTACGCGGGAGTTTGTTGAGGCACTGGGAGTTTGGGGGATTACACAAACAATTACTCGAGTCACAGCGGGTCGTTGCAGATGACTGACTAAGTCGCTAACTAACTGATCTTCGGGCGGCCTCGCTTGTATTTATACCTACCTGCGAGAGTGTCTGGAAGTTTCGAGCGAAGATGAGTCATCTGTTTAGGTCGGATGGATTTGTCCAGAATACTATTGTGTTTTGAATATCGCCGCAGGTAGTTTTTATGTGGGTCGTCACATTACGAAGTAAGAACGCGTTCAAACATTCTCACGACGGCACTCTTAAACGGGCCGGATTAAACCTTTCCGCGGGCCGGACTTGGCCCGCGGGCCGTAGTTTCCCCATCACTGTTATAGACGTACGTGATGAAAAGTGGCATGCCTGGTAATTGTAAAGGGTGATTGAAAAGTGAAGCGGTGGGCGGAGCATAGTCTCAAGCAAAGCAACGACAACCGCTGAAATATTAGCCGCGTCACTAAGATCGTCCACATATGTAAATATTATTGTTAGCCGATAAACACCGCACCAATGAATTCTAGGCGACTTAGGAGAGAGACACTTCGCTCACAAGTCACTTTATCCCGGTTCGGACTATACATTTACCCCACTCTACCTTAATACAGATAGGTTGATTAATAAAGGCTAAATAATTTCTTCATAAATGTGTTTGTAATGCTATCCCGAGCTATTAACAATTTAATATAATAAACAAAATAAGTGAGCACATGCGCAATAATCCATCTGCAACACTTTGCTCGCATTCAAAACCGCGTGGCCTTATGATAACAGCTCTCGCCTTCTCGCTACGAAACAGATAACAAATAGATACACACGAATGTGCACGGCAAACTCGATATTTCCCGAGAGGAAAAATCCTTTATACAAACGTGAATTACTCTTTAAATACGTCGTCATCGGAGAGTTTGGCGTCGGTGAGTTTGTAAATTTGTAAATCAAATTGTATCACATACTAATGTTTTCCACTCACTAACAGGTAAGACGTCTATAATAAAACGATATGCTGAAGGTAAGTGTTTGATTATATATTGGCGATGTAGATAATAAACTGATTTTTTATTGCTATTGGCGGATTTGACGCGAAAACGGTTGGACGGTGGAAGTTCGCGGCGCGAACAATCGATAAATTCCGCATTCCGGAGAAAATCAATTTCCTCTAGGGGTGTGCAGGTGTTTTAAACTATTCCATTTATAAATTATACGACCCTTAATTGGATCCAAAGAATGGAAATTTCAAGCCGAATTTTTATTTAAAATAAATAGATATGTTTAAATAAAATGCTGGTTAGAATCACTTTCCTCATTTAATTAATTAATAGCTAGAAGTTTATTTCGGTCACATATAGTTACTTATAACGGTGGATTTCACATTTATCAAAGACATGTTTTTTGTAAGCCGTTATTATATTTTCAGTTGTGTAAACGTTCTTTATATGTCACTGTCGGTCACCGAATACATTTTTGAATCGTTATGGTTTACATTATAAATGGAGCCTCAGAAGAGGATTTAAGGTAAAAAATACATTGAAATAGAAAATAATTTGTTGATAAACATCGTGAAAGAATAAATATCAATTAAAATATGTGTAATGTAATCGCAGAACCTAACCTCAAATTATGCATTCCGTTTACCATTTGAAAGATTGTTTACACAGACGATAATATAATACCAGTGTTATGTCAATGTAAGTCAGAATTATATTTATTGCCATCTTTGTGAAATCCACTATAATAGTATTATAATAAGGCGGTTTATTTATATCTGTAAAGGATTAGCTTGATTTGAAACAAATTTCTACTTCGCATCACACATAAACTTATTAGGCTATAGTTTCGGCAATTTAACTTCTCATCTTTGCACCTGTTTACTGTAAACCATTTTGTTACCCTCGCCCTATTCTCGTACTGATATAAATGTAACTTCTTCCATTAATTGTTTCACTTGATAATGACAGTACAACGTCGAAACCTAAGTCGTGATATGTATGTATATGTAATATTTGTACATACATCAAATACATTGTGGTAAAAAACAGTAATGCCCACTTGCACCGCAGAACTTAATCATGATTAAATTTTAATCATGATTAACTTTAATCAGAGTATTTCTGTTGCACCGTCGGCTGATTAAGCATCTATCGACCACGGAGTATTATTATAGAGAGCACACGTTTTTCTAGGGATTTTAAGTTCTTTTTACTTTCTCCGTTACGAAGTACGAGAAAGTATTGTGATCGTGATTTTTTTTTCAAAAATTTTTTTTTACGGAAATATCCGTTTTGGGGTCTCTAGATGCTATTTCGACAATTTCTGGAAAAAAAATTTTTGTGTCTGTGTGTGTGTCTGTGTGTGTGTCTGTGTGTGTGTGTGTGTGTGTGTGTGTGTGTGTGTGTGTGTGTGTCTGTCTGTGCGCTCTGTATCTCAAAAACTAATAGAGCAATTGATATGAAATTTTGAACATCCGTCTTATTTGATAATATGAAGAACTGAAAAGCTTTTGGTAAAATTTCGTACACCGGAAGTGGGCGTTTACCTTAACTGTTTTTTGTTTTTTGCCAATATTTTCTTAAATATGCAAAATATCACAAAATCATTTAAACAAACTTTAAAGACAACAAAGAAGTGAACCTCTTTTGCTTGAAAACATTTTTCATAAAATCATTATTATTCGAGAAAAAAATTTATTATTATTTTTTTAATTGTTGGTTTATAATTATAAAACGATAATAGTTACAGCAAATTTATGTCAATAATAATTGTGGAGAATGCTAAAATGAACAACTTATAAAGAATAAGTTTTTTTCGAAATCCCTTTAGTTTTTGAGTAAACTGAGTTTTTGAATTTGAAGTATAATTTTTCCATCTTTTATATTTTTGACGTTTTAAACGTCAGTTTTATGCGAGTCTACAAACCGCTCGATGTACATTTAAAATATGATTTCAATAGAAAATAAACCATGAAAGTGTAAATATAAATAATGATACCATCGGAGAAAGTAACATGATGGCCACATCACCATTTTTTGGTTATTTTACGTTGTTCTATTAAGAACAGAGGAAACAAATGCGAGGTAAATATGAATACTAAATGCTAACTTACGTATACTATTATTATTATTTCCTATTATTGGACGAGGTAAACAAACCAAAATTAATAAAATCATTAACCTCCAAGCCATCGATTTCATCAATCTGCTCAACGATTTCCAAATCTATCGTTTTTAATAACAAAGACAAAACAAAGGTGATTAATTTCAAAATCATCTGCCAAATCTAACTAACTTCACGACTATATTCGTCGTGAAGTTATTCGTTTTTGAGTTAATCGGCCAAAATCGGCTGATTAAATATTTGACGTTTCTTGGGGACTTTAATCATGATTAAGTTGCGGCGCATGCCAATTCTCCACTAACCATTGATTAACTTTTTAATCATGATTAAGTAGCTGCGGTGCAAGTGGGCATTAGTGTTTTATTCAGTGATTATATTATGAATTACCACGTAGTAACGGTCGCAGCCATCATGATTAACTTCTCATTATCAAAACTTAAGTCAGTCACATCAAACTTAAGTTTAAAAATTGGGTAACTATTGGTTGATATATCTCCTGATAAAACATGTTTTGAAAAAGTAACGTATGACCAGATATGAGTGTTCAATCTTAATATTTCCCATGCATTAACTCACTGTATTTTGATTATTTCACCAAATTATTTTTGTTAAATTATGAAAGATATATAATGCAATTGTGTGACATCTTAATTTTTTAGATGCATTTTCAAGTACTTACAAGACCACCATCGGAGCCGATTTTGCTTTAAAGACAATTCATTGGGATGACAATACCGTGATCAATTTGCAGTTATGGGATATTGCCGGACATGAACGATTTGGATCACTTACAAGTGTATACTACAGATATGCGTAAGGGGAATGTCATTTTTAAAGAATTTCTCATTCGAATACTTTTATTTTTAGTTTAGGTGCAGCAGTCGTCTTCGATCTAACCAGACCAGAGACATTCAAATCCGTAGAAAAGGTAAATTGTCAAAATAATATTTTTCTGCAGTTGTTCCGAAAATTAGACTTATTAAAACGAAAGTACCACTTTACATAAATCGTACCAAAAGTAGTTATTTTCGGGACGATTTTGTTTCACTTTCGGAACGATTTCTATACTTTCGGGACGATTTTTGTTACTTTCGAGACTATTTTGCGTATATATGTAGGCGGCCTTGACAAAAACACCAACTTCGTATATTATTATGACAGCGCTTGTCATACAACATTCATTTTTTGCTTTCATAAAAACGGCTGCAGAAAATATATTGTACGTAACACGTTCCAAAAATGATTTAACGGGACTTGCCTACGGCTCGTCCTGGAAACTCCCTACTCATCCCGTAAAATGTTACTTTCGGAACTTGTTACGTAAATTACTATAACATATACTCGGTCAGAAAAATAGTTTCGGTTTCAAGTAATTTTCCTAATTAATGAGTTTGTTTACATGGATTCCAAGTAATTTTCATAATTAATGATTTTGTTTACAATATTAAAATTAAAGTTCAAATAAATAATGCCAATTACATCAATTGGCATTCCGATTATGGTTCTGCCCCATCATGAAAGCTAAATAATTTACACTAACACACGGCGGCTCGTGGGTTTGCGTAGGGGAGGCTGCACTACCTCTTATGCCATGTTGCACCAACCTGAATTAGTGACGAATTATGTGACTCGAATTGAGGAGTTGAACTGCAAAACTCAACAAATCCACTTTTATCATTTGTTCAGAAACCGCGAAAAACGTTCAGGAAGTCTATTTGTTGCTTAAAAAAATGAATGTTTAGCCGCATTTTTAAATATGATTTGTTGCGTTTTGAAAGGTAATTCACACATATTCGGATGTATCCATGTTTGGACAGTAAGAATCGATACCAAGCTCATTTTGGCCCAAAATTGGATTAGTTGAGTTTTGCAATTCAACTCCTCAATTATGAATCCGAAATTAGAGCTTTTTCAGGTGCACCAACCAATTTTAGCCCTAACCTGAGTTAGTAAACATGTGTTATCTAACCACAGAAATTTCGGCGATTAAAGTTTAATTTGAGGTTAATATTGAGAGTAGTTGATATTTGTGAATAAACGTGCTACGGTAACTAGCAAATATAATTAGACATTTATTATTAAGATTAATAGGAAACAGGTATGTAGTTTGTAACCTATGATTTTAATGTCAATTTGAGAAATTGATTTATTTAGACGATGTGGATTTAAAATGAGGTATCGGTTTAGTAAAGGTGTTGTACACGATATTGTAAATATGTTTGAAATAAATAATTTACAACATGCAAGTAACCGTAATATACCAGTGAGACCATTAAACCAATTACTCATTATATTACGGTTTGATGCAACTGGCAGTTGGATCATATAAATGTGAACAAAGCTACTGTTTGCAGAATCATTCCAAGCATTACAGAATTAATAGCATCAAAGGAAAAATATTTTATACATATGCCAGACTCTGGAGAAAGTCGTAGAAGTACAATTACGAAATATTTTGAAATTGCCAGATTCCCGAGAATACCTGGTCGAACAAGTGGACTTCGCTTTATAATACGTCGGTGCAACACTTCTTATTTTAATCCAGATTATAATATTAATTAATCCGAGTTACCTAACTTAACTAGAGTTGTTGGTGTAACCGGGCATTATAGAGGAAGAACATATTCCGTTGCTCTTTCGGTCAAATTTTCTTGCGTTGCCTCATCGCCGAACATTTCCGAGTCGCCGTTGCCAACACGTTGTCAAGTTTATTACCTATTGGAATATAAATTTGCATTCTGAAGTCATCCCTTACTAAAATACAAAATCCATATATCTGTAGAAGCATTAAAACTGGGATTTTATTTTAAATATTCTACTGGTAACGGCATATAGTATTTATTTACAGTGGATCAATGATTTGAGGAAGAGAATATCATTACCGAATGGAAAGCAGATACCTGTAATTCTGCTTGCAAATAAAGGTGACATTACAACGGAGAGTATTCCAATGAATATCGAAGAATTCTGCAAGAACAATAATATACTCACGTGGCTAATTACTTCCGCTAAAGAAAATGTTAACTTGGGTAAGTCTATTTTTAATAATAATAATGTACAATTTAAAATTTAAAAATATCTTCTTTTTTTTATAATTTCTTATGCTTAACAGGTGTCCAATTATTGCACGCCCGTGTGACTTCTAATCAAACATGAATATCGATTCTTTACTTCACTTTGTTGAACTTGTAATACGTCAAGTCTGACCTTTTTGTACTTACATACGTTATGTTTAATTTTTGTAGTAACCCTTAATTATTTAACAGATTCGTTACGAGTGTCGATGCGTGTTGGTTAGGTTTAGGTAAATAAAATGCTTGTTAGTTGAATGAATGGACATTTATTAATTTAATTTATCAGTTCTGGCAGTTGCCTTGGTACAACGAATAGTATGCCATCTGATTTATGAACATATTTCCTCGTTGTACCAATAGATCTGGGAAAACTCTGTGGGAAAACCACTCTCAGAACTATCGTCGAACATATTACACAATGACGCTGCAAGAATTTGAGATTTATGACTACACATCGGCGTCGTATTTCCTCTTTAACCAGACCAGAATACGTATGACTCAGAACAAAACGACGGGCTTCCTCGCTTGATGTCATTGAATGTTTCACTCAATTTCAATGAGTAACCCAAGCAATCGGAGAAACCATGACGATGCACCAAATCGGAGAACCATTACTATCAGAAAGAGGGGGCTCGATATCTCAGCGCTAACCTTTTGCAGGAGCTTGCTGACAAGACACCCCTTTCTACACTACCCATAGTCCTAGCGCTCATAGCGTCCGGCGTCCGGAGGTTGAGGAGAAAGCAATACGTTATATATGACGGGTTAAGATTATTCGCCATTAAAGGGGGAGCTCGAAATACCCCAACGACACCCCGTTCCACCACACGCAAGTCCAAGCGTTAAGCTGTGGAGAAAGCAAGTTCGTTCAATAACGTCTGCCAATCTTTGTTAGTCATTCTTTCTGATAATAATTGGGGGCTCTTTTCCTAGCGCTCAAAGCAGCCGGCGATACCCCTTTCCACACAACCCATGGTCCTAGCGCTCAAATCGTCCGGAGGTTGTGAAGAAAGCAATACGTTCAATAATCACGGATTAAGCTAACAGACATTTGGGGCTGGATTTCCTAGCGCTCAAAGCGTCCGGCGAGACCCCTTTTCTACATACCCGGTACACAGCGCTATGTCTCTAGGAAATGAAGAAAGTAAGTACGTTGAATAATGTCTGTTAACTCCTCATTTCGTAGCAGAGTGGTTGCTCAGATGTAAGTCGTGAATTCACATTTCGTATTAGAGGGCTTACTCGGATGCGCTTCGCGTTTCGTAACTTACTCACATTTCTTGGCAGAGTGATTACTCAAATGCGGTCGTTCATAGATGAACCAGTGCTGCATTTCATAGAAGAATAATCACTCGGATGTAAGTTGTGAATTCACGTTACGTAGTACGAGTGATTACTTGGATGCTGTCGTTCATGGAATCCGTGCTTTGCATTTCGTAACATAGTAATTACTCGGATGAGAGTTATTTCACATTTCGTAGCAGAGTAATTACTCGGATGCAGTCATTTATAGAGAGAAGTTCACTTCTCGTATTATCATCTAGGTCAAGAGGATGTTTACGTTTTCTTCCCGGTACTAAGTGGAGTGTTCGAATTGACGTCTTGTTGATTTTACATCGTCGATTTTATTACTTGAATATGTTTTCGACATGATTTTAGATGATACAAGTTGAAGAGTTATTTGTCCGAGGCTCATTTTTTCGGCGCGGTTGTGTTTCTGTTTATGTTATAGATGTTATTCCGACCGCGAGTCCGCGCGTGTACGCGTTACGTTTATTTGGAATATGTCAACTTCTTGCTCACATTATTTTTTACGATTGACATTATCATGCGCTGTTATTATTATTTGTGTGAATTACATTTATCAGATTATTAAAATTATAAATAATTTTGCAAAAAAAAATATGAAATGAATTATTTTTATTACGGGACCCATGTACTCGTCTCAAACATTGACTGTCAAACAACAAATATTTTACATGATATAAAAGCAATTGTGCAATGTTTTTGTGAAGCAACATAGAAAAGGTGCAGGTTGGCCTCTTGTCTTGGTTTTAATTCTTCTCTGGAATCGATTTTGATTTAAAAAGTCAGATTCAATAATTTTGTGCGAAGTAAGAATCGATATTCATGTTCGATTCTGCAGTATCTAGAACTACAATACTTGTTCAACATCAGTTATTTGCATTTGTAATAACAGGTGACGTAAAAGTAATGACACTATAGGAATTATCGATGGTTTTTATCAACAATGGCGTGATACTGATCGTTCTATAGTAAAGAGGTGCGAAATACATGACCCTGAACAATGAAATATACTCGTGAAATAGTTGTGTCAATTTTTTGATAATAACCAGTTCGCGGATTTTTTTTTTTTGGTACGGCCGAGGTAGCAGAGATGGCAATACAGATAGGTAGGGTCGGTTGCAGAGACGGCTAGCTGCGTAACCTATCTGTATTACCACCCCTGCTACCTCGGCCGTACCAAAAAAACCCGCGAGAAGTCACTGATTATAACACAACATGAATTTCGTAGAAGATTTCTCTACCGATCAGCGCCGACTGGCCACACACATCGAAGAGACGCATGCATATGCCAGTGTTTCTCAACGTGGGCGATCGACGTTTAAATTGGGCGTTTTTCTGACAATCCGCATTTGGGGGGCGATTGTTTCGGCTGTCATCAGAGATGGCTCAAATCGCCTAAGAAAATGAATGTGACTTAAGATTATTATTAGATTAGTAAATGTCATGAATCTTTGCTAAGATAAAAAACTTCAGAAATTAAGCTTTTTTAATATAAAAAAAACAAAATTCTCTACATTTTGAAAATTAAACCATCCAAATGAAATAACATCCTTGTAATTTAAGCAATGTATCAAAAACCTGATTTTGCTGATTTAGAACTTTGAAAATTTCGGATTTTGGCAATTTCCATTGTCTCGACATGGATATTTTTAACGTAATTTAAAAAAATGCGTTTATCACCTGTGCAATTTTTAAAAACTGAAACGAGAGTTTGTTGACTTTGAACTTGAACAATTTCTGATTTTGACAATTTTCATAACTCGGCATGATTATCTCTTAATACTTTTTTATAACGCGTTTAGAAATTTCGGAATATTTGAACTTGGAAAACAACAGATTTTGGCAGCTTTCTTGGAAAGATATGTATGTTTCTTTATATTTTTTAAAACACACTGAATTTGATACATTATGGAATTTAAATTATCAAATTCAAATCAGGCGTTCGGAAGTTAAGCAATTTTTCAAAATCAAAAACGCGATTTTGTTGACTGGGAACTTGGAAAACACAGATTTTGGCAACTTTCTTTGAATAATACGTATATTTCTTTATATTTTTTTTAAACACACTGATTTCGCTACATTTTGGAATTTAAATCGGCAAAATCAAGTAAGGCGTTCGTAAGTTAAACAATTTTTCAAAATCAAAAACGCGATTTTGTTGATATTGATCTTGAAAAATTTTGAGTTAATTTGACATGAATATTTTTTTAAAATACTTTTAGCATATGAGTTATTATTATCAAGAAAGGCTTTTAACCTGAGCAATTAATAAAAGCGAAATCGCGAATTTTGTTGCCTTTGAACTTGGAGGATTTTGACAGTTTTCGTTAATCTATCATTAATATTTCATAATGATTCTTAAAATGAAATAAATTCTTTACATTTTAACAAATAATTCATCATAATCATCAAAAACACGATCAATATCTTAGCAATTCTATAAAATCCAAAATTTCAGATTTCGACACGAATATTTCTTAATATCCGTTTAAACCATATTATATTCTCTAAATTTTAACATACAAATCTTCATAATCGAGAAACTTTAAACTTTGTTTTAAGGTATTAAAATTTTAAGGGGGCGAATCAAGAAGCGGACAAAGTGGGCGTTTGGTCCCAAAAGGTTGAGAAACACTGGCGTATACCAAGGGCTGGTAAATAATAAACCGTTCGATCGGCCGAGAATATGGATGCTGTGCGCGAGGATGTGGGACAGTGTCCAGAAAAATCAACGAGACCACAGTCCACGCACTTCTAAGCGGTCTCTACAGCGTATTTTTGTGAAAGACTTGAAGATGTCTCCGTATAAAACTCAGATGCTGCAAAGCCCGTCTTGAATACAGCCAGCGCATTATAAACCTCAACCATGAAAAAAACAATTTTCCTTCAAAGTTCATCATGAGTGCGTTCATTGCCATCTATCCGGACAGAATGTTCCTTCGGCAACAAACGACAAAAGTCTAAGCGGATTATTCAAGAATCGCCTTTACATCCACTAAAAATTACCACGTAGTGCAGTGTTTTTGATGAAAGAGCGATTGGGTCCTACTTTTCGAAGTAGCAATATAACGAATTGATCATCCGTTCACAAGTTTTCCTATTTATATTTATCAAACAAATAGAAAACAATGCAGTAAAGATTTCCAAAATTTGATCCCAACTTGAAACGTTATCGCAAAAAACAATTGCATATCAATTTCCGTTTTCCACATCACCTGCATATATCTATTCGATATTTACAATCCGTTGGCGAAAAAATTTCAAAATCTGGACATTCTTTAACAATTATCTTCATAAAAGAGTCGGGTCGCAATGAAAACAGCACAAATGATAGGGGCAGAGGTAGATGAAATACGTATTGACGCGATAACAATCGCTATTACTTACACGCTAAATGTACACACAATGACATAAGAAAATGTTCAATGTTCATGGAAAAGTATAGTCACCCACACAACACATAATGTTCGCGAAGCAAAGCACTCGGATGACCGATGAGTACGCGGATGGGTGACCGGCGGCTCGGCGGCAACTGCAGCGGTGGAAACGGTAGCGGCGGCATCGTTGGATCGGCGGTGTAATGGCTCGGTGTGACGACTGTATTCATCTGATGATCTAACTTGAATTTTAATGATGTAATTAGAATGATTGTTTTTTTTTGAGAGGAGAGGGAATCTGTTATATACACCCCTACAGTGGGATAGTGTTGGATTCCTCTTCCTGAAGGGCGCAGAGTATACCAACTAAAACCTCCCCTCTTTGTATTTCAAACTTAAAACTTAGAGATATTTTTCCTACAATAACGTAGTGAATCGTGGGGACATTATAATTGACGTGTGTGTGACGTTAAAATTAAATCATTAATTTGAAATTAAGGTTTAAAGAAATTTTATAGTGATATGGATGAGTTTAGTAAATGTTTGTTTATGGCCAAAAGTTTGCAAAAGAGCGGAATGAGTTGATGGATGTTGATTTGAATTTAACGAATTTACTGGCCCAGATGTAGTGGGCGCTTTCTTTTCCCACCAACGGGATTAGGATGGGCTTCGAGATGGTCTTACAAAAGGATCACATCAAATTTGGAAGAATGACTGAGGCCAACTGATGGATGAAGTCCCTAACACTCGCCGTTTCTGATTGTGCATTTCTGATAAACCACGGAGCGCCTACGATTCGGCAGATCGTGCGGCTTTGAGTGACCTCCAGCTTACGCATTTGCGAGACGGAGAGGATGATAAATGCAGGGCATCCATTCGTCATTTCGGGATGCATGATTGCCTTGTTTAAGTGGATTTTACTGGATAGGAACAGTTTGTTGCTATTAAGGAGAAGGGATTTAAATTGTGCAAACGCGGCGCTTGCTCTAGTAACAGCATGTTGGACATGCTTGTTTCCAATTACATTTACGGTCCTTAATAAGGCCAAGATAACATACATTGTCTACGCAGGGGATGGGCTGGTCACTGAAGGTGAGATTATTAGGTGGCAGAGAGCGACCCAAAGAGAAGAAAATAGCTTTTATCAGGGTTGATTGAAATTCGCCATTTCCTGTGCCCACTTTTCGAGCTCGTCAAGAGCAGACTGAATTTTATTCATCATGTGAGGAATATATTTGCCACGATACAAATAATGAGCAGTGGGAATGTTGCTAGGATTGGTAGATCATGTACATAGATATTGTACACTGTCGGAGAGAGAACGAGCCCTGCGGCACCCCAGCGGTCATTACGCGTGGGTCAGAAATTGCAGATTCATAGCGAGCGAAGAAAGTGCGTTTGGTGATAAACTGTTGGATGAGTTTAACTCAAACACGATCGAAAGCTTTGGAGACATCAAGAAAGATAGCTAGTGTGCTTTGTTTACGATTAAAACCTTAGACTATAAAATCAGGTTCTGAATAATTGATGATTACACGAGAGGCCTTTGATGAAGCCGTGCTGAGTATTGGGGACGGTTTTCTGATGGTCAGACCATTCACTTCGTCGTGAGTGTATGACTTTCTCGAATAGTTTACCCATGACGGAGAGCAAACTAATAGGGCGATTATTTTGTGGAAATTTAGCGTTTTTGCCCGGTTTAGGAATTAGAGCCACACAATCACATGTTTTGTTTCCATGCTTGCGGGAAATATCCTAACCTAAGACAAGAGTTAAAAATTGCCTTATGTGGAAGATTTTTAAGGCAAGTGTAGCTAATTCTATCGTATCCTGGCGCTTTTTTATTCGGCGCATTTTTAATAAGAGTTTTGATCTCTTAAGGGAGGTCGGTTTAGGCGTGGAGTTTGGAGTTTGTTCGAAATTATCAAGCACTTCCTCGATTTCATCAAGGAGCTCATCACGGTAGTGAGAGGGTTTGGCGAGAACTGCGACTCTAGGCTCTTCGCGAAGGCTTCGGTCTTGTCTTCCGCAAGGTAGACATCGCTTTGTCTTCCATGGATAGCAGAAGTCGCCTTTCTTGTTAAAATCTTAGCGAGCTTCCAAAGTTGAGGTTTATGCTGGCCGGTATTATCGATGAGCCTATTCCAGCGTTCATTACAGAGATCTTTAAGATCTTTTTGGATTTAGTTTTGAAGACGATTGCGATTTTGTTTGGTTTGGAGACAGCGAGTGCGTTGCCATATTCTGCGTACACGATTTTTTCCCTAATTTGATCTAGAACATTTCGATTAATATTGAGCGGATCGCTCTGAGAAACTGACTTTTCAGTCGTGGATTCATCGATGGCTTTGTGAATAGCCGCTGTAGGGGATTTTACACCCTCGTCGATTTCGTTTTGGTTTCGCATCACCGGAATTTGTGGTATGAGTCCCTGAACAATGTCTTTGAATTTGGGCCAGTTCGTGGATCTGGTTGTTTTCTCAGTTCTAGATATTTCGGTGTGAATATCCATGATGAGGATTATGATCTGAGTGCAGTTCAGCTGATGCTCAGACATGTATTCTAATTCAGGTTGACGATAAAGAAATCCAGAATGTCAGGACGATAACAAGAAGAATGGTAGAAAATTGGTACAATTTGACTGATTGTTTTAAGTGGGAATCGGTGTTGTACTATGAAGTTGAACAAATATGGCAGCGGAGAGCGCCGTGACCAAAGCCTTGGCAGCGATGGCATTGTGTCTCGGTTGAGGACCTTTATTGATTCTCGACATTGACTGCGACATGGAAAAGACAAGTGAGTTTAAAGATCTCTCGTCCTTTTTCATTTTATTTCAATTGGACTGAAACCATTGGGAATTTATGGGTGCGGTTTCCCATGCGGCAGACCGCGATGACTGGGAGGTTCAGTGAGCGCAGTTCGTCGATTATTTCTTGGTCTGTAAAGGATTCACAAACTTTACGAATTACCACCATCAGTTCTTTCTCCTTATTGAGGCGATATGCGAAGAAAGGGGCGTTAATATGGGTAAAATGTTGGACCGTGGTCCTAAAATCTTGGATGCGATAACCCCCGTTGATGAAGGATACCTTTAGAAGCCAGACCTATTTTTCTACCAGGTCTTTGAAAATTTTTATCCAACCATCTTTTTGCTTAAGGTAGATTGGAGGAGGTTTAGAGGCGAATCTTTCGATTCCCTCGATATTTTCGATCTCGTCGATCGTAGCTGGCTTAATGGAGTCGGGTACACGTGTTGTGGTGTACTTGATAGCCGAGGTTTGTGTGTGCTGTGGGCTCGGGGAGGATTGAGCATTATAGGGTGCGAGAAGCTGCTCGCTGACGATAATAGGCTCAGCAGAGAGGTGGGACGGCAGTGCAATTGTTCGGAACAACTGTGAAGCTGCTATTCTTTTGGCACTACTTTTTTGGCGAAACGCCTAGTCGGGCAGATGGAGGCAGAATTCTTACAGAGGGCGTCTCGGTAATGAGTACGCTAGTCTTAGAAGAGTTAAGGGATGCGAGAGTCCTTGAGGACGAGACCGAAGAGGTGTTAACCCGGAGTTTTTTGTTTGACTCATTATCCGAGTCATCGTCAGAGAGTCGTCGGATTTTTGAATTCTTTTCGATCCTAACTAGGACAAAGCCATCGCTGTCGAGGGGTTCGGGTGTTGGGGATGGATGTAGGGTGTCCATAGGGGTGGCTGAACAAAGAGGTTTCAGAAGAGCTAGAGTGGCTCTCATCTCTTCAATTTGTGCTTGCTGAGAAGCAAGCTGAGAGCGTAGGAAAGCATACTCTTTTTTTAGAGAGTCGAAAGTCGTCATATTCTCTATGGCGACGTCAATGTCTCGGAGTGCCTCCATAGAGATGGCAACGAATGGTTTTGTGACGCCATTGTCAAGCAACGGCTCGCCGGTTAATCAATGTTTTATTTTAGTGGAGAATGCTAAGTTTGGCTGAAGGTGTAAAATTTGAGAGTTAAGCAACAGCGTGCCCGTCCCGGAAAAGGATGGGTGACCGCTGATGCGATGAGATGGGTGTCTGAGAGTGGCATGGAGGGTAATTCTATGGAAAGGAGTCCCGTAGAACTTTTTTCTTACCATATTCCGACCGACACTACGAACTCCTTGCTGGGACGTACTCGGGTGCGCCCCGAGGATTGCACAGCGTTCCGGTTTGATATCCAAGGTTTGCGTGTAATAGCAGGCGTGCTTGGCGGCTCTCAGCGTAGTGCAATGCCAAGAGACCGTTTCTCGTTCCGATCTCACCCAGTCAGAATAGTATAATATACGTGCTAACTGTGTGGATGCTTACCAGATCAAACTGAAAGAGAATACTGTTAAACAGTAGGTGGCACCTTGGTTCTGATCAGACTTTCGTTCTTGCTGCGAGCAGTTGAATTATTAATCCAACTGCCACCGAACAAAACTAGGAGTAATGCAGGCAAGGGTGATGGCAATTTAAACTGGTAAGCCGCGAGGGTCAGAAAAAATTACTTCGAAGTTCGAAATGAAAATTTCGGAGAGAACACTGGACGGTAAGTAGAGTGACTTGACAGCTCTAGTCACGATGTGCTCGACGATGATTGTCTGTGGAGTGCTTCATGGGCTATAGGTATACCCTCCATACCCTACTCTGCTCCGGGTTGCGGGTGGTGGTAGGGTGCGACGGCAAAGTCGAGGTCGGCACATGTTCGAACCGGGATATTGTAGTTCCGAGAACAGCTTAGGTTCGGACACAAAATCGGCACGTAGGCAGGCTGCGGGAAGTGGATCGATCGTCTTTTGTGTTGTCCTGGCAGCTGCACATTTCCATGTTCTGCAAATCTATTCTAGCAATGCCCTCGATACGAAGATGCACAGCGGTGGAGGCTTATCTCTCTATTGTGTTTTTACTGGTAGCTGTACTTCTTCAAAAATTATGTCGTTTGGCAATTTAAATAATGCAGAATTAATTTTGAAAGGGAGCAATGGTTAGCTCATAAAATACAAATTAAAATAATTACGCATTTGTTAAGACGAGTATATAAACTAAGCGTCGATAGCAGAGTCCAACCAAAACCTCGCGGCACTCGGAAGTAAAGTTGGCGTGAGAAAATATTCGAATCGAATACTTTCCCACTCTGCTCACTGAACTGAATCGGCGTCCTCCTCTCTTGAAATTAAGATAGTTACATGCAATATGCCCCGAATTTTTGTTACTGGCGAGCGCTGCAGAATTAGGAAACAAGTCTTTTTGAAAATTCAAAAGTATAAATAATAACACTGAAGAAAAACATTGTTATTTAATTTTTAAAGTCAAATTGATCATTCCTTTCCAGACCCCTATTTTATACACCGTGCTCTGATGTAATAATATTATATTCTCGAATGTCGTTCATGCAGCATTCTGTTTGTAATTTAAATTTTATTTTTGTTTTAGATGCAAATGTCAAATTGGGTCATTATTTTCGCACACCTTTATTTAATATGCCGTACACTGTTGTAGTATAATTATAATCTCAATTTCGTTCGTGCAGCATTCTATATTTCGAACTTTGTTTTAGATGCAGCTATCAATATGTTAATAGAAATGACGTTAAACTCCTACCACTTTCAAAAGTGTGCAGAATATGAAATTCCCATCGTGTTAACAGATAAAGGGAGGAAACAGACGAGAAGAAAAAGATTTTGTTTTTTTTAGTCAATGATTTTATTGTGATTCTGAAATTTTATCGTACCCATTATAATAATTTAATCCGCATCATCCATCATTTTAGTACTCAACATCCTTTATGTGAATCTTCAGAGGATCATGAATACCGTACAACAATTCCTGCCTAAATTTCATATCCGCATGAGGCCACTTAAGTATAAAGTTCCTGACAACCTAAAAAATATCAAACATCAACATCGTTTCTTGTCACACAAATGGATTTTAAGTAAAGTGTTACATTACAAAAATAAATATTTACTTTCTCCGTACAAATTATGAGAAAACATTATTTTCCTGATTTTTCAAATTGGAAGTTTCAACGGAAATATCAATTTTGAGATCCCCCGAGACGATTTCAACAATGTTTTAATGTCTGTGTGTCTGTCTGCGTATCCGTCTGTCTGTGGGCGCAGTATTTTAAAAACTACTAAATATTTTCAAATGTAACTTTATTTGAAGTTCTTCTAAGAACTAAAAAGCTTTCGGCACCGAAAGTCGGCGTTTATCGTAACCGTTTCTCGTTTTTTACTTCATCCGTGAAGAAGTACGAGGAAGTATTGTGATCGTGAAAATTTTGAGGTCAATAAAGGCGAATTTTGTGTGTCTGTTGTCGCTGTATCTCAAAAAATGGTGATGTGGCCATCTTGTTACTTTCTCCGACTTTATATTTACGTTTTCATAGGTTTATTTTCAATTGAAATCATATTTTAAATGTACATCGAGCGTTGCGTAAACGCAACGCTCGATGTACATGATGAAACTGACGTTTAAAACGTCAAAATCATGAAAGATGGAAAAATTATACTTCAAATTCAAAAACTCGGTTTACTCAAAAACTAACGAGATTTCGAAAAATACTTATTCTTTAGAAGTTGTTCATTTTGGCATTCTGTACAATTATTATTAACATAACATTTCTGTAACTATTATCGTTTTATAATTATAAACCAAAAATTAAAAAAATAATAATAAATTTTTTTCTCGAATAAAAATGATTTTATGAAAAATGTTTTCAAGCAAAAGATGTTCATTTCTTTGTTGTCTTCAAAGTTGTTTGAATGTTTTTGTGATATTTTTCATATTTAAGAAAATATTGGCAAAAAACAAAAAACAGTTAAGGTAAACGCCCACTTCCGGTGTACGAAATTTTACCAAAAGCTTTTCAGTTCTTCAGATTATCAAATAAGATGGATGTTCAAAGTTTCATATCAATTGCTCTATTAGTTTTTGAAATACAGCGCACACAGACAGACACACACACACACACACACAGCCACACACATACACACACACACAGACACAAAAATTTTTTTTCCAGAAATTGTTGAAATGGCATCTAGGGACCCCAAAACGGATATTTCCGTAAAAAAAATTTTTGGAAAAAAAATCACGATCACAATACTTTCTCGTACTTCGTAACGGAGAAAGTAAAAACTAATACAGAATTTAATATGAAACATAAGTACTGTTTTATAATCCAAAGTACTGAAATGCTTTAGTTAAAATTTCGTACACCGTAAGTGGGTATTTGCCTAGCCGTTTTTCTGTTTTTTCCGATAATTTTTTAAGTATGTAAAATATTATAAAAACATTTAAATAAATATTGTAGATAACAAAGAAATGAATATCTTTCGTTTAAAATTTTTTTTTATGTTCGACTGTACGAATCTAGTAACTTCGGCGGTTTCTTTCTAGGCGAAAATGGCGTACATTTCGTACTAGTCCCATAATTGATAAAGTAAATTTGACTCTTATGTCAGTGTCAGAAATGACAGATTTTAATTTTGGTTAGAACACCTAATAAATACAATACAAATTACTAATGAAAAAAAGAGATCAACTATGATAGTGGTTTATAGTGATAGTACTTACTATTATTAATTATATTTACTTCTGAAGAAGTTTTCAAGGTTTGGTCGTTTATTGTGCAAGTCGGATTGTTTAACCTAATCATCCATTTTCTATGAAATTTACAATGAATGACATTAGTGGTGCTGCAGTTTATCGAAATGAGTGATTGCAGTTGATCGGGAGAAGCTATAGACGATGAAGTACGAGAATGAATTAACGGTAGGGTACTTATATATTTGATCAAAATCGTTATTTTAATGTTGTAAACAGTATGGACGTCAAAGCTGACATTTATTATCTCTAAGCCGAGAGCGAGGCATTTCTTTATAGGTATAGTAACGTCCGTTGTATTCTCTCCCCAAATATTTCGTGCTATATTAATCCACGATGATACCATTCGTTAAAGCCATCAGAAAATTGTATTCGTGCTGCTCGTTCAATTTTCATCGGCTTTAACTCAATGCTATCACCGATAATAATCAAAGTACTTGTTATATTACCCCCGAAGATATATTGTTCGCCGAGAAAAATACTGTACCTTTGAAATCAAGATTTCCATCTCTAATTGAGCAAACCTTTGTCCGATACAACCTCTTGGTCCATGTCCAAATGGGATCGTCACAAACGGTTTTGTGTTTTTACTGGACATCTTTCCAGTTGTAGACTTTAGCCATCTTTCCGGCAAGAACTCGTTTGCTCGGTGATAATGAGCTTCTAATCGTGACAAGTACATTGTTGGTATTAGAACTGAAACCTAAAATATTAAACTCGCAAAATATGTTCTTCAACTGGTATGTCCTGTCCATAACTCAAAATTATACAGGATATGTCTATGAGATATAACCAAACTTGAAACGCTGGCGCAACAGTTGGTCCAGCCCGATGTTACGTTAGATAGTCGACGGCCGACTTACCCAATGGAGATAGGGTGGGTAATTCATTTTTAAGTTTATTTTAAGGCGCCACGTTATTTTTAACGGCGACCACCGACAGGACATAAAATAAAACCAGGAAACAATTCAATAACGAAGGCAACAAAATAATCAACAGATGATTAATAATAAGACAATTAAGTTCTAATACAAAATATAGATCAAACCGGTAATTATAGAGAATTCCAATAAAAACTCCAAATATTAAAATAAATAAATATACTCATAAAATAAATATATCTTTGAAACAAAAAAATAATGAATAACACTAGATAAATCCCTACCGTAATATCAATTGTGAAATAAACCGATGAAATAAAATGTTTAAATCTTATCTGGACTTCACCCTAGACGTCACGGACGGCGACCTCGTGTCCTACCACCGAATTCCTCAACTAACGGGAGACAATTCCACCAAAACCCAGATGATTTCGATTTCCAATTATCATCAGTACGGCAATCCAACGAATAGCCGTAGTTCCCAGCACAATAACGAAACGACGTATAAAATAATAAATTTGAGATTGGGAGAAAAACAAAACCTGATATCTTCTGCGGTTTTATTAATTTTATTTGGATGTATTTAATTTTGGTAAATTTCCTCTCAGATTTTGGTTAAGATGCCTTCTGTGTTGAAAATAATCCGACCATGCGCCGTATTGTGAATTTAGTAAATTCCTTTGATATCCACAATTTGTTGAACTAATTGCCACTATTAATCCGACGTACTTGTTGTAATAATGTTACAATAAGACTTTTGTACATTAATTAAGTGAAAATGTGTGTTCCAACACCAGGAGGTTGAGTATCAAGCTGGCCCGAAGAGGAATGATAAGAAATCACCTGCGCGGTAAGAAAAATGCACGCGTTCGAAATATCCGCAATTGGGGATAAAGACCGATTGTACCATAAGTGCCCAAAAAACAAATAAAAGGCTTGTGGTTATACCGTTATAAATTTTCAGTTGTAACTGTTACTTATTTGATAATGTCGAACTTTATGTTAAAACTTTCATATTAATAAAGATATCGAAAAGTGCCTCAATAACATATACTGGTTTGAATAAAAAATGCAACACCAAGAAACAAATTTCTACAATTGATCGCTTTCGGAATGAAAAGTAACTCATTAAAATTTCAATAAAAAACTCCTTCGTCAAACCTCTTTTTAGGATGATTTTATATACGACAAATAGCAATATCAAATGGTGTTTTTATAAACATGGAACAATTTGGATTAGTTTTCTCGTGATAATAGTGCGAAGAACATCATTTAAAATGCCCAGAGTTCGTAACCGTCGAAATTTTGTACAACTGATTTCGAGCGAGGTCGTATTATTGGCGTGAGAGAGGGTGGTCTTTCGTTTAGAGAAATTGCCAATAGAATAGAACGTGACGCAACCACAGTAATTAGGTGTTGGCGAAGATCTTGCTCATCTATACGTGCAGTGTTTAAACAATAAACTTGACCAAGTAGAGCTATTTTTAAATCTACATTCACCTCATATCTTTTGTATTAGTGAACACTGGATGGCTGATGAGCAATTAAACAATTGCAATATTATAGACTATAAATTAACATCATCATTTTGTCGCACTAACCATATACACGGTGGCACGACAATATTCGTAAAGGCAAATATATTTAATAAATGTAAAATAATCCAGAAGACCTCAATTGAAATCCATTTCGAATGCTCCGTGACCGCTATTAGTGATGGCAAATACGATGCATGTATAATTAGCATATACAGATCTCCGAGCGGAGACTTTGAAATATTTGCAAACGAACTCACTAAATTATTAAGTTCAATTTCAAATAGGTTCCAAATTATTTGGCTATGTGGAGATTTGAATGTGAATGGTCGAGATACTACATATGAATCACTCACACTAAATAATATTTTAAATTGTTTCAACCTGACCTCGCGAAACATAAATCACGAGCCAATGCGAATTTGTAAATATGGTTATAATATGAGTATAAGCGAAATAGATTATATAGTAACAAATATACCAAAAAATGTTGTATTACAAATCATAGAACCAAATTTATCAGACCACACTGCGCAAATAGTAACACATAAAAATGCATATATTTGTAGGCAGATTCCACACCACGATAAACACATTACACGCAGATCATTTCAAGAAAAAAATATAATTAAATTTAAAAAGCTTTACTGTGAAAACATCCCTACTTTCACAGCCGAGACATGCTCAAACATTGATAAAATGTATGAAAAATTCTGGAATAGTTTCTGGACATGTTACGATTAATGCTTCCCGAAAATCACCACTAAAATAAAAAATACGTCATCATGTAAATTACCATGGTATACTAGCGAATTAAAAGCACAAGCAAATCAATTAAAAGATTTAAATTGGCTGCGCAAAGTCACAAACTCACCTGGTATCGATTTCAAGTATAAGCATTTAAAAATTATTATTATTTATTATTATTAACTCTAGTCAACTAAAGTCAACTAGCGATAATATATGTGATATCCATCCTAATCATTTTAATCTACATTTTAGTAACATTGCGGATCAACTTCTACTAAACTTACCAAGTACTGCAAATGATCCAATAAATTTAATGCACAACGCTAACCCAAACATAAGTCGTTATTTTAAATTACATGAGGTTAGTGAAGCACAAGTGAGAGATGTAATTAAGAGCCTAAAAAATAGTAAGAGCCGTGATATCTATGGTCTCAGCTCTAATATTCTTAAATCTATTACTGATGTCATCATTTCTCCTCTCACCAAGTTAATAAATTTGTGTATCTCGACTAATATATTTCCAGACTGTCTGAAACGAGCACGGGTCATTCCGATACATAAAAAAGGAAGTAGAGGTGATGTGAACAACTTCAGACCAATATCCCTACTACCCATACTATCAAAAGTGCTCGAGAAAATTATCTTTAACCAAATAGCTGCTTTTTTAGACGAACATAATATTATTTCTCCTTGCCAATACGGTTTCCGTATGGGCAGATCAACCGTGGATGCAATTATTTCCTTCACTGAGGAAATTTTTGGCTGCTTTGAGACGGGGACTTGCTCAATTGCTACGTTCTTAGACCTCACTAAGGCGTTTGATTGTATCTCCCACGACGTTCTCCTGCGAAAACTGTATTACTACGTTTCAACGCTTGCCTGCCGTATGATTACTTCTTATCTGACAAACCGACGGCAAACCGTCACTGTTGATGGATGTTCCTCTGAGGAGTTGCACTTAAAACTCGGTGTTCCCCAAGGATCAATCCTTGGCCCTTTACTTTTTTTGGTCTACATTAACGATTTACCCTCACAAACATTAAATTGCTCCTTCACTTTATTCGCCGATGATACCACCGTGAGGAGCTCTTCAGGGGACAAATTATCAGCTTTCCAAAACAGTAATAGCTCAGTGAAAATTGCAACTGATTGGTTTGTTGCTAATAAATTAACAGTTAATGCAGGTAAATCACAGACTGTAATATTTTCCTTGCAAAATGACATTACTATTACCAGTGCCAAGTTTCTTGGGGTTCATCTGGACAGTAAACTTACATGGCATAACCACAGTATGGAGCTCTCTAGTAGACTTTGTAAAAACATATACTTGTTGAGGCAGCTTGCTAACTCATTGCCAATCAATGCCCTACGAGCAGCATACTTTGAGCTGAGTGCCTGCTTTATGTTCATAAAAACTTACATACCTATAACCGGCACATAGATATTCATGAACATAATACTAGAAATAGGAATCTAATTTGCCCAGCACATCTCCGTCTGTCGAAATCACAAAATGGAGTTAACTATTATGGGCTATTGCTGTTTAATTTATTACCTGATAATGTAAAGAATTTATCGTTTACCAAATTTAAGCTCAAAATAAGAGTATATCTCTTAGCACAAGTATTTTATAACATTAACGAGTTTTTATCTAGTAACATTAACATTTTATAACTTCATGTTCAACCATTTGCATATGTATGATTAGTATCTGCTACTTTACTAGCTTTTCTTTTTTTCTTTTCTTTTACTAAATTGCTTGTACACAATCTATTTTAATATGTCGACAAGATAGTTTTATTAATTATAACTGAATTTTAATGTGTGTATACAACTATTTTATTACGCTTTCTTTTTGTCTACAAATGTAACTCTTTTTTATTACTCAATCGAATCTAATATGTATTTCCATTTTTCTTGACCTGTGTAAAACGTTATAGTTCTGGCATAAATAAATTTATTATTATTTATTATTATTAAGCATTTAAAAAAGAAATATCAAATATTACTTACTACAAACAGAAACACTATTCGGAATTAATAAAAAACTCAACAAACAGGTGCAAAATAACTTGGAATATTGTAAAAAAGCAATGTTAATCAAAAACCGAAATGACAAACACTTTCAACTCACTTACAATGAATGATACTAAAATAACAGACAAAAAAGAAATGCACCCTAGATAGGGATATTTCAACTAACACAATGTTCTTTGTTCCCGTTACTGCAGAAGACGTAATAGAAGCAATTCATGAATTGAAAAATAAACACTCTACCGGATACGATGATGTATCAAACAACATCTTAAAACACTGCAGCAAAGAGCTAGCACCCGCACTGATATTATTAATCAATTTGCGTCACTAGGGCAGTTTCCCAACGCATTAAAATTATCCTCTATCATACCAATTTTGAAAAACGGAAACCCGCAAAATTGTGAAAATTACCGGCCAATTGCATTACTTAGCGCTATTTCAAAAATAATCGAGAAGGTTGTCTGCAAAAAAATAACAAAATTTCTAAACAAATACAATAAATTCAATCACTCGCAGCATGGCTTTCGCTATAATAAATCTTCGGAAACAGCCACCATAGACTTTGTACAACAAATATATGATGCAATGGACAAAAACTATAAAGTAATAGGAGCATTTTTTGACCTATCCAAAGCGTTTGATTGCTTAGATCTAAATTTTATCTTAAATAAATTGCACGCATTAGGAATTAGAGGATCCGTCAATGATTGGGTTAAGTCATATCTCGAAAACAGAAAATGAATTATTAAATTAGACAACACTCTTTCGAACACATATGATGTAACATTAGTGGTACCACAAGGGAGTGTGATAGACCCGCTACTTTTTATACTCTTTGTAAACGACCTGCCCACACATGTTATCGACTCCCATATATGTATGTTAGCTGATGACACATCAATGATAGTGAGTGCACCAAATAGTGAAATGTGTAATAATAAGCTTGGTAGAGTAATAAATCAATTTGTATTATGGTGCAACCAAAACAATTTAATTATAAATTACACAAAAACAGTTTGCGTCGAATTTTACAATACACACACCAAACCATCTAAATACACAATTAACGTAAATAATAACATTATAGAAATTAGCCAACACACAACATTTCTGGGCATACAAATTGATAAGAACCTATCTTGGACTACGCACATAAATACCCTTGTATCCAAATTGAATAAAGCATATTTCGTACTATGTCGATTGAAACACCTACTAGACGAAGATGGTATTATGTCGGTATACTATGGACTGGTACACTCACTCCTGTGCTACGGCATTGTCCTGTGGGGACAGTCAATTACAGCTACGAAGGTATTCATCGTACAAAAAAGAATTCTAAGATTGATTTTTAACATAAAATATCGTGATTCATGTCGTGCGACATTTAAAAATAAAAATATTATGACCACCCCATCAATCTACATATATAAATTGCTATCATACATTCACAATATTAAAATCACACTTAAGGGCGAACCACTTCATTTCATTCGAGCGGATTTTTTGATTTCAAGTGTATTTTAGTACACGTCTTCATACGTATGGCAAAAATTATTTGAGGCACATAATGTCTTTATCTACTCCATTCGAAAATAAATATGTCTATCCTTCAAATGCACCCAAATGAAACTGTATAGGCCCCAACCTGTGCATGACATCCACTCTTCATCTGAGTCAATCGAGGAACCGACCGAATGCTTATCGCCAGCTTGTTTACATTATTAAAATTTATTACCCTCAATACAGAGCCGCTTTTCACGCTGAATATTATAATTACAAAATCCCGAATACCAACTAGATTTCAATTCTTCCGATATTTATAAAAATCGGAAATTGAGATACCGCCGGCCATCCCTTATTAAATAGTCAACTTAAAAAAAAATGTAGCCAATCTCTTTTAAAATCCACTTCATATTATGTATAATTATATTGTTGAAGGCAAATTTATTATTTATTGTAGCTATTGACGGCCGGTTCCCAGCAGGAATTAAAAAAATGCATCGTGATAAAGATGTTAATAAAACCACTAGAAAACGGCAATATTATTCAAGTGGATTTTGCGAAAAATATTTTGGAAAACTATACCGGTTACTACACAGATTACCATTACATCACTAAACCTTTCTCATAATTCAAGTACTATAAAATTAATATAGTTTCTTACTGAATTCTCTAACAAACAAATTTAAAATTTTATTCATGAATAAATAAATCAATTTCATACTTCAAGTCCGAAATGTTCAATGACCCTAAAAATCTAAAATATAAATTATATTATTTGTGAAATGATAGATACGTTACACGTTACTTTCAGTACAATACAATTATTTCGCTCAAAATTGTTTCAAATGATATCAATTTGATACATTTTATTATAAAAAATATTCATTGTGATTAAAATAGCTTGCAACCCTCCGTGGGAATTTATTTGCATCTCAAGATATAGCCAGTGGCGTAGCGTAGGGGCCGCAGCCAAAAAAGGCTTTGAACACGCACGTTTTGGGAGCGTTATCCATAGGAAGTACTAAATAAGATAACAGAGCAACACGCTACAAGGATATTCCATCAATATCGTACAATTTGTATAAAACCATTCATACTTCCTTGTTAGATGTCATCTATAAATCTGCATGGAGAGTAATGAAAGAAGCCGGAATAGAGGAAGCAAATAGGAGGACGGGGAAATTGTTATTTTTAAGACTTCGAAATAAATACTGCACCATTTATGCAAGGGCGGAAAATACATTAGAAAAACCCGCTGATCACAAATGTATCGAGTATTGGTCTGGAACATCAACGTCGATAGAATGCAGTACAATTGTTGAAGGTTTTAGAAGAAGTATGGAGTTCACGGGTTAAAATATAATCGGCTTATCGGTGACGGAGACAGCAATGTCTATAGAAAACTGCTGAAAATTAGACCTCATGGACCTTCATTTTCAATTAAAAAAATGGAATGTAAGAATCGGAAAGAATCATTGGGACAATACAATTTGCCCAATCCATATCATCTCATATCCACCACATTGCCTAAACGCGTCACCTCTCTCACCATTGCAGAAAGGCGTGTTCCGCAGAGGAACATTGGGAATGTAATCTAGTGACCACAGTTTCTAAATCTGACATAATCTGTAAAACATGACAATGTACTATCAATGTATTTCTTAATTTGTTCTTTGGAAAGCATTCGAATGTTAACAGAAGAAGCTTTTTTTTATTAATTTTGGTCCTCTAACAATTATTTAGTGAGCATCTGTGAAGCGTATACACTTTGCATTGCTGTTTTCGAGGTTTGAAAAATTGACGATTCAAAAATTTGATTTTCACCGTTTTAAAAAGGTATTGCCGGAATTGGTGGGCGAGATTGAGGGATGCCACCCGAGTTAAAAATTGCAGGATTCTCCGAAGATCATATTAAAGCCGAAAGTTTGTTGATGGTATAAAAATTATTGGAGCCGCAGATAGGGGTTGTTTTGGTCTTTGGCACCTCGTTGTGGCTGACGGGGTCACCAAAATGTTAACAAACTTTGATAATCTGCTTCAAATAGGATGCTTATGCTTAATGATTTCTCAAAGTTTCATTGTTCTAACCCTCACGAAAGGATCTTTGTTCGATATTGATTTTTAGGGGAAAGATTTTCAACATTCCCAAACAATAATTCATATCTCGGTTAATAACTGCGCGATTTCAAAACTTCAAAATGTTTTCTCTCAACATACAATAGCGTAATGATAATCCGTCGTTAGATCCGTGATTTAAAAAGAAAAAAATTAATTTAAAGCTTCTTTTCGACTTTGCATTTTAGGATTTTGGACAGTTTTGAAATGTAGCTGGATGTGCAGTGGTGCAATCTCAGATCGGACCAAAAAAATGTTGTTCCCGCTGCTTAATTTCGCTTCCCCCTTTCGTTTACATCGTCATATCTCGAAAACTAAATATTGGATCGAAAAACTTTGTAGGGATACGAATTAATTCGGCGACTGATATGACGCCATCAGATTTTTAATTTTCGGAAAAAAAAAATTGAAAAAATCTTCAAAGCATCCTCAGAAAACAATTGAAAATCTACTGTACATCCTAAACGGTGCCCCTTACGAAAAAATAGCTCTTACCTTTTCGACGCAGGATGTAGTTCTAAATCACCTGCTCTATATTTTTTTTTCGTGGAGTTAAACATTGCCGCTCTAGAATATTTTTATTGAAATCGGGGGTGGTTTTCTTTGAATAACTCCTCGAGCTCGAAAATTGATTGCTTCTGGAAGCGTCCAAAATGTCACTTTTTAGAAAAACGCCTGAGGGGTTGCAACCGAAATGTTAAAGTTTTGTGCCCCCCAAAACGCATTGGGAATTTTTTGAGCCGTATCCGAAAATCCAGGGAGGAGATAGATTTGGCACAATCCTCTGCATCATCAAAAATCGATTTTCAAAAATTCGCCCTGGGGTCCAGGGGTGACTTGGAGCTGTGGTTCCTGGACGGGCTCCGGCGCCCATCCAAACAAAAAAAAATAAAAAAATGATAGGGCGGCAACCCCTAATGTGAAGAGTTGAATGTAGGGGTTGAAATTTTGGGCATCGTATTTTTTATTTTTTTTCGATTTTTCGTGAAAATTTCAACATCCTATATACACCCGTTCTCGAGAGATAGTATTTCGAGGCTTACGCTTACTTGGTAGTCAAATTATCAAACAATAAGACCATGTTTTGGCTCCATTCAATAATTTACGAATTACATTTTGTAAATAATCATTTTTATCCGTTTGCTGTAGAATACACTAATATTCCAATGAAAATCAATGAAAATAATACTGTTACACATTAATCTCAAAAACCCATAAAAGATATTTCTTATGTTATTATACTCCCATAAATCAACTAACACTTGCGTAAATGGTGAGCGTAATCGGAGATGCGGCCGAGAAGAGAGATGTACCCGTAGCGGAAGAGTGATAGAAAAATAAGTGTTCGGCTCGTTACAGCAAGAAAATGTAAAATAGTACGGAACTATTTACCAAATTGTGGGTAAACTACCGGATATGTTTTTATGATTTAAACACTATATTATTAACGAAAGTCCATGCCACTTGTTTCATTTTTTTAAATTAAATAAAATCATGTGTAAAATGGCTAAATCGAAGGTCGAATTAGCACAAATATTGTACATATTTAACGTGTAATATATCAACAATTTACAGTTTTTTCAGAAAAATAAATAAAAATTCACCAAGTGTCATCTTTTAACTTTCTATTCGTGAAATTTCAATATTTCAGTATGATTATTGTAATGCCCACGGATAAAATGCGAAGGTACGATTTGGTCTTCTTTTTCAAGCGAGTGGTATCCCCTTAAAACCCACACAACTATACATAACCATGATACTCGACATGCTTCAAAAATTCACATACCAAACTTCAATACTGAACAACACCGAAAATCTCCTATCCACGCAGGTAGTGTCCTGTATAACAAACTCCCGGAAAACATAAAACAAAACGATTTAAAGCACTTTAAAAGCAAATTAAAACTACTGTTGGCATCGACCTCTATTTACAATGTAAAATAATTTTTTGATCTATTGCAAAGCAAACCTATATAAATAAACGGACTTGTATCACATGTAAATTTTAACTTGTACCTTGTATTATGTATTATGTCTCATTTTTGTAATATTTTATTTTCGTAATATTTATATTTTTATTTCCATTTTAATTTAATCTTATGACGAATGTATCTGCATTAAATGTAGCAACCAACATAATAAATAAATTGATTGATTGATTGATGGCCTGAGGAAGGTTTTCATGGACGTCGGAGAGGATCTGGACCACAGCGAAGAACGACAGACCGCGAAGAACGCAGGTTGAGACTTTTGGCGATAAGAGAAAGATTATCCACTACGCGCCATTGGAAACACTTGGAGGGATACATTAAATGTTAGAATCTCAATGGCATCGATATATCATCGAATACGGAGTTTTGGAATGGGTAGTTATCGTCATTTTTGCTGCCTTCCCCTGACTCCACGTCATAGAGCTTCTAGGTTGGAATTGTGTAGAGAACGGGTGAATTGGAGACAAGAATGGCAACAAGTTATGTTCACTGACGAATCCAGATTTTGTTTATGGGCCAACGATGGACGTAGATGTGTCAGACGTTTCCGCGGGGAACGCAGAAATGTGGACTTCGCGCTTCCTCGGCATACTGTTCTCACGCAGGGGATGATGATTTGGGGTGCCGTCACGTATGGTGGTAGGTCCCCTCTAGTTTTTATTCCTGGCACCCTAAATGCTTGGCACTACGTATAGACTATTCTAGAGCCCGTTGCACTGCAGTACTTACAAGGGTTGCAAAACCCTATCTTTCAGCAAGATAATGCTCGCCCACATACAGCAAGGGTAACAATATAGTGTTTAGAAGAAGCTAACGTTGTAGTGCTTCCATGGCCTTCTCGTTCACCAGACCTTTCGCCCATCGAACATATTAGGGATATGATAGGCGTCAGACTAGGATATTTACCCCGTGCCCCAGACACTTTGGACGAACTTCGTTTGCGGATTCAGGAAGCTTGGGATGAGCTACCCCAAGAAGATATTGATCACCTCATTCAAAGCATGCCGAACCGCGTGAATGAGTGCATTAGAAATAACGGAGGACCGACTCATTAAAAAAAAAATGCTTGTGTAAGTAAGTTTTTCAACTAAAATTTTGATCGTTTACTTGAGACATTCAAACACAACTTCTGTGAAATTTTCATTAAAATCTGACCATAAATTCTTGGTGTTGCATTTTTCATTCAAACCAGTATATAACTTTCATTATTGTCAAATGATAAACACCTGAGATATTATCGAAAATGGAAAAAAATTACTTTTTGGTTATAACTCGACAACAAAAGATGATAAATAAATTAAGTTCTCACCATAGATTGTTTCTCTAAAAAAGAGATCGAGGATGCGCCATCCGTTTTTCTCTATCTATTATAGTTATCGAGATCCCCCGTAGAAACGTCGAATTTTGCCCACCCTTATAAGTGGGCAAAGTACGGTACGGAGTGAAAATGTTGGCCCACGAGGGCGAGTTGGCCAATTTTGTCGAGTGGGCAAACTTTACTTCGCCCAAGCGAGCAGTATAACGTTCTTTCCAACACCGCTAATATAAGCAAAGATACTAAGAAACTGCTTTAAAAAATAATTAATGTTGAAACTTTTAAATCAGGATGCCTTTGAAAACCGTTTCTCGACAAGTAACGCCAGAATTAAGAATTTTAGATTAGGAATGCATGCAGCGTACGTCAAAATGAGATACCCTTCATTGAACAACCCAAGACACGCTAATGGTGGATTTCACAAACATTGATTTAAGTCAGGTTTTTCATAAGTCGGTATTATATTTTCAGCTGTGTAAACGTTCTTTATGCCACTAACGGTCTTGGGGTAGTCCTCAGCACATCAGCACACAATAGGTGGAGGCTTATCCCTTCATTGTATCGTTACTAGCAGCTGTACTTCTTCGAAAATTATCTCGTTTGGAAATTTCAATAATGTGGAATTTATGTAAATATTGAAAAGGAGCAATGGTTAGCTCATAAAATGTAAATTAAGATAATTACGCATTTGTTAAGACGCGTAGATAAACTAAGCGCCGATAACAAGTGTACATTCTCTTTTACTTTTCAAAGTACCAGACAGGCTGTCACTGTTCTTTAACCCCCTCCAGCGTCCCGTCGTGCTGCCCTTTCAGAGCTTTTTCTTTATTTTGGGAAACAAAAAGAAGTCCGGTGGTGCCAAGTCGGGGCTGTACGGCGGCTGGGTCAGCGTTGCCACGTCTATTTTTGTAAGCAACTCGACAACAATGAGCGCGGTATCGTTCGGCGCATTGTCGTGATACAGGATCCAGTTGTCGCAAATGTCCTTTCGGACACTTATTCATCGATTGCTGTCCAAAAGTTATTGCACTTTTCGGAACGTAGATTTTTTACCAAGTTTAACGAAAAAATTAATTGCGTAACGCTGCTCCAAATTCTCCACCATCGTTCTTTCGACGAGGATATGGTGATACACTTTGCGCTAAGCAGAAGTTACTCAATCACTGCTCGCTTGCGGAGAGTGGCATTCTCTACCCAAGATCCCTTACCACTTTTTCGCCAGGAGCAGCGTCGCGCAAGCATACGGGGGCGGCTGTGAAAATTCATTACCGGGACTTTTGGGACAGACCCTGTAGGTATTAAAGAACGGTAAGGGCGGCTTCCATAAATGCTGTCACAGATTTTTCATTAAATTTTGAAATGTAGTTTGGCCATACCTCATACACATTTAGTATTAACCAAACAATAAGTCAAAAAAATGTTTTGACGATATTGTATCAATCCCATATCACCATATTTAAGCAAAATTACCACAACACCACATTGAGTCCACTATCAACGTTTATACGTACACCTTTTGGTATCTGGTATCCAGCCAATACCACTTCCTTCTGCGTCTGCCTCATTTGACCGAAAGCTATGGGCGATAGCCGACTAGATTCCTTTATCACCGCCTTCAAGTAAGGAACATTGCTTAAAATCTCTTTCGTCACTGGTGTATCACATGTGGGCATAACGTGTACCAATTCAGCTCTAAGTTTATTTTGAACCCCTTCATTCTTCGCCAAGTAATACAACGCCGCTCCAACTGATAATCCAGTCTAGAAACAACAGCAGACTCGAAAAAGTTTACTTGGGAAATTTTAACTCACTTACCGTATCGATGCCGCCACCGAGCATGTCCAGTATCGTGTCCATTGCGATTCGTTTATCGATTTCCAATAATTTTTCGAAAATGCTCTTTTCTTGGTCCGGCTTGGAATGGATTTCTATCCTCTTTTCAGCTTCGCTCATGTAACGTAATGTTAAACTAAAATTTGAGCAATGACAATTGGAGCCAGAGCCCTGCAGGAGCGGGTTTTTGAAAACCCGGCCCAGCCCGGTCCTATAGTGAAAATTTTAAGCCCAGTCCGGCCCGGCCCGGTCCGATGAAAAGAAAATGTGCTGCTGGCACGGTCCTGAGCTGTATATTTAAAGCCCGGCCAGGCAGTGAAAAAGATTTAATTAAATAAATAAAATTATTGTACCCTTGTACTCCTTACAATACATTGGGTTCATGTTAATAAAAAGAACCCATTTTTTCCAATTCACTTAGTTGTTACTATAACAAAATTAAATTTATCCAAGCCCGGCCCGGATTGGAGCACCTTTTGTAATCCAGAATATTTTTTGTTTAAACTAAATCAAAACTTACCATTTTATTTATATATTATATAGAGCACAGTTAGTTTTTTTAATTCATTTTGATTGTGGATTACCGCATAGTAAACATCGCAACTATTCACTTAATTAATTTTGACAAGGTACCCAATTTTGTCTATACTTACTCCATGAAATAATCAAAATTCTTAATAAAACGTTTCCAAAGTGGAAGATTCCACTTGATAATATATTTCCCAATAGGTGTGAAATCGAGAATAAACATCATTCTGAAGATTTCCACCATATACTTAACCATCTTCTGTGCTTCCTCAGAAGGATTTTCGTCCAGACATCCTAGCCTCGTGTCGAATGCAAGGGTACCAACCGATTCAAAAGCCCATTTATTCAACTCTCCGATGAAGTTCCCCGGCAGTTCCCCGTCTGGATTAGACTTTGCAAAGTGGCGCATGCGCCCCAGAAAATCGGAAGCAACTTTATCTAATTCAGGAATGTAGGGATAGAACACGTTCGGTCGCATAAATGTGGGATTAATCTTCGAACGTGTGTAATGCCACTCTTCCCCTTCCCTAAAATATTGTTATTAGGTCAATATTTTTGGATAGTTTAGCTTATTTCACGCTAGTCAAAAAACTTTATAAATCCATTCGGCGGCTCTTAAAAAAAATAACTAATGAAGAGAGTAGAGATGAATACTTACGAATTAGCAAGTCCGTGATATGATCCAAAGGCGTTATCTCTTACTCTAGTTCTGTAATTTTGTAACGAATTGAAATAGTAACGTTTCGGCCATTTGCCTTCATTCCTCAACATCTGTAACAAGCATTGTCAAAAATTGGTTCATTAATGTTTGCTATGTACGTCTTACCATTTCCATATCGTTTGTGTTAAAGATATAAACCGTGTCCGGCACAGCCAGCTGTTTCTTGACTATGCAAATATCTCCAAATTCCCGGTGTAACCTGCAATCGCTTTTTGATAACTTCAGGAACGTTAAGACGCTGAAGATATTTACTTTTCATGAAATCCGACAAAGTCTCTGGAGCTTAAAGGTTCCACCAAGAACCGCCAAGAATTGCCCAATACAGGCAGGGGTTTCGGTCCTGGGATTTCATTAAATGACTTGGGTTTAAATTCTGTTGCACTTGCAAATCTGATGTTACTCAAAAATAAATTTCCGCGTCGCATCGGTAAGCGGTTCATATTGTTGTTCTTGTTAGCAGAGTTTTAACAGGTTATCTGTAATTATTTTTTTCCGAAACCGTTTGTATTTCCACTATTACTGAAACATTTTTTGAAAAGTACAAAGTAAGCAAGTATTTACTTGTTGAAAATTTAACATATCGCAGGGACAACATGGGCAACTTCTGCATTTAAAGAGATAGTGAGATGGTCAATTTAGCAAAAAAAAGCAGGTTCGAGAGCTCATTAAGAATCCACCCCAAATCCCTCATGTCATGGCCTACTTGTTCAAAATAAAAATAAAAACAAAATCTCCCAAATTCTTTCATTTGCGGTAACTTTCCTACTACCCAAGACATGGCAATTTAAACACTTTCATAAAACTAATTTTATTTGTACAAATTTTTAGTAATCTAACCTTACCTCCAAATTTTAAATTGATACCGGGCATAGAGGGTATTTTTTAATACGTCCCGAAAGTAAAGAAATCGTTCCGAAAGTGAAACAAAATCGTCCCGAAAATAACTACTTTCGTTAAGATTTATGTAAAGAGGTACCTTCGATTTAATAAATCATGCCGAAAGTTTTATTTTCAGGACGGCTGCAGAAAGAATTAAATAATGCGCATATTATAAGATTTTCGTGAACAAACATTTTTTTAGGCACTCAAGCCTTGGGCGATCAAATATAGAAACACCCAGTATAATGAATAACCAAAGCCAACTGCCGCATATAATTGATTAAAAACAAAACTTAAAATTCTTATTGACACACGCCTTCTCTCGCTATCCAAATGTCGCAAATAAACTAAAGAATCAAGAAAGACCCATTCGATGTTGTCACAGTCCATGCCATTAAACGCGGAAATCTTAGCACACATTTTTCCCAAAAAAAATATTTAAATCAAACGTTACTTTTAATCTAAAATTTTATTTATTCGATTTCCATTCAAGTTTCCTAAATTACGACAAAATACTGGCGTACATTTAACTTAATATAAGAGACAAATTGGAAAATCTCGCTACACATTCGACAATCAAAAATAGGAAGAATCAATTAAAATTTGTATATACCGTATATTCAAAATTAATTAAAATCACTCAATAAATAATATTGAGCAAAACGAATCAATTTTAGAATCATAATTCTATGATTGATGCAAGTGAAAGTATTACTGAAAGATGAAGTCGATCATCAGCATATTTTATTTACAAAATACATGTTTAATCAACTTATTATTATGTCTAACACAATACTGAAGGTTTTGAAAAATATTGAGACTTCGATTTCAGTTTCCATTCACCCGTGGCCAAGTTATACGAAAAACTAAACAAAATGAGTCTATTTTATAAACAAAAATTACCATTCGATTTAATGCTCGAAAACATCCTTGATTTCAATAACTTAAATACATTGCAAAATCGAAAAAAATAAAATTAATTACTTAATTTCAATCCCCATAAATTCTGAGTAAGAATTTGAGCTGTTTTATCTGAATCCGTTACCTTCGAAATTATATTATTCTCCTAAAATCGAAAAATATAATTCAACATCCGAAAGATATGTGTATTACCGAGCCAATTTCCATCCCAACTTCTTGTCAATCACCAAGTAGATTGCGAAAAAAAAAATATGCACAATTTCAATCACAATTGCAGATTTACCACCCTCAAGATAATCAACAATCATCTGTAACGGCTTCCCCAAATTGGGCAATTTTTGACGATTTTCTCCGAACCCCAAGAAATTAAAACTGTCTATGAAAATAAACCGAAAACCAAGAAAATTAAGCGGCATCTACCTGATACAACCGGAAATATGTAAAATAATTTACCATTCTATTACACCACGCTCGGAGGACCAGTGATCGTTGTTAACCTCGAAATCCATCTACCAAAAAGTAATTTTACAAAATTCAAAATTTAATTACGAGAATTAATTCTTCAAGATATCCCAGCTATCCAGCAAGCACCAACCAACCAGCATATACACACCTAGCATCTGATTTTCATTAACATCATTTTCATTTGTTTCATTAGATACTTCAGACAAAAATTTGGAACCCAAAATCGATAGACAACATGGACCATTATCTCCCCGTGGAAGGAGAGGGGGAGTAGTAACCTTACGATTACATCATGGCTCAATGTAGAGATTAGACAACTGCCATTGTTCAAACATTAATTTAGGTTTTTATTTAAAAAAACTAAAATTCCCGATTATTAGCAATTCTGTTTATTAATATTATTAAATCCAAGGTTTATATTTATAAACCGACATAACTCATTTGTTGATAAATATTCATATGTAATATCTCTAATGCAGCGGTCCCCAACCTGTGCTCCGTGGAGCCCTTGGGCCTCCGCGTGCGCTTCCCTGGGGCTCCGCAGCCGTTCCAGGATATAAAAGAAATAAAAATCAGAATTAAAATCAAAATAAGAAAACGGGAAATTTCATTCTGAACTAAAATTTGCCAATTTGAATAATGTCCGAGTGTTTTCTTGGAACTAAACATATATGAGCATTCCAGCTGAAACCAGTTGAAATCTACGAAATGCATGACTGTTTGAATACTCGCTTCACTTATTAACGGTATTGTGCGTATACAGGGTGCTTCAAAAGTCTGGAAACGGCGAAAAATCGAAATTCTGATACTGGGGTCTTTAGTAATTTTGCCCGGGAAAACGAATGGGCCCATCAGATTTTGGCCCCGATGGGGCCTTATAAGAGATATGAGGCCCAACTTTGAAATTTCAAATACAAACCTATATTTTTTATTGCGGATTCAGATTTAGCGGACAATTTTACACCCAAATTGGCTAAAACCCAAAAATGTTTTAGGCCCTATGGTGCGTTTTTATTCAAAAGTCTGGGGGCGTCTGGTTCATTCAACCCAGTGGAGAAAAATCGGAAAACTAATCTTGGAGTCTTTAGGACTCGGGTAAACCATTTGAGTCTCATACGGCCATATGACAGGTACAGGGCCCAGCCCTGGAACTTTAAATGACACTACATTTTATTGCGGATTTTACTTTATTTATAATTTGTTATGGTACTGGACATGATTATTTTATAAGGTGTCCGAATTGGTGTCCATCCACTGCAGTGCAATGCGCTAGTCGTTGGTAGATTTCCTCATTCACTCGTGCCAACATCTCCGGGATTATCGTGGCTGACACCTCCACTATCCTTCTCTGGAGTTCTTCGATATTCGCAGACTTGGTTTCGTAGAGTCTATCTTTTAAATAGCCCCAATAAAAGAAGTCAAAAGGAGTGAGGTCGGGAGATCTTGGTGGCCACTCGATGGCGCCTCTTCTATCTATCCAGCTCCCAGGGAATGTAACATTGAGAAACTGCCTAACGGGTAATACAAAATGCGCAGATGCTCCATCTTGTTGATACTACACGCTTTCCAATTGATCTCCAACAATGATATCCCGTTCCAGTGTGTAGCGGACGTGAGTGAAATTTTTATGTAGAAAAAATTCAAACTGAATCCTGCCTCATCCGAGAAACACGTACAAAAAAAGGATGCAATTATCAGCAACATATCTCTCAATCATTATCTCAAATATTCCTGATAACGATCAAAGTCTTCTGGGGTGAGCTCCTGGACTAAGCGCATTTTAAAGGGATGCCAACCATTCGTTTTTAAAATTCTTCGGACTTCGGCTTTACTTACCCCAAGAGTTTGGGACAACTTTTTTTGGCTCACATGAGGATCCTCGATAACACTGAGAAGAACCTCCAAGGCTTTCTCCTCATTCGTGGCACTTTTATCCCGGCCCGATCTCGGCAAGTCTGCTACAGACTCGGTCGCCGTAAACCGGTCAACCGTTTATTTGACCGTTGATTTTGAAATCGGTGGCACTTCAGAATGAGTGTCGTTAAACAAATTCGCAGCACTCTCACTGTTTGTCACCGTATCCACGCATTATCAAGATATCTATTCTCTGACGGGTGGTTAAGGGCATATTTAGCTCAAAGAAAAAACTATTTTTTTAATTACAGATTGTAACACGATTTATTCAGGTGGTATCGAGTATCGAGGTGACTATGATTTTTCACACAATGGCCACGTTTAACTGATTTGCGTTTACGTTTGTCATTAGGAAGCAGGGAATGTTTTCTCTCGCACAAACATGAAAATACAAAATAATTTGCGCGAACAAAAGTCGTAACTATTGTGGAATATTGTATTGATTTCAATATTGGATTTGAAAACATAAATCTAATAACACATAGGAAAATATTTCCCGTGTTATGTATGGGTACGTTGGCGTCGAGTCTTATTGTATTTATCTTGCTTAGTGAATGCGAGAGAAAACATCGCTTTGAGGCTTCCTAAGCCCAAACAACAAACACAATCAGTAAGAAGTGGTAATTGGCGAGAAAATTAAATGTTAGTCTTTAAGGCATTCTGGCATGGAAGTCCCATAAGACCTGATAGAACCCAAAATCTGATGGGCCCATTTCATTCCCCAAGCAAAATCTTGGAGACTCCAAGATCAGTTTTTCGATTTTTTTCGACTGGAATGAACCAGACGTCCCCAGACTTTTGAGCAAAAAACGCACAAAATTTTGGGTTTTAGCCAATTTGGATGTAAAATTTTCCGCTGTATCCGAATCCGCAATAAAAAATATAGGTTTGCATTTAAAATTTCACAGTTAGGCCTCATATCTCTTATAGGGCCCCATCGGGCCAAAAATCTGATGGGCCCATTCTATTCCTCGGGCAAAATTACTAAAGCCCCCAGTATCAGAATTCCGATTTTCCACCCGTGCGCGAAATAAATTCGCCGTTTCCAGACTTAAACCACCCTGTATATGTCTATGACGTATGAGACGGCGGCGTTGTCAGCCCACGCGCCTTTATTTCGGGGAATAACCTTCATCTTATATTCGGGTTAATACGATATTTGCTTTATTTTATAAAAATCTGTAAAGTGTGAGCTGTGAAAGAAAAAAGTGAATTCATTGAGAAATGTATAATACAAAACATAAAAGGTATGTACATATTTATGTATATTTTAATATTATTTTTATTAGTATTAAAAATTATTTATTCAGTTATTAGTTACAATGATTTTCTTTGTTTGTTGTATGATTTTTTGAAATTTCTGTTAAACTAATTTAATGTATGATTTTTTAATAAAATATGCCGATTAATGGATATGATTAATAAACTTTTCCAATCTCATCTTTTCAATTTGAAAAAAAATAGTGTATTTCATATATTATAAAAACTAAAATATTTCAGTTTTTTATTACTCTCGTAATTCCCGAACACATGGTTCGGAAAGTATCAGTAATTTAGTAAGGAGAATTGTTAAAGTTAAACTTCCATATTTGATTATTATATTTTTTATATTTGACATTTTTGCTATTATGAAAGAGTTTATTCTCATATTTCTGCATGATTTTCTGTTAGGCATGGATCGCTAGCGTTAAGCAGTTACTTTGAAGAAAAAAAAGTTTACACTTGAAAACGAAGATAACCATTAGCTCAATCCATTACTTCGCAAAAGAAAGCCAATGACAAAAAATATGATAACCAAACAATGCACTCCAGTGGTTGTTTGTCAGAAGAATTTTCCGCAAAACAAACTACGTCTGAATCTGCGGAGCTACTTCAATCAATGCTTGCAAAACGCGAGAGAAGTAAGGCAGTGGGGGAAAGACCTTCCGAAGAAGAAAGTTACTTGAATCCCATTCATAGAAACAAATTATAGTCGGCCTCTATGTGCGATTTGCGGAAATGTATTGATCAATAGTTCCATGTTGCCTGCTAAACTGTGGCGTCATTTCGAGGGAAATCATCCCGAGTTAATGGATAAGACGTGTGATTTTTTCAAGAGGAAGTGCAACGAAATTTTGGCTTCTCAGAAAACTATGATAACACATTTTAAAACCAATAATGAAAAAGTAATTGAAGCTTCCTATCTGATAAGTTACCGTGTAGCTCGAGCTGATGAAGCTGTCAATGCAGAGACTCTTATTAAACCTTGTATAATCAATATTGTCAAGTGTTTCCTTGATGAAGAAGCTAATAAGTTACTATCAAAAATTTATTTGTCAAATAATACTGTTGCTAGATGAATAATGGCCAATGACATGACTAATACACTTATCACTCATATTGGGTGTACAAAATTCGCATTACAAATGAATGAATCGACCGACGTCGCCGATTTTAATGGTATTCCTTATGTGTACTTACAAAGCTATAGGAAGATATTCTTCTATACAGACCTCACAACACGGCGTAAAATATTTAATATTTTGGATTAATTCTTCTCATCTAATGCAATCACGTGGGAAAACTGTGCAGATATATGTACTGATGGGGCCAAGGCAATGATGGGTCACAATGCTGGAGCCATTGCAAAAATTAAAGAAAATGCAAAGAATTGTAGTAACAGCCATTGTGTCCTTCATAGAAAGGCGCTAGCATCAAGAAAAATGCCTTCTGATGTTATGATGGTATTGAATGATGCAATAAAAATAATAAACTATATAAAATCGCGACCTCTCAAAAGTAGGCTCTTCAAACTAATGTTTGAACATATGGGAAGTCACCATCAGTCACTCCTGTTGCACACTGAAATAAGATGGTTGTCTCGAGGAAAAGCGTTGACACGTTTGATGGAACTGCGCGCAGAGGTAACAGTATTTTTGATAGAACATAACGCTCCATTGGCCACGGTTTTAAATAATGAAGATTGGGTGTGATTGCAAACTGGTGTATTTGGCTGCCATTTTCAGCAAATTGAACGAAATGAATCTATCCTTGCAAGGAAAAACCACTACAGTTTTTGATGCGAACGCCAAAGTGATTGCTTTTTAGAGGAAACTTATGTATTGGTTGAAGTGCCTGGAAAAGAAAGATATCGATTGCTTTCCTCTTACAAAAAACTTCCTGAATGAAAATAACATCAAGATTTAAAAAAATACTCAAAAATATTCAGTTGCATCTCGAAGCTTTAAAAGACTCGCTTAAAAAATATTCTCCGACAGCTCAAGAGAAGGTGCTTGATGACTTTATGTGGGTACAGAATGTGTTCAGTGTGAACCAAAAACCACCCAGCTTAAACTCAGCAGAATACGAAGTCCTCATAGATTTGACATCTCACAGCGAATTCAAAACTTCATTTCAAGACAAAAGTCTAACTGATTTTTGGCTGAACTTAAAAGATGAATTCAAAATCTTATCTGAGAAAGCAAAATGATTATTGCTGCGTTTTTCAACAACATACCTTTGAGAAGCGGGATTCTCCGCCTATACAGCTACCAAAACAAAATATAGAAATCGTTTAAATGTCGAACCAGATATTCGCCTGCAATTATCATCAATTCAACCGAATATAAGAAAACTGTGTGAAAAAATACAACCACAGATTTCGCATTAAACGTTTTAAGATTATTTTATGTTATGTCATTTTATCTATTTCCTTTTCCCGTAACATTAATATTCTAAACATCATTTATTTATAAGACATAAGGTAGGTATAAGTGGCTTCGCCGTAGAAATTGATTCTAAAAAGGGCTCCGCAAGTCAAAAAGTTTGGGAACCGCTGTTCTAATGCATCATTTTTTGCCAGTGCATTTATGCAGTAATATTTATGAAATTTATAAATCCAATTTTAAAGAAGTAAGCTGTGTAACTATGACATAACCACAAAGAAATGTAAAATAATGTTATCCTTAATAAGTTATTATTACAATATCGCAACGCTTAAGCGAAAATTTGTTTGCCAAAATAATAGAAGCTGTTTAGCAAATTATCCCTGCTAAGAATAAAAAGTCAAAATTATCAAATTTAGAATCAGTTTAAAATACACTAGTCTTGGCTTTGATAGAAGTGAAAATTTGCACTGGTGCGTACACCCGGCAATTATCATTACCACTAAATAGTAGGCTGATTGGTTCAAACTTCAAAAAATTGTATTGGCTTATAAATGTCGCGTGGTTAAAGGTTGCGATATTCAAGAATATTTCGTAATAACAGCAACAAAACTATTGGAGATATGAAAAAATGAGAATTTATGTGCATACAAAACTGTACTCACCTCGCCTTACTGTCCAAAAATGCCCAATTAAACAGTGCAGTTGTTAGTGCAAATATACCTGATAATTACAGGATAATTAAATAATTTTAATTATAATTAAATAATTTTAATTATAATTAAATAATTTTAATTATAATTATATAATTTAATTAAACTCTAGATATGTGGTTGCAGTAATTAAACTACAAATTTGAAAGAAAAATCCACTATCATTATCAGTTCACGAAATAGACTTCAAACAAAACAAATGTAGTGATAAATTATATCCTTTTGAATGAGCTGCAGAATCATAATCTAAAAGAAGTATTAATTATCTTCTACTATTCACTACATATTCACCTATGTGCAGAAAAACTATTGAAACTATTTCAAGAATTATTAGCCTTGCCACCAACTTAATTTATCTTGATCACTCTATCAATAATGGGCCACAACAAGTTGGCACAAAAGCGAAGGAACCAGGCTAACTACTCTGTCGGAGAGTTTGGTCGTGGGTGAGTCTTAGTGATATTATTCAGGGCGCCAGTAACCATTAACTGACCCAGTTCCTCCCGAACTAAAATATTCGGTTACTAAATATTTCTTTGATTATTGCCACCAATTATTTAATCAAGTAATTCAAACAAAAGAAAGGTTATGATTAAAAGAAAATATTATATTTGACCAAGAGAAAAATATACTTTAATTCTCAATTAAAATTAAATCAATTATAAGTTCTGAATTAATTATGACAAAGGCACGACAATTGCCCAAATATAAATTAATACTCTTCGGACGTATTAAAAAAAAAAAATATATATATTTACAGAATTAATATCTAATTAATTTTCCCCAGAAATGATCATTTTTGGTTCACATTAAAACCATTTGTTCATGATAATCACAATTATATATTCAACCGACAACTCGCATTCTTAATAATAAATTTTGGAAACTGAAGAAAAAAAAAAACAAACTATTCAAAACCCCTGAAATATTGTTGACAAACAAAAAAAAAAGAAATATATCTATATCTAAATTACCGCAAATTAATAATTACGTATTTGTAAAATAAAGAAACCCGAAACAGACAAAATTATTCGAGCGTTTTATATTACATATTATCTGGCACGTGAAACAAAAAAAAAATTAACGTAAACTTATCTGAAGGCCAAAATCTGTCTTAGTGCTGTTCCACCGTCTATTCCAGAATCCCTTACTTATCCAGAATCTAGGGAACACCACGCTCCTCCAATGAATTCCTAATTTCCAGTTCCGATCGGGAGGAGGAAGGAAGAAAATGTCCTGTTCCTCGATCAACCGAATCCAACGCCAAAAATCCTCGATCCACGGAAGACGTAAATTTAGCGTGAACCCCAATGGACTTGGTAACGACTGAGGCCAGCATAAAAACCCTAAGAAAAAGTTGGTGTACTCACCGTTTATGTAAAACGGAGAACACAAAAGAGACGGCACAAAGAAAATACCCTTAAAAAGGAAGACTTACCTCGTTTAGAGGGTTACACTCAATTATCAACACGAATTATATATGAAACTCGTAGTTTTTGTCTAATTCTCTCGTACGACCACGTGGAGTAGCAAATCATAATCCTCCGCAGAGTAAATTCCACAAATAATCTACCAATATTCTTCAGAAACTCCAAAACCAAATGTGGAAATATAGGCGCTAGTAAGATCCAAATACTTGTCGAAATAAATTCGTCTACTAAGCAGCCACAATGCTCTCTTCATCACTCGTACAAGAAGAATGTTCGAAAATGTCGGACTATTCGCTTTTCCGAAACGTCCGATAGAGATATATGTACCTCTTTATTTATTACTAACAAAAACCCGATTATCAATCAGCGACCAATACCGTCGCGCCGAGAATCTCGCTCTCGCAGCGCGAAACATCACCGCGAGGAATAAATTCGACGGACTTTTAATAAACAACTAAAATGTCATAAAATCGATAGATAACCTGAAAAGATTCCATAAAATGAGTGTAATATCTATTCCCTCTCAAGATAACAAAATAATTTATTAAACTAGCCATTGATATGAGAAAGAGATGAAGTAATTTGGGTTGTCTACGATAATTAGTTACTACTCAGAAAATGAACCGTTACAGATTCCCCCCTTTCCTCCAGAAGAAAACGGAGACCTATAAACGGTCACACATCATTCGTGTATACTTTCTTCAAATCTTTAGCATGCCATGTTCCTTTAAATCTACCATCAACGTCAACCAGCTCATATGTCCAAGGTGATATCTTTTTAGATATTACGAACGGACCCAAATATTTCGGTGCTAGTTTTGCAGAGAAGTTTTTAGTTGCATCAGAAAGACAATAGTTCTTCCGAAAGACCTGTGCCCCGGTTTCATAAGTAACATCCCGATGTCGTAAATCATAATAGCGCCTGTTCTTCTCACCAGCCTTTTCCAACCGATCTTTTACCTGCCTGTACAATTTTTTAAACGATTCATGTCTCTCTTTGGAAAGAGAATCTTCATTAATTGTGAATCCTGACGGTGAGTCGTCATACTTTTTAGTATTAGTAGGCATTTCACGGCCAAAAACGACATAATATGGTGTAAATTTACTTATATCATGTACTTGTGTACGCAAGGCACAACCAATCTTAAAGAGATTTTGGTCCCATGTTTTATGGTTTTCTCTAACATAGCAGCGAAGCATTGTCCCAAGAGTCCTATTAGTTCTCTCTGTAGGATTTGCTTGAGCGTGATAATATGCCGTAAATGTCTGTTTTACTCGGTACGAGTTGAGTAGATTGCGAAATTCTTTACTTCTGAAATTAGTACCGTTATCGGTAATCATAGTTTCTGGCTGACCAAACAATAATAAGAACTTTTCTTCGACGGCTGAACATAAAAGCTTAGAAGTTGCATTCCTTAAAGGAATCACTAAAGAAAATTTACTGAAACTATCCAATATAACTAAAATATACTTAAATCCCCTATTGGATCTTGGAAGAGGGCCAATTAGATCACAAGAAACAACTTGAAATGGTTTATCAACGACACGATGGGGAGCTAAGAGACCAGCTGGTTTTAACTGCTCCGGTTTATTTTGATTGCACACTTGACATTTCCTAACAAAGTTAGTTATATCCGCCTTCATTTTAGGCCAATAGAAATGAGCACTAACACGTTTAAAAGTTTTAAAAATACCAGGATGTCCAGCACAAGGATTATCATGATTTTTCTGCAAAATATCGGTACGTTCCCACTTAGGAACTACTCGCTTCCAATTATCGTTTTCATCAGATAAGCCAGGGAAACCAATATGTTCTACATATTTGTATAAGGTCGAACCCACCACGCGCCATGCCGGGTATCGCAATGGAAAATTTAATACGCCATCCAACATTTTTGAATACCAACGATCCGGTTTATTTTCAACAGCTTTAGCAGATACTGCATCAATGAGAGGGACTGAACGAGAGAGCATATCAGGTACAACATGATCTTTACCCTTTCTATGGACTAGGTTAAAATCATATTGTTGCAACCTAATACTCCACCTTGCTAACCTACCAGTCGGATCTTTTAGATTATTTAACCAGCATAGCGACCAATGGTCGGTTATAACCGTGAACTTAGTGCCTTCAACATAAGGTCGCAATTTTTCTATTGCCCACAACACAGCAAAACATTCTCGTTCTGTAGTCGACCACTTGCGTTCTTGTCTTGTAAGTGACCTTGAGAGATAACATATGACCTTTTCATCCCCGTTGGGATGTAATTGCGATAAGATGGCACCAATACCAAATGCGCTTGCATCAGTTTGAATTGTGAACGGTAGCTCGAAATTTGGACACGACAGAACTGGTGCAGAGATCAGCCGCTCTTTAATTAATTTAAAAGATTCTTCTTGACTCGAGCCCCAACTAAATTTTGTGTTCTTCCTCAGAAGTTCTGTGAGTGGTTGCGTTAACGTCGAAAAGTTAGGAATAAATCTCCTATACCATGAAGCTGTTCCTATAATACTACGAACCTCCGAAACTTTAGTTGGAGTGGGAATTTTTAAAATTGCAGTGATCTTCTCTGGATCTACATGAAGACCATTAATATCGACTACGTATCCGAGATATCGGAGTTCACTTCGACAAAATTGACACTTTTCTTCGCTGAGAGTTAATCCTGCAGAAATAATCCTATCAAATATTTTCGTTAGAATTTCTATATGTTGCTCGAAAGTTTGCGTAACAACAACGATATCATCCAAATATACGAACACAAATGGTTCTAAATCTACGCCAAGTACATGTTCTATGAGCCGCTGCCAAGTAGCCGGTGCATTATGAAGACCAAATGGAAGACGTTTAAATTGGAAAAGTCCACGGCCTGGTACCGTGAATGCAGTATACTGACGAGATTGATCTTCTACCGGTACTTGCCAATAAGCAGACTTAATATCGAGACTAGAAAGGTAACGTGCATCTCTAAGTTTATCTAAGATATTGGAAACGAATGGTAATGGATAAGCATCACGTTTCGTTACGCTATTAAGCTTGCGATAATCCACACAAAACCTATAAGAATTATCTTTCTTGCGAACCATAACAATAGGACTACTCCAAGGACTATTTGATGGTTCAATAACCCCATTTTCTAGCATATCCCTTAGCTCGCTATCCACATGTTTCATCAGCGCTGGAGAAACCGGATAAAATCTTTGTTTAATAGGTTGAACCCCATTTAAAACTTCAATTCTATGTTCAACTAGGCCAGTGCAGCCCAAGCCGTCACCCATTCTCTTAAAATATTCTTCTACTAAATTGTTCAACGTTCCAAGTTGGTCTAGTGCTAACGAATTTTGACAAGTTAAGGCCTCAACACTATCCACAAAATGACTTGATTCACGACCTGCGAATTTCCATTCATTGGATCTTAAATCCGGAATGATTCCCATTCTCTTCCAAAAATCCACCCCCAAAAGAAGGGTATGACTTAGCGAAGGACATACTAAAATATCAATTATTTTCTGTACATCTTTCAACTTCACTGGTACACGTAAAAGTCCGAGACAATCACACACATCACCATTTGCTACCGAAATAGATTTAACATTACACGGCTCTAGGTTGATAAAACCTAAATTTCTCAATATTTGCCATCCCTTACGTCCAATAATGGTTCTACTAGCACCAGAGTCTAGTAAACCTAAAATCTCTTTGCCAAAAATTGAAACAGTGATGAACGGACGAACATCCTGATCAGCATGAGACAGTACATAATCTAACACACAACGAAAAGAGGAATCTGAAGTTTTATTAAGGGTCGGAGAAATATTATGAGACGACGAATGACCCCTGATTATCGTCTCATTAATTCGTTTCCCGTATTTGTACAGCATTTAGGACAAGTGCGGACAGTAACCTCGGGATACCCGCAAGAATAACAGTACCTTTTCTTCGGCATCGTACACTTTGATGACAAATGGCCTGAATTGCCGCAATTCCAACATTTTCTATCTCCTTGATATTTATTACGAGATAATTTTTCATTGTTAAAACTACTATCACTAACTTCCGATGTACTAGAACTTGCATATGCTAATTCGGGAATAATACTTTTACTTTTGTGAGGAGGTGGTTTATAAGCTTTAGATAAATTTCGTTTCGAATCTAATTGACGACAAAGTGTTAGTAATTGTGTCACTGACTTAACATCTTGAAAAGCTAAGAACGGCTGGTAATAAGGATCTATTCTTTCCATAATAATCTGCATTTGAGTTTCATCCGAAACTGGCTGTCTCAATTTATTAAATAAACTTGACATTGAAGCAATGTACAACCCAATACTTTCACTCTCGCCCTGAAAACGTTTCTTAATTTCCTCAAACAAATCACGATCGAAATTCTCCGGTAAAAACTGATCAGCCATAAGCTCAACTAAAGATTCCCAGTCAGTTGCCCAATCCTTTACCATGTTATACCATACTCTAGCATCTCCCTCAAATAACTCGATTGCATCTCTAAATAACATTGCACGAGATATACCTCTAGTACGTCTTAATTCATCTACACGCTCAGTAAATGTACTGAAAGAAATATCACCCTTTTTACCTGAAAATTTTAGTCCCCAATCGCGAATTGGCATAGGTTTCAACTTGAGTACCTTAAAACTACCATCACTATCTGAATCAGACTCTGTACTTATAGAAGAACTATGTGGAACTTCAGGTTTCAGACTCTCACGCAAGACGGATAAGTCCAACACACGAGAATCTCTCTCCCGACTACACTTAGCTTTAAGTTTATCTAAAAACATTAATAATTTCCTACTAATTTCGCTTTTGAGCATTTTATCCTGGTCATTACCAGGATTAGATTTATTTACACGACCCAGTGAGTGAGCAATTTTGGAAATTATGCTTCTGTAACGACTATCGTGCTTAACACCCGAAAATTCACCAATCAGAGATTCAATATTTTTAATATTCTCCAATAAACAAGTTGCATCTTGTTCAAAAGAAAAAGGATATTTCGAGCTTGAAGTTGAAAGAAGAGATCTATCTAGCCTTTCAGTATTTCTACAAGCAGACCTTAATTCCTGTACCGTCAAATTATCACCGTTTCCTAATCCTCGAACATTTAACTCATATAAAAGTTCATCCCTAGACAACCGTCCAAAGTCAACTTTAATTTTTCCCGTAGCCATGATACACACGAACAAAAATGCAATATAAAAAAAAATGACAAAGTTAACTCTCTCAGAGTATTATTCTAAGTCCAAATAGCACAGTCAAGTTTTGAACAGTTTCCTTTTTCCAAATTAATTCGTTAAATCTAATTCGATAATACTCTCGAGGCCCCACGTTGGGCGCCAAATTTTGCCACCAACTTAATTTATCTTGATCACTCTATCAATAATGGGCCACAACAAGTTGGCACAAAAGCGAAGGAACCAGGCTAACTACTCTGTCGGAGAGTTTGGTCGTGGGTGAGTCTTAGTGATATTATTCAGGGCGCCAGTAACCATTAACTGACCCAGTTCCTCCCGAACTAAAATATTCGGTTACTAAATATTTCTTTGATTATTGCCACCAATTATTTAATCAAGTAATTCAAACAAAAGAAAGGTTATGATTAAAAGAAAATATTATATTTGACCAAGAGAAAAATATACTTTAATTCTCAATTAAAATTAAATCAATTATAAGTTCTGAATTAATTATGACAAAGGCACGACAATTGCCCAAATATAAATTAATACTCTTCGGACGTATTAAAAAAAAAAAATATATATATTTACAGAATTAATATCTAATTAATTTTCCCCAGAAATGATCATTTTTGGTTCACATTAAAACCATTTGTTCATGATAATCACAATTATATATTCAACCGACAACTCGCATTCTTAATAATAAATTTTGGAAACTGAAGAAAAAAAAAACAAACTATTCAAAACCCCTGAAATATTGTTGACAAACAAAAAAAAAAGAAATATATCTATATCTAAATTACCGCAAATTAATAATTACGTATTTGTAAAATAAAGAAACCCGAAACAGACAAAATTATTCGAGCGTTTTATATTACATATTATCTGGCACGTGAAACAAAAAAAAAATTAACGTAAACTTATCTGAAGGCCAAAATCTGTCTTAGTGCTGTTCCACCGTCTATTCCAGAATCCCTTACTTATCCAGAATCTAGGGAACACCACGCTCCTCCAATGAATTCCTAATTTCCAGTTCCGATCGGGAGGAGGAAGGAAGAAAATGTCCTGTTCCTCGATCAACCGAATCCAACGCCAAAAATCCTCGATCCACGGAAGACGTAAATTTAGCGTGAACCCCAATGGACTTGGTAACGACTGAGGCCAGCATAAAAACCCTAAGAAAAAGTTGGTGTACTCACCGTTTATGTAAAACGGAGAACACAAAAGAGACGGCACAAAGAAAATACCCTTAAAAAGGAAGACTTACCTCGTTTAGAGGGTTACACTCAATTATCAACACGAATTATATATGAAACTCGTAGTTTTTGTCTAATTCTCTCGTACGACCACGTGGAGTAGCAAATCATAATCCTCCGCAGAGTAAATTCCACAAATAATCTACCAATATTCTTCAGAAACTCCAAAACCAAATGTGGAAATATAGGCGCTAGTAAGATCCAAATACTTGTCGAAATAAATTCGTCTACTAAGCAGCCACAATGCTCTCTTCATCACTCGTACAAGAAGAATGTTCGAAAATGTCGGACTATTCGCTTTTCCGAAACGTCCGATAGAGATATATGTACCTCTTTATTTATTACTAACAAAAACCCGATTATCAATCAGCGACCAATACCGTCGCGCCGAGAATCTCGCTCTCGCAGCGCGAAACATCACCGCGAGGAATAAATTCGACGGACTTTTAATAAACAACTAAAATGTCATAAAATCGATAGATAACCTGAAAAGATTCCATAAAATGAGTGTAATATCTATTCCCTCTCAAGATAACAAAATAATTTATTAAACTAGCCATTGATATGAGAAAGAGATGAAGTAATTTGGGTTGTCTACGATAATTAGTTACTACTCAGAAAATGAACCGTTACAGCCTATATATGTAAAAAAACCATTAAAGGAACAAATTGTTTTAATAATAATAATCTTACCCCTTAGATGTTATATAGAAAAACCACAAGACAATTTAGTGCATATTGCCGAAAAATAATAGAATTAAAAACAAAAGAAATTGATGAGGTAAGTGGAGCTCTGACAAAGGTTTTCGTTTCTTCAAAAACTTACGTGCTTAGGCTGGTTCTACCAGGCGCGCACCCAGAAATTTGGCTTGGGGGGGTGGGGATGCTCACGCATGTTATAACTCAAATACAAGCATATGCGTGTGAATATGACATTAAATAAAAATGTAACTTAGCAATGGCATTACAATTTATAAAAATTCTAAAAGAGCACTATTTTCCTAGGGCCAGATTTGGTGGTTAACACGCGCTATATAAATGGCTTGGGGAGGCTCAAGCCGGATAGCCACGCACCTGAAGCGTCACTAGAAAATTTGGAGTCGTCTAGTTCTGTAGACAACCAGCTGGCACATTATCTTCATCATCGGAATCGAAAACGTAAAAACTTGGAGAAATGGATGGTGTTGAAGGGGAGCCTTGAAATTATTCTCTTGTGCTGGCCAATCCAGGGACATGGCCTGATTTAATTACACCTCGACTTTTTGAGTGTTCAGTGAAGAAATCACCCAAGCATCTTCGTGATATTAGTTTCCCTTCAGATGAAACTAATAGAAGATTTTTATCAAAATGTTTTGATGAACTTCTAGAAAAAGGCGAAAAAGTTGCCAGAAATTGGCTGGTATACTCTATTAAATTGAATTGGATTTTGTTTTTGCTGCAAACTATTTCAGCATAAATATTATTAAGTTGGCCAGGAACGCAGGAAAAGAAATTGTGTGCAACATGAAAACAGTGCATAACATTAAAATTAATATAACATCGAAACAAAATGATGTTGCGCTATTATCGAGATTGATGGCAATTGTTCAATTATTAAATCGTCAGTGGATTTTCGCGGCCCCTTCGCTGAGTTGTATCATCCTACTATTGAAAACTTTATGAAAGCTGCAGAAATGTTTTGTAAATTTGATCCAATATTAACAGATAATGTACGAAATGTGCAGTCAGAGAAAATACAAATGCGAAACTTGCTCGGCGAGGGAATGCTGCCGCATGTCGGTGCTTAGTTCGGTCGAAACCAGATTGTCCCTGACTAAAATCCATTTATGAGGTAATACATTTTACAAACATAGTTCCTTTCTCGCCCTTTAGTGATCGAGTGATGGATTTCTATCAGTTAATACCATATCTTTTCATCTTCCAATTTTTGGTGCGTCATCTTAAAAAATTCGAATAATTACAATTTTTACGTTATTTTGATTTTGATATTTTTTATATATTCATTAATTGAAGAGTAATTTTATATAAATGATTGGTAATATTTTAGTATTAATTTTTTTTTTTCAGTTTCGTATAAATAACCCTATTGTTGCCAAGATATGACCTTGAAAGCCTCGAAAAATAACATTTTATTTTTTTACCAGTCTGAGAAATTCACATATATTTTTTACCCAAATAAAAGGTTATTTATTTTTTTTAAGTTTCTCAATTGCGTCAAAATTCTAAAATCGCCATGGTTTTTGTGATTGGAATTTAGAACAACATTTTGACCGAGTTCCCTGAAATTTCCGTAATTTTTATTGCCTTTGTATTCTTAAAAAACATCAATAATATTACAATAATAACCCTCATAAATATAACCCAGCATTGTAGGCTCTAACTTTTTTTGAGATAATTTTTCAGGAATGTAAGGAATAATTATGATTGTTTTAAATTTTAGGTTGTCACTCGATCGTTTAGCGGCGAAAAAAAGTTAAACTTTAAAAAAAATGAATACCCTAAATGATGTTTGGGACAAAAATATATATTAATTTTTTTCAAATTTTTATAGTTAAAAAACAAAAACCTATTTTTCGAGGGTTTCATGGTCATATCTTGACAAAAAATGGAGTTGTTTATACGAAACTAAAAAAAAAATTCATACTAAAATACTAATAATAATTTTACAATTTTGACTGCTCAATTGTTGATAAATTTATAAAAAATATCAAAATAACGTAAAAATATTAGTTATTCGAATTTTTTAAGATGTCGTGTCGCACCAAACGTTAAAAGATGAAAAAGTCACATAGATGGTATTTATTGATAGCAATCATATGACGAAATAAAATTTTAGTGGGCAAATTTTCTTTTTTTTATTTTCAAACATTTTTTTAATACTCTAAATAACATTCAATGACCTTGAAAAATTCACCTATTTGGTATTTGGGTCAATAATAAATGTAATTTTTTCAGATTTAAAAAAAAAAATTAGTGGTTACGAAAATTATATTTGAAAAAATCTTGTTTTGGGGCTTCCCGGGTCATGTCGGGTTTTTTTTTATATATAGCTTACGGCTACTCTGCTTTATGGTCACAACGAATGAAATTTTCATATTTATTTAAAATTTAATTTTATATCGGGAGGCATTTTGACCATCTTATCTCGGGATACCCTTGTATTTCCTCATAAATGGATTTTAAGCAGGGACTGACTCGTTTCGACCGAACTAAGCACCGACATGCGGCAGCAATCCCTCGCCGAGCGAGTTTCGCATTTGTATTTTCTCTGTCTGTACAAGCATCCTAACAAAAAAGGTCATATGTCACATTATTTAGGGCTACACTTTCAAAAAGAAATAACTGAGTTACTAGCAGCAGCTGTAATGACAAATAGTTTCATTGCAGAATTATTATTTTTGTAAATTGTTAAATCCGAATTAAAAAAAATATCTTCACTCGGTTAAGAGAAATCTATCCTAATATATAAAAAAAAGAAAATTCCAAGAACTAAAAAATTTTTGGTAAAATTTCGTATACCAGAAGTTGACATTTACCTTATGGTTTCTTGTTTTTTTCGAAATTTTTTTAATTATAAAACACAATGGACTCAGTGAAGCACACTTTCAGGTCGTGTTATTTCCCTTTTTGGCATTCTAGACTTCTTTCTTTAGGGTTATTTGAAATCATCCGTCTATGTGAACAAGCCACGGACTCGATGGACAACATTCGACAAGAAATAGAAAACATTCTGCCGACAGTATTGAGAAAAGTAACGCAAAATGCTATACATTTGCATTAAGGCTGGAGGTCACCATTTGACCGTAGTTAAATGGTACTTAATGGAACAAAGTTCAAAAGTATACGCAATACTATAAAGAAAAATATAGTTATTTCATTTTTAATGTCAAATTGGGTCATTATTTTCGCACTTTATTTAATATACCCATACTGATGCAGTATAATTATAATCTCAATTTAGTTCTTGCAGCATTCTTTATTTCGAACTTTGTTTTACAATTAGATGCAGCCTTCAATATGTTAATAGATATGACGTTAAACTCCTACCAATTCCAAAAGTGTGCAGAATATGAAATTCCCATCGTGCTAACAGATAAAGACAAGAAACAGACGAGAAAAAAAAAGATTTTGTTTCTTTGAATCAATAATTTTATTGTGATATTGATCGATTTTGTAATTTCCGTATCTATAATTTAAACCACATCGTCCATTATTTTAACACTCGATATCCGTTATATGAATCTTCAGAGGATCCTTAATGCCGTACAACAATTCCAGCCCAAATTTCATATCCGCATGAGGCCACTTCAGTCTAAAGTTCCTGACAACCTAAAAAATATCAAACAACATTATTTCATGCCATATAAATGGATTATAAGAAAAGTAAACATTTAAAAACTACACATTATTTACTTTCTATTTTCGTCATTTTTTCAAATTGGAAATTTCAATGGAAATATCAATTTTGAGTCGTGACAACTTCGACAATTTTTTAATATCTTTCTGTGTGTCTGCTTATCTATATGCCGATGAAAATACTGTACCTTTGAAATCAAAACTTTTAGCATCTCTCCGGCAAGAACTCGTTTGCTCGGTGATAATTAGCCTCTAATCGCGATAAGTACATTGCTGGTACTAGAACTGAAACCTAAAACATATTCAACTCGTAAAATATGAATAAAAAAGCTGACATGCCCCGTCTATAAACTCAATACAGGATATGTCTACCAAAACCAAACTTCAGGGACCAGTTTCTCAGACTAAGAGATAATTAGAGTTAAATTAATATGGATCCTCCATAGCCTTATTTCCGATTTACATATACCTATGTATTAGAAAACGGCTCGGGCGGTTTACATAAATGATCTCACAGATTTTTCATTAAATTCCCTCAAGAAGATTACATTGACAAATAGTTCTCATTTTACATTATAAAAAAATAAAAAACAAACTTTGAAAAAAAAATTCTAACGTTATTTAAGCGTCTAGAGTCAAATTAAACACTATTTTCAACGTATCTCTATTGCCATAAGTCATACAAGGAAATTCTATTGACAAATAGTTCTCAGAATGAATAGTTTTACGTGACTTTCTTAGAGTTTGGACATATTTATTATTAACCAAACAATAAGTCAAAAAAATATTTTGACGATATTGTATAGTCCCATGTTAACACATTTGTGCATATTTGATAACATCTTGACGTACCCTGTCTAAATATTAACACGCCACCACATTGAGTTCACTATTAACATTTAAACATACGCCTTTTGGTATCTGGTATCCAGCTAATACCACTTCCTTCTGAGTCTCCCTCATATGACCAAAACCTATGGGCGACAGCCTACAAGATTCCTTTATCACCGCCTTCAAGTAAGGAACATTGCTTAAAATCTCCTTCGTTATTGGTGTATCACATGTAGGCATAACGTGCACCAATTCTTCACTAAGTCTATCATTCTTGGCCAAATAATACAACGCCGCTCCAACTGATAATGCAGTCAAGAAACAAAAATAAACTCGATAAAGTTTACTTTGCAAAATTTAACTCGCTTACCGTATCAATTCCGGCGCCCAGCATGCCCATTGTCGCGCCCATCGCAATGTGTTTATCGATTTCCAATAATTTTTCGAATATACTCTTTTCTTGTTCTGATTTGGAATGGTGTTTTATCCTATTCTCAGTTTCGTTTATGTAACGTATTGTTAAACTACAATTAAAGCAGCTGATGTAATCAAGAATACTTTTTGGAATATTGTTTAAACTATAAACTACTACTACTTATACAGGGTGTTTCAGAGCTCTGGAAACGGTCAATCACGTGCTTATTTTTCAAAATTTCGAAAAATGTTTTATACAAAAGTTGTGTACAATAGTGAGCTGCACGCCCTAAAAATATATAAATTTATACAGGGTGTCTCATAACAAAGTTACAGACCAAACTTATGTTTTTTTTAAATGGAACACCCTGTATTTTTTGCCATTTTTGAATTACATGGAGCAAATAAAGGTGAGTTACTTCAATACTCCCTAAACCTATTGTTTGCCGTTTTCGAAATATTTGAAGATTTGTTGAAATGCATGGTCTGGGTGAAATTTTATTTTTGCCCCTGTGACTGACGTTGTACGATTAAAATCATTTCTATTATTTGGTTGAAGGTTCGAACTATAGAGCCAACCATGATTTCATACAAAATATTATACAGGGTGATAAAAAATGCGGTATGATGATCGATGAGTACGCGGATGGGTGACCGGCGGCTCGGCGGCAACTGCAGCGGTGGAAACGTCAGCGATCGAAACGGTAGCGGCAGCATTGTTGGATCGGCGGTGTGGTGGCTCGGCTTGACGACTGTTGGAACTGGTATTGACTGTTGTGTTGTGATCATTCGTATTCATCTGATGATCTGACTTGAATTTTAATGATGTAATTGGAATGATTGTCTGTTTTTTTTTTTTTGTGAGAGGAGAGGGAATCTGTTATAGACACCCCTACAGTGGGGTAGTGTTGGTTTCCTCTTCCCGAAGGGCGCAGAATATACCAACTAAAATCTCTCCTCTTTGTATTTCAAACTTAAAACTTGGAGAATGTTTTCCTACAATAACGTAGTGAATCGTGGGACATTATAATTGACGTGTGTGTAACGTTACTAATTGCAATAAATCATTAATTTGAAGTTAAGGTTTAAAGAAATTTTATAGTGATATGGATGAGTTGAGTAAATTTTTGTTTATAGCCAAAAGTTTGCAAAGAAATGGAGGTTGATTTGAATTTAACGAATCTACTGGCCCAGATCTAGTGGCGCTTTCTTTTCCCATGAGCAGGATTAGGTTGGGCTTCGAGATGGTCTTACAAAAGGCTCACATCAAATTTGGAAGAATGACTGAGGGCCAACTGATGGACGAAGTCCCTAACACTCGCCGTTTCTAATTGTGCATTTCTGATAAACCACGGAGCGCCTACGATTCGGCAGATCATGCGGCATCTGCGAGACGGAGAGGGTGATAAATGCAGGGCATCCATTCGTCATTTTGGGACGATTGCCTTGTATAAGTGGATTTTATTGGATAGAAACAGTTTTGTTGCTTTTAAGGAGAAGGGATTTAAATTGTGCAAACGCGGCGCTTGCTCTAGTAATAGCATATTGGACATGCTTGTTCCAATTAAATTTACGGTCCTTAATAAGGCCAAGATAACGTACATTGTCTACACAGGGGATGGGCTGGTCACTGAAGGTGAGATTATTAGGTGGCAGAGAGCGACCCAAGGAGAAGAAAATAGCTTTTATCAGGGTTGATTGAAATTCGCCATTCCTGTGCCCTCTTTTCGAGCTCGTCAAGAGCGGACTGAATTTTATTCATCATGTGAGGAATATATTTGCCACGATACAAATATTACAAATATTGAGCAGTGGGAATGTTGCTAGGATTGTTAGATCATGTACATAGATATTGTACACTGTCGGAGAGAGAACGAGCCCTGCGGCACCCCAGCGGTCTTTACGCGTGGGTCAGAAATTGCAGATTCGTAGCGAGCGGAGAAAGTGCGTTTGGCGATAAACTGTTGGATGAGTTTAACTCAAACACGATCGAACGCTTTGGAGACATCAAGAAAGGTAGCTAGTGTGCTTTGTTTACGATTAAAAGCTTAGACTATAAAATCAGGTTCTGAATAATTGATGATTACACGAGAGGCCTTTGATGAAGCCGTGCTGAGTATTGGGGACGGTTTTGTGATCGTCAGACCATTCACTTAGTCGTGAGTGTATGACTTTCTCGAATAGTTTACCCATGACGGAGAGCAAACTAATAGGGCGATTATTTTGTGGAAATTTCGCGTTTTTGCCCGGTTTAGGAATTAGAGCCACACAATCACATGTTTCCATGCTTGTGGGAAATATCCTAACCTAAGACAAGAGTTAAAAATTGCTCTCATTATCGATGAGCCTATTCAAGCGTTCATTACGAAGATCTTCAAGATCTTTTTGGATTTAGTTTTGAAGACGATTGAGATTTGGTTTGGTTTGGAGACAGCGAGTGCGTTGCCATATTCTGCGTACACGTTTTTTTTCCCTAATTTGATCTAGAACATTTCAATTAATATTGAGCGGATCGCTCTGAGAAACAGACTTTTCAGTCGTGGATTCATCAATGGCTTTGTGAATAGCCGCTGTAGGGGATTTTACACCCTCGTCGATTTCGTTTTGGTTTAGCATCACCGAAATTTGTGGTATGAGTCCCTGAACAATGTCTTTGAATTTGGGCCAGTTCGTGGATCTGGTTGTTTTCTCAGTTCTAGATATTTCGGTGTGAATATCCATGATGAGGATTATGATCTGAGTGCAGTTCAGCTGATGCCCAGACATGTATTCTAATTCAGGTTGACGATAAAGAAATCCAGAATGTCAGGACGATAACAAGAAGAATGGTAGAAAGTTGGTACAGTTTGACTGATTGTTTTAAGTGGGAATCGGTGTTGTACTATGAAGTTGAACAGATATGGCAGCGGAGAGCGCCGTGACCAAAGCCTTGGCAGCGATGGCATTGTGTCTCGGTTGAGGACCTTTATTGAGTCTCGACATTGACTGCGACATGGAAAAGACAAGTGAGTTTAAAGATCTCTCGTCCTTTTTCATTTTATTTCACTTGGACTGAAACCATTGGGAATTTACGGGTGCGGTTTCCCATGCGGCAGACCGCGATCACTGGGAGGTTCAGTGAGCGCAGTTCGTCGATTATATCTTGGTCTGTGAAGGATTCACAAATTTTACGAATTACCACCATCAGTTCTTTCTCCTTATTGAGGCGATATGCGAAGAAAGGGGCGTTAATATTGTCGCGTGGGGGTCGTCGCGACTTTAAGGTCAGAGACAATAGGTAACCACTATATAAAACTTAGGGTACTTACCTACGCTAAACGAGCCGGTGCATTAAAAAAACAACTGTTTAACTTTAAACTATGGACTATATTGATAACTTCCCCTGATCGTGGCGGAACACCGACTGACTTCCCAGCGGTTTTCCCGGACCCTCTCGACCTTTACTCATCAGCACAAAAACTTATTGACAAGCAAATATCGAGGAAGTCCTTGAAACTCGCTGAGTACGCGGCTGGAGTACTCGCGAACCGGACATCCTGTGTCAAATAACACCGGTTCGCGACATTACTCCCCCTTCAGTGAATCGGTGTCCCAACGATTACAACTCTAACTTAACCTAACTATTCGTCTTAGAGTTTCTAGAGTCCACACTACACCATCACTTCTAGGGTCCATCCTTGTCCAGGTCTTCTTAGTGGCGAACCTCCTACTTGGAAACAAGCTGAGTTGGCTACCTTCTTGTAACGCTTACAGGAGATGTTTTGGCGTCACGACCTATCGGGTCGGGTTCCTAGTAGTGTATTTAGTGTACTAGAACCCGCCAAAGTACTGGTCCTCTTGATTCGGGTAGGGGAGACGAGCAGCTTCCATGGATTTTCCTCCGGTTGTTGATGAGGCTCTGTTCCCGTTACATCTGCTCCTGGTTTTTGGTGGTAGCGTCTCCCAATGACCTCGAATACAGGCTAGGCCAGTAGTGTCTAGTGACGGTCGAGTGGTTTTACATCACTCGACTCATCCACCGGTTGTTGTAGGGTTGATGCGCCACTTGGATGGAAGGTCCTGAACTCCAACTTGCTCCTTTCAGGGGTTGCCTCCATTGCTGCTCTTCCTTGGCTCGATAGTATGGGTAGTGGCTCGACTATAAAAATAACGAACGACAGATTCTGCGACAATTTGCCAAAACAAAATTTATTTAATGGTGCCTATAACTAACTACTTTTTTTTTAATACTAATAAATTACCCAAATTCTAACCTTTCCAACATGCTAATTTCTATACCCATTACTACTCTAATCTATTTATATTTCATTAAGTACAATGGTGGTCACTCTCTAGTACCATTTCACTCATTATTATTATTATTTTTTTTATATATATTGCTTGGTTTTCCTACCTTAGTCCCTATTTTGTTTATTTACTTACCCGCCTTAACTGTCTAGCATGCAAATTTACACTAAATTAGTACCCCATATTTTTGCCGCATATTCGCATCACATTCACTCATGTTATCTCCACATTAAAATTATCGAAACTCATCGTTATTTTAAACTTAATTCTAAATCATCTCAATGTTCATCATCCCATTGAATCGCCATTAGGCTGGTACCACCTACATAATGTCTAGCGAAAATGAGGAGTCGCTGGATCAAGTAATACGGTACGGCACCGCTAACGTATACTTAACTCCCATTTCCCACAATATTTACAGGTACTTCGCTCCAGCGGCGACGGGATCCATCCCTGTGGTATCCTTTCATAGGCCCCAAGTATTCACAAATACACTTAATACTAACCTAAACTTATCGACATTATCTTCATTCATGCTCACAATCACTCGTACATCTAAATTCTCTTACTCTCGGGCTAAATACTAAGCAAAAATATGTTGTTTCATCCTTTTCACATTTCTGTCTCTGTTATTCGTATGCCTCGCTCTAGTCCCCCTACTTACTAAACGCGTAAGAAAAACGCCCGAAACTCGGCCGTCTTTGGTCCGATCGGGACGAGAATTTTTTTCAAACATCCGAGTCCACTTTGGCACGATCTATCAAATTTTGGCCGTCCGAGGCCAACTTTTTTTTCAAAAAATCAAAATGGCGATTTCCAATTTTTTTTTTTCGAAAAAAAAAATTCCACCGATACCCGACCGAATTCCGTTTGGGCCAAGGACATTTTCATTTTTTTGACTCCGCCCCTTTTGCGGGGAACTGCGGGGAACGGTCGAGAGAGCGCCGTACGCGATCGACATCTCCTCCCAGGAAGTTGAAGAATCGACCTGGATTTTTTTACCATTCTGTAGATTTCGTAAGGTACTACAAAATGATGTGCCAGATTTTTGAAATTTTGTCCCATTTTCGAGTTATTAATTTTTGAAAAAGATTGATTTTTTTGAAAAATCATTTCTCTGTTAATACTGTCTTGCGAAAGTTGAAACTCACGGACATGAAGGATCTCTTTGTGCTCTACAAATTCGAATTGGGCACTTTTTTGAAAATTTTGGCTCCAAAAACAGTTGAACAAAAAAGCAACTTTGACGAGATGCAGCTCGATACCCGCGCCGCCCGCCCAAAAATGATTCCCTCAAAAGTTGTAGCCCTATTAATTTACTACAAAACTGCCAAGTTTCATTGCTTCGTCATTTCGGAATCCGGAGATAAAAAATTAAATTTTCCAAAAAGCACGAAGACATTGGAAATCTTCCTGATTGGTGGAATTTTAGATATGGCCGCCGTTCGACCAATGGAAAGCGCTCGGAACTTTGTCTGACGTTTCAATGAAATTCCGTGTATTTTCGCTCGGTTGAAACGTGTGTTGAGATTTCCGGTGTCGGTAAAGCCAAAAATGGGTTCCTCGAAGTGTTAACAACCCCGCGCCTGTTTTCCCCGACCTCCCAGCGAAACCCTAAAGTTTCCACGAACGAAAATCGGGAGGCCCGCATGGCGGCGAAATCTCCACGGCGTTCGACCGATAGAAAGGAGCCGGCCGGCAGGTGACGTTTCCGTGTCTTTTGCTTAATTACGATTTTCCCTTTGATTTTCCCCGAGGCAGAGGCTCACAATGGGTTCTCTGAAGTATTAACCATAAAGGGTACGTTTTCTCCCGGCTCCACGAGTTTGTCCAACTTTCCCACGGACGAAAACCCCAGTCGCTGCATTCGTAGGATTTTGAGGTTATGTATGAATTGATTTAATTTAATCATTGAATTTGTAATAACAATAATACTATGAACCTGTATTCATTCAGATTTGGTTTATGATGCACATGTGTTTAAGGAATTAAAATAGAAAAATATTGTTATGCCTAATTTTCTTTCGCAATAGACAAAGAAGAATTTTAAGCGTAGAGCAATGTATCGAAGAGTGTTACTCTAAATAATTATCTAAATTTAAGCATTTAATTTATGGTAATAATATTAACAACCCTTATTTACTTAGATTTGCTATGCAATACATACGTTAATGGAAATGAAAGTGAAAAACATTGTGGTGCCTCTAAATTTTTTTCACAATAGACGAAGAATTTTAAGCGTAGAGCAATGTATCGAAGAGTTTTAGTCTAAATAATTATATGAATTTAATCATTTAATTTATGGTAATAATAATAACATCCTATATATATATATATATATATATATATATATATATATATATACATGAACTTTATTCCAACATACATACATACAAAATATACATATGTTAGAAAGGGCCATCGACCTAGTCCTTCAGCCCTTAACAACCTATATTTACTTAGATTTGCTGTGCAATACATATGTTAATGGATATGAAACAGAAAAACTTTGTACTGCCTTTACATTTCTTTGGCAGTAGATGAAGAACAATTTTAAGCGTAGAGCAATGAATCGAAGAGTTTTACCCTAAATAATAATCTAAATTTATGCATTTAATTTATTGTGATAATAATAACAACCCTTATTTACTTAAATTTGTTGTGCAATACATATGTTAATGGAAATGAAAGAGAAAAACATTGCAATGCCTTTACATTTCTTTCAGAATAGATGAAGAAGAATTTTAAGCGTAGAGCAATGTATCGAAGAGTTTTACTCTAAATAATTATCTGAATTTAAGCATTTAATTCCAGGTAATAATAATAACAACCCGTATTTACTTGGATTGGCTGTACAATACATAATATAATTAATTATTAATTAACATGTGGTCTACAAGTTGAAGATTTTTTAGTTTTGGTAATGTTTTCTATGTACCTAATCATAATGTTTTAATTGACAGTTTTCACATTCTTACTTGTACACCAATCCATAAATTGTTTGTTTGCGAAGTCATATTTTGGACGGGATCTGATCGGCAGTAATCCCTGCTGGATATCTTGAGCAGATTTCCTAATTTCAGGTAGGGTACAATTATTCGAATCACTTTCACTTTCCATGATGATTTCCGATTATATAAAAATATAAATTAATCATTTGACGTTTGATCTGACGTTGCCCCGTCGCCGCCGCCGCCGTAACGTTTTATATGATTGATATTATCTATAACCAGGCAACAATTTCATCCATACACCTGACCGAAAAATAGCTTATATCCGTACAGTTTATTGTTAGGGAATTAATCAATATACGGCAAGGAGTAGAAAAAACAATAAAACTAATTGTTTCTTTTTCAATTCTTGGTTACATCATTTACTCTTACGCGAGTATTTTATGTGAAAAATATGCCAGCAATACATTCTCGTATATTATATTTTTTACCTTATTCTGTTTTATTGAAGCTGCGAAGCCATTGTATAGAAGTTCATATAAATGTTGTGCATTGCAAAATCTGTGATGCATCAAATCATGCGTTACAGCTTGAACTGGTTCACCCACTTCCGGAGGAGTAATATGTAACTTGCAGTCACTATCGGAATTAATTGCAATATTTTATAAATAAATGTAGTTTTAACACGTTTTTTGCTAATATTTACATAAGTGACAGGTAACACAATGACATTAAAATATTGGGTTTGTTTATTCGGTTACCTATCTCGATTCAAATTCATATGCTGTGATCACATTTTATTCTCGTCGCTGTGGGGGTGTTTTTTGTCGTTATATTGGCATGTATTTTTGATAGTAATGATTGAAGTATGTTGTTAACCTATAATTTTAATAAAACGTTGTCAGATAACATTTTTACATGTGAATGAAGGATATTATAAAATGCAACATTGCACTACACATAACCAAGAAAATACAATGACATTATTAGTAACTTTTTTACTACCAACAAATATGTCTGCGGCGAGAATAAAATGTGAACAGAGTATATATCAGTAGAGAGTTGATTAACTCATTTTTATATTCATCCAGAGGAATAGCGTCTTTGACTTAGTGCTATAATTGAATTTCTACAATCACATACCAGTACTTACGACCAAAAGGAATTCGCATCGCCGCAGAACAAATAGAAAGACATTTCTTCTATAACGCACCACATTTTATTACATGCATAAAACACAAACTATAATAAGTCATTGAAAAGGAGCTAAGGTTTTAATTCAAAATGGAAGGGTTTAAATCATATTACTTCAAATTGAATGCATATTCAGAGGAAGCGTGGCTTTAAATCGCTAGGGACTAGAGTTCGCCGTCCGCCCGCAAGAAGCGCGTCTTTTTCCCGACTTTCTTCTTGTAATGTATTTTTCACAACACCACTATTTCACATAAAAATCACCATTTCATCAACACGGATCTGCTTTAGCCTTGAACAACTTAGTCCCCCTACTTACTAAACGCGTAAGAAAAACGCCCGAAACTCGGCCGTCTTTACTCCGATCGGGACGAGAATTTTTTTCAAATATCCCAGTCCACTTTGGCACGATCTATCAAATTTTGGCCGTCCGAGGCCAACTTTTTTTTCAAAAAATCAAAATGGCGATTTTCAATTTTTTTTTTTCGAAAAAAAAAATTCCACCGATACCCGACCGAATTCCGCTTGGGCCAAGGACATTTTCATTTTTTTGACTCCGCCCCTTTTTCGGGGAACGGTCGAGAGAGCGCCGTGCGCGATCGACATCTCCTCCCAGGAAGTTGAAGGATCGACCTGGATTTTTTTACCATTCTGTAGATTTCGTAAGGTACTACAAAATGATGTGCCAGATTTTTGAAATTTTGTCCCATTTTCGAGTTATTAATTTTTGAAAAAGATTGATTTTTTTGAAAAATCATTTCTCTGTTAATACTGTCTTGCGAAAGTTGAAACTCACTGACATGAAGGATCTCTTTGTGCTCTACAAATTCGAATTGGGCACCTTTTTGAAAATTTTGGCTCCAAAAACAGTTGAACAAAAATGCAACTTTGACGCGATGCAGCTCGATTCCCGTGCCGCCCGCCCAAAAATGATTCCCCCAAAAGTTGTAGCCCTATTAATTTACTACAAAACTGCCAAGTTTCATTGCTTCGTCATTTCGGAATCCGGAGATAAAAAATTAAATTTTCCAAAAAGCACGAAGACATTGGAAATCTTCCTGATTGGTGGAATTTTAGATATGGCCGTCGTTCGACCAATGGAAAGCGCTCGGAACTTTGTCTGACGTTTCAATGAAATTCCATGTATTTTCGCTCGGTTGAAACGTGTGTTGAGATTTCCGGTGTCGGTAAAGCCAAAAATGGGTTCCTCGAAGTGTTAACAACCCCGCGCCTGTTTTCCCCGACCTCCCAGCGAAACCCTAAAGTTTCCATGAACGAAAATCGGGAGGCCCGCATGGCGGCGGAATCTCCACGGCGTTCGACCGATAGAAAGGAGCCGGCCGGCAGGTGACGTTTCCGTGTCTTTTGCTTAATTACGATTTTCCCTTTGATTTTCCCCGAGGCAGAGGCTCATAATGGGTTCTCTGAAGTATTAACCATAAAGGGTACGTTTTCTCCCGGCTCCGCGAGTTTGTCCAACTTTCCCACGGACGAAAACCCCAGTCGCTGCATTCGTAGGATTTTGAGGTTATGTATGAATTGATTTAATTTAATCATTGAATTTGTAATAACAATAATACTATGAACCTGTATTCATTCAGATTTGGTTTATGATGCACATGTGTTTAAGGAATTAAAATAGAAAAATATTGTTATGCTTAATTTTCTTTCGCAATAGACAAAGAAGAATTTTAAGTCTAGAGCAATGTATCGAAGAGTTTTACTCTAAATAATTATCTGAATTTAAGCATTTAATTTATGGTAATAATATTAACAACCCTGACGAATGCGGTGAGTTGCTGAGACGAGGGCGTAGCCCGAGTCGAAGTAAGAGCATCAGAGTCTCAGTTAATATGCCTTATCCCACGTATTAGATACAACTTTTTATCTACGACTGCTCAGAATTACGGAAATTATACTTTTGAATTGAATTCAACGAAAAATCGGAATATCATAGTATGTAATAGCAACATGTAATTTGAATGTCAACAATTTAAGTCAAAACTTCAAGAATTAATTTTCTAATTTCTGTTTTTCTGTGAAATAAAGAGCGACTCCGAATCTCTGCCTTCGGATATCGAAGAATCGCCCACGCGGATATGATGCACTTATTTCACGAAGGCAAGTTTGGGGAACGAGCCGTAGGCGAGTGCCCCAATGCCGAGTGAGATAAGGGGGCATCATATCTACACGCGTTGTACAGATAACTTTTTCTACAACAGAAATCCCTTTCACTTTTCATAATGAATACCGAAAAAAACAAGTAAATTAATTTATCTGACGTTTGGTGTGTGACGTTTCCTCGTCGCGGCCACGTCTCATTATAAAAAAGTCACTGTAATGCGTGGTCTACAATGTTGAAGGTTTATCAGTTTTAGAAATGTTTTCTAAGCACGTAATTATAACGTTTTCATTGATAGTTTTCACCTTCTTACTTGTACACCAATCCATATACTGTTTGTATGCGAAGTCATATTTTGGAAGGGATCTGATCGGCAGTAATCCGTGCTGGATATATTGAGCAGATTTCCTAATTTCAGGTGGGGTACAATTATTCGAATCACTTTCACTTTCCATGATGATTTCCGATTTATAAAAATGTAAATTAATTATTTGACGTTTAATGTGACGTTCTCCCGTCGCTGCCGCCGCTGCCTCAACGTTCTATAACAATGGTTGTTTATCTGTAACCTGGATTTCATATCCGTACACTTAACCGAAAAATAGCTTATGTCCGTACAGTTTATTGTTAGGGAATTAATCAATATACAGCAAGGAGTAGAAAATAGTATATTGTACAACAAGAGTGGATATGATGCACATATCTCACGAAGGCAGGTTTGGGGAACGAGCCATAGGCGAGTGCCCCAATGCCGAGTGAGATATGGGGGCATCATATCCACTCGCGTTGTACAGATAACTTTTTCTACGACTGAAATCTCTTTCACTTTTCATAATGAATACCGAAAAAACATGTAAATTAATTTATCTGACGTTTAATGTGTGACGTTTTCTCGTCGCGGCCACGTCGAAATTATAAAAAAGTCACTTTAATGCGTGGTCTACAATGTTGAAGGTTTATCAGTTTTAGAATTGTTTTCTATGCACGTAATCATAACGTTTTCATTGATAGTTTTTACATTCTTACTTGTACACCAATCCATATATTGTTTGTATGCGAAGTCATATTTTGGAAGGGATCTGATCGGCAGTAATCCCTGCTGGATATCTTGAGCAGATTTCCTAATTTCAGGTGGGGTACAATTATTCGAATTACTTTCAATTTCCATGATGATTTCCGATTATATAAAAATGTAAATTAATTATTTGACGTTTGATGTGACGTTCTCTCGTCGCTGCCGCCGCCGCCTCAACGTTCTATAACAATGGTTGTTTATCTGTAACCTGGATTTCATATCCGTACACTTAACCGAAAAATAGCTTATATCCGTACAGTTTATTGTTAGGGAATTAGTCAATATACGGCAAGGAGTAGAAAAATCAATAAAACTAATTGTTTCTTTTTCAATTCTTGGTTACATCATTTACTCTTACGCGAGTATTTTATGTGAAAAATATACCAGCAATACATTCTCGTATATATATTTTTTACCTTATTCTGTTTTATTGAAGCCATTGTATAGAAGTTCATATAAATGTTGTGCATTGCAAAATCTGTGATGCATCAAATCATGCGTTACAGCTTGAACTGGTTCACCCATTTCCGGAGGAGTAATATGTAACTTGCAGTCACTATCGGAATTAATTGCAATATTTTATAAATAAATGTAGTTTTAACACGTTTCTTGCTAATATTTACATAAGTGACAGGTAACACAATGACATTAAAATATTGGGTTTGTTAATTCGGTTACCTATCTCGATTCAAATTCATATGCTGTGATCACATTTTATTCTCATCGCAGTGGGGGTGTTTTTTGTTGTTATATTGGCATGTATTTTTGATAGTAATGATTGAAGTATGTTGTTAACCTATATTTTAATAAAACGTTGTCAGATAACATTTTTATATGTGAATGAAGGATATTATAAAATGCAACATTGCACTACACATTACCAAGAAAATACAATGACATTATTAGTAAATTTTTTACTACCAACAAATATGTCTGCGGCGAGAATAAAATGTGAACAGAGTATATATCAGTAGAGAGTTGATTAAATTCAGTACTTTAGTCACTCATTTTTATATTCCTGCAGAGGAATAGCGTCTTTGACTTAGTGCTATAATTGAATTTCTTCAATCACATACCAGTACTTACGACCAAAAGGAATTCGCATCGCCGCAGAACAAATAGAAATGGGTGCATTTTTTCTATAACGCACCTCATTTTATTACATGCATAAAACACAAACTATAATAAGTCATTGAAAAGGAGCTAAGGTTTTAATTCAAAATGGAAGGGTTTGAATCATATCACTTCAAATTGAATGCATATTCAGAGGAAGTCTGGCTTTAAGTCGGTAGGACTTACTAGACCAGAGTTCGCCGCCCGCACGCTAGGAGCGCGCCTTTTCCTGCCCGTTTTCTTATAATGTATTTTTCACAACACCACTATTTCACATAAAAATCACCATTTCAACAACACGGATCTGCTTTAGCCTTGAACAACTTAGTCCCCCTACTTACTAAACGCGTAAGAAAAACGCCCGAAACTCGGCCGTCTTTGGTCCGATCGGGACGAGAATTTTTTTCAAACATCCGAGTCCACTTTGGCACGATCTATCAAATTTTGGCCGTCCAAGGCCAACTTTTTTTTCAAAAAATCAAAATGGCGATTTCCAATTTTTTTTTTTCGAAAAAAAAAATTCCACCGATACCCGACCGAATTCCGTTTGGGCCAAGGACATTTTCATTTTTTTGACTCCGCCCCTTTTGCGGGGAACTGCGGGGAACGGTCGAGAGAGCGCCGTACGCGATCGACATCTCCTCCCAGGAAGTTGAAGAATCGACCTGGATTTTTTTACCATTCTGTAGATTTCGTAAGGTACTACAAAATGATGTGCCAGATTTTTGAAATTTTGTCCCATTTTCGAGTTATTAATTTTTGAAAAAGATTGATTTTTTTGAAAAATCATTTCTCTGTTATTACTGTCTTGCGAAAGTTGAAACTCACTGACATGAAGGATCTCTTTGTGCTCTACAAATTCGAATTGGGCACCTTTTTGAAAATTTTGGCTCCAAAAACAGTTGAACAAAAAAGCAACTTTGACGCGATGCAGCTCGATGCCCGTGCCGCCCGCCCCAAAAATGATTCCCCCAAAAGTTGTAGCCCTATTAATTTACTACAAAACTGCCAAGTTTCATTGCTTCGTCATTTCGGAATCCGGAGATAAAAAATTAAATTTTCCAAAAAGCACGAAGACATTGGAAATCTTCCTGATTGGTGGAATTTTAGATATGGCCGCCGTTCGACCAATGGAAAGCGCTCGGAACTTTGTCTGACGTTTCGATGAAATTCCATGTATTTTCGCTCGGTTGAAACGTGTGTTGAGATTTCCGGTGTCGGTAAAGCCAAAAATGGGTTCCTCGAAGTGTTAACAACCCCACGCCTGTTTTCCCCGACCTCCCAGCGAAACCCTAAAGTTTCCATGAACGAAAATCGGGAGGCCCGCATGCCGGCGAAATCTCCACGGCGTTCGACCGATAGAAAGGAGCCGGCCGGCAGGTGACGTTTCCGTGTCTTTTGCTTAATTACGATTTTCCCTTTGATTTTCCCCGAGGCAGAGGCTCACAATGGGTTCTCTGAAGTATTCACCATAAAGGGTACGTTTTCTCCCGGCTCCACGAGTTTGTCCAACTTTCCCACGGACGAAAACCCCAGTCGCTGCATTCGTAGGATTTTGAGGTTATGTATGAATTGATTTAATTTAATCATTGAATTTGTAATAACAATAATACTATGAACCTGTATTCATTCAGATTTGGTTTATAATGCACATGTGTTTAAGGAATTAAAATAGAAAAATATTGTTATGCCGAATTTTCTTTCGCAATAGACAAAGAAGAATTTTAAGTGTAGAGCAATGTATCGAAGAGTTTTACTCTAAATAATTATCTGAATTTAAGCATTTAATTTATGGTAATAATATTAACAACCCTTATTTACTTAGATTTGCTATGCAATACATACGTTAATGGAAATGAAAGTGAGAAACATTGTGGTGCCTTTAAATTTCTTTCACAATAGACGAAGAATTTTAAGCGTAGAGCAATGTATCGAAGAGCTTTACTCTAAATAATTATTTAAATTTAAGCATTTAATTTATGGTAATAATAATAATAACGATTATTTACTTAGATTTGCTGTACAATACATGAGTTCATGGAAATAAGAGAAAAAACATTGCAATGTCTTTACATTTCTTTCAGAATAGACGAAGAAGAATTTTAAGCGTAGAGCAATGTATCGAAGAGTTTCACTCTAAATAATTATCTAAATTTAAACATTTAATTTATGGTAATAATAATAATAACGATTATTTACTTAGATTTGCTGTACGATACATGAGTTCATGGAAATGAAAGAGAAAAACATTGCAATGCCTTTACATTTCTTTCAGAATAGACGAAAAAGAATTTTAAGCGTAGAGCAATGTATCGAAGAGCTTTACTCTAAATAATTATCTAAATTTAAGCATTTAATTTATGGTAATAATAATAATAACGATTATTTACTTAGATTTGCTGTACAATACATGAGTTCATGGAAATAAGAGAAAAAACATTGCAATGCCTTTACATTTCTTTCAGAATAGACGAAGAAGAATTTTAAGCGTAGAGCAATGTATCGAAGAGTTTTACTCTAAATAATTATCTGAATTTAAGCATTTAATTCAAGGTAATAATAATAACAACCCGTATTTACTTAGATTGGCTGTGCAACACATAATATAATTTCCATTACAAAAAAGTTACATGTGGTCTACAATGTTTAAGGTTTTTTAGTTTTGGAAATGTTTTCTATGTACCTAATCATAATGTTTTAATTGACAGTTTTCACATTTTTACTTGTACACCAATCCATAGATTGTTTGTTTGCGAAGTCATATTTTGGACGGGATCTGATCGGCAGTAATCCCTGCTGGATATCTTGAGCAGATTTCCTAATTTCAGGTAGGGTACAATTATTCGAATCACTTTCACTTTCCATGATGATTTCCGATTATATAATAGTATATTGTACAACAAGAGTGGATATTATGCACATATCTCACGAAGGCAAGTTTGGGGAACGAGCCGTAGGCGAGTGCCCCAATGCCGAGTGAGATAAGGGGGCATCATATCTACTCGCGTTGTACAGATAACTTTTTCTACGACTGAAATCCCTTTCACTTTTCATAATGAATACCGAAAAAAACAAGTAAATTAATTTATCTGACGTTTGATGTGTGACGTTTTCTCGTCGCGGCCACGTCTCATTATAAAAAAGTCACTGTAATGCGTGGTCTACAATGTTGAAGGTTTATCAGTTTTGGAAATGTTTTCTAAGCACGTAATTATAACGTTTTCATTGATAGTTTTCACCTTCTTACTTGTACACCAATCCATATACTGTTTGTATGCGAAGTCATATTTTGGACGGGATCTGATCGGCAGTAATCCCTGCTGGATATATTGAGCAGATTTCCTAATTTCAGGTGGGGTACAATTATTCGAATCACTTTCACTTTCCATGATGATTTCCGATTTATAAAAATGTAAATTAATTATTTGACGTTTAATGTGACGTTATCCCGTTATGTCCGTACAGTTTATTATTAGGGAATTAATCAATATACGGCAAGGAGTAGAAAATAGTATATTGTACAACAAGAGTGGATATGATGCACATATCTCACGAAGGCAAGTTTGGGGAACGAGCCGTAGGCGAGTGCCCCAATGCCGAGTGAGATATGGGGGCATCATATCCACTCGCGTTGTACAGATAACTTTTTCTACACCTGAAATTCCTTTCACTTTTTATAATGAATACCGAATACAAACATGTAAATTAATTTATCTGAATTTTGAAGTGTGACGTTTTCTCAGCGCGGCTACGTCTCCATTATAAAAAAGTCTCTGTAACGTGTGGTCTACAATGTTGAAGGTTTATCAGTTTTGGAAATGTTTTCTATGCACGTAATCATAATGTATTTATTGATAGTTTTCACATTCTTACTTGTACACCAATCCATATATTGTATATTGTATGCGAAGTCATATTTTGGAAGGGATCTGATCGGCAGTAATCCCTGCTGGATATCTTGAGTAGATTTCCTAACTTCAGGTGGGGTACAATTATTCGAATCACTTTCACTTTCCACGATGATTTCCGATTATATAAAAATGTAAATTAATTATTTGACGTTTGATGTGACGTTTTCCCGTCGCTGCCGCCGCCGCAACATTGTATAACAATGGTTGTTTATTATCTGTAACCTGGATTTCATATCCGTACACTTAACCGAAAAATAGCTTATATCCGTACAGTTTATTGTTAGGGAATTAATCAATATACGGCAAGGAGTAGAAAAAACAATAAAACTAATTGTTTCTTTTTCAATTCTTGGTTACATCATTTACTCTTACGCGAGTATTTTATGTGAAAAATATACCAGCAATACATTCTCGTATATATATTTTTTACCTTATTCTATTTGATTGAAGCTGCGAAGCCATTGTATAGAAGTTCATATAAATGTTGTGCATTGCAAAATCTGTGATGCATCAAATCATGCGTTACAGCTTGAACTGGTTCACCCATTTCCGGAGGAGTAATATGTAACTTGCAGTCACTATCGGAATTAATTGCAATATTTTATAAACGCGTTTCTTGCTGATATTTACATAAGTGACAGGTAACACAATGACATTAAAATATTGGGTTTGTTTATTCGGTTACCTATCTCGATTCAAATTCATATGCTATGATCACATTTTATTCTCATCGCAGTGGGGGTGCTTTTGTCGTAATATTGGCATGTATTTTTGATAGTAATGATTGAAGTATGTTGTTAACCTATAATTTTAATAAAACGTTGTCAGATAACATTTTTACATGTGAATGAAGGATATTATAAAATGCAACATTGCACTACACATAACCAAGCAAATACAATGACATTATTAGTAACTTTTTTACTACCAACAAATATGTCTGCGGCGAGAATAAAATGTGAACAGAGTATATATCAGTAGAGAGTTGATTAAATTCAGTACTTTAGTCACTCATTTTTATATTCATCCAGAGGAATAGCGTCTTTGACTTAGTGCTATAATTGAATTTCTACAATCACATACCAGTACTTACGACCAAAAGGAATTCGCATCGCCGCAGAACAAATAGAAATGGGTGCATTTTTTCTATAACGCACCTCATTTTATCACATGCATAAAACACAAACTATAATAAGTCATTGAAAAGGAGCTGAGGTTTTAATTCAAAATGGAAGGGTTTGAATCATATTACTTCAAATTGAATGCATATTCAGAGGAAGCCTGGCTTTAAGTCGGTAGGAAACTAGACCAGAGTTCGCCGCCCGCACGCCAGGAGCGCGCCTTTTCCCGCCCTTTTTCTTATAATGTATTTTTCACAACACCACTATTTCACATAAAAATCACCATTTCATCAACACGGATCTGCTTTAGCCTTGAACAACTTAGTTATATATCCTAAACGCAAGACACGAACCTTTAATAACAGGCGAACGGAAAGAGGTAAAAGGGTGAAATTTTCAACAAACGTTCGGGATCACCAAAGGGGCCGGTTTTTGTACATTTCAACCCCCGAAATCAACCCCCCGCGAAAATGGAAAAAACACCTTTTTTGACCGTCGCGGCTAGAGTTTATCAAATTTCAAAAAAAAAATTATACTAAACTGTGCCTCTACCATTTACGCAACTATCCATATGCATAAATTCCTCTCAACTCACCCCCACCCCCCGGGGGGGCCCATTTAACACTTTTTTCCAGTCAAAATCTATCTTCTTTTACAGTTTTCGAGTTGGAGGATCGATTTGTATCTCAAAATACTCGCAAATACTTCCTACACAAAACTTGCTTATTTTTATTTTGAAATTTTGCCCCGTTCTCGAGATATGATTTTTTCACCCCCGGGGTGCAAGCCAAATTTCTTGCAACGAAAAACTTTGGGCCGCCATAGCGCGCTCAGTTTTGAAGATATCGCAAAATCGTATGAATGTTTATTGTAGGGAATTCTTTTCTCTACAATTATCTATTACCGTTATTTTCATAACTATTGCCCTTAAGGAGTTATTGGGGGTAAAACACCCCATTTTTTACATATTAACCCCTACAACGTCAACCGTTATCTCTAGGAGAAAATGTTGCAAATAAAAATTGTAGATAAATATATTCTAGATCATTTTGGTAACCGGTATTTTATACGTACGGCAAACCGTTAATAATATATGACCGTTTTCCTTTAACCTTGCAGATTTTTTCATTTCAACCCTTCAAAAAATTGAAAGTCAAGCGTCGAACGTGACATGTACGTCAAACGGGCCAATCCAAATTCGAGATTTCAGGTTATCATTGCTTGCTACCATCACTAATTCCAGGCAATTAATAAACGTCAGAATTCATAGTTCTCGGTTAGGAGTGCATGTAACGTGGATCAATCTTGACTTTTCCCGGCCTCTTTCGTTGGCATCTTTACGAAATTTTTTGCATTGGCTTCTCCTTTTGTTTTGAAATCGGGTGAGTACTTTCAGAGTAATGCTTTATTAATAATGTTTGGTGTGTCGATCGCTGATTACACCGCCGGAAATCCCTTCTCAAGCCCAACAGAAAATCCAAATAAATTTATTTGATCCGACCCCTCCTTCTAATTTAAAAATCAATTAAACTTTTATTTATTTTGCCGGTAAATATTTTCGATCGTTTTTAATATTTGTTTTATTTCTTCTTAAATCACGAATCCAACGACGGATTAACATTGCCGCATAGCATGCACGCAAAACAAACTTTGAATTTTTAAAATCGCCCGGTTATTAACCGAGATATGAATATTTGAATTATTGTCGTTTTTGAACGTTGAAAAATTTTCACCGGAAAATCAATTTCGAAAAAAAAAATATTTCCGAGAGGGTTAGAACAATGAAACTTTGGGAAATCATTGAGCGTTCCATTTGAAGCAGACCATCAAAGTTTGGTAACATTTCGGTCACCCCGTCAGCAGCCAAAGACCAAAACAACCCCCATCAGTACCGCCGCCCAAGTTTTGTTTGTTTGTCTGTCGGTCTGTAATGTGTATACGCTTCTCAGAAGGCCCCTAAATAATTTTTAGAGGGCCAAAGTTGGTGAAAAAGAAATAACATCTTCCTGTTAACGTCCGAGTGCTCTCCAAACGGCAAATTAAGAAATGCATTGATGGTGCACCGTCACATCTGACAGATGTCAGATTCGGAAACTGGGGTTACCACCAGATTAGCATTCCCCGACGCGTGTGGTTTGAGCAAAACGATTTAAAATAATGTCTTTTTAATTTTTTTCACCCCCTTCTGCACGGATGAGAGAGGTGGCGCTTTCGGGCAATGTGGTGCCTATCAATTGTCATCGAATGAACAAATTTCATCGTCCCCATGATCCTCCCCGTGGCCGTGGGGGCCTTCTCAAGAAATTATACAAGAAAATTCGGCCCGGCCTTCCGGGTACATCCTGGATAATTTAAAACCACTCCATCCTCTCCACAAAAAACCCCTCTACAACATTTATTCTTATTATTTTTTGATTTTTCCAACGAATTGCGTGTTATGAATTTTTTTATGTGTCAAGGCACCAAATTTTTAATTTTTCATGAGTAAACCATCGGAAATTTGAGTGAAAATCGCATTACACGGATTTGGCTGAAATTTTCACCAAAGATACCTTTCGCCTGAAGGGGCACCGCGTGACAAGTATTTTACCTCTGGGGGCCCCCTTACGCCTTATTTTCACCCCCAGAGTTCGTTTTTTTTTTCTTATGAGGACGTATTTTTTTTTATGGAAATTTTAGAGCTGAAACTTTTAGGGTGGGTGGGAGATGCGACCAGCCATGATCCGTAATTTTTTCAAAAATTTTCAAACACCCCCCACCTCTCCAGAGCGCGTTATTTGGCCCACCCCAGAATTTTTTTTTCAATTTCTTTCAAGGACGTATTTTTTTCTTTTTAAATTGAAGAGTTGAAACTTTTAGGGTAGGTTCGGGGTATAACTGGCTTTTGCTCCGTAATTTTTTTTAAATTTTTGAAACACCCGCTACCCTTCCGTAATTTTTTAATTCGACATTCTCGAAATATCTCAGCAGGGGTGTGGAAGGGAAAAAATTGAATTCAACTCAAATGTCAGATTTTTCAATAACTATTGAAACCAAATCAAAAACATATACAAATTTTTTACATAAAGTGCATACTTTTCAAAATACCGATTTTCCCCAATTTCAAACTGCCTAAAGCGATTTAAAAACATATTTTATTTTTTTGTACCCTCTTCTGCACTGCCGATGGAGATGTCCTGTTTAGGCAATGTGGCAGCTATGACGGGGCACGGATTGAGCAAATTTGATCGTACCAAAGATCTTTCCTGTGGTCTTTAGGGCCTTCTTTAGAAACCTTTAGAAATTAGAAGAAAACAATTCGCACAGCCTTCCCTGTATATCCTGGACAATTTAAAACTATCCAATCCTCTTCACAAAAGACCCCTCTACAACATTTATACTTTGAATCGTTTCGATTTTTCTAATCGTTTGCGAGTTATGAATTTTTTTATGTGTCAAGGCACCAAATTTTTCATTTTTATTGAGGAAAACCATCGGAAATTTGAGTGAAAATCGCATGACATGGATTCGGCTGAAATTTTCACCAAAGATACCTTTCGCCTGAAGGGGCACCGCGTGACAAGTATTTCATCTCTGGGGGCCCCCGTTCCGGGGCCACTGCCTTAAAAATGAGCGATTCAAGATTATTTTCAGGGAGCCTGTCAAAGCTTCAGTATATTTGCAAAGCTTTCCCCTGCAATATTTATATTGGAACATTTTCTGATTTGTAGTTCCCTTAACGGGATACGATTTTACAAAGATTGACCTCATTGTTTTCACCTGTTTTCAAGTTTCTTTTATATAAAATGACAGTTTCTGTCAGATTGAAAATTTTCAGATTTAATGACATTGACATTGACGGGTTTAGGTTAGAAACCTATCAGCTGTGCGTCAGACATGACATTCACTGACATATCTGGAACAAGGTTATGATTGCACGCAATTTTCAGATTGAATGACATTGACATGATAAGCCAAAGTCGCGGGTTTAGGTTAGGAACCTATCAGCTGTGCATGACATTGACATGACATGCCAAAGTCGCGGGTTTAGGTTAGGAATCTATCAGCTGTGCGTCAGACATGACATTAACTGACATATCTGGAACAAGGTTATGATTGCACACAATTTTCACATTTAATGACATTGACATGACATGCCAAAGTCGCGGGTTTAGGTTAGGAACCTATCAGCTGTGCGTCAGACATGACATTAACTGACGTATCTGGAACAAGGTTATGATTGCACACAATTTTCAGATTTAATGACATTGACATGACATGCCAAAGTCGCGGGTTTAGGTTAGGAACCTATCAGCTGTGCGTCAGACATGACATTCACTGATAAATCTGAAACAAGGTTATGATTGCACACAATTTTCACATTTAATGACATTGACATGACATGCTTAAAGTCGCGAGTTTCGATTAGGAACCTATGAGCCGCGTCCCGGGGCCCCGGTCTTAAAAGTGAGCGATTCAAGATTATTTTTCGGGAGACTTTATGCCTTCAGTTTTGACTTTGAAGAGTTTGTCGAAACTCCAGTATATTGACAAAGCTTACCCTACAATATTTATGTTTTTGTTTTCAAGTTTCTTTCAGGGGCGTATTTTTTCTATTTAAATTGAAGAGCTGATATGTTTAGAGTTTGTAAAGGTTACAACGATCTTTTATCTCTATTTTTTTCAAAATTTTCGGAACCACCTCTTCGCGCCATTTGCACCCCCAGGGTTCGTTTCTCTTCATTTAACGCCGATTTTTTTTTCTATTCAAGTCGGAAAGCTAAAATTTTTGGGGATCGCAGAGGATATAAGTGGCTTTCAAAAAAATAAACGAAACACAAATAAAAATAAACAATGAAGGATTAAAAATGAAAAATGAAAAATGAAAAATGAAAAACGAAAAATGAAAACAAAAAAATGAAAATCGAAAAATTAAAAATTAAAAATAATTTTAAAATGTTCATCAATGGCGCAGCGCAGCAGAGGAGCCGTCGTGCGTCACCAGTAACTTTGGTTAATTTCAATAGGATATGCAAGGACGACGGCGCAGCGCAGCGGAGCCGTCGTTCGTCACCGGTTACTTTGGTCAATTTTAATGGGATACCCTCAGGCGACGGCGCAGCGCAGCGGAGCCGTCGTTCGTCACCGTTTACTTTACTCAATTTTAATAGGTTACGCACGGACGATGGCGCAGCGCAGCGGTTACTTTGGTCAATTTTAATGGGATATGCTCAGGCGACGGCGCAGCCGTCGTTCGTCACCAATTAAAAAAATTAAAAATTAAAAATTGAAACTTAAAAATTAAAAATAAATAAAAATTGAAAATTAATTAAAATTAAAAAATTAAAAAAAAATTTAAAAAAAATAATTTTTTTTTTTTTTTTTTAATTTATTTAAGAAGACTATTTTATCAAAAGAATCTTTAGCTTGAAAAACTAGTCCCCCTACTTACTAAACGCGTAAGAAAAACGCCCGAAACTCGGCCGTCTTTGGTCCGATCGGGACGAGAATTTTTTTCAAACATCCGAGTCCACTTTGGCACGATCTATCAAATTTTGGCCGTCCAAGGCCAACTTTTTTTTCAAAAAATCAAAATGGCGATTTCCAATTTTTTTTTTTCGAAAAAAAAAATTCCACCGATACCCGACCGAATTCCGTTTGGGCCAAGGACATTTTCATTTTTTTGACTCCGCCCCTTTTGCGGGGAACTGCGGGGAACGGTCGAGAGAGCGCCGTACGCGATCGACATCTCCTCCCAGGAAGTTGAAGAATCGACCTGGATTTTTTTACCATTCTGTAGATTTCGTAAGGTACTACAAATTGATGTGCCAGATTTTTGAAATTTTGTCCCGTTTTCGAGTTATTAATTTTTGAAAAAGATTGATTTTTTTGAAAAATCATTTCTCTGTTAATACTGTCTTGCGAAAGTTGAAACTCACGGACATGAAGGATCTCTTTGTGCTCTACAAATTCGAATTGGGCACCTTTTTGAAAATTTTGGCTCCAAAAACAGTTGAACAAAAAAGCAACTTTGACGCGATGCAGCTCGATACCCGTGCCGCCCGCCCAAAAATGATTCCCTCAAAAGTTGTAGCCCTATTAATTTACTACAAAACTGCCAAGTTTCATTGCTTCGTCATTTCGGAATCCGGAGATAAAAAATTAAATTTTCCAAAAAGCACGAAGACATTGGAAATCTTCCTGATTGGTGGAATTTTAGATATGGCCGCCGTTCGACCAATGGAAAGCACTCGGAACTTTGTCTGACGTTTCAATGAAATTCCATGTATTTTCGCTCGGTTAAAACGTGTGTTGAGATTTCCGGTGTCGGTAAAGCCAAAAATGGGTTCCTCGAAGTGTTAACAACCCCGCGCCTGTTTTCCCCGACCGCCCAGCGAAACCCTAAAGTTTCCACGAACGAAAATCGGGAGGCCCGCATGGCGGCGAAATCTCCACGGCGTTCGACCGATAGAAAGGAGCCGGCCGGCAGGTGACGTTTCCGTGTCTTTTGCTTAATTACGATTTTCCCTTTGATTTTCCCCGAGGCAGAGGCTCACAATGGGTTCTCTGAAGTATTAACCATAAAGGGTACGTTTTCTCCCGGCTCCACGAGTTTGTCCAACTTTCCCACGGACGAAAACCTCAGTCGCTGCATTCGTAGGATTTTGAGGTTATGTATGAATTGATTTAATTTAATCATTGAATTTGTAATAACAATAATACTATGAACCTGTATTCATTCAGATTTGGTTTATGATGCACATGTGTTTAAGGAATTAAAATAGAAAAATATTGTTATGCCTAATTTTCTTTCGCAATAGACAAAGAAGAATTTTAAGCGTAGAGCAATGTATCGAAGAGTTTTACTCTAAATAATTATCTAAATTTAAGCATTTAATTTATGGTAATAATATTAACAACCCTTATTTACTTAGATTTGCTATGCAATACATACGTTAATGGAAATGAAAGTGAAAAACATTGTGGTGCCTTTAAATTTCTTTCACAATAGACGAAGAATTTTAAGCGTAGAGCAATGTATCGAAGAGTTTTAGTCTAAATAATTATATGAATTTAATCATTTAATTTATGGCAATAATAATAACAATCTATATTTGCTGTGCAATACATATGTTAATGGATATGAAACAGAAAAACTTTGTACTGCCTTTACATTTCTTTGGCAGTAGACGAAGAACAATTTTAAGCGTAGAGCAATGAATCGAAGAGTTTTACCCTAAATAATAATCTAAATTTATGCATTTAATTTATTGTGATAATAATAACAACCCTTATTTACTTAAATTTGTTGTGCAATACATATGTTAATGGAAATGAAACAGAAAAACTTTGTGATGCCTTTACATTTCTTTCACAATAGACGAAGAAGAATTTTAAGCGTAGAGCAATGTATCGAAGAGTTTTACTCTAAATAATTATCTGAATTTAAGCATTTAATTCCAGGTAATAATAATAACAACCCGTATTTACTTAGATTGGCTGTGCAATACATAATATAATTAATTATTAATTAACATGTGGTCTACAAGTTGAGGTTTTTTAGTTTTGGTAATGTTTTCTATGTACCTAATCATAATGTTTTAATTGACAGTTTTCACATTCTTACTTGTACACCAATCCATAAATTGTTTGTTTGCGAAGTCATATTTTGGACGGGATCTGATCGGCAGTAATCCCTGCTGGATATCTTGAGCAGATTTCCTAATTTCAGGTAGGGTACAATTATTCGAATCACTTTCACTTTCCATGATGATTTCCGATTATATAAAAATATAAATTAATCATTTGACGTTTGATCTGACGTTGTCCCGTCGCCGCCGTAACGTTTTATATGATTGATATTATCTATAACCAGGCAACAATTTCATCCATACACCTGACCGAAAAATAGCTTATATCCGTACAGTTTATTGTTAGGGAATTATTCAATATAAGGCAAGGAGTGGAAAAAACAATAAAACTAATTGTTTCTTTTTCAATTCTTGGTTACATCATTTACTCTTACGCGAGTATTTTATGTGAAAAATATGCCAGCAATACATTCTCGTATATATATTTTTTACCTTATTCTGTTTTATTGAAGCTGCGAAGCCATTGTATAGAAGTTCATATAAATGTTGTGCATTGCAAAATCTGTGATGCATCAAATCATGCGTTACAGCTTGAACTGGTTCACCCATTTCCGGAGGAGTCACTATCGGAATTAATTGCAATATTTTATAAATAAATGTAGTTTTAACACGTTTCTTGCTAATATTTACATAAGTGACAGGTAACACAATGACATTAAAATATTGGGTTTGTTTATTCGGTTACCTATCTCGATTCAAATTCATATGCTGTGATCACATTTTATTCTCGTCGCTGTGGGGGTGTTTTTTGCCGTTATATTGGCATTTGTATTTTTGATAGTAATAATTGAAGTATGTTGTTAACCTATAATTTTAATAAAACGTTGTCAGATAACATTTTTACATGTGAATGAAGGATATTATAAAATGCAACATTGCACTACACATAACCAAGAAAATATACAATGACATTATTAGTAACTTTTTTACTACCAACAAATATGTCTGCGGCGAGAATAAAATGTGAACAGAGTATATATCAGTAGAGAGTTGATTAAATTCAGTACTTTAGTCACTCATTTTTACATTTATCCAAAGGAATAGCGTCTTTGACTTAGTGCTACAATTGAATTTCTACAATCACATACCAGTACTTACGACCAAAAGGAATTCGCATCGCCGCAGAACAAATAGAAAGACATTTCTTCTATAACGCACCACATTTTATTACATGCATAAAACACAAACTATAATAAGTCATTGAAAAGGAGCTAAGGTTTTAATTCAAAATGGAAGGGTTTAAATCATATTACTTCAAATTGAATGCATATTCAGAGGAAGCGTGGCTTTAAATCGCTAGGGACCAGAGTTCGCCGTCCGCCCGCAGAAGCGCGTCTTTTTCCCGACTTTCTTCTTGTAATGTATTTTTCACAACACCACTATTTCACATAAAAATCACCATTTCATCAACACGGATCTGCTTTAGCCTTGAACAACTTAGTTATATATACTAATTGCAAGACACGAACCTTTAATAACGGGCGAACGGAAAAAGGTAAAAGGATGAAATTTTCAACAAACGTTCGGGATCACCAAAGGGGCCGGTTTTTGCACATTTCAACCCCCGAAATCAACCCCCCGCGAAAATGGAAAAAACACCCTTTTTGACCGTCGCGGCTAGAGTTTATCAAATTTCAAAAAAAAAATTATGCTAAACTGTGCCTCTACCATTTACGCAACTATCCATATGCATAAAATCTTCTCAACTCACCCCCACCCCGCGGGGGGGCCCATTTAACACTTTTTTCCAGTCAAAATCTATCTTCTTTTACAGTTTTCAAGTTGGAGGATCGGTTTGTATCTCAAAATACTCGCATATACTTCCTACACAAAACTTGCTTATTTATATTTTGAAATTTTGCCCCGTTCTCGAGATATGATTTTTTCACCCCCGGGGTGCAAGCAAAATTTCTTGCAACGAAAAACTTTGGGCCGCCATAGCGCGCTCAGTTTTGAAGATATCGCAAAATTGTATGAATATTTATTGTAGGGAATTATTTTCTCTACAATTATATATTACCGTTATTTTCACAACTATTGCCATTGCGGAGTTCTTAGGGGTAAAACACCCCATTTTTTACATATTAACCCCTACAACGTCAACCGTTATCTCTAGGAAAAAATGTTGCTATAAAAAATTGTAGATAAATATATTCTAGATCATTTTGGTAACCAGTATTTTATACGTACGGCAAACCGTTTATAATATATGACCGTTTTCCTTTGACCTTGCAGATTTTTTCATTTCAACCCTTCAAATAATTGAAAGTCAAGCGTCGAACATGACATTTACGTCAAACGTGACCAATCGAAATTCGGGATTTCAGGTTATCATTGCTTGCTACCATCACTAATTCCAGGCAATTAATAAACGTCAGAATTCATAGTTCTCGGTTAGGAGTGCATGTAACGTGGATCAATCTTGACTTTTCCCGGCCTCTTTCGTTGGCATCTTTACGAAATTTTTTGCATTGGCTTCTCCTTTTGTTTTGAAATCGGGTGAGTACTTTCAGAGTAATGCTGTATTAATAATGTTTGGTGTGTCGATCGCTGATTACACCGCCGCAAATCCCTTCTCAAGCCCAACAGAAAATCCAAATAAATTTATTTGATCAGACCCCTGCTTCTAATTTTAAAAATTCATTCAACTTGCATTTATTTTGCCGGTAAATTTTTTCGATCGTTTTAAAATGAATTTTTCCATTCCTTTTTAAATCACGAATCCAACGACGGATTATCATTGCCGCATTGCGTGCACGCAAAACAAACTGAATTTTTTTAAATCGCCCGGTTATTAACCGAGATATGAATATTTGAATTATTGTCGTTTTTGAACGTTGAAAATTTTTCACCTGAAAATCAATTTCGAAAAAAAAAAAGGGTTAGAACAATGAAACTTTGGGAAATCATTGAGCGTTCCATTTGAAGCAGACCAACAAAGTTTGGTAACATTTCGGTCACCCCGTCAGCAGCCAAAGACCAAAACAACCCCCATCAGTACCGCCGCCCAAGTTTTGTTTGTTTGTCTGTCGGTCTGTAATGTGTATACGCTTCTCAGACGGCCCCTAAATAATTTTTAGAGGGCCAAAGTTGGTGAAAAAGAAATAACATCTTCCTGTTAACGTCCGAGTGCTCTCCAAACGGCAAATTAAGAAATGCATTGATGGTGCACCGTCACATTTGACAGATGTCAGATTCGGAAACTGGGGTTACCAGAAACTGGGGTTACCACCAGATTAGCATTCCTCGAAGCGTGTGGTTTGAGCAAAACGATTTAAAATAATGTCTTTTTAATTTTTTTCACCCCCTTCTGCACGGATGAGAGAGGTGGCGCTTTCGGGCAATGTGGTGCCCATCAATTGTCATCGAATTAGCAAACTTCATCGTCCCCATGATCCTCCCCGTGGCCGTCGGGGCCTTCTCAAGAAATTGTACAAGAAAATTCGGCCCGGCCTTCCGGGTACATCCTGGATAATTTAAAACCACTCCATCCTCTTCGCAAAAAACCCCTCTACAACATTTATTATCATTATTTTTTTATTTTTCCAATCGTTTGCGTGTTATGAATTTTTTTATGTGTCAAGGCACCAAATTTTTCATTTTTCATGAGTAAACCATCGGAAATTTGAGTGAAAATCGCATTACACGGATTTGGCTGAAATTTTCACCAAAGATACCTTTCGCCTGAAGGGGCACCGCGTGACAAGTATTTTACCTCTGGGGGCCCCCTTACGCTTCATTTTCACCCCCCGAGTTCGTTTTTTTTTTCTTATGAGGACGTATTTTTTTTTATGGAAATTTAAGAGCTGAAACTTTTAGGGTGGGTGGAAGATGCGACTAGCCATGATCCGTAATTTTTTCAAAAATTTTCAAACACCCCCCACCTCTCCAGAGCGCATTATTTGGCCCACCCCAGAATTTTTTTTCAATTTCTTTCAAGGACGTATTTTTTTCTATTTAAATTGAAGAGTTGAAACTTTTAGGGTAGGTTCGGGGTACAACTGGCATTGCTCCGTAATTTTTTGAAACATTTTGAAACATCCGCTACCCTTTCGTAGTTTTTTAATTCGACATTCTCGAAATACCTCAGAAGGGGTGTGGAAGGGAAAAAATTGAATTCAACTCAAATGTCAGATTTTTAAATAACTTTTAAAACTAAATCGAAAACATATACAAAATTTTTACATAAAGTGCATACTTTTCAAAATACTGATTTTCCCCAATAATTTCAAACTGCCTGAATCGATTTAAAAACATATTTTATTTTTTTGTACCCTCTTCTGCACTGCCGATGGATATGTTCTGTTTAGGCAATATGGCAGCTATGACGGGGCACGGATTGAGCAAATTTGATCGTACCAAAGATCTTTCCTGTGGTCTTTAGGGCCTTCTTTAGAAACCTTTAGAAATTAGACGAAAAAAATTCGCACAGCCTTCCCTGTATATCCTGGACAGTTTAAAACTACTCTATCATCTTCACAAAAGACCCCTCTACAACATATATTCTTTGTATATTTTCGATTTTTTTAATCGTTTGCGAGTTATGAATTTTTTTATGTTTCAAGGCACCAAATTTTTCATTTTTCATGAGTAAAAACCATCGGAAATTTGAGTGAAAATCGCATGACACGGATTCGGCTGAAATTTTCACCAAAGATACCTTGCGCCTGAAGGGGCACCGCGTGACAAGTATTTCATCTCTGGGGGCCCCCGTTCCGGGGCTCCTGCCTTAAAAGTGAGCGATTCAAGATTATTTTCAGGGAGCCTGTCAAAGCTTCAGTATATTTGCAAAGCTTTCCCCTACAATATTTATGTTGGAACATTTTCTGATTTGTAGCTCCCTTAACGGGATACGATTTTTCAAAGATTGACCTCATTGTTTCCACCTGTTTTCAAGTTTCTTTTATATAAAATGACAGTTTCTGTCAGATTGAAAATGTTCAGATTTAATGATTGACGGGTTTAGGTTAGAAACCTATCAGCTGTGCGTCAGACATGACATTCACTGACATATCTGGAACAAGGTTATGATTGCACGCAATTTTCAGATTTAATGACATTGACATGACAAGCCAAAGTCGCGGGTTTAGGTTAGGAACCTATCAGCTGTGCATGACATTGACATGACATGCCAAAGTCGCGGGTTTAGGTTAGGAACCTATCAGCTGTGCGTCAGACATGACATTCACTGACATATCTGAAACAAGGTTATGATTGTACACAATTTTCAGATTTAATGACATTGACATGACATGCTTAAAGTCGCGGGTTTCGGTTAGGAACCTATGAGCCGCGTCCCGGGGCCCCGGTCTTAAAAGTGAGCGATTCAAGATTATTTTTCAGGAGTCTTTATGCCTTCAGTTTTGACTTTGAAGAGTTTATCGAAACTCCAGTATATTGACAAAGCATTACCCTACAATATTTATGTTGGAACATTTTTTGTTTTGTTGTTGTTGTTCCCTTAACGGGATACAATTTTTCAAAGATTGACCACATTGTTTCTACCTGTTTTCAAGTTTCTTTCAGGGGCGTATTTTTTCTATTTAAATTGAAGAGCTGATATGTTTAGAGTTTGTAAAGGTTACAACGATCTTTTATCTCTATTTTTTTCAAAATTTTCGGAACCACCTCTTCGCGCCATTTGCACCCCCAGGGTTCGTTTCTCTTCATTTAATGCCGATTTGTTTTTCTTTTCAAGTCGGAAAGCCAATATTTTTAGGGATCGCAGAGGATATAAGTGGCTTAAAAAAAATGAACGAAATAAAAATGAAAATAAAAAAAAAGTTAAAAAATGAAAAATATAAAATAAAAAATTAAAAACGAAAAATTGAAAACGAAAAATTAAAAACGAAAAATTAAAAATAATTTAAAAATTTTCATCAACGGCGCAGAGCAGAGTCGTCGTGCGTCACCAGTAACTTTGGTTCTGCGCAGCGGAGCCGTCGTTCCTCACCGGTTACTTTGCTCTATTTTTACAGGTTACACACGGACGACGGCGCAGCGCAGCGAAGCCGTCGTTCGTCACCGGTCACTTTGCTCTTTTTTATAGGTTACGCACGGACGACGGCGCATCGCAGCGGAACCGTCATTCGGCATCAGTCACTTTGGTCAATTTTAATGGAATACGCTCAGGCGACGGCGCAGCGGTCGGTCGTCACCAATTAAAAAAATTAAAAATCAAAAATTGAAACTTAAAAATTAAAAATAAATAAAAATTGAAAATTATTTAAAATTAAAAAATTAAAAAAAATTAAAAAAAATTAAATTTTTTTTTTTTTTTAATTTAAAAATTTATTTAAGAAGACAATTTTACCAAAAGAATCTTTAGCTTGAAAAACTAGTTCGTTAATGCTAAATCTAAGACTCTGCCCATTAGGCATTCTTACAGAGGCATGCCTTATCTCTCCCACCGTTACACGAGCTTCTTTTAATCTAAAAAATCTTCTATAACAACAGACTACTAGGAGGATGCCGATTATTATTATAATAGTAGAGACAGCTAGGTTACCATAGATAAATGCAGAATGGCTAAAGTAACCATTCGTAGCTACCAATTCAGATTGTAATTCGGTCAATTTTTTACTACTGCCTTTTAAGTGCCTGGCAAATTCGTCCGTGGATTTATAGGTTATTGTGAGTGAAAGTGGTGACAAAATTCTAACGAGGCTAGGATTTATTTGGGATGTTAGGTTGAAATTTATGGAATTGTAGTGGATATTCAAGACTGAGGATGATGTTAGTTCCACTAACGATTTTAAAATTGTTTCGCCAGCGTATAGGATGCAGTTTTTTCCAAGTTTTAAGGTTGAGGGAGAACTGACGCTTAACTGAATGATCGTTTTACTACACGTTAAGGTATATTTCTCATTAGGTATAGGAGGGATAACTATCCATGTATCGTTGGTTTGGAGGGGAAGAAATACGGATGACTTGATTTTTACAAACCGAGTATCACACGTATGTTCGGTTATTGGGCCTCCTTTAAAAATCGACAATTCGCAGGTTCTTGCATAATCTGTGTGAAATACTAAACGGTTTTGTGGGCACAGCAGAAAGTGTGTTTCGATTTTCTTACAAGTGCCATATATTTCAGTATCAATATCGAAGTTGATTGATAATTTAGGATCAGTAGCAAACAAATGCATTGAGGGGCTTATACAATAGAAAATATCATTTTTCCACGGAGTAGGGATAGGCACGGGGTTATATAATTTAAAAAGTTTACGATCGGTAAACGGTGAACAGTTACAAGGGTGTCCTGATTTGTTTGACAAGCTGTTAATCTCCATGCGCGTTTTAAGAGTTCAAACCCATCGTTATCAAACGTGAATGGAAAATAATTATCATTTGGAAGTTTAACAATTTTAAGGGTGTTCATAAGTTTCTTGGGAGATAATAGGGCAGGATGGATAATTCCGTGTCCCATCAGTAGGATCGAGTCTACAATTCGTTCTACTTCTATTTCAAAGTCGGTGGTCAACAATACTAAAGAAGACATTATTTCTACTACTCGCGCTTCGATTTCGAAATCGTGCATAACATTCTTTTCAAATTCTACTATTTCAAGCGACAAGTTATTTAAGGACTGTTTGAGTACGTTTTGATTATATTGAAAATTGCTGAAAGAGGTGTTGACAGATTGTATTGTAGATTTCAAAATTGTAGTTTGTTCGTACAGAGCATGACTGAGAATGTCAGTATTTTCATTTAGATTTTGAAAAATCGTAGTGTAGTCTGTCCTCATCTGACAGGGTTCCAAAGAGTGTTTTAAAAATATTTCCCACCACGTTAATGTAACCACGTTTTTGACGAGGGGTTGTAATGAAGGGAAAGCTATTAGCCATTACCTGTTTTGTACGATGTACTATTCCTCGTATGATTGGTAGCTCCCTTATACAGGCTTCTGCTTCCACGATGGCGGATATATTTTCGCAAATCTTCTCTGCCTCCTTAAAAACGTGTTGTATACCATTAAGTTTCTCGCTAAGTTCTGCAATGTTCAGATGGACCGCAATCCGCCATTCTCCCACGATCAACTGAATTTCTCCCCTTTCCTCAAAAGCGATCCCATTGGTGGTGTTGATTGGCGTCACTTCATAATTGACCCCCTGGGCACGGTATCGCAGCAAAATCACCAAATAAACTACCAGACTAACGAGTGGTGCCATTGTACTTTTTCTAAAACTAAATTAAATGAGTACACTATTTTACATAAATTATTATTAAACTAGATTCCGCTAAAGAAAAAACTTATTATTTAAAAAATTATTATTTTATTACCCTTATCTGCAAATTTCACCGTCGGACGTCTTTATATTTCCATTGAAGGGTTGGTAGTACTGAGCTATTCGTGACACGTGAACTACGTCCGTTTTAGCGTTCACCCTTCGACCCAATTTAATTAGATAATCGACCTTGCCCTTCCTTTCTAGGATCTTGAAGGGACCGAACCACTTGAGTAAAAGTTTTTCACTGCGACCAACTTTCCGTACCGGTGTAAAAACTATGACCATGTCACCAATTTTATATTCCCTATCGGTTCGTTTACTATCATACCTAACCTTATCTTTCCGTTGTTTCAAATTAATATTTTCGACGGCTATTGCTCTCGCGTTAACGACTCTATTTTGGAACTCTTCCACTGTCTCATCTGTTGTCTCTTGTAATAATTGTGCCTCTGTCGGTAGGGTGGGTTCTCTTCCATATAATAAAAAGAACGGGGAATATTGTGTTGTTTCTTGCACTGCCGTGTTGTACGCAAATGCAAGGTGCGGGATGTAACCACACCAGTCGGTTTGTTGGGTATTCACAAACTTGCTCAAAATGTCCACGATGGTTTTATTTAATCTCTCCGTTAGGCCGTTGAAACTAGGGTGGTAACTCGTGGTGAGGTTACTTTTTATACCCATAATGTTCTGGAGACTTTCAGATTTAAAAACTTGACCTCTATCGGATAAAATTCTCCTCGGGCATCCATGTCGATTAATTATTTGTTCCATCAAGAATTTGGCTACCGAGCCTGCTTTACCGTCTCTTATTGCAGCGATCTCTGCGTATCTCGTTGCGTAATCGGTTGCGACGACGATCATAGTTTTTCCCGATGTACTTCTCCTGAAGGGCCCTAGTAGATCAATACCGGTTAAATCGAATGGTTTTCCTACTTTGATTGGTTGTAATAAGCCAAGAGGTTTCCGATTTTCCAAGCCTTTTCTTGCCTGACAGTCTGGACAGCCGCGCACAAATTTTATAACATCGTTTCTCATGCCGTCCCAGAAATACCGCTGCGTTACTCTGTTAAGTGTTTTTGTGATGCCGAAATGTCCGGCCATGGGCTCAGAGTGGTTGCTAAATAAAATATCAAATTTTATGTGGGCTGGGATACAGAGCAGATGTTCATTTCCGGATGTTGATGGATTCTTTTTAAATAACACGCCATTATCTATTATATAATTACGGGCCTTTCTTCTAATTGCTGGTGTACCGAGAGTATTTATGGAATCAGATACTATCTGGATTAGTTCTTGAATTTTGTCGTCCTGCTTTTGTTCCTGTCTGATATCGTCGGGGCTTAAAAGGTATGTTGGGAGTTCGTTTGGCATTTCCTCATCAGCTGCTGTGGCTGCCTTGACGGGGTGTCTGGACAAACAGTCTGCGTCCCTATGTGATGCACCGCTTTTATGCACAATTGTGTAATTGTACTCTGACAATTTAATTGCCCACCGCGCTAGTTTTCCCGTGGGGTCCCGGCAATTTTTTAACCAGCACAACGCGTGATTATCTGTTACTATCGTAATCTGTCGTCCGTGCACTAAGTGTCTTAAATTACCGAGGCTCCAAACGACAGCTAATGCTTCCAGTTCGGAAATCGTATAATTTTTTTCAGCCTTGGTTAAAGTTCGACTAATAAAGGCTACTGGATGTTTACCGTCATCTTTTTCTTGGAGTAGGATTGCACCGATGCCGTATCCACATGCGTCCGTTCTTAATTCGCAATTTTTCCTTGGGTTGAAATGCATTAAAACGGGATCCGACGATAACGCAATTTTTAAATTATCGAATGCTGTTTGTTGTAATACACCCCAAACAAAACTTTTTTTGTTGCGTTATGGAGGGGTTGCGCAATCGTAGAATAATTTTGGATGAACTTCCTGTAAAAATTACAAGTCCCCAAAAAGCTCTTTATGTCCTTAGTGTTTCTGGGAATTGGGAACTTTTCGATAGCAGCGATTTTTTTAGGGTCGGTTTTAACTCCTTCGTCGCTAATCACAAATCCAAGTACTTCAACCTCCTTCTCCAGTAGTGCACATTTAGAGGGTTTTAATCTTAAATTCGCCGCGCGGAGTCTGTCAAAAATAAGATGTAATTTATCTATATGTTCCTCGAATGTTTCGCTGACTATATCCCGCCAAATGTAGCATGCCGAAATTCAAATGAATTAGAACCAATCAGATTCTATATAACTTCTATTTTCAGGAAACATATCATGTAGAGTTCGAATGCAGCTTTGTGATTAGTTCTCTACTCGCATTATGTTTCGGCACATGATTGGTTTCAAGAAAAACAATGTTCAATGTCAAACGTCAGTTTGCGGGTAGAACGCTATTAAAATTAGTGAAAACTCCGCATTGGAAGTGTTTCTCTTGAAGTAATTCAAGAAAAAGGGAAAGAGGCCCAACCAAAAAGTTTGGGCGGAGTCACTAACATGACCTGTACTCGGGAAGTCATTTCTACAATATTGGAAAACGGGGCACATAACGTGCGAAACGCGAACGGTACGTACTGTAAAGAAAATGTAAACTCCATATGGAATACCAGTGCTAAGTTAGTGCAACAGAAGTACGTTTCTGATTTTTAAATTTTGTTTGATCCATTTAAAAATGTAATATTCAAACCGGCACGACACGCCCGCGATGACAGTAAATGTCATTCAATTTTGTTGTAATATTTTTGTTGGGATATAGTCTGATAAATTGCTCTCGTGCAATGTAAATTATCGCAAGTTTGCACTCTTTCGACAAACTCAGTCGCATTGTTTTAGGCAACAGCCCCTCGCCCTTCCGGGCTCGGGACTGTTGCCAAACAATACGACTTCGTTTGTCGAAATCGCACAAACTTGTTACCGATAATTTCCAATGCACTTGTGCAATTACTGTTGAAAACGATGATGTCGTCTAAATAAATTAGCACATCTTTCCATTTAAGTCCTTGGAAGACAATATCGGCTAGTGCTTGGAACGTTGCAGGCGCGTTGCATAATCCAAACGGTAGTACATTGAACTCGTATAAGCCATTGTGAGTACAGAATGCTGTTAGTTCTTTGTGTTCTTCCTTAACCCCTACTTGCCAGTAACCGCTCAGCAGGTCCAGCGTAGAAAAATACTTGCTATTTCCAAATGAATTTAAAACGTCTTCTATTAAAGGCAAGGGATAGTTATTCTTTTTTGTTAATTTTCGGTAGTCTACGCAGAATCTCCAAGAATCGTCCTTTTTCTTCACCAATACAACGGGCGAAGACCACGGTGATTTGCTTGGTCTGATAATGTTGTTTTGCAGCATTTCTTCGATTTGTTGTTCGATCACCTGCTTCTCTTTGAAGGACGTTCGGTACGGCTTGCATTTTATAGGCCTCGCGTCAGGATCAAGTTCAATTTCGTGTACTTGTGCATTTGTAAAACCCAGGTCGTCATTGTCGTTGGCGAAAACATCGGCATACTGTGCGATTAAATTATTAAACACGTCCCTTTGATTGTTTGACAGGCGACCGACAGGAGCCAATTGATTTTCTAACGCTTTCCCATTGGGATTATTTGTCAAAGTAAATATGCTGTCACTGTGGTTACTTTCTTGTAAGAATCCTATGGTGGATCCTTCCAGAAGTCTCGTATCGACGAATGAATGGGATTGTATTTTCACTTTAAGGTGGCAAAAATATGAAAAGTTTTAATTCACGGTCAATAGATGTCAGGTCGTGCGTTTTATGTCCATCAAAAGGAGTCGGCACCTTTGACTATATACTATTGGACTGCTAGCGCCACTTCATGTGTGTCTCCAAGCAACGGTGGCGCGGCGGGACCCTAAATGGTTGCGGTATGTTATTAAATTGGTAGTTATTTTGTGTCTATGACATATGACTCTATGAGCTCGCATTGCATATTGTGATACCCTGCAATTTATTCACACCTTTGAATATATAAACATTTATATTGTCAAATATTCACACTTTGTCAAAGTATTGCTATGCGAAAGGCTGCAATACGTCCACGTATATATGCCAACGCGGTTATAATACTCGTCAGCTGATGTACACGTCAGTTGACTTTTGACTTATAACCTAAAATTCTGTATTAGATTTCCATCAAATCCGGAACTTCGCAAATTATGGGTTGATGCTTTGCTTGTAAAGAACAGGCAGGAAAGTGGACCCGAGTTGCCGAAATATGCTCGCATTTGCATTGTCCACGTTGCTGATGAATACATCGAGAAATATTTGTTTTGCTTTCCGGTTTTTAAATTACGCTCCATTTTCGGCTCTGGGGCGGGACTTATATAGGGCTCCAGCTTGTGGACAACTTTTGGAGCAGTGATCATATGGAAAATGGAGGGGGACTAGCAGTCCATTAGTATATAGTCAAAGGTCGGCACATTTGCCGCTTATATAATGCGTACAGGTAACGAACTCTTAGAATGTAGTTTTGAGCTGTTGTTGGTATTACACTATTAATAAGTCAAATATAAATGTTAACACAAAGTAAACCGGAAACTAAAAAGCGAACGGTGGCGATTTTAGTTCACAGTGGATATTTATTTGTGTAATAAATAATAAATGTAAGTAATATTTATCTCGTTTTTTAAATATAGTCTATCCGTAGAATTTTAAATGAATTATGTGGCTATGACACTTTATCAAATTTAGTCACATTTTTTTGTAATACTTTAAAAATATAACACCCTGTAAAGCTGGGCGTCCACTAGGTCGGTGGGACGGAGCGGCGCGGCGGGGCGCAACGCGCCCCCCAAGAAAGATGCATGTGAATGCATGGAGACGCGTCCGCTCCGCGCTACGGCCCTAATGGACGCGTCTCCATGCATTCACATGCATTTTTCTTGGAGGCCGCGCCGCTCCGTCCCACCGACCTAGTGAACACCCAGCTTCAGAAATCAAGTTTTTTTTCATAACATTTGAATTTTTTGTATAAATTTGATTCATTAAAAATGTATTTATAAATAGTTCATAAAGATATTATTTCCTAAATAATATTGTCAACGAAGCACTTAAGTAGGTATGTCTGCTTATGAATACCACACGACTTCGGGAGAGTTTGTTTGTACAAGGCCAATAACATAGGAAAGGGCAATGATCTAGCTGCAGTTGTGAGTATGTCATTCAAGAGTGCGTTCTGTGTTAAAAATGTATCCTGAGCCCCCAAGAAATTATAATTATTAATGGTGAGTTAATTATCTACTTTAATCATGACGACGAAATATATGTATATTTTAATGAATGATCAGTTCTGGGCATAAAGCCCCCCTTGTGCAAAATCGGCTTTGCCCACCCACGATAAAAGCCTGAAATATATAAATTTAATTTTTTTCAAGAATACAACAAAGCACATTTTAAATTTTGAGTAAAAGAACAACCACAATAAAACATTTTTTAATGATATAAAACAAAACTATTATAAAAACTTATTAATTTACCTTTCTTGCTTCCTTCAAAGAGAACTCATTATTTCGGTATAATTGTTTTTTTTCAGGAATATCATTCTCGATAAAAATATGAGCTAATAAATTTGAAATTTGTTCTTGTGATATTAAACTAACCATTTAAATAAATGATTCTTAATTCGGCCACCCACATGCACTTGCACTGCCACGACTCACGGTATAAAACCGATCCAGTTTATATGAATATGTAAGAGAGTGATCACTCATATAATAATAATCTTTATTTACTTAGATACATAAGATACATAAATAAATTCATCAAATTAAAGTACAAAAATATTGCCTACTATTAATAACAATTTTCTTAAAATAAATCAATAATAATAACTATTATTATTATTACTTTGATAAAGTAAACAAATAGCACTATATTTGGTAACTGATCTTAAGTCGAGGGCTTGAAGCACACCTGCTATAATTTCTGGTTTATCTGTTTATTTATTTTTTTTTTTTTGATGCGAGGAGGAGAAATCTTTTATAGACACCCCCTAACGGGGTAGTGCTGGAGTCACCTGAAGGGTATACCAGCTAAAACTCCTCCTCTTTGACATCTAGCAGGGTCGAGTGATATCCTAACCGGACAGAGGTTCCTTCTCTGGTCCTCACTGGATATCTGGATGTTCGAGGTAGGAGTGCAGTGGCGGAAGAATTGCCTCTGGGAACTCATTGGTGGTGTCCTCCGAGTCGATGGGACCTGTAACAAAAATAAAATTACTCAAGTCTGGACTTGGGTCCCCAACCGCCAGGACGATCTTAGGGACTGCTATGGTTTACGATGGTGGCGTGGTGCTTCCAGTTGCCAAAGTTCCCCAAGTTACAGCCTCATTTATATTGGGGTTTTCATTAATGTCTGTAGTTTGTTTTTTGTAGGTCCGATGACAAACATCACATTCAAAAATTAAAGTTGACAAAAGGCCACTACACTACTCTTTTAACAAATTCAGTTTACCACGAGTGCATATTCTTGAATGTTCAAGTCCGAAATCAACAGCCCAATTTAAGACATGGCTTAAATGTACTACACGTTTTCCCTCTATTAGAAACCTATTTGCTGCAGGTCTTTTTCAATTGTCAATTCTTCAGCCATTATACTAAAATATTTAAATAAGAGACTATAATATTAGAATTCATTCTCAATACTTTTCCTTTACCTTTCATAATGGCCAGGTGATGAAACTTGAAAATTTTCAGTGATGAAATTTTCATTACAAAACTCCTTACTTACATGAGCAGAGCTGAAAAACAATAAAATATGTAAAAACAGGGGTTGTACTTTTAGGGCCCATTTCCTAACAGCTCTAAAATAGAAAATTTAATCGAGATCAAAATATAATAAAAATTAGTAGATTTTACTTGCAATGATTTGATATTATGTACTTTTTAAAATTTCAGAAACACCTACCAAAATGACTTGGAAACTGTTTGGAGAAAGCAATAAATGAAGATGTATAATTTTTGAGTGTTATTAAATTCAAACATATTTATTTGGTGGTATTAAATATCTAAATTAAACTATTGAACTTTGTTATATCTCTATATGTGTAAGCATCGAAGGTTGCGACTATAGTTTAAACTACTAGTCATTATCAAACATAATACTGCAGATTACAAACATTTTATATTTATATGGCCACTTCAACTTTCAATTTCTATTTTATGAATACTAACATAAAAATAAATGTACCCATTGGGGAGCCAAGTATTATTTTTTAAGCGCAGATTCTGAACTAATGTACATGTACATGGTTGAACTGAAATATATTAAATAAAATTATTATATTTTCAATTATTATTTCAGATGCCTACAATCAAGTGAGGAAATCAAATATGTTTATACAGATACTTCCTTAGTATTTAATTTTTTATAATAAAAAACTAAAGAAGTTCCTGTATAAATATATTTCATTTTATATAAACCTTAGTACAGCATACATGGTAAGGGAATGTTTAAAGGAAAAACATTTATTATATTAACTTTTGATATTTATATTCCTTAACTTACAAATAACTACCAATAATGTATTGGAAGTGCATTACTGAATGTTATATTTAACGCAGTGGCAAAGTAATGTAAGATGATAGTGTACGTACACTATATTTACAATATAAGTATAACCCGAGGATAAATTAACTTCCAGTTTTACTTGTAAATTAGCCTTTAAATGAAAACATAACAAATAAAGTAAAAAAATACCTGGTACTTGCAGACACATCATTATATGTAGATTCATTTATGTGGGTGTCCAAATCGGGTACATTTTTAATGGATCTATAATAAATACCATTCAGTAATTTCTAAATATTTATTTTATCACTTAACTAACCTTAAAATACGTTTTCGGGCAAGCACAGATCTTCGTGAACGTTTTCTTCTGTTATCCCATGATTTGTTAACTACCCCACCAGTGACTAATTGCACTTTAACCATTTAAATAAAAATCAAACACAAAAACACCGGATTATGCGCCTCTCAGACAATTCCGTAAAATGTCAAGATTGCAATTTATTTTAAATTGGCTGAAATTTAACACGGTCAAAATTTTCTTCCAGGCACATTTCAGGAAGTACAGTGCTTTCTAATGTTTTTCATCGTTTGTACGGCATGACAAAGTATCGCCATCTATTTTCGCCAATCATAACTAAAATTAACATTGGGTCTTATGGAGATTACTTCGCAACGATTAATATCATTTATTGGTACATTACAAAAGGTGATTTCGGGGGCACAGGTTCTAAATCAGTATCTTAATAGATCCAAGTCATTTCAGCTACGCACGTGGTATATTTTCCCTGTAATAACAGATTTAATGTAAAGAATGTGCGCCTTCGCTTTATTTATTGTATAATTAATTTAATAATTGGTTTTTATACCCAAATTTGCTTTATTTTACTCACAAAGGTTCAAGTAATAATATGGGTAATTTTCATAGTTGTGAATTACGTATTAATTAAATCTAATCGTTGTACTCCCTTATGGCCAAATAACATGTAAATTTCCCACCTTAACAACGTTGTCAGGATCTGCGCTCTCAATAAACTCGAGGCTTTTATTGTTTAAAAACCGGTAATTGGGACGCAGTATCATTTTCCCCGGGTCGATGGAAATTCTCGCGAAAGTATCAATGGACTGTCCTGCTGGAATTGTTATAGTTTCCGTCAAGGTGGCTTTGTTATTTTTGATAGGCTGTAGGTCGGTGTCAATGTTCATAAGTTCCATCAATTCGGCATCTAGATTTTCCCTATGTTCGTTTTTGTTGTTAGTCGATTTTCCATTTTTTGCGAATACTAGCGAGTTGTCAACGTAATTAATCACGGCTCCATGTTTTTGCAAATACGGATTGCCTAAAATGAGTGGTTTGGGAACGTTTTTCAAAACTAGGGCTGTACAATGTGCTTTTAAATTGTTTACCGTAATCGTGAATGATGTTTCATCTATTGCGTGTGCTATATTGTTATCCGCTGTACGTAATAAGTGTTTGTTTGAATTTGTTCGCTTAAATTTTCCCGCAAGTTTTTCCGATATAATGTTTTGAGCTGAGCCGGTGTCGATTACAATTTCAGTTGGGGTATCATTAACGTGTCCGAATATTGTTAGTATGTCCGATTTCGTCCTATTTGAATTTGCATTGTAAAAGGCGGCACTGGGAATTTTTAGTGACGCCCTTGCTCGTTTGGGTAGTTTTCGCGGTTGGCATGGTTGACTGATACGGGTGTCGGTGCCATACAGGATCGTGCGGTGTGTCCGGGTTTCTGACATCGGAAACAAATTGGTCTACCATCGGTGGTCCTTGATGTTTGTTGTCGACTGCTGTTTCCATTTTGTCGCGGTAGTTGTTGGTACGTATTCTCGCGATAGTTTCCAGCGGAATTAGCCATTCCTGGATGCGTTATCGGAGGGTGACTGATAGGGTGATATACAGTATTTTGTGGAGAATATTGTGCATAGTTAACGGGGAACGCAGGCGGATTGAGAAAGGAGTATGGTGATGGGTTAGAAAATGGGTTGTTGGTGAGATGGGGAGCAAGAGGGTCAGGTTGTTGTAAAAAGGGATTCGCATTGTGTGTAAAGGGGTTGGAACCGTATGATAATCTAGCACTTAGCGCTGCTTTCTGTATGTCACTCATTTTCAATACTATTTCTTTTAATTTCGCTTTCGTCATGCCGGGTGAACGTAGTTCTACATATTTCTCCAAATATATGGGGTGGAGTCCAGCCAAAAAATATTCAATAATTCTTTCATCGCTGACTTGACCTAACTCTTCACACAATCTGCTTATGTCGAAATAATACGATTTTATGTCTCCGTTAAGGCTCTGTTTCCTGCAAGCTAATTTCAATTTAATGTCGTCTGTGGGGTCGTCTCCACCGAATTCCGCAATAAATGCTGCTTTTACGTCCTGCCATGTACTGCCGTAATTTGAAGGTTGTGTCCTGTACTTCGCATACCAGAAACATGCTTCATTGGAGAGAAATGAGCCGAAGAAATGAAGTCGATATTTGTCGTCCCAAGCGTTTGAGAATGAGGCTTGTTCGAAATGACGGAGAAACGATATTACGTTTTGACTCGCAGGGTCAAATATCGGGGGTGATGTGAATTTCGGCTGAGCGGGTGCGAGAGATGTATTATTTGCATCAAAATTTGTCGAGTTAGCCATTTTTTGAGATCGTAGTGCCGTGTGTTGAATGACACTTTTTGGTGAATCGGGGGCCGTTGGAGTAGTCTCTACTGCGACTTGGGGAGGGAATATTGTTGTATCTAGATCGTCTTCTGAATTAGTTGTTTCCGTCGTGCGGGTTTCCGACAGAGACCAATTTTCAATCTTATCCTGAATGAATACAAGAGGTTCCAAAGGTTGGACGCGTCGGGGGTCGCTCGTTTTCAAAAATTCCGATTTCGTATTATCCGTTCCCGTAGGGGTCGTGTGATCTTCAATCGCGGATTGAACGGGTGAACGCGCGGTTTTTCTACTACCTATGAATATATTACCTGGTTCAGTATCGAAAATTTCGGTACTTCTGGTGGGCGAGCGAAATTCAGCGAACAAATTCAAACAAACACTTATTACGTACAGCGGATAACAATATAGCACACGCAATAGGTGAAACATCATTCACGATTACGGTAAACAATTTAAAAGCATGACCCGATGGGTTGGGACACCAAAACATCCCCTGTAAGCGTTACAAGAAGGTAGCCAACTCAGCTTGTTTCCAAGTAGGAGGTTCGCCACCAAGAAGACCTGGACAAGGATGGACCCTAGAAGTGATGGTGTAGTGTGGACTCTAGAAACTCTAAGACGAATAGTTAGGTTAAGTTAGAGTTGTAATCGTTGGGACACCGATTCACTGAAGGGGGAGTAATGTCGCGAACCGGTGTTATTTGACACAGGATGTCCGGTTCGCGAGTACTCCAGCCGCGTACTCAGCGAGTTTCAAGGACTTCCTCGATATTTGCTTGTCAATAAGTTTTTGTGCTGATGAGTAAAGGTCGAGAGGGTCCGGGAAAACCGCTGGGAAGTCAGTCGGTGTTCCGCCACGATCAGGGGAAGTTATCAATATAGTCCATAGTTTAAAGTTAAACAGTTGTTTTTTTAATGCACCGGCTCGTTTAGCGTAGGTAAGTACCCTAAATTTTATATAGTGGTTACCTATTGTCTCTGACCTTAAAGTCGCGACGACCCCCACGCGACAATATGGGTAAAATGTTGGACCGTGGTCCTAAAATCTTGGATGCGATAACCCCCGTTGATGAAGGATACCTTTAGAAGCCAGACCTATTTTTCTACAAGGTCTTTGAAAATTTTTATCCAACCATCTTTTTGCTTAAGGTAAATTGGAGGAGGTTTAGAGGCGAATCTTTCGATTCCCTCGATATTTTCGATCTCGTCGATCGTAGCTGGCTTATTGGAGTCGGGTACACGTGTTGTGGTGTACTTGATAGCCGAGGTTTGTGTGTGATGTGGGCTCGGGGAGGATTGAGCATTATAGGGTGCGGGAAGCTGCTCACTGACGATCATAGGCTCAGCAGAGAGGTGGGACGGCAGTGCAATTGTTCGGAACAACTGCTATTCTTTTGGCACTACTTTTTTGGCGAAACGCCTAATCGGGCAGATGGAGGCAGAATTCTTATAGAGGGCGTCTCGGTAACGAGTACGCTAGTCTTAGTAGAGTTGAGGGATGCAAGCGTCCTTGAGGACGAGACCGAAGAGGTGTTAACCCAGAGTTTTTTGTTTGACTCATTATCTGAGTCATCGTCAGAGAGTCGTCGAGTTTTTGAAGTCTTTTTGGTCCTAACTAGGACAAAACCATCGCTGTCGAGGGTTTCTGGTGTTGGGGATGGATGTAGGGTGTCCATAGGGGTGGTTGAACAAAGAGGTTTCAGAAGAGCTAGAGTGGCTCTCATCTCTTCAATTTGTGCTTGCTGAGAAGCAAGCTGAGATCGTAGGAAAGCATACTCTTTTTTTAGAGAGTCGAAGGTCGTCATATTCTCTATGGCGACGTCAATGTCTCGGAGTGCCTCCATAGAGATGGCAACGAATGGTTTTGTGACGCCATTGTCAAGCAACGGCTCGCCGGTTAATCAATGTTTTATTTTAGCGGAGAATGCTAAGTTTGGCTAAAAATTTGAGAGTTAAGCAACAGCGTGCCCGTCCCGGAAAAGGATGGGTGATCGCTGATGCGATGAAATGGGTGTATGAGAGTGGAATGGAAGGTAATTCTATGGGAAGGAGTCCCGTAGAACTTTTTTCTTGCCATTTTCCGACCGACACTACGAACTCCTTGCTGGGACGTACTCGGGTGTGCCCCGAGGATTGCACAGCGTTCCCGTTTGATAGGGAAATCCGTGATATCCAAGGTTTGCGTGTAATAGCAGGCGTGCTTGACGGATCTCAGCGTAGTGCAATGCCAAGAGACCGTTTCTCGTTCCGATCTCACCCAGTCAGAATAGTATAATATACGTGCTAACTGTGTGGATGCTTACCAGATCAAACTGAAAGAGAATACTGTTAAATAGTAGGTGGCACCTTGGTTCTGATCAGACTTTCGTTCTTGCTGCGAGCAGTTGAATTATTAATCCAACTGCCACCGAACAAAACTAGGAGTAATGCAGGCAAGGGTGATGGCAATTTAAACTGGTAAGCCGCGAGGGTCAGAAAAAATACTTCGAAGTTCGAAATTAAAATTTCGGAGAGAACACTGGACGGTAAGTAGAGTGACTTGACAGCTCTAGTCACGATGTGCTCGACGATGATTGTCTGTGGAGTGCTTCATGGGCTATAGGTATACCCTCCACACCCTATAGTATAGTATATAAACTAAGCGTCGATAACAGAGTCCAACCAAAACCTCGCGGCACTCGGAAGTACAGTTTACGCAGAGTGAGAAAGTATTCGAATCGAATACTTTCCCACTCTGCTCACCGAACTGAATCGGAATCCCCTCTCTTGAAATTAAGATAGTTACATGCAACATGCCGCGAATTTTTGTTACTGACGAGCGCTGCAGAATTAGGAAACAAGTCTTTTTGAAAATTCAAAAGTATAAATAATAACACTGAAGAAAAACATTGTTATTTAATTTTTAAAGTCAAATTGGATCATTCCTTTCCAGACCCCTATTTTATACACCGTGCTCTGATGTAATAATATTATATTCTCGAATGTCGTTCGTGCAGCATTCTGTTTATAATTTAAATTTTATTTTTCGCCTTTATTTCGAAATTTTGTTTTAGATGTCAAATTGGGTCATTATTTTCGCACACCTTTATTTAATATGCCGTACACTGTTGTAGTATTATTATAATCTCAATTTCGTTCGTGCAGCATTCTATATTTCGAACTTTGTTTTAGATGCAGCTATCAATATGTTAATAGAAATGACGTTAAACTCCTACCACTTTCAAAAGTGTGCAGAATATGAAATTCCCATCGTGTTAACAGATAAAGGGAGGAAACAGACGAGAAGAAAAATATTTTGTTTCTTTTAGTCAATGATTTTATTTTTTTTAAAGGAAGGATGATTGACGGAAATTTGGGTTGGGGGATTATGGATGATATGGGACATTAGCTTAGACATCGTAGGACATTCAGCCACAACCGATTTTTTTTATAATATTTGATTCATATTAAATGAAAATAGACATCCACAAACATCCATGCCCTCGCCGGGATTCGAACCCAGGACCCTACGCATTAGTTCTGGCGCGCTAACGCACGCGGCTAGTGGGCCGGCTGATTTTATTGTGATTCTGAAATTTTATCGATTTTATAATTCTCGTACCCATTATAATAATTTAATCCGCATCATCCATCATTTTAGTACTCAACATCCTTTATCTGAATCTTCAGAGGATCATGAATACCGTACAACAATTCCTGCCTAAATTTCATGTCCGCATGAGGCCACTTCGATATAAAGTTCCTGACAACCTAAAAAATATTAAACATCAACATCGTTTCTGGTCACACAAATAGATTTTAAGAAAAGTGTTACATTAAAAAAATAAATATTTACTTTCTCCGTACAAATTATGAGAAAACATTATTTTCCTGATTTTTCAAATTGGAAATTTCAACGGAAACATCAATTTTGAGATCCCTCGAAACGATTTCAACAATGTTTTAATGTTGTGTGCCTGCCTGCGTATCGGTGTGTCTGTTTGCGCAGTATTTTAAAAACTAAATATTTTTAAATGTATCTTTATTTAAAGTTCTTCTAAGAACTAAAAAGCTTTCGGCAAAATGTCGTGCACCGAAAGTCGGCGTTTATCATTACTGTTTCTCGTAGTACGTCGTACGAAGTACGAGGAAGTATTGTGATCGTGAAAATTCTGAGGTCAATAAAGGCGATTTTTGTGTGTCTGTTGTCGCTGCATCTCAAAAAACTAATACAGAATTTAACATGAAACATAAGTACTGTTTTATAATTCAAAGTACTGAAATGCTTTAGTTAAAATTTCGTACACCGTGAGTGTTTGCCTAGCCGTTTTTCTGTTTTTTAAATATGTAAAATATTATAAAAACATTTAAATAAATATTGTAGATAACAAAGAAATGAATATCTTTCGTTTAAAAATATTTTTTTTCTACGACCGATATAAAAAGAAGGCATTTGCGCTTACGTTTGTCAACGCAAAGTAGACGTTTCCCGAGGAGCGAGCCACAAAGTACTTTGCCGCGCGTTGCCTATAGCAACGCGCGGCAAAGTATTCACAACAACTATCTAAACATCACTGTGCACAATTTTTATTGACCCGTTACCATGGATACGACATTCTATGGCTGACCACGGTACAGTCTGTATATATTATTGCTTTTTATATTTAATTATACTTATGTTTCTTTTTCAAAGCGGTCGTGAAAAATTTTTATGTATAGTGCGAGCGCAAAGCTCATTGCCGCTTTCGAGAGGTTTCCATGCCCCGCTTCGCGTCGCGCGGAAACTTCCTCTCTCAAGCGACAATGTATCACTTTGCGCTCTTGCCATACAAATAACTATTATGTTCGACTGTACGAAAATAGTAACTTCGGCGGTTTCTTTCTAGGCGAAAATGGCGTACATTTCGTACTAGTCCCATAATTGATAAAGTAAATTGGACTCTTATGTCAGTGTCAGAAATGACAGATTTTAATTTTGGTGAGAACACCTAATAAATACAATACAAATTACTAATGAAAAAGAGAGATCAACTATGATAGTGGTTTATAGCGATAGTACTTACTATTATTAATTATATTTACTCCTGAAGAAGTTTGCAAGGTTTGGACGTTTATTGTGCAAGTCGGATTGTTTAACCTAATCATCCATTTTCTATGAAATTTACAATGAATGACATTAGTGGTGCAGCAGTTTATCGAAATGAGTGATTGCATCCGATCGGGAGAGGCTATGGACGATGAAGTACGAGAATGAATTAACGGTAGGGTACTTATATATTTGATCAAAATCGTTATTTTAATGTTGTAAACATTATGGACGTCAAAGCTGACATTTATTATCTCTAAGCCGAGAGCGAGGCAGTTCTTTATAGGTATAGTAACGTCCGTTGTATTCTCTCCCCAAATATCTCGTGCTATGATTAATCCACGATGATACCACTCATTAAAGCCATCAGAAAATTGTACTCGTGCTGCGCAACGATAATAATCAAAGCACTTGTTATATTACCCCCGAAGATACATTGTTCGCCGAGATAAAATACTGTACCTTTGAAATCAAGATTTCCATCTCTAATTGAGCAAACCTTTGTCCAATACAACCTCTTGGTCCATGTCCAAATGGCATCGTCACAAACGGTTTTGTGTTTTTACTGGACATCTTTCCAGTTGTAGACTTTAGCCATCTTTCCGGCAAGAACTCGTTTGCTCGGTGATGATGAGCTTCTAATCGTGACAAGTACATTGTTGGTATTAAAACTGAAACCTAAAATATTAAACTCGTAAAATATGTTCTTCAACTGGTATGTCATGTCCATAACTCAAAATTATACTGGATGTTATGAACCAAACTTGAAACGCTGGCGCAACAGTTGGTCCTGCCCGATGATAGTTGACGGCCGACTTACCCAATGGAGATGGGGCGGGTAATTCATTTTTAAGTTTATTCTTAGGCGCCACGTCATTTTTAACGGCGACCACCGACAGGACATAAAATAAAACCAGGAAACAATTCAATAACGAAGGCAACAAAATAACCAACAGATGATTAATAATAAGACAATTAAGTTCTAATACAAAATATAGATCAAACCGGTAATTATAGAGAACTCCAATAAAAACTCGAAATATTAAAATAAATAAATATACTCATTAAATAAATATATCTTAAAAAATTTGAAACAAGAAAAATGAATAGACGGCGACCTCGTGTCCTACCACCGAATTCCTCAACTAACGGGAGATAATTCCACCAAAACCCAGATAATTTCGATTTCCAATTAACATCAGTACGGCAATCCAAAGAATAGCCGTAGTTCCCAGCACAATAACGAAACGACGTATAAAATAATAAATTTGAGATTGGGAGAAAAACTAAACCTGCTATCTTCTGCGGTTTTATTAATTTTATTTGGATGTAATTCATTTTGGTAACTTTCCTCTCAGATTTTAGTTAAGATGCCTTCTGTGTTGAAAATAATCCGACCATGCGCCGTATTGTGAATTTAGTAAATTCCTTTGATATCCACAATTTGTTGAACTAATTGCCACTATTAATCCGACGTACTTGTTGTAATAATGTTACAATAAGACTTTTGTACATTAATTAAGTGAAAATGTGTGTTCCAACACCAGGAGGTTGAGTATCAAGCTGGCCCGAAGAGGAATGATAAGAAATCACCTGCGCGGTAAGAAAAATGCGCGCGTTCGAAATATCCGCAATTGGGGATAAAGACCGATTGTACCATAAGTGCCCAAAAAACAAATAAAAGGCTTGTGGTTATACCGTTATAAATTTCAAGGATGAGTTGGAACTGTTACTTATTTGATAATGTCGAAATTTATTTTATCGGAATTTATGTAAATATTGAAAAGGAGCAATGGTTAGCTCATAAAATGCAAATTAAGATAATTACGCATTTGTTAAGACGCGTAGATAAACTAAGCGCCGATAACAAGTGTACATTCTCTTTTACTTTTCAAAGTACCAGACAGGCTGTCGCTGTTCTTTTACCCCCTCCAGCGTCCCGTGGTGCTGCTCTTTCAGAGCTTTTTCTTTATTTTATTTCCGGTGGTGCCAAGTCGGGGCCGTACGGCGGCTGGGTCAGCGTTGCCACGCCTATTTTTGTAAGCAACTCGACAACAATGAGCGCGGTATCGTTCGGCGCATTGTCGTGATACAGGATCCAGTTGTCGCAAATGTCCTTTCGGACACTTATTCCTCAATTGCTGTCCAAAAGTTATCGCACTTTTGGGAACGTGGATTTTTTACCAAGTTTAACGAAAAATTTAATTGCGTAACGCAGCTCCAAATTCTTCACCATTGTTCTTTCGACGAGGATATGGTGATACACTTTGCGCTAAGCAAAAGTTACTCAATCACTTCTCGCTTGCGGAGAGTGGCATTCTCTACCCAAGATCCCTTACCACTTTTTCGCCAGGAGCAGCGTCGCGCAAGCATACGTGGGCGGCTGTGAAAATTCATTACCGGAACTTTTGGGACAGACCCTTTAGGTATTAAAGAACGGTAAGGGCGGCTTCCATAAATGATGTCACAGATTTTTCATTAAATTTCGCCATGTACACATTTATTATTAACCAAACAATAAGTCAAAAAAATGTTTTGACGATATTGTATCAATCCCATATTACCATATTTAAGCAAAATTACCACAACACCACATTGAGTCCACTATCAACGTTTATACATACACCTTTTGGTATCTGGTATCCAGCCAATACCACTTCCTTCTGCGTCTCCCTCATGTGACCGAAAGCTATGGGCGACAGCCGACTAGATTCCTTTATCACCGCCTTCAAGTAAGGAACATTGCTTAAAATCTCTTTCGTCACTGGTGTATCACATGTGGGCATAACTTGCACCAATTCTGCTCTAAGTTTATTTTAACCCCCCTTTATTCTTCGCCAAGTAATACAACGCCGCTCCAACTGATAATCCAGTCTAGAAACAACAGCAGACTCGAAAAAGTTTACTTTTACAAATTTTAACTCACTTACCGTATCGATGCCGCCACCGAGCATGTCCAGTGTTGCGCCCATTGCGATTCGTTTATCGATTTCCAATAATTTTTCGAAAATGCTCTTTTCTTGGTCCGGCTTGGAATGAATTTTTATCCTATTTTCAGCTTCGCTCATGTAACGTATTGTTAAACTAAAATTTGAGCAATGACAATTGGAACCAGAGCCCTGCAGGAGCGGATTTTTGAAAACCCGGCTCGGCCCGGTCCTATAGTGAAAATTTTAAGCCCAGTCCGGCCCGGCCCGGTCCGATGAAAAGAAAATATGCTGCTGGCACGGTCCGGAGTTTTATATTTAAAGCCCGGCCAGGCAGTGAAAAAGATTGAATTAAATAAATAAAATTATTGTACCCTTGTACTCCTTACAATTCTTAGAATACATTGGATTCATGTTAATAAAAAGAACCTTTTTTTTCCAATTCACTTAGTTGTTACTATAATAAAATTAAATTTATCCAAGCCCGGCCTGGCCCGGCCCGGTCTAAATTATCCATCGGTAAGCCGCCCGGGCCCCGCCCTGATATTGTAAAATACAGCCCGGCCCGGCCCGGATTGGAGCACCTTTTGTAATCGAGAATATTTTTTGGAATATTGTTTAAACTAAATTAAAACTTATTTTATTTATATATTATATAGAACACAGTTAGTTTTTCAATTTATTTTGATTGTGGATTACCGCATAGTAAAGATCGCAACTATCTGTTTAATTAATTTTGACAAGGTACCCAATTTTGTCCATACTTACTCCATGATATAATCAAAATTCTTAATAAAACGTTTCCAAAGTGGAAGATTCCACTTGATAATATATTTCCCAATAGGTGTGAAATCGAGAATAAACATCATTCTGAAGGTTTGCACCATATTCCTAACGATCTCCTGTGCTTCGTTAGAAGGGTTTTCGTCCAGGCACCCTAGCCTCGTGTCCAATGCAACGGTACCAACCGATTCAAAACCCCACTTATTCAACTCGCTCATGAAATTTTTCGGCATTTCCCCGTCCGGATTGGACTTTGCAAAGCGGCGCATGCACTCCAAAAAATCGGAAGAAACTTTATCTAACTCAGGAATGTAGGGATAGAACACGTTCGGTCGCATAAATATGGGATTAATCTTCGAACGTATGTAATGCCACTCTTCCCCTTCCCTAAAATATTGTTATTAGGTCAATATTTTTGGATAGCTTAGCTTATTTCACGCTAGTCAAACAACTTTATAAATCCATTCCTATTAGCGGCGGCTCCTTAAAAAAGTAACTAGCGAAGAGATTAGAGACGAATACTTACGAATTAGCAAGTCCTTGATATGATCCAATGGCGTTATCTCTTACTCTAGTTTTGTAATTTTGTAACGAATTGAAATAGTAACGTTTCGGCCATTTGCCTTCATTCCTCAACATCTGTAACAAGCATTGTCAAAAATTGGTTCATTAATGTTTGCTATGTGCGTCTTATCATTTCCATATCGTTTGTGTTAAAGATATAAACCGTGTCCGGCACAGCCAGCTGTTTCTTAACTACGCAAATATCTCCAAACTCCCGGTGTAACCTGCAATCGCTGTTTGATAACTTCAGGAACGTTAAGACGCTGAAGATATTTACTTTTCATGAAATCCGACAAAGTCTCTGGAGCTTAAAGGTTCCACCAAGAACCGCCAGGAATTGCCCAATACAGGCAGGGGTTTCGGTCCTGGGATTTCATTAAATGACGGGTTTAAATTCTGTTGCACTTGCAAATCTGACTTTACTCAAAAATAAAATTCCGCGTCGCATCGATAAGCGGTTCATATTGTTGTTCTTGTTAGCAGAGTTTTAACAGGTTATCTGTAATTATTTTTTTCCGAAATCGTATTTCCACCATTATTGAAACATTTTTTGAAAAGTACAAAGTAAGCAAGTATTTACTTGTTGAAAATTTAACATATCGCAGGGACAACATGGGCAACTTCTGCATTTAAAGAGATAGTGAGATGGTCAATTTAGCAAAAAAAAGCAGGTTCGAGAGCTCATTAAGAATCCACCCAAAATCCCTCATGTCATGGCCCACTTGTTCAAAATATAAATAAAAACAAAATCTCCCAAATTCTTTCATTTGCCGTAACTTTCCTACTACGCAAGACATCAAGTACGGCAATTTGCATGGCAATTTAAACACTTTCATAAAACTAATTTTATTTGTGCAAATTTTTAGTAACCCAACCTCACCTGCAAATTTTAAATTGATACCGGGCCTTTAAGAGGGTATTTTTTAATACGTCCCGAAAGTAAAGAAATCGTTCCGAAAGTAAAACAAAATCGTCCCGAAAATAACTACTGTCGGTACGATTTTTATAAAGTGGTACTTTCTATTTAATAAATCATGCCGAACGTTTTATTTTTAGGACGGCTGCAGAAAGAATTAAATAATGCGCATATTATAAGATTTTCGTGAACAAATATTTTTTAGGCACTCAAGCCTTGGGCGATCAAAATTAGAAACACTCAGTATAATGAATAACCAAAGCCAACTGCCGCATATAATTGAGTAAAAACAAAACTTAAAATTCTTATTGACACACGCCTTCTCTCGCTATCCAAATGTCGCAAATAAACTAAAGAATCAAGAAAGACCCATTCGATCTTGTCACGGTACATGCCATTAAACGCGGAAATCTTAGCACACATATTTCCCAAAAAAAAATATTTAAATCAAACGTTACTTTTAAACTAAAATTTTATTTATTCGATTTCCATTCAAGTTTCCTAAATTACGACAAAATACTGGCGTACATTTAACTTAATATAAGAGACAAATTGGAAAATCTCGCTACACATTCGACAATCAAAAATAGGAAGAATCAATTAAAATTTGTATATACCGTATATTCAAAATTAATTAAAATCACTCAATAAATAATATTGAGCAAAACGAATCAATTTTAGAATCATAATTCTATGATTGATGCAAGTGAAAGTATTACTGAAAGATGAAGTCGATCATCAGCATATTTTATTTACAAAATACATGTTTAATCAACTTATTATTATGTCTAACAAAATACTGAAGATTTTGAAAAATATTGAGACTTCGATTTCAGTTTCCATTCACCCGTGGCCAAGTTATACGAAAAACTAAACAAAATGAGTCTATTTTATAAACAAAAATTACCATTCGATTTAATGCTCGAAAACATCCTTGATTTCAATAACTTAAATACATTTGCAAAATCGAAAAAAATAAAATTAATTACTTCATTTCATTCCCCATAAATTCTGAGTAAGAATTTGAGCTGTTTTATCTGAATCCGTTACCTTCGAAATTATACTATTCTCCTAAAATCGAAAAATATAATTCAACATCCGAAAGATATGTGTATTACCGAGCCAATTTCCATCCCAACTTCTTGTCAATCACCAAGCATATTGCGAAAAAAAAATTATGCACAATTTCAATCACAAGTACAGATTTAGCACCCCCACGATAATCAACAATCATCTGGAACGGGTTCCCCAAATTGGGCAATTTTTGACAATTTTCTCCGAACCCCAAGAAATTAAAACTGTCTGTGAAAATGAACCGAAAACCAAGAAAATTAAGCGGCATCTACCTGATACAACCGGAAATATGTAAAATAATTTACCGAAATCAAGAATTACCATTCTATTACACCACGCTCGGAGGACCAGTGATCGTTGTTAACCTCGAAATCCATCTACCAAAAAGTAATTTTACAAAATTTAAAATTGAATTACGAGGATTAACTCTTCAAGATATCCCAGCTATCCAACAAGCACCAGCCAACCAGCATATACACACCTAGCATCTGATCTTCATTCACATCATTTTAATTTGTTTCATTGGATACTTCAGACAAGAAAAATTTGGAACCCAAAATCGATAGACAACATGGACCATTATCTCCCCATGGAAGGAGAGGGGGAGTAGTAACCTTACGATTACATCATGCCTCAATGTAGAGATTAGACAACTGCCATTGTTCAAACATTATTTTAGGTTTTTATTTAAAAAAACTAAAATTCCTGATTATTAGCAATTCTGTTTATTAATATTGTTAAATCCAAGGTTTATATTCATAAACCGACATAACTCATTTGTTGATAAATATTCATATGTAATATCTCTAATGCAGCGGTCTCCAACCGGTGCTCCGCGGAGCCCTTGGGCATCTGCGTGCGCTTCCCTGGGGCTCCGCAGCCGTTCCAGGATATAAAAGAAATAAAAATCAGAATCAAAATCAAAATAAGAAAACGGGAAATTTCATTCTGAGCTAAAATTTGCCAATTTGAATGATGTCCGAGTGTTTTCTTGGTACTAAACATATATGAGCATTCCAGCTGAAACCAGTTGAAATCTACGAAATGCATGACTGTCGCTTCACTTATTAACGGCATTACGCGTATACAGGGTGGTTCAAAAGTCTGAAAACGGCGAATTTATTTCGCGCGCGGGTAGAAAATCGAAATTCTGATACTGGGATCTTTAAATTTTGCCCGGGAAATCGAATGGGCCCTTCAGATAAGAGATACGAGGCCCAACTTTGAAATTTTAAATACAAACCTATATTTTTTATTGCGGATTCGGATTTAGCGGACAATTTTACATCCGAATTGGCTAAAACCCAAAAATGTTTGGTTCATTTTTAGGCCCTATGGTGCGTTTTTTGTTCAAAAGTCTGGGGACGTCTGATTCATTCAACCCAGTCGAGAAAAATCGGAAAACTGATCTTGGAGTCTCTTGAACTCGGGTAAACCATTTGAGTCTCATTGGGCCATATGACAGGTACAGAGCCCAGCCCTAAATGACGCTACCTTTTATTGCGGATTTTACTTTATTTATAATTTGTTACGGTACAGGACATGATTATTTTATAAGGTGTCCGAATTGGTGTCCATCCACTGCAGTGCACTGCGCTTGTCGTTGGTAGATTTCCTCATACACTCGTGCCAACATCTCCGGGGTTATCGTGGCTGACACCTCCACTATCCTTCTCTGGAGTTCTTTGATATACGCAGGCTTGGTTTCGTAGACTCTATCTTTTAAATAGGCCCGATAAAAGAAGTCTAAAGGAGTGAGGTCGTGAGATCTTGTTGGCCACTCGATGGCGCCTCTTCTATCTATCCAGCTCCCAGGAAATGTACCATTGAAAAACTGCCAAACGGGTAATACAAAATGCGCAGATGCTCCATCTTGTTGATACCACACGTTTTCCAATTGATCTCCAACAATGATATCCCGTTCCAGCATCTCTAAGTAGCGGGCGTGAGTGAAATTTTCATGTAGAAAAAAAAGGACCAATTATTTGGTTATTTGAAATTCAAGCCCAAACATTGATCTTATCCTGCAATTGCGTGTGTGTATCTCGCATCCAGTGGAGATTTTCATCGGCCCAATATCTCATATTGTGGCGATTCACTTCGCCATTCAAACTGAATCCTGCCTCATCCGAGAAACACGTCCAAAAAAAGGATGCAATTATCAGCAATATATCTCTCCATCATTATCTCACAATATTCCAGGCGACAATCGAAGTCTTCTGGGGTGAGCTCCTGGACTAAGCGCATTTTAAAGGGATGCCAACCATTCGTTTTTAAAATTCTTCGGACTTCGGCTTTACTTACCCCAAGAGTTTGGGACAACTTTTTTTGGCTAACATGAGGATCTTCGATGACACTGAGAAGAACCTCCAAGGCTTTCTCCTCATTCGTGGCACTTTTATCCCGGCCCGATCTCGGCAAGTCTGCTACAGACTCGGTCGCCGTAAACCGGTCAACCGTTTTTTTGACCGTTGATTTTGAAATCGGTGGCACTTCAGAATGAGTGTCGTTAAACAAATTCGCAGCACTCTCACTGTTTGTCACCGTATCCACGCATTATCAAGATATCTATTCTCTGACGGGTGGTTAAGGGCATATTTAGCTCGAAGAAAAAACTATTTTTTTAATTACAGATTGTAACACGATTTATTCAGGTGGTATTGAGTATCGAGGTGACTATGATTTTTCACACAATGGCCACGTTTAACTGATTTGCGTTTACGTTTGTCATTAGGAAGCAGGGAATGTTTTCTCTCGCACAAACATGAAAATACAAAATAATTTGCGCGAACAAAAGTCGTAACTATTGTGGAATATTGTATTGATTTCAATATTGGATTTGAAAACATAAATCTAATAACACATAGGAAAATATTTCCCGTGTTATGTATGGGTACGTTGGCGTCGAGTCTTATTGTATTTATCTTGCTTAGTGAATGTGAGAGAAAACATCGCTTTAAGGCTTCCTAAGCCCAAACAACAAACACAATCAGTAAGAAGTGGTAATTGGCGAGAAAATTAAATGTTAGTCTTTAAGGCATTCTGGCATGGAAGTCCCATAAGACCTGATAGAACCCAAAATCTGATGGGCCCATTTCATTCCCCAAGCAAAATCTTAGAGACTCCAAGATCAGTTTTTCGATTTTTTTCGACTGAAATGAACCAGACGTCCCCAGACTTTTGAGCAAAAAACGCACAAAATTTTGGGTTTTTGGCCAATTTGGATGTAAAATTTTCCGCTGTATCCGAATCCGCAATAAAAAATATAGGTTTGCATTTAAAATTTCAGAGTTAGGCCTCATATCTCTTATAGGGCCCCATCGGGCCAAAAATCTGATGGGCCCATTCTATTCCTCGGGCAAAATTACTAAAGCCCCCAGTATCAGAATTCCGATTTTCCCCCCGTGCGCGAAATAAATTCGCCGTTTCCAGACTTAAACCCCCTGTATATGTCTATGACGTATGAGACGGCGGCGTTGTCAGCGCACGCGCTTGTATTTCGGGGAATAACCTTCATCTTATATTCGGGTTAATACGATATATGCTTTATGTTATAAAAATCTGTCAGTAAGTGTGAGCTGTGAAAGAAAAAAGTGAATTCATTGAGAAATGTATAATACAAAACGTAAAAGGTATGTACATATTTATGCATATTTAAATATTATGTTTATTAGTATTAAACATGATTTATTCAGTTATTAGTCACAATGATTTTCTTTGTTTGTTGCATGATTTTTTTAAATTTCTGTTAAACTAATTTAATGTATGATTTTTTAATAAAATATGCCGATTAATGGATATGATTAATAAACTTTTCCAATCTCATCTTTTCAATTTGAAAAAAATAGTGTATTTCATATATTATAAAAACTAAAATATTTCAGTTTTTTATTACTCTCGTAATTCCCGAACACATGGTTCGGAAAGTATCAGTAATTTAGTAAGGAGGATTGTTAAAGTTAAACTTCCATATTTGACATTATTATATTTTTTATATTTGACATTTTTGCTATTATGAAAGAGTTTATTCTCATATTTCTGCATGATTTTCTGTTAGGCATGGATCGCTAGCGTTAAGCAGTTACTTTGAAGAAAAAAAGTTTACACTTGAAAACGAAGATAAACCATTAGCTCAATCCATTACTTCGCAAAAGAAAGCCAATGACAAAAAAATATGATAACCAAACAATGCACTCCAGTGTTTGTTTGTCAGAAGAATTTTCCGCAAAACAAACTACGTGTGAATCTGCGGAGCTACTTCAATCAATGCTTGCAAAACGCGAGAGAAGTAAGGCAGTGGAGGAAGAAAGTTACTTGAATCCCATTCATAGAAACAAATTATAGTCGGCCTCTATGTGCGATTTGCGGAAATGTATTGATCAATAGTTCCATGTTTCCTGCTAAACTGCGGCGTCCTTTCGAGGGAAATCATCCCGAGTTAATGGATAAGACGTGTGATTTTTTCAAGAGGAAGTGCAACGAAATTTTGGCTTCTCAGAAAACTATGATAACACATTTTAAAACCAATAATGAAAAAGTAATTGAAGCTTCCTATCTGATAAGTTACCGTGTAGCTCGAGCTGGCGAAGCTGCCATTGCAGAGACTCTTATTAAACCTTGTATAATCGATATTGTCAAGTGTTTCCTTGACGAAGAAGCTAATAAGTTACTATTAAAAATTTATTTGTCAAATAATACTGTTGCTAGATGAATAATGGTCAATGACGTGACTGATACACTTATCACTCATATTAGGTGTACAAAATTCCTATTACAAATGAATGAATCGACCGACGTTGCCGATTTTAATGGTATTCCTTATGTTTACTTACAAAGCTATCAGGAAGATATTCTTCTATACAGACCTCACAACACGGCGTGAAATATTTAATATTTTGGATGAATTCTTCTCATCTAATGGAATCCCGTGGGAAAACTGTGCAGATATATGTACTGATGGGGCCAAGGCAATGATGGGTCACAATGCTGGAGCCATTGCAAAAATTAAAGAAAATGCAAAGAATTGTAGTAAAAGCCATTGTGTCGTTCATAGAAAGGCGCTAGCATCAAGAAAAATGCCTTCTGATCTTATGATGGTGTTGAATGATGCAATAAAAATAATAAACTATATAAAATCGCGACCTCTCAAAAGTAGGCTCTTCAAACTAATGTTTGAACATATGGGAAGTCACCATCAGTGTGTTGCACACTGAAATAAGATGGTTGTCTCGAGGAAAAGCGTTGACACGTTTGATGGAACTGCGCGCAGAGGTAACAGTATTTTTGATGGAACATAACGCTCCATTGGCCCCGGTTTTAAATAATGAAGATTGGGTGTGCAAACTGACATTTTCAGCAAATTAAACGAAATGAATCTATCCTTGCAAGGAAAAACCACTACAGTTTTTGATGCGAACGCCAAAGTGATTGCTTTTAAGAGGAAAATTATGTATTGGTTGAAGTGCCTGGAAAAGAAAGATATCGATTGCTTTCCTCTTACAAAAAACTTCCTGAATGAAAATAATATCAAGATTTAAAAAAATACTCAAAAATATTCAGTTGAATCTCGAAGCTTTAAAAGACTCGCTTAAAAAATATTCTCCGACAGCTCAAGAGAAGGTGCTTGATGACTTTATGTGGGTACAGAATGTGTTCAGTGTGAACCAAAAACCACCCAGCTTAAACTCAGCAGAATACGAAGTCCTCATAGATTTGACATCTCACAGCGAATTAAAAACTTCATTTCAAGACAAAAGTCTAACTGATTTTTGGCTGAACTTAAAAGATGAATTCAAAATCTTATCTGAGAAAGCAAAATTATTATTGCTGCGTTTTTCAACAACATACCTTTGTGAAGCGGGATTCTCCGCCTATACAGCTACCAAAACAAAATATAGAAACCGTTTAAATGTAGAACCAGATATTCGCCTGCAATTATCATCAATTCAACCGAATATAAGAAAACTGTGTGAAAAAATACAACCACAGATTTCGCATTAAACGTTTTAAGATTATTTTATGTTATGTCATTTTATCTACTTCCTTTTCCCGTAACATTAATATTCTAAACATCATTTATTTATAAGACATAAGGTAGGTATAAGGGGCTTCGCCACAGAAATTGATTCTAAAAAGGGCTCCGCAAGTCAGAAAGGTTGGGAACCGCTGCTCTAATGCATCATTTTTTGCCAGTGCATTTATGCAGTAATATTTATGAAATTTATAAATCCAATTTTAAAGAAGTAAGCTGTGTAACTATGACATAACCACAAAGAAACATAAAATAATGTTATCCTTAATAAATTCAAAAAAAAACGAAATATAGCCTGAATATATAAATATTCAACCTGTTCGTAACTCTGCAAGCAAAATTAAGTCTTACTAAGACTATAAGACTAATTTTGCTTGCAGAGTTACGAACAGGTTGAATATTTATATATTCAGGCTATATTTCGTTTTTTTTGAATTTATTTAATACTCTCTGCAATAAGTAAGGTTGTTTCTATTTTATTTATTATCCTTAATAAGTTATTATTACAATATCGCAACGCTTACGCGAAAATTTGTTTGCCAAAATAATAGAAGCTGTTTAGCAAATTACCCCTGCTAAGAATAAAAAGTCAAAATTATCAAATTTAGAATCAGTTTAAAATACACTAGTCTTGGCTTTGATAGAAGTGAAAATTTGCACTAGTGCGTACACCCGGCAATTATCATTACCACTAAATAGTAGGCTGATTGGTTCAAACTTCAAAAAATTGTATTGGCTTATAAATGTCACGTGGTTAAAGGGTGCGATATTCAAGAATATTTCGTAATAACAGCAACAAAACTATTGGAGATAATCGAAAAATGAGAATTTATGTGCATACAAAACTGTACTCACCTCGCCTTACTGTCCAAAAATGCCCAAGTACGTGTTCATTAAACAGTGCAGTTGTTAGTGCAAATATACCTGATAATTACAGGATAATTAAATAATTTTAATTATAATTAAATAATTTTAATTATAATTAAATAATTTTAATTATAATTAAATAATTTTAATTATAATTATATAATTTAATTAAACTCTAGATATGTGGTTGCGGTAATTATATTATCGTTTTAATTGGATGAATTGCATAAATAACAATAAACTACAAATTTGAAAGAAAAATCCACTATCATTATCAGTTCACGAAATAGACTTCAAACAAAACAAATGTAGTGATAAATTATATCCTTTTGAATGAGCTGCAGAATCATAATCTAAAAGAAGTATTAATTATCTTCTACTATTCACTACATATTCACCTATGTGCAGAAACACTATTGAAACTATTTCAAGAATTATTAGCCTATATATGTAAAAAACCATTAAAGGAACAAATTGTTTTAATAATAATAATCTTACCCCTTAGATGTTATAAAGAAAAACCACAAGACAATTTAGTGCATATTGCCGAAAAATAATAGAATTAAAAACAAAAGAAATTGATGAGGTAAGTGGAGCTCTGACAAAGGTTTTCGTTTCTTCAAAAACTTACGTGCTTAGGCTGGTTCTACCAGGCGCGCACCCAGAAATTTGGCTTGGAGGGGGTGGGGATGCTTACGCATGTTATAACTCAAATACAAGCATATGCGTGTGAATATGACATTAAATAAAAATGTAACTTAGCAATGGCATTACAATTAATAAAAATTCTAAAAGAGCACTATTTTCGTAGGGCCAGATTTGGTGGTTAACACGCGCTATATAAATGGCTTGGGGAGGCTCAAGCCGGATAGCCAACCACCCCCCCCCCCTGGGTGTGCGCCTGGGTTCCACTACTAAAATTTTTCTTAATGCACCTGAAGCGTCACTAGAAAATTTGGAGTCGTCTAGTTCTGTAGACAACCAGCTGGAACATTATCTTCATCATAGGAATTGAAAACGTAAAAACTTGGAGAAATGGATGGTGTTGAAGGGGAGCCTTGAAATTATTCTCTTGTGCTGGCCAATCCAGGGACATGGCCTGATTTAATTACACCTCGACTTTTTGAGTGTTCAGTGAAGAAATCACCCAAGCATCTTCGTGATATTAGTTTCCCTTCAGATGAAACTAATAGAAGATTTTTATCAAAATGTTTTGATGAACTTCTAGAAAAAGGCGAAAAAGTTGCCAGAAATTGGCTGGTATACTCTATTAAATTGAATTGCATTTTGTTTTTGCTGCAAACTATTTCAGCATAAATATTATTAAGTTGGCCAGGAACGCAGGAAAAGAAATTGTGTGCAACATGAAAACAGTGCATAACATATTCAATGCTCCAAGAATCTTCAAAATTAATATAACATCGAAACAAAATGATGTTGCGCTATTATCGAGATTCATGGCAATTGTTCAATTATTAAGTCGTCAGTGGATTTTCGCGGCCACTCCTCTGAGTTGTGTCATCCTACTATTGAAAACTTTATGAAAGCTGCAGAAATGTTTTGTAAATTTGATCCAATATTAACACATAATGTACGAAATGTACAGTCAGAGAAAATACAAATGCGAAACTTGCTCGGCGAGGGAATGCTGCCGCATGTCGATGCTTAGTTCGGTCGAAACCAGTCTGTCCCTGTCTAAAATCCATTTATAAGGTAATACATTTTACAAACATAGTTTCTTTCTCGCCCCTAAGTGATCGAGTGATGGATTGCTATCAGTTAATACCATATCTTTTCATCTTCCAATTTTTGGTGCGTCATCTTAAAAAATTCGAATAATTACAATTTTTACGTTATTTTGATTTTGATATTTTTTATATATTTATTAATTGAAGAGTAATTTTATATAAATGATTGGTAATATTTTAGAATTAATAATTTTTTTTTTCAGTTTCGTATAAATAACCCTATTGTTGCCAAGATATGCCCTTGAAAGCCTCGAAAAATAAAATTTTATTTTTATACCAGTCTGAGAAATTCACATATATTTTTTACCCAAATAAAAGGTTATTTAGGGTATTTATTTTTTTTAAGTTTCTCAATTGCGTCAAAATTCTAAAATCGGCATGGTTTTTGTGATTGGAATTTAGAACAACATTTTGACCGAGTTCCCTGAAATTGCCGTAATTTTTATTGCCTTTGTATTCTTGAAAAACATCAATAATATTACAATAATAACCCTCATAAATATAACCCAGCATTGTAGGCTCTAACTTTTTTTGAGATAATTTTTCAGGAATGTAAGGAATAATTAATAATAATAATAATAATAATACATATTTACTTTCAGAAAAAAGTACAGGTAGAGGTACACAGTACAAATTAGTGAAAACTTGTCAGGTGAGACAATTGAGACAAAGCCTGATTTGGCATATGAAGATAAAATTAAATTTAATAACTTAACACTAAAAACTTAAAAAAAAACTTATTAAACCTAAAACTAAAACTTAAAGTGGCATGCTTTCATTCATAGGAGTTGTAATGAGTATGGTTCTTTCTCGCACAAGAAATTAAACAAACATTTTTTAAAGTTTTTATAATTGTTTTGTGCTTTAATATCATTTGGCAAACGATTGTAGTATTTTATGGCAGCGTAAGATGGTGCTTTTTCATACACCGATAATCGGTGAATAGGTAGGGCATAATTTTTATAGTTTCTGGTGTTATGGTTATGCTGATGAGTAACTTTGACACTTACTGTAGATTTATAGTTAAGTACTAGAAGTTCATAGATGTACATTCCATATAGAGTTAGTATTTTGTTTTCTTTGAACTGAGTTCTACATGATTCATAGTAATTTAGACCAAAAATTATTCTGATAGCTCGATCGATTGTTTTAAATTTTAGGTTGTCACTCGATTGTTTAGCGGCGAAAAAAAGTTAAACTTAAAAAAAATGAATACCCTAAATGACCTTCAATGAAAAAAATTACTTAATTTGGTGTTTGGGACAAAAATATATATTAATTTTTTTCAAATTTTTATAGTGGTTAAAAAACAAAAACCTATTTTTCGAGGGTTTCATGGTCATATCTTGACAAAAAATGGAGTTGTTTATACGAAACTAAAAAAAAAAATCATACTAAAATACTAATAATAATTTTACAATTTTGACTGCTCAATTGTTGATAAATTTATAAAAAAATATCAAAATAACGTAAAAATATTAGTTATTCGAATTTTTTAAGATGTCGCACCAAACGTTAAAAGATGAAAAAGTCACATAGATGGTATTTATTGATAGCAATCATATGACGAAATAAAATTTTAGTGGGCAAATTTTCTTTTTTTTATTTTCAAACATTTTTTTAATACTCTAAATAACATTCAATGACCTTGAAAAATTCACCTATTTGGTATTTGGGTCAATAATAAATGTAATTTTTTCAGATTTTTAAAATATTTTTTTTAGTGGTTAAGAAAATTATATTTGAAAACATCTTGTTTTGGGGCTTCCCGGGTCATGTCGGTTTTTTTTTTGATATACAGCTTACGGCTACTTTGCTTTATGGTCACAACTAATGAAATTTTCATATTTATTTAAAAATCCGTGTCGGGAGGCATTTTGACCATCTTATCTCGGGATACCCTTGTATTTTCTCATAAATGGATTTTAATCAGGTACTGGTTTCGACCGAACTAAGCACCGACATGCGGCAGCATTCCCTCGCCGAGCGAGTTTCGCATTTGTATTTTCTCTGTCTGTACAAGCATCCTAACAAAAAAGGTCATCTGTCACATTATTTAGGGCTACACTTTCAAAAAGAAACAACTGAGTTACTAGCAGCAGCTGTAATGACAAATTGTTTCATTGCAGAATTATTATTTTTGTAAATTGTTAAATCCGAATTAAAAAAAAATATCTTCACTCGGTTAAGAGAAATCTATCCTAATATAAAAAAAAAGAAAATTCCAAGAACTAAAAAATTTTTGGTAAAATTTCGTATACCAGAAGTTGACATTTACCTTATGGTTTCTTGTTTTTTTCGAAAAATGTTTAACTATAAAACACAATGGACTCAGTGAAGCACACTTCCAGGTCGTGTTATTTCCCTTTTTGGCATTCTAGACTTCTTTCTTTGGGGTTATTTGAAATCATCCGTCTATGTGAACAAACCACGGACTCGATGGACAACATTCGACAAGAAATAGAAAACATTCTGCCGATAGTATTGAGAAAAATAACGCAAAATGCTTTACATTTGCATTAAGGCTGGAGGTCACCATTTGATCGTAGTTAAATGGAACTTAATGGAACAAAGTTCAAAAGTATACGCAATACTATAAAGAAAAATACAGTTATTTCATTTTTAATGTCAAATTGGGTCATTATTTTCGCACTTTATTTAATATACCATATACTGATGCAGTATAATTATAATCTCAATTTAGTTCTTGCAGCATTCTTTATTTCGAACTTTGTTTTACAATTAGATGCAGCCTTCAATATGTTAATAGATATGACGTTAAACTCCTACCAATTCCAAAAGTGTGCAGAATATAATATTCCCATCGTGCTAACAGATAAAGACAAGAAACAGACGAGAAAAAAATATATTTTGTTTCTTTGAATCAATAATTTTATTGTGATTTTGAATATTGATCGATTTTGTAATTTCCGTATCTATAATTTAAACCACATCGTCCATTATTTTAACACTCGATATCCGTTATATGAATCTTCAGAGGATCCTTAATGCCGTACAACAATTCCTGCCCAAATTTCATATCCGCATGAGGCCACTTCAGTCTAAAGTTCCTGACAACCTAAAAAATATCAAACAACATTATTTCATGCCATATAAATGGATTATAAGAAAAGTAAACATTTAAAAACTACACATTATTTACTTTCTATTTTCGTCATTTTTTCAAATTGAAAATTTCAATGGAAATATCAATTTTGAGTCGTGACAACTTCGACAATTTTTTAATATCTTTCTGTGTGTCTGCTTATCTATATGCCGATGAAAATACTGTACCTTTGAAATCAAAACTTCCATCTCTAGTTGAGCAAATCTTTGTCCAATACAACCTCTTGGTCCATGTCCAAATGGCATCGTTACAAACGGTTTCGTATTTTTACGCGAAAGCTCTCCAGTTGTAGACTTTAGCCATCTCTCCGGCAAGAACTCGTTTGTTCGGTGATAATTAGCCTCTAATCGCAATAAGTTGGTGATAAACTGTTGGATGAGTTTAACTCAAACACGATCGAACGCTTTGGAGACATCAAGACATATAGCTAGTGTGCTTTGTTTACGATTAAAACCTTAGACTATAAAATCAGGTTCTGATTAATTGATGATTACACGAGAGGCCTTTGATGAAGCCGTGCTGAGTATTGGGGACGGTTTTGTGATCGTCAGACCATTCACTTAGTCGTGAGTGTATGTCTTTCTCGAATAGTTTACCCATGACGGAGAGCAAACTAATAGGGCGATTATTTTGTGGAAATTTAGCGTTTTTGCCCGGTTTAGGAATTAGAACCACACAATCACATGTTTCCATGCTTGTGGGAAATATCCTAACCTAAGACAAGAGTTAAAAATTGCTCTGAGATATACAATTGCCTTATGTGGAAGATTTTTAAGGCAAGTGTAGCTAATTCTATCGTATCCTGGCGTTTTTTATTCGGCGCATTTTTAATAAGAGTTTTGATCTCTTAGGGGAGGTCGGTTTAGGCGTGGAGTTTGGAGTTTGTTCGAAATTATCAAGCACTTCCTCGATTTGATCAAGGAGCTCATCACGGTAGTGAGAGGGTTTGGCGAGAACTGCGACTCTAGGCTCTCCGCGAAGGCTTCGGTCTTGTCTTCCGCAAGGTAGACATCGCTTTGTCTTCCATGGATAGCAGAAGTCGCCTTTCTTGTTCTAGTGAAAATCTTAGCGAGCTTCCAAAGTTGAGGTTTATGCTGGGCGGCATTATCGATGAGCCTATTCCAGCGTTCATTACGGAGATCTTTAAGATCTTTTTGGATTTAGTTTTGAAGACGATTAAGATTTGGTTTGGTTTGGAGACAGCGAGTGCGTTGCCATATTCTGCGTACATGTTTTTTTCCCTAATTTGATCTAGAACATTTCGAGGAATATTGAGCGGATCGCTCTGAGAAACAGACTTTTCAGTCGTGGATTCATCGATGGCTTTGTGAATAGCCGCTGTAGGGGATTTTACACCCTCGTCGATTTCGTTTTGGTTTCGCATCACAATGTCTTTGAATTTGAGCCAGTTCGTAGATCTAGTTTTCTCAGTTAGATATTTCTAATTAGATATTTCGGTGTGAATATCCATGATGAGGATTATGATCTGAGTGCAGTTCAGCTGATGCCCAGACATGTCGTATTCTAATTCAGATTGACGATAAAGAAATCCAGAATGTCAGGACGATAACAAGAAGAATGGTAGAAAGTTGGTACAGTTTGACTGATTGTTTTAAGTGGGAATCGGTGTTGTACTATGAAGTTGAACAGATATGGCAGCGGAGAGCGCCGTGACCAAAGCCTTGGCAGCGATGGCATTGTGTCTCGGTTGAGGACCTTTATTGAGTTTCGACATAGACCGCGACATGGAAAAGACAAGTGAGTTTAAAGATCTCTCGTCCTTTTTCATTTTATTTCAATTGGACTGAAACCATTGGGAATTTACTGGTGCGGTTTCCCATGCGGTGGACCGCGATCACTGGGAGGTTCAATGAGTGCAGTTTGTCGATTATTTCTTGGTCTGTGAAGGATTCACACCCTCAGTTCTTTCTCCTTAAAAAATCTTGGATGCGATAACCCCCGTTGATGGAGGATACCTTTAGAAGGCAGACCTATTTTTCTACCAGGTCTTTGAAAATTTTTATACAACCATATTTTTGCTTAAGGTAAATTGGAGGAGGTTTAGAGGCGAATCTTTCGATTCCCTCGATATTTTCGATCTCGTCGATCGTAGCTGGCTTATTGGAGTCGGGTACACGTGTTGTGGTGTACTTGATAGCCGAGGTTTGTGTGTGATGTGGGCTCGGGGAGGATTGAGCATTATAGGGTGCGGGAAGCTGCTCGCTGACGATAATAGGCTCAGCAGAGAGGTGGGACGGCAGTGCAATTGTTCGGAACAACTGTGAAGCTGCTATTCTTTTGGCACTACTTTTTTGGCGAAACGCCTAGTTGGGCAGATGGAGGCAGAATTCTTACAGAGGGCATCTCGGTAACGAGTACGCTAGTCTTAGTAGAGTTGAGGGATGCAAGCGTCCTTGAGGACGAGACCGAAGAGATGTTAACCCGGAGTTTTTTGTTTGACTCATTATCTGAGTCATCGTCAGAGAGTCGTCGAGTTTTTGAATTCTTTTTGGTCCTAACTAGGACAAAGCCATCGCTGTCGAGGGGTTCTGGTGTTGGGGATAGATGTAGGGTGTCCATAGGGGTGGTTGAACAAAGAGGTTTCAGAAGAGCTAGAGTGGCTCTCATCTCTTCAATGTGTGCTTGCTGAGAAGCAAGCTGAGATCGTAGGAAAGCATACTCTTTTTTTAGAGAGTCGAAGGTCGTCATATTCTCTATGGCGACGTCAATGTCTCGGAGTGCCTCCATAGAGATGGCAACGAATGGTTTTGTGACGCCATTGTCAAGCAACGGCTCGCCGGTTAATCAATGTTTTATTTTAGCGGAGAATGCTAAGTTTGGCTGAAGGTGTAAAATTTGAGAGTTAAGCAACAGCGTGCCCGTCCCGGAAAAGGATAGGTGACCGCTGATGCGATGAGATGGGTGTATGAGAGTGGCATGGAGGGTAATTCTCTGGGAAGGAGTCCCGTAGAACTTTTTTCTTGCCATATTCCGACCGACACTACGAACTCCTTGCTGGGACGTACTCGGGTGCGCCCCGAGGATTGCACAGCGTTCCCGTTTGATAGGGAAATCCGTGATATCCAAGGTTTGCGTGTAATAGCAGGCGTGCTTGACGGCTCTCAGCGTAGTGCAATGCCAAGAGACCGTTTCTCGTTCCGATCTCACCCAGTCAGAATAGTATAATATACGTGCTAACTGTGTGGATGCTTACCAGATCAAACTGAAAGAGAATACTGTTAAACAGTAGGTGGCACCTTGGTTCTGATCAGACTTTCGTTCTTGCTGCGAGCAGTTGAATTATTAATCTAACTGCCACCGAACAAAACTAGGAGTAATGAAGGCAAGGGTGATGGCAATTTAAACTGGTAAGCCGCGAGGGTCAGAAAAAATACTTCGAAGTTCGAAATGAAAATTTCGGAGAGAACACTGGACGGTAAGTAGAGTGACTTGACAGCTCTAGTCACGATGTGCTCGACGATGATTGTCTGTGGAGTGCTTCATGGGCTATAGGTATACCCTCCACACCCTACTCTGCTCCGGGTTGCGGGTGGTGGTAGGGTGCGACGGCAGAGCCGAGGTCGGCACATGTTCGAACCGGGATATTGTAGTTCCGAGAACAGCTTAGGTTCGGACACAAAATCGGCACGTAGGCAGGCTGCGGGAAGTGGATCGATCGTCTTTTGTGTTATCCTGGCAGCTGCACATTTCCATGTTCTGCAAATCTGTTCTAGCAATGCCCTCGATACGAAGATGCACAGCGGTGGAGGCTTAACTCTCTACTGTGTTTTTACTTTTACTGGCAGCTGTACTTCTTCAAAAATTATGTCGTTTGGCAATTTAAATAATGCAGAATTTATATTAATTTTGAAAGGAAGCAATGGTTAGCTCATTAAATGCAAATTAAAATAATTACACATTTGTTAAGACGAGTATATAAACTAAGCGTCGGTAACAGAGTCCAACCAAAACCTCGCGGCACTCGAAAGTAAAGTTTGCGCAGAGTGAGAAAGTATTCGAATCGAATACTTTCCCACTCTGCTCACCAAACTGAATCGGAGTCCCCTCTCTTGAAAGTAAGATAGTTACATGCAACATGCCGTGAATTTTTGTTACTGGCGAGCGCTGCAGAATTAGGAAACAAGTCTTTTTGAAAATTCAAAAGTATAAATAATAACACTGAAGAAAAACATTGTTATTTAATTTTTAAAGTCAAATTGATCATTCCTTTCCAGACCCCTATTTTATACACCGTGCTCTGATGTAATAATATTATATTCTCGAATGTCGTTCATGCAGCATTCTGTTTGTAATTTAAATTTTATTTTTGTTTTAGATGCAAATGTCAAATTGGGTCATTATTTTCGCACACCTTTATTTAATATGCCGTACACTGTTGTAGTATAATTATAATCTCAATTTCGTTCGTGCAGCATTCTATATTTCGAACTTTGTTTTAGATGCAGCTATCAATATGTTAATAGAAATGACGTTAAACTCCTACCACTTTCAAAAGTGTGCAGAATATGAAATTCCCATCGTGTTAACAGATAAAGGGAGGAAACAGACGAGAAGAAAAAGATTTTGTTTCTTTTAGTCAATGATTTTATTGTGATTCTGAAATTTTATCGATTTTATAATTCTCGTACCCATTATAATAATTTAATCCGCATCATCCATCATTTTAGTACTCAACATCCTTTATCTGAATCTTCAGAGGATCATGAATACCGTACAACAATTCCTGCCTAAATTTCATGTCCGCATGAGGCCACTTCAATATAAAGTTCCTGACAACCTAAAAAATATTAAACATCAACATCGTTTCTGGTCCTACAAATAGATTTTAAGAAAAGTGTTACATTAAAAAAATAAATATTTACTTTCTCCGTACAAATTATGAAAAAACATTATTTTCCTGATTTTTCAAATTGGAAATTTCAACGGAAACATCAATTTTGAGATCCCTCGAAACAATTTCAACAATGTTTTAATGTTGTGTGCCTGCCTGCGTATCGGTGTGTCTGTTTGCGCAGTATTTTAAAAACTAAATATTTTTAAATGTATCTTTATTTGAAGTTCTTCTAAGAACTAAAAAGCTTTCGGCAAAATGTCGTGCACCGAATGTCGGCGTTTATCATAACTGTTTCTCGTAGTACGTCGTACGAAGTACGAGGAAGTATTGTGATCGTGAAAATTCTGAGGTCAATAAAGGCGATTTTTGTGTGTCTGTTGTCGCTGCATCTCAAAAAACTAATACAGAATTTAACATGAAACATAAGTACTGTTTTATAATTCAAAGTACTGAAATGCTTTAGTTAAAATTTCGTACGCCGTGAGTGTTTGCCTAGCCGTTTTTCTGTTTTTTAAATATGTAAAATATTATAAAAACATTTAAATAAATATTGTAGATAACAAAGAAATGAATATCTTTCGCTTAAAAATATTTTTTTTCTACGACCGATATAAAAAGAAGGCGTTTGCGCTTGCGTTTGTCAACGCAAAGTAGACGTTTCCCGAGGAGCGAGCGAGAAAGTACTTTGCCGCGCGTTGCCTATAGCATCGCGCGGCAAAGTATTCACAACAACTATCTAAACATCACTGTGCACAATTTTTATTGACCCGTTACCATGGATACGACATTCTATGGCTGACCACGGTACAGTCTGTATATATTATTGCTTTTTATATTTAATTATACTTATGTTTCTTTTTCAAAGCGGTCGTGAAAAATTTTTATGTATAGTGCGAGCGCAAAGCTCATTGCCGCTTTCGAGAGGTTTCCATGCCCCGCTTCGCGTCGCGCGGAAACTTCCTCTCTCAAGCGGCAATGTATCACTTTGCGCTCTTACCATACAAATAACTATTATGTTCGACTGTACGAAAATAGTAACTTCGGCGGTTTCTTTCTAGGCGAAAATGGCGTACATTTCGTACTAGTCCCATAATTGATAAAGTAAATTGGACTCTTATGTCAGTGTCAGAAATGACAGATTTTAATTTTGGTTAGAACACCTAATAAATACAATACAAATTACTAATGAAAAAGAGAGATCAACTATGATAGTGGTTTATAGCGATAGTACTTACTATTATTCATTATATTTATTGCTGAAGAAGTTTGCAAGGTTTGGACGTTTATTGTGCAAGTCGGATTGTTTAACCTAATCATCCATTTTCTATGAAATTTACAATGAATGACATTAGTGGTGCAGCAGTTTATCGAAATGAGTGATTGCATCCGATCGGGAGAGGCTATGGTTGATGAAGTACGAGAATGAATTAACGGTAGGGTACTTATATATTTGATCAAAATCGTTATTTTAATGTTGTAAACATTATGGACGTCAAAGCTGACATTTATTATCTCTAAGCCGAGAGTGAGGCAGTTCTTTATAGGTATAGTAACGTCCGTTGTATTCTCTCCCCAAATATCTCGTGCTATGATTAATCCACGATGATACCACTCATTAAAGCCATCAGAAAATTGTACTCGTGCTGCGCACCGATAATAATCAAAGCACTTGTTATATTACCCCCGAAGATACATTGTTCGCCGAGAAAAAATACTGTACCTTTGAAATCAAGATTTCCATCTCTAATTGAGCAAACCTTTGTCCAATACAACCTCTTGGTCCATGTCCAAATGGCATCGTCACAAACGGTTTTGTGTTTTTACTGGACATCTTTCCAGTTGTAGACTTTAGCCATCTTTCCGGCAAGAACTCGTTTGCTCGGTGATGATGAGCTTCTAATCGTGACAAGTACATTGTTGGTATTAAAACTGAAACCTAAAATATTAAACTCGTAAAATATGTTCTTCAACTGGTATGTCATGTCCATAACTCAAAATTATACTGGATGTTATGAACCAAACTTGAAACGCTGGCGCAACCGTTGGTCCAGCCCGATGTTACGTTAGACAGTCGACGGCCGACTTACCCAATGGAGATAGGGCGGGTAATTCATTTTTAAGTTTATTCTTAGGCGCCACGTCATTTTTAACGGCGACCACCGACAGGACATCAAATAAAACCACGAAACAATTCAATAACGAAGGCAACAAAACAACCAACAGATGATTAATAATAAGACAATTAAGTTCTAATACAAAATATAGATCAAACCGGTAATTATAGAGAATTATCAGTACGGCAATCCAAAGAATAGCCGTAGTTCCCAGCACAATAACGAAACGACGTATAAAATAATAAATTTGAGATTGGGAGAAAAAGAAAACCTGATATCTTCTGCGGTTTTATTAACTTTATTTGGATGTTTTTAATTTTGGTAAATTTCCTCTCAGATTTTAGTTAAGATGCCTTCTGTGTTGAAAATAATCCGACAATGCGCCGCATTGTGAATTTAGTAAATTCCTTTGATATCCACAATTTGTTGAACTAATTGCCACTATTAATCCGACGTACTTGTTGTAATAATGTTACAATAAGACTTTTGTACATTAATTAAGTGAAAATGTGTGTTCCAACACCAGGAGGTTGAGTATCAAGCTGGCCCGAAGAGGAATGATAAGAAATCACCTACGCGGTAAGAAAAAGACCGATTGTAGCATAAGTGCCCAAAAAAATAAATAAAAGGCTTGTGGTTAACCGTTATAAATTTCAAGGATGAGTTGGAACTGTTACTTATTTGATAATGTCGAAATTTATTTTATCGGAATTTATGTAAATATTGAAAAGGAGCAATAGTTAGCTCATAAAATGCAAATTAAGATAATTACGCATTTGTTAAGACGCGTAGATAAACTAAGCGCCGATAACAAGTGTACATTCTCTTTTACTTTTCAAAGTACCAGACAGGCTGTCGCTGTTCTTTTACCCCCTCCAACGTCCCGTGGTGCTGCCCTTTCAGAGCTTTTTCTCTATTTTATTTCCGGTGGTGCCAAGTCGGGGCTGTACGGCGGCTGGTTCAGCGTTACCACGCCTATCTTTGTACGCAACTCGACAACAATGAGTGCGGTATCGTTCGGCGCATTGTCGTGGTACAGGATCATCCAGTTGTCGCAAATGTCCTTTCGGACACTTATTCCTCAATTGCTGTCCAAAAGTTATCGCACTTTTGGGAACGTGGATTTTTTACCAAGTTTAACGAAAAATTTAATTGCGTAACGCAGCTCCAAATTCTTCACCATTGTTCTTTCGACGAGGATATGGTGATACACTTTGCGCTAAGCAAAAGTTACTCAATCACTTCTCGCTTGCGGAGAGTGGCATTCTCTACCCAAGATCCCTTACCACTTTTTCGCCAGGAGCAGCGTCGCGCAAGCATACGTGGGCGGCTGTGGAAATTCATTACCGGAACTTTTATGACAGACCCTGTAGGTATTAAAGAACGGTAAGGGCGGCTTCCATAAATTATGTCACAGATTTTTCATTAAATTTCGCCATGTAGTTTGGCCATACCTCATACACATTTATTATTAACCAAACAATAAGTCAAAAAAATGTTTTTACGATATTGTATCAATCCCATATTACCATATTTAAGCAAAATTACCACAACACCACATTGAGTCCACTATCAACGTTTATACATACACCTTTTGGTATCTGGTATCCAGCCAATACCACTTCCTTCTGCGTCTCCCTCATGTGACCGAAAGCTATGGGCGACAGCCGACTAGATTCCTTTATCACCGCCTTCAAGTAAGGAACATTGCTTAAAATCTCTTTCGTCACTGGTGTATCACATGTGGGCATAACTTGCACCAATTCTGCTCTAAGTTTATTTTGAACCACTTAATTCTTCGCCAAGTAATACAACGCCGCTCCAACTGATAATCCAGTCTAGAAACAACAGCAGACTCGAAAAAGTTTACTTGGCAAATTTTAACTCACTTACCGTATCGATGCCGCCACCGAGCATGTCCAGTGTTGCGCCCATTGCGATTCGTTTATCGATTTCCAATAATTTTTCGAAAATGCTCTTTTCTTGGTCCGGTTTGGAATGGATTTTTATCCTCTTTTCAGCTTCGCTCATGTAACGTATTATTAAACTAAAATTTGAGCAATGACAATTGGAGCCAGAGCCCTGCAGGAGCGGGTTTTTGAAAACCCGGCCCGGCCCGGTCCTATAGTGAAAATTTTAAGCCCAGTCCGGCCCGGCCCGGTTCGATGAAAAGAAAATGTGCTGCTGGCACGGTCCGGAGCTTTATATTTAAAGCCCGGCCAGGCAGTGAAAAAGATTGAATTAAATAAATAAAATTATTGTACCCTTGTACTCCTTACAATACATTGGGTTCATGTTAATAAAAAGAACCCATTTTTTCCAATTCACTTAGTTGTTACTATAACAAAATTAAATTTATCCAAGCCCGGCCTGGCCCGGCCCGGTCTAAATTATCCATCGGTAAGCCCGGGCCCGGCCCTGATATTGCAAAATACAGCCCGGACCGGCCCGGATTGGAGCACCTTTTGTAATCCAGAATATTTTTTGGAACATTGTTTAAACTAAATTAAAACTTACTATTTTATTTATACCGAGTGTTTGGGATAAGGGGCGAACATAGGGATTTAACATGTAAAATTAAATATGTGTAATTATTTGCTCCCCTATTCATTTTAGAGAAAAATCGTAAAGGAATATTTTTTAGAGAATTAAAAACTGTAAATGTATCATCCATTTAATTTACGTTTGTACCAGCATACACCTCAGAAATAATAAAAATAAGTTTAACAATTTACCATTTAATAAAAACCCTTGCCATGACTTTGACAAATGTCATGTTTCATGTTATAGTGATAAGTTCTTTCATAAGTAAACAACCAATCAGATTCGTCCATTTTTGTCGAACGCCGCACGCTACAGAAACTTAGAACGTCAATGTCACTGAGAAACGGTAAGACCCCGCGCGTCAGGGCGATTTGTTAAACTTAGGCTGATAAGACCCCCGCTGTCGGTGTCGATGTTCAGATTTATATCATATTCATAGATACCCTTGAATAAAAAATTACGATCGATCTGTCAACGTATAAACATGTCTGAATCACGCTTCGGGACAGAATGCGATGAAGCAATTAATAATTTAATTACAACACCAAAAAACACGGTCAAAAGTAAAAAATACGTATGGAAACTGTTCCAGCATTTTTGTGAGGTAAGAAAATACGAATTGAAAATTGTACTTTTAATAAATAGCTTTTCAAGTTTTGTACATAATTCAAGAACTTATCTTACCGAATGTACCTCGGGCAATGATAAATTCGAGATAATTTTGACTAGTTCCCTCAAGTGCGTTGCTTTAAGTAATTGCCCTCCGCCTGACGGCGTCGGGCAATTACTAAGCAACACACTTTCGGGGTTTAGTCAAAATTATCGCGAAATTATCAGTGCCCTTGGGACATTATAGCTGACAATTGCCCTCATTTACTTATTAACCAATGAAATCGAATAACGTTGATGAGGTGATCCAATAAAATTCTAATTACGATGCGTAACAGACCACGCTCTATGTTATGCATGGCAATTAACCCTGGGTGGTATCTAATCAGATAATCTCTCATGTTGGTATTGCCTAGCAACGCGTTGGTTCATTTTCTATAACGTATAAAACGTCAGTTATTGCCGGACTTTTAAGCAGTTTGCTCCTGAATTCGATCTGTTTATATTTTCGGGTGAAGTGTTAGTGCTTTCATCAGTAATATTCATAGGCATTTCTCAAAATCTTGGTAAGCTCATTTTTACTACAGTTATTGTGGCGCAGATTAATACACGTCTGACACTTGGTGTCACTAAATTTAATTTTTCAAATTAAGAAGTGTGAACTTTCTGTTCGGCCAATTGTCTTCTCGAATCTAACTCGTGACTGATTTTTCCTAGGCAATTATTAGCGTCTGGATCACTCTTGCTTGTTGCTTCTAGAAAATCGTGATCCTGCCGCTAATAATTGCCGGCAAAATCATAGGCACTCGTTATATTACTGTTGACTATATCCCGCCAAACGTGGCATGCCGAAATTCAAATGAATTAGAACCAATCAGATTCTATATAACTTCTATTTTCAGGAAACATATCATGTAGAGTTCGAATGCGGCTTTGTGATTAGTTCTCTACTCGCATTATGTTTCGGCACATGATTGGTTTCAAGAAAAACAATGTTCAATGTCAAACGTCAGTTTGCGGGTAGAACGCTATTAAAATTAGTGAAAACTCCGCATTGGAAGTGTTTCTCTTGAAGTAATTCAAGAAAAAGGGAAAGAGGCCCAACCAAAAAGTTTGGGCGGAGTCACTAACATGACCTGTACTCGGGAAGTCATTTCTACAATATTGGAAAACGGGGCACATAACGTGCGAAACGCGAACGGTACGTACTGTAAAGAAAATGTAAACTCCATATGGAATACCAGTGCTAAGTTAGTGCAAGAGAAGTACGTTTCTGATTTTTAAATTTTGTTTGATCCATTTAAAAATGTAATATTCAAACCGGCACGACACGCCCGCGACGACAGTAAATGTCATTCTATTTTGTTGTAATATTTTTGTTGGGATATAGTCTGATAAATTGCTCTCGTGCATTGTAAATTATCGCAAGTTTGCACTCTTTCGACAAACTCAGTCGCATTGTTTTAGGCAACAGCCCCTCGCCCTTCCGGGCTCGGGACTGTTGCCAAACAATACGACTTCGTTTGTCGAAATCGCACAAACTTGTTACCGATAATTTCCAATGCACTTGTGCAATTACTGTTGAAAATAATAATATTGCAAGTCAGATATCAATTCTAGTTATTACGATGAACAATAATCTGAGTTATTCCAATGAAGAGAGGGTATTCATTATTAAAACATTTTACAGTGGCGTCAGTTTACGCAGAGTTCGTGACTTATTTTCGGTTACATTTAACAATCGACCAATTCCGTCTGTATCAACAATTTCCAAATTTGTGAAAAAGTTCGAAAATACAGCAAGTGTAGCGGCAGATGATTCAAAAGGTATTTCAATAGTCCAATTTTAACAAATATTATTTCAAAAACATTAACATTGCAGGCAAACGGAAGAGAAGAAGCAACGATGAATTGGAAGAAAGAGTTTTGGGGTTGATAAGTGCTGATCCAACAACTAGCATACGATGCATTGCTCGTGAGTGCAGCGTGTCTACATTCTCAGTGTATAAGATTCTGAATACGCATGGGTATTATCCCTACAAACATCAATGCCATCAGGAGATATTGCTAGTGGATGAAGAAAGCAGGCGTGTATTCTGCGAGATAATGCAGGATCGATCAAACATAGACAGAAACTTTTTGCAGTCTATCTGTTTTACGGATGAATGCACGTTCACACTTAACAACGAGCCCAACACTCAGAACACGCGATACTGGACCCAAGAAAATCCGCGGATATGCCTTAGAACTAGAACCCAGTTCCCGCAAAAAATCAATATTTGGGCTGGTATTTTTAAAAATAATATTATTGGGCCGTTTGAAATATGTGGAAATTTAAATTCGAATTCTTATTTAGACCTTTTAATCAACCAGGTTGGCCCTGCGTTAGAAGAAGTTGCACGTGACAATCAGGAGATATGGTATCAGCATGATGGATGTCCAGCCCATTATGGTTTAAATGTAAGGGAATATTTAAATGCTAATTTTCCCAATTGCTGGATTGGTCGCGGTGGCACTATCAACTGGCCACCAAGATCTCCTGATTTAGCACCATGTGATTTCTTTTTGTGGGGTCACTTGAAAAACAAAATTTACAAAAAACACCATCCAAATATTGAATCTTTGCGGGAAGCAATTTTTGCGGAATGCACATTGATTACAGATAGGCAGTTGGCTAATGTTAGACATGCATTTTATAACCGATTGGGTTATTGTTTACACCAGAACGGAGAACTTTTTGAGTACTTGCTCTAAAATTTCCCGTTGACCGCTGGTTACGGTAAAACCAAAAATATATCACGAACTGTGTGTAATCTGACACCACTTTAATTCAATTCATCGTTGCTTCTTCTGTTCCGTTTGCCTTTAATTTTAATATGTTTGAAATAATATTTGTTGAAATTGGACTATTGAAATACCTTTTGAATCATCTGCCGCTACACTTGCTGTATTTTCGAACTTTTTCACAAATTTGGAAATTGTTGATACAGACGGAATTGGTCGATTGTTAAATGTAACCGAAAATAAGTCACGAACTCTGTGTAAACTGACGCCACTGTAAATATTTTGATAATAAATAATACCCTCTCTCCATTGGAATAACTCATATTATTGTTCATAGTAATAACAATGCGTGAATTGATATTTGGACGTGGATGGAACTGCGGGTTAAGGAGATTGAATGATTCGGGAAATTGGCGTCGGCTACGAGGCCATCTGCCATAATCATTGTATTGTAATATATCAGAAATTAAATGAATAACTGAATAATGAAAGACAAATGCAATGTCCATGGTCCCGAGCGAATATTTCGCGACCCCGAAATCGTTCGCCCGGGCTGGGATTCGAACCCTCGCGGCACGCGGTGCAACCGGCATAAGCGCTCGCTTGTACCCACTACACCAACGGGCCGCCCGAATTAATGTTTGACTAGTAAAATTATTCTCACCATAACATGACATTTGTCAAAGTCATGGCAAGGGTTTTTATTAAATGGTAAATTGCTAAACTTATTTTTATTATTTCTGAGGTGTATGCTGGTACAAACGTAAATTAAATGGATGATACATTTACAGTTTTTAATTCTCTAAAAAATATTCCTTCACGATTTTTCTCTAAAATGAATAGGGGAGCAAATAATTACACATATTTAATTTTACATGTTAAATCCCTATGTTCGCCCCTTATCCCAAACACTCGGTATATTATATAGAACACAGTTAGTTTTTTAATTCATTTTGATTGTGGATTACCGCATAGTAAAGATCGCAACTATCCACTTAATTAATTTTGACAAGGTACCCAATTTTGTCCATACTTACTCCATGATATAATCAAAATTCTTAATAAAACGTTTCCAAAGTGGAAGATTCCACTTGATAATATATTTCCCAATAGGTGTGAAATCGAGAATAAACATCATTCTGAAGGTTTGCACCATATTCCTAACGATCTCCTGTGCTTCGTTAGAAGGGTTTTCGTCCAGGCACCCTAGCCTCGTGTTCAATGCAACGGTACCAACCGATTCAAAACCCCACTTATTCAACTCGCTCATGAAATTTTTCGGCATTTCCCCGTCCGGATTGGACTTTGCAAAGCGGCGCATGCACTCCAAAAAATCGGAAGAAACTTTATCTAACTCAGGAATGTAGGGATAGAACACGTTCGGTCGCATAAATATGGGATTAATCTTCGAACGTATGTAATGCCACTCTTCCCCTTCCCTAAAATATTGTTATTAGGTCAATATTTTTGGATAGCTTAGCTTATTTCACGCTAGTCAAACAACTTTATAAATCCATTCCTATTAGCGGCGGCTCCTTAAAAAAGTAACTAGCGAAGAGATTAGAGACGAATACTTACGAATTAGCAAGTCCTTGATATGATCCAATGGCGTTATCTCTTACTCTAGTTTTGTAATTTTGTAACGAATTGAAATAGTAACGTTTCGGCCATTTGCCTTCATTCCTCAACATCTGTAACAAGCATTGTCAAAAATTGATTCATTAATGTTTGCTATGTGCGTCTTACCATTTCCATATCGTTTGTGTTAAAGATATAAACCGTGTCCGGCACAGCCATCTGTTTCTTGACTACGCAAATATCTCCAAACTCCCGGTGTAACCTGCAATCGCTTTTTGATAACTTCAGGAACGTTAAGACGCTGAAGATATTTACTTTTCATAAAATCCGACAAAGTCTCTGGAGCTTAAAGGTTCCACCAAGAACCGCCAAGAATTGCCCAATACAGGCAGGGGTTTCGGTCCTGGGATTTCATTAAATGACTTGGGTTTAAATTCTGTTGCACTTGCAAATCTGATGTTACTCAAAAATAAATTTCCGCGTCGCATCGATAAGCGGTTCATATTGTTGTTCTTGTTAGCAGAGTTTTAACAGGTTATCTGTAATTATTTTTTTCCGAAACCGTTTGTATTTCCACTATTACTGAAACATTTTTTGAAAAGTACAAAGTAAGCAAGTATTTACTTGTTGAAAATTTAATATATCGCAGGGACAACATGGGCAACTTCCGCATTTAAAGAGATAGTGAGATGGTCAATTTAGCAAAAAAAAGCAGGTTCGAGAGCTCATTAAGAATCCACCCCAAATCCCTCATGTCATGGCCTACTTGTTCAAAATAAAAATAAAAACAAAATCTCCCAAATTCTTTCATTTGCCGTAACTTTCCTACTACCCAAGACATGGCAATTTAAACACTTTCATAAAACTAATTTTATTTGTACAAATTTTTAGTAATCTAACCTTACCTCCAAATTTTAAATTGATACCGGGCATAGAGGGTATTTTTTAATACGTCCCGAAAGTAAAGAAATCGTTCCGAAAGTGAAACAAAATCGTCCCGAAAATAACTGCTTTCGTTAAGATTTATGTAAAGTGGTACCTTCGATTTAATAAATCATGCCGAATGTTTTATTTTCAGGACGGCTGCAGAAAGAATTAAATAATGCGCATATTATAAGATTTTCGTGAACAAGCTTTTTTTTATGCACTCAAGCCTTGGGCGATCAAATATAGAAACACTCAGTATAATGAATAACCAAAGCCAACTGCCGCATATAATTGAGTAAAAACAAAACTTAAAATTCTTATTGACACAGGCCTTCTCTCGCTATCCAAATGTCGCAAATAAACTAAAGAATCAAGAAAGACCCATTCGATGTTGTCACGGTCCATGTCATTAAACACGGAAATCTTAGCACACATTTTTCTCAAAAAAAAATTATTTAAATCAAAAGTTACTTTTAATCTAAAATTTTATTTATTCGATTTCCATTCAAGTTTCCTAAATTACGACAAAATACTGGCGTACATTTAACTTAATATAAGAGACAAATTGGAAAATCTCGCTACACATTCGACAATCAAAAATAGGAAGAATCAATTAAAATTTGTATATACCGTATATTCAAAATTAATTAAAATCACTCAATAAATAATATTGAGCAAAACGAATCAATTTTAGAATCATAATTCTATGATTGATGCAAGTGAAAGTATTACTGAAAGATGAAGTCGATCATCAGCATATTTTATTTACAAAATACATGTTTAATCAACTTATTATTATGTCTAACAAAATACTGAAGATTTTGAAAAATATTGAGACTTCGATTTCAGTTTCCATTCACCCGTGGCCAAGTTATACGAAAAACTAAACAAAATGAGTCTATTTTATAAACAAAAATTACCATTCGATTTAATGCTCGAAAACATCCTTGATTTCAATAACTTAAATACATTTGCAAAATCGAAAAAAATAAAATTAATTACTTCATTTCATTCCCCATAAATTCTGAGTAAGAATTTGAGCTGTTTTATCTGAATCCGTTACCTTCGAAATTATACTATTCTCCTAAAATCGAAAAATATAATTCAACATCCGAAAGATATGTGTATTACCGAGCCAATTTCCATCCCAACTTCTTGTCAATCACCAAGCATATTGCGAAAAAAAAATTATGCACAATTTCAATCACAAGTACAGATTTAGCACCCCCACGATAATCAACAATCATCTGGAACGGGTTCCCCAAATTGGGCAATTTTTGACAATTTTCTCCGAACCCCAAGAAATTAAAACTGTCTGTGAAAATGAACCGAAAACCAAGAAAATTAAGCGGCATCTACCTGATACAACCGGAAATATGTAAAATAATTTACCGAAATCAAGAATTACCATTCTATTACACCACGCTCGGAGGACCAGTGATCGTTGTTAACCTCGAAATCCATCTACCAAAAAGTAATTTTACAAAATTTAAAATTGAATTACGAGGATTAACTCTTCAAGATATCCCAGCTATCCAACAAGCACCAGCCAACCAGCATATACACACCTAGCATCTGATCTTCATTCACATCATTTTAATTTGTTTCATTGGATACTTCAGACAAGAAAAATTTGGAACCCAAAATCGATAGACAACATGGACCATTATCTCCCCATGGAAGGAGAGGGGGAGTGGTAACCTTACGATTACATCATGCCTCAATGTAGAGATTAGACAACTGCCATTGTTCAAACATTATTTTAGGTTTTTATTTAAAAAAACTAAAATTCCTGATTATTAGCAATTCTGTTTATTAATATTGTTAAATCCAAGGTTTATATTCATAAACCGACATAACTCATTTGTTGATAAATATTCATATGTAATATCTCTAATGCAGCGGTCTCCAACCGGTGCTCCGCGGAGCCCTTGGGCATCTGCGTGCGCTTCCCTGGGGCTCCGCAGCCGTTCCAGGATATAAAAGAAATAAAAATCAGAATCAAAATCATAAATAAGAAAACGGGAAATTTCATTCTGAGCTAAAATTTGCCAATTTGAATGATGTCCGAGTGTTTTCTTGGTACTAAACATATATGAGCATTCCAGCTGAAACCAGTTGAAATCTACGAAATGCATGACTGTCGCTTCACTTATTAACGGCATTACGCGTATACAGGGTGGTTCAAAAGTCTGAAAACGGCGAATTTATTTCGCGCGCGGGTAGAAAATCGAAATTCTGATACTGGGATCTTTAAATTTTGCCCGGGAAATCGAATGGGCCCTTCAGATAAGAGATACGAGGCCCAACTTTGAAATTTTAAATACAAACCTATATTTTTTATTGCGGATTCGGATTTAGCGGACAATTTTACATCCGAATTGGCTAAAACCCAAAAATGTTTGGTTCATTTTTAGGCCCTATGGTGCGTTTTTTGTTCAAAAGTCTGGGGACGTCTGATTCATTCAACCCAGTCGAGAAAAATCGGAAAACTGATCTTGGAGTCTCTTGAACTCGGGTAAACCATTTGAGTCTCATTGGGCCATATGACAGGTACAGAGCCCAGCCCTAAATGACGCTACCTTTTATTGCGGATTTTACTTTATTTATAATTTGTTACGGTACAGGACATGATTATTTTATAAGGTGTCCGAATTGGTGTCCATCCACTGCAGTGCACTGCGCTTGTCGTTGGTAGATTTCCTCATACACTCGTGCCAACATCTCCGGGGTTATCGTGGCTGACACCTCCACTATCCTTCTCTGGAGTTCTTTGATATACGCAGGCTTGGTTTCGTAGACTCTATCTTTTAAATAGGCCCGATAAAAGAAGTCTAAAGGAGTGAGGTCGTGAGATCTTGTTGGCCACTCGATGGCGCCTCTTCTATCTATCCAGCTCCCAGGAAATGTACCATTGAAAAACTGCCAAACGGGTAATACAAAATGCGCAGATGCTCCATCTTGTTGATACCACACGTTTTCCAATTGATCTCCAACAATGATATCCCGTTCCAGCATCTCTAAGTAGCGGGCGTGAGTGAAATTTTCATGTAGAAAAAAAAGGACCAATTATTTGGTTATTTGAAATTCAAGCCCAAACATTGATCTTATCCTGCAATTGCGTGTGTGTATCTCGCATCCAGTGGAGATTTTCATCGGCCCAATATCTCATATTGTGGCGATTCACTTCGCCATTCAAACTGAATCCTGCCTCATCCGAGAAACACGTCCAAAAAAAGGATGCAATTATCAGCAATATATCTCTCCATCATTATCTCACAATATTCCAGGCGACAATCGAAGTCTTCTGGGGTGAGCTCCTGGACTAAGCGCATTTTAAAGGGATGCCAACCATTCGTTTTTAAAATTCTTCGGACTTCGGCTTTACTTACCCCAAGAGTTTGGGACAACTTTTTTTGGCTAACATGAGGATCTTCGATGACACTGAGAAGAACCTCCAAGGCTTTCTCCTCATTCGTGGCACTTTTATCCCGGCCCGATCTCGGCAAGTCTGCTACAGACTCGGTCGCCGTAAACCGGTCAACCGTTTTTTTGACCGTTGATTTTGAAATCGGTGGCACTTCAGAATGAGTGTCGTTAAACAAATTCGCAGCACTCTCACTGTTTGTCACCGTATCCACGCATTATCAAGATATCTATTCTCTGACGGGTGGTTAAGGGCATATTTAGCTCGAAGAAAAAACTATTTTTTTAATTACAGATTGTAACACGATTTATTCAGGTGGTATTGAGTATCGAGGTGACTATGATTTTTCACACAATGGCCACGTTTAACTGATTTGCGTTTACGTTTGTCATTAGGAAGCAGGGAATGTTTTCTCTCGCACAAACATGAAAATACAAAATAATTTGCGCGAACAAAAGTCGTAACTATTGTGGAATATTGTATTGATTTCAATATTGGATTTGAAAACATAAATCTAATAACACATAGGAAAATATTTCCCGTGTTATGTATGGGTACGTTGGCGTCGAGTCTTATTGTATTTATCTTGCTTAGTGAATGTGAGAGAAAACATCGCTTTAAGGCTTCCTAAGCCCAAACAACAAACACAATCAGTAAGAAGTGGTAATTGGCGAGAAAATTAAATGTTAGTCTTTAAGGCATTCTGGCATGGAAGTCCCATAAGACCTGATAGAACCCAAAATCTGATGGGCCCATTTCATTCCCCAAGCAAAATCTTAGAGACTCCAAGATCAGTTTTTCGATTTTTTTCGACTGAAATGAACCAGACGTCCCCAGACTTTTGAGCAAAAAACGCACAAAATTTTGGGTTTTTGGCCAATTTGGATGTAAAATTTTCCGCTGTATCCGAATCCGCAATAAAAAATATAGGTTTGCATTTAAAATTTCAGAGTTAGGCCTCATATCTCTTATAGGGCCCCATCGGGCCAAAAATCTGATGGGCCCATTCTATTCCTCGGGCAAAATTACTAAAGCCCCCAGTATCAGAATTCCGATTTTCCCCCCGTGCGCGAAATAAATTCGCCGTTTCCAGACTTAAACCCCCTGTATATGTCTATGACGTATGAGACGGCGGCGTTGTCAGCGCACGCGCTTGTATTTCGGGGAATAACCTTCATCTTATATTCGGGTTAATACGATATATGCTTTATGTTATAAAAATCTGTCAGTAAGTGTGAGCTGTGAAAGAAAAAAGTGAATTCATTGAGAAATGTATAATACAAAACGTAAAAGGTATGTACATATTTATGCATATTTAAATATTATGTTTATTAGTATTAAACATGATTTATTCAGTTATTAGTCACAATGATTTTCTTTGTTTGTTGCATGATTTTTTTAAATTTCTGTTAAACTAATTTAATGTATGATTTTTTAATAAAATATGCCGATTAATGGATATGATTAATAAACTTTTCCAATCTCATCTTTTCAATTTGAAAAAAATAGTGTATTTCATATATTATAAAAACTAAAATATTTCAGTTTTTTATTACTCTCGTAATTCCCGAACACATGGTTCGGAAAGTATCAGTAATTTAGTAAGGAGGATTGTTAAAGTTAAACTTCCATATTTGACATTATTATATTTTTTATATTTGACATTTTTGCTATTATGAAAGAGTTTATTCTCATATTTCTGCATGATTTTCTGTTAGGCATGGATCGCTAGCGTTAAGCAGTTACTTTGAAGAAAAAAAGTTTACACTTGAAAACGAAGATAAACCATTAGCTCAATCCATTACTTCGCAAAAGAAAGCCAATGACAAAAAAATATGATAACCAAACAATGCACTCCAGTGTTTGTTTGTCAGAAGAATTTTCCGCAAAACAAACTACGTGTGAATCTGCGGAGCTACTTCAATCAATGCTTGCAAAACGCGAGAGAAGTAAGGCAGTGGAGGAAGAAAGTTACTTGAATCCCATTCATAGAAACAAATTATAGTCGGCCTCTATGTGCGATTTGCGGAAATGTATTGATCAATAGTTCCATGTTTCCTGCTAAACTGCGGCGTCCTTTCGAGGGAAATCATCCCGAGTTAATGGATAAGACGTGTGATTTTTTCAAGAGGAAGTGCAACGAAATTTTGGCTTCTCAGAAAACTATGATAACACATTTTAAAACCAATAATGAAAAAGTAATTGAAGCTTCCTATCTGATAAGTTACCGTGTAGCTCGAGCTGGCGAAGCTGCCATTGCAGAGACTCTTATTAAACCTTGTATAATCGATATTGTCAAGTGTTTCCTTGACGAAGAAGCTAATAAGTTACTATTAAAAATTTATTTGTCAAATAATACTGTTGCTAGATGAATAATGGTCAATGACGTGACTGATACACTTATCACTCATATTAGGTGTACAAAATTCCTATTACAAATGAATGAATCGACCGACGTTGCCGATTTTAATGGTATTCCTTATGTTTACTTACAAAGCTATCAGGAAGATATTCTTCTATACAGACCTCACAACACGGCGTGAAATATTTAATATTTTGGATGAATTCTTCTCATCTAATGGAATCCCGTGGGAAAACTGTGCAGATATATGTACTGATGGGGCCAAGGCAATGATGGGTCACAATGCTGGAGCCATTGCAAAAATTAAAGAAAATGCAAAGAATTGTAGTAAAAGCCATTGTGTCGTTCATAGAAAGGCGCTAGCATCAAGAAAAATGCCTTCTGATCTTATGATGGTGTTGAATGATGCAATAAAAATAATAAACTATATAAAATCGCGACCTCTCAAAAGTAGGCTCTTCAAACTAATGTTTGAACATATGGGAAGTCACCATCAGTGTGTTGCACACTGAAATAAGATGGTTGTCTCGAGGAAAAGCGTTGACACGTTTGATGGAACTGCGCGCAGAGGTAACAGTATTTTTGATGGAACATAACGCTCCATTGGCCCCGGTTTTAAATAATGAAGATTGGGTGTGCAAACTGACATTTTCAGCAAATTAAACGAAATGAATCTATCCTTGCAAGGAAAAACCACTACAGTTTTTGATGCGAACGCCAAAGTGATTGCTTTTAAGAGGAAAATTATGTATTGGTTGAAGTGCCTGGAAAAGAAAGATATCGATTGCTTTCCTCTTACAAAAAACTTCCTGAATGAAAATAATATCAAGATTTAAAAAAATACTCAAAAATATTCAGTTGAATCTCGAAGCTTTAAAAGACTCGCTTAAAAAATATTCTCCGACAGCTCAAGAGAAGGTGCTTGATGACTTTATGTGGGTACAGAATGTGTTCAGTGTGAACCAAAAACCACCCAGCTTAAACTCAGCAGAATACGAAGTCCTCATAGATTTGACATCTCACAGCGAATTAAAAACTTCATTTCAAGACAAAAGTCTAACTGATTTTTGGCTGAACTTAAAAGATGAATTCAAAATCTTATCTGAGAAAGCAAAATTATTATTGCTGCGTTTTTCAACAACATACCTTTGTGAAGCGGGATTCTCCGCCTATACAGCTACCAAAACAAAATATAGAAACCGTTTAAATGTAGAACCAGATATTCGCCTGCAATTATCATCAATTCAACCGAATATAAGAAAACTGTGTGAAAAAATACAACCACAGATTTCGCATTAAACGTTTTAAGATTATTTTATGTTATGTCATTTTATCTACTTCCTTTTCCCGTAACATTAATATTCTAAACATCATTTATTTATAAGACATAAGGTAGGTATAAGGGGCTTCGCCACAGAAATTGATTCTAAAAAGGGCTCCGCAAGTCAGAAAGGTTGGGAACCGCTGCTCTAATGCATCATTTTTTGCCAGTGCATTTATGCAGTAATATTTATGAAATTTATAAATCCAATTTTAAAGAAGTAAGCTGTGTAACTATGACATAACCACAAAGAAACATAAAATAATGTTATCCTTAATAAATTCAAAAAAAAACGAAATATAGCCTGAATATATAAATATTCAACCTGTTCGTAACTCTGCAAGCAAAATTAAGTCTTACTAAGACTATAAGACTAATTTTGCTTGCAGAGTTACGAACAGGTTGAATATTTATATATTCAGGCTATATTTCGTTTTTTTTGAATTTATTTAATACTCTCTGCAATAAGTAAGGTTGTTTCTATTTTATTTATTATCCTTAATAAGTTATTATTACAATATCGCAACGCTTACGCGAAAATTTGTTTGCCAAAATAATAGAAGCTGTTTAGCAAATTACCCCTGCTAAGAATAAAAAGTCAAAATTATCAAATTTAGAATCAGTTTAAAATACACTAGTCTTGGCTTTGATAGAAGTGAAAATTTGCACTAGTGCGTACACCCGGCAATTATCATTACCACTAAATAGTAGGCTGATTGGTTCAAACTTCAAAAAATTGTATTGGCTTATAAATGTCACGTGGTTAAAGGGTGCGATATTCAAGAATATTTCGTAATAACAGCAACAAAACTATTGGAGATAATCGAAAAATGAGAATTTATGTGCATACAAAACTGTACTCACCTCGCCTTACTGTCCAAAAATGCCCAAGTACGTGTTCATTAAACAGTGCAGTTGTTAGTGCAAATATACCTGATAATTACAGGATAATTAAATAATTTTAATTAGAATTAAATAATTTTAATTATAATTAAATAATTTTAATTATAATTAAATAATTTTAATTATAATTATATAATTTAATTAAACTCTAGATATGTGGTTGCGGTAATTATATTATCGTTTTAATTGGATGAATTGCATAAATAACAATAAACTACAAATTTGAAAGAAAAATCCACTATCATTATCAGTTCACGAAATAGACTTCAAACAAAACAAATGTAGTGATAAATTATATCCTTTTGAATGAGCTGCAGAATCATAATCTAAAAGAAGTATTAATTATCTTCTACTATTCACTACATATTCACCTATGTGCAGAAACACTATTGAAACTATTTCAAGAATTATTAGCCTATATATGTAAAAAACCATTAAAGGAACAAATTGTTTTAATAATAATAATATTACCCCTTAGATGTTATAAAGAAAAACCACAAGACAATTTAGTGCATATTGCCGAAAAATAATAGAATTAAAAACAAAAGAAATTGATGAGGTAAGTGGAGCTCTGACAAAGGTTTTCGTTTCTTCAAAAACTTACGTGCTTAGGCTGGTTCTACCAGGCGCGCACCCAGAAATTTGGCTTGGAGGGGGTGGGGATGCTTACGCATGTTATAACTCAAATACAAGCATATGCGTGTGAATATGACATTAAATAAAAATGTAACTTAGCAATGGCATTACAATTAATAAAAATTCTAAAAGAGCACTATTTTCGTAGGGCCAGATTTGGTGGTTAACACGCGCTATATAAATGGCTTGGGGAGGCTCAAGCCGGATAGCCAACCACCCCCCCCCCTGGGTGTGCGCCTGGGTTCCACTACTAAAATTTTTCTTAATGCACCTGAAGCGTCACTAGAAAATTTGGAGTCGTCTAGTTCTGTAGACAACCAGCTGGAACATTATCTTCATCATAGGAATTGAAAACGTAAAAACTTGGAGAAATGGATGGTGTTGAAGGGGAGCCTTGAAATTATTCTCTTGTGCTGGCCAATCCAGGGACATGGCCTGATTTAATTACACCTCGACTTTTTGAGTGTTCAGTGAAGAAATCACCCAAGCATCTTCGTGATATTAGTTTCCCTTCAGATGAAACTAATAGAAGATTTTTATCAAAATGTTTTGATGAACTTCTAGAAAAAGGCGAAAAAGTTGCCAGAAATTGGCTGGTATACTCTATTAAATTGAATTGCATTTTGTTTTTGCTGCAAACTATTTCAGCATAAATATTATTAAGTTGGCCAGGAACGCAGGAAAAGAAATTGTGTGCAACATGAAAACAGTGCATAACATATTCAATGCTCCAAGAATCTTCAAAATTAATATAACATCGAAACAAAATGATGTTGCGCTATTATCGAGATTCATGGCAATTGTTCAATTATTAAGTCGTCAGTGGATTTTCGCGGCCACTCCTCTGAGTTGTGTCATCCTACTATTGAAAACTTTATGAAAGCTGCAGAAATGTTTTGTAAATTTGATCCAATATTAACACATAATGTACGAAATGTACAGTCAGAGAAAATACAAATGCGAAACTTGCTCGGCGAGGGAATGCTGCCGCATGTCGATGCTTAGTTCGGTCGAAACCAGTCTGTCCCTGTCTAAAATCCATTTATAAGGTAATACATTTTACAAACATAGTTTCTTTCTCGCCCCTAAGTGATCGAGTGATGGATTGCTATCAGTTAATACCATATCTTTTCATCTTCCAATTTTTGGTGCGTCATCTTAAAAAATTCGAATAATTACAATTTTTACGTTATTTTGATTTTGATATTTTTTATATATTTATTAATTGAAGAGTAATTTTATATAAATGATTGGTAATATTTTAGAATTAATAATTTTTTTTTTCAGTTTCGTATAAATAACCCTATTGTTGCCAAGATATGCCCTTGAAAGCCTCGAAAAATAAGATTTTATTTTTATACCAGTCTGAGAAATTCACATATATTTTTTACCCAAATAAAAGGTTATTTAGGGTATTTATTTTTTTTAAGTTTCTCAATTGCGTCAAAATTCTAAAATCGGCATGGTTTTTGTGATTGGAATTTAGAACAACATTTTGACCGAGTTCCCTGAAATTGCCGTAATTTTTATTGCCTTTGTATTCTTGAAAAACATCAATAATATTACAATAATAACCCTCATAAATATAACCCAGCATTGTAGGCTCTAACTTTTTTTGAGATAATTTTTCAGGAATGTAAGGAATAATTAATAATAATAATAATAATAATACATATTTACTTTCAGAAAAAAGTACAGGTAGAGGTACACAGTACAAATTAGTGAAAACTTGTCAGGTGAGACAATTGAGACAAAGCCTGATTTGGCATATGAAGATAAAATTAAATTTAATAACTTAACACTAAAAACTTAAAAAAAACTTATTAAACCTAAAACTAAAACTTAAAGTGGCATGCTTTCATTCATAGGAGTTGTAATGAGTATGGTTCTTTCTCGCACAAGAAATTAAACAAACATTTTTTAAAGTTTTTATAATTGTTTTGTGCTTTAATATCATTTGGCAAACGATTGTAGTATTTTATGGCAGCGTAAGATGGTGCTTTTTCATACACCGATAATCGGTGAATAGGTAGGGCATAATTTTTATAGTTTCTGGTGTTATGGTTATGCTGATGAGTAACTTTGACACTTACTGTAGATTTATAGTTAAGTACTAGAAGTTCATAGATGTACATTCCATATAGAGTTAGTATTTTGTTTTCTTTGAACTGAGTTCTACATGATTCATAGTAATTTAGACCAAAAATTATTCTGATAGCTCGATCGATTGTTTTAAATTTTAGGTTGTCACTCGATTGTTTAGCGGCGAAAAAAAGTTAAACTTAAAAAAAATGAATACCCTAAATGACCTTCAATGAAAAAAATTACTTAATTTGGTGTTTGGGACAAAAATATATATTAATTTTTTTCAAATTTTTATAGTGGTTAAAAAACAAAAACCTATTTTTCGAGGGTTTCATGGTCATATCTTGACAAAAAATGGAGTTGTTTATACGAAACTAAAAAAAAAAATCATACTAAAATACTAATAATAATTTTACAATTTTGACTGCTCAATTGTTGATAAATTTATAAAAAAATATCAAAATAACGTAAAAATATTAGTTATTCGAATTTTTTAAGATGTCGCACCAAACGTTAAAAGATGAAAAAGTCACATAGATGGTATTTATTGATAGCAATCATATGACGAAATAAAATTTTAGTGGGCAAATTTTCTTTTTTTTATTTTCAAACATTTTTTTAATACTCTAAATAACATTCAATGACCTTGAAAAATTCACCTATTTGGTATTTGGGTCAATAATAAATGTAATTTTTTCAGATTTTTAAAATATTTTTTTTAGTGGTTAAGAAAATTATATTTGAAAACATCTTGTTTTGGGGCTTCCCGGGTCATGTCGGTTTTTTTTTTGATATACAGCTTACGGCTACTTTGCTTTATGGTCACAACTAATGAAATTTTCATATTTATTTAAAAATCCGTGTCGGGAGGCATTTTGACCATCTTATCTCGGGATACCCTTGTATTTTCTCATAAATGGATTTTAATCAGGTACTGGTTTCGACCGAACTAAGCACCGACATGCGGCAGCATTCCCTCGCCGAGCGAGTTTCGCATTTGTATTTTCTCTGTCTGTACAAGCATCCTAACAAAAAAGGTCATCTGTCACATTATTTAGGGCTACACTTTCAAAAAGAAACAACTGAGTTACTAGCAGCAGCTGTAATGACAAATTGTTTCATTGCAGAATTATTATTTTTGTAAATTGTTAAATCCGAATTAAAAAAAAATATCTTCACTCGGTTAAGAGAAATCTATCCTAATATAAAAAAAAAGAAAATTCCAAGAACTAAAAAATTTTTGGTAAAATTTCGTATACCAGAAGTTGACATTTACCTTATGGTTTCTTGTTTTTTTCGAAAAATGTTTAACTATAAAACACAATGGACTCAGTGAAGCACACTTCCAGGTCGTGTTATTTCCCTTTTTGGCATTCTAGACTTCTTTCTTTGGGGTTATTTGAAATCATCCGTCTATGTGAACAAACCACGGACTCGATGGACAACATTCGACAAGAAATAGAAAACATTCTGCCGATAGTATTGAGAAAAATAACGCAAAATGCTTTACATTTGCATTAAGGCTGGAGGTCACCATTTGATCGTAGTTAAATGGAACTTAATGGAACAAAGTTCAAAAGTATACGCAATACTATAAAGAAAAATACAGTTATTTCATTTTTAATGTCAAATTGGGTCATTATTTTCGCACTTTATTTAATATACCATATACTGATGCAGTATAATTATAATCTCAATTTAGTTCTTGCAGCATTCTTTATTTCGAACTTTGTTTTACAATTAGATGCAGCCTTCAATATGTTAATAGATATGACGTTAAACTCCTACCAATTCCAAAAGTGTGCAGAATATAATATTCCCATCGTGCTAACAGATAAAGACAAGAAACAGACGAGAAAAAAATATATTTTGTTTCTTTGAATCAATAATTTTATTGTGATTTTGAATATTGATCGATTTTGTAATTTCCGTATCTATAATTTAAACCACATCGTCCATTATTTTAACACTCGATATCCGTTATATGAATCTTCAGAGGATCCTTAATGCCGTACAACAATTCCTGCCCAAATTTCATATCCGCATGAGGCCACTTCAGTCTAAAGTTCCTGACAACCTAAAAAATATCAAACAACATTATTTCATGCCATATAAATGGATTATAAGAAAAGTAAACATTTAAAAACTACACATTATTTACTTTCTATTTTCGTCATTTTTTCAAATTGAAAATTTCAATGGAAATATCAATTTTGAGTCGTGACAACTTCGACAATTTTTTAATATCTTTCTGTGTGTCTGCTTATCTATATGCCGATGAAAATACTGTACCTTTGAAATCAAAACTTCCATCTCTAGTTGAGCAAATCTTTGTCCAATACAACCTCTTGGTCCATGTCCAAATGGCATCGTTACAAACGGTTTCGTATTTTTACGCGAAAGCTCTCCAGTTGTAGACTTTAGCCATCTCTCCGGCAAGAACTCGTTTGTTCGGTGATAATTAGCCTCTAATCGCAATAAGTTGGTGATAAACTGTTGGATGAGTTTAACTCAAACACGATCGAACGCTTTGGAGACATCAAGACATATAGCTAGTGTGCTTTGTTTACGATTAAAACCTTAGACTATAAAATCAGGTTCTGATTAATTGATGATTACACGAGAGGCCTTTGATGAAGCCGTGCTGAGTATTGGGGACGGTTTTGTGATCGTCAGACCATTCACTTAGTCGTGAGTGTATGTCTTTCTCGAATAGTTTACCCATGACGGAGAGCAAACTAATAGGGCGATTATTTTGTGGAAATTTAGCGTTTTTGCCCGGTTTAGGAATTAGAACCACACAATCACATGTTTCCATGCTTGTGGGAAATATCCTAACCTAAGACAAGAGTTAAAAATTGCTCTGAGATATACAATTGCCTTATGTGGAAGATTTTTAAGGCAAGTGTAGCTAATTCTATCGTATCCTGGCGTTTTTTATTCGGCGCATTTTTAATAAGAGTTTTGATCTCTTAGGGGAGGTCGGTTTAGGCGTGGAGTTTGGAGTTTGTTCGAAATTATCAAGCACTTCCTCGATTTGATCAAGGAGCTCATCACGGTAGTGAGAGGGTTTGGCGAGAACTGCGACTCTAGGCTCTCCGCGAAGGCTTCGGTCTTGTCTTCCGCAAGGTAGACATCGCTTTGTCTTCCATGGATAGCAGAAGTCGCCTTTCTTGTTCTAGTGAAAATCTTAGCGAGCTTCCAAAGTTGAGGTTTATGCTGGGCGGCATTATCGATGAGCCTATTCCAGCGTTCATTACGGAGATCTTTAAGATCTTTTTGGATTTAGTTTTGAAGACGATTAAGATTTGGTTTGGTTTGGAGACAGCGAGTGCGTTGCCATATTCTGCGTACATGTTTTTTTCCCTAATTTGATCTAGAACATTTCGAGGAATATTGAGCGGATCGCTCTGAGAAACAGACTTTTCAGTCGTGGATTCATCGATGGCTTTGTGAATAGCCGCTGTAGGGGATTTTACACCCTCGTCGATTTCGTTTTGGTTTCGCATCACAATGTCTTTGAATTTGAGCCAGTTCGTAGATCTAGTTTTCTCAGTTAGATATTTCTAATTAGATATTTCGGTGTGAATATCCATGATGAGGATTATGATCTGAGTGCAGTTCAGCTGATGCCCAGACATGTCGTATTCTAATTCAGATTGACGATAAAGAAATCCAGAATGTCAGGACGATAACAAGAAGAATGGTAGAAAGTTGGTACAGTTTGACTGATTGTTTTAAGTGGGAATCGGTGTTGTACTATGAAGTTGAACAGATATGGCAGCGGAGAGCGCCGTGACCAAAGCCTTGGCAGCGATGGCATTGTGTCTCGGTTGAGGACCTTTATTGAGTTTCGACATAGACCGCGACATGGAAAAGACAAGTGAGTTTAAAGATCTCTCGTCCTTTTTCATTTTATTTCAATTGGACTGAAACCATTGGGAATTTACTGGTGCGGTTTCCCATGCGGTGGACCGCGATCACTGGGAGGTTCAATGAGTGCAGTTTGTCGATTATTTCTTGGTCTGTGAAGGATTCACACCCTCAGTTCTTTCTCCTTAAAAAATCTTGGATGCGATAACCCCCGTTGATGGAGGATACCTTTAGAAGGCAGACCTATTTTTCTACCAGGTCTTTGAAAATTTTTATACAACCATATTTTTGCTTAAGGTAAATTGGAGGAGGTTTAGAGGCGAATCTTTCGATTCCCTCGATATTTTCGATCTCGTCGATCGTAGCTGGCTTATTGGAGTCGGGTACACGTGTTGTGGTGTACTTGATAGCCGAGGTTTGTGTGTGATGTGGGCTCGGGGAGGATTGAGCATTATAGGGTGCGGGAAGCTGCTCGCTGACGATAATAGGCTCAGCAGAGAGGTGGGACGGCAGTGCAATTGTTCGGAACAACTGTGAAGCTGCTATTCTTTTGGCACTACTTTTTTGGCGAAACGCCTAGTTGGGCAGATGGAGGCAGAATTCTTACAGAGGGCATCTCGGTAACGAGTACGCTAGTCTTAGTAGAGTTGAGGGATGCAAGCGTCCTTGAGGACGAGACCGAAGAGATGTTAACCCGGAGTTTTTTGTTTGACTCATTATCTGAGTCATCGTCAGAGAGTCGTCGAGTTTTTGAATTCTTTTTGGTCCTAACTAGGACAAAGCCATCGCTGTCGAGGGGTTCTGGTGTTGGGGATAGATGTAGGGTGTCCATAGGGGTGGTTGAACAAAGAGGTTTCAGAAGAGCTAGAGTGGCTCTCATCTCTTCAATGTGTGCTTGCTGAGAAGCAAGCTGAGATCGTAGGAAAGCATACTCTTTTTTTAGAGAGTCGAAGGTCGTCATATTCTCTATGGCGACGTCAATGTCTCGGAGTGCCTCCATAGAGATGGCAACGAATGGTTTTGTGACGCCATTGTCAAGCAACGGCTCGCCGGTTAATCAATGTTTTATTTTAGCGGAGAATGCTAAGTTTGGCTGAAGGTGTAAAATTTGAGAGTTAAGCAACAGCGTGCCCGTCCCGGAAAAGGATAGGTGACCGCTGATGCGATGAGATGGGTGTATGAGAGTGGCATGGAGGGTAATTCTCTGGGAAGGAGTCCCGTAGAACTTTTTTCTTGCCATATTCCGACCGACACTACGAACTCCTTGCTGGGACGTACTCGGGTGCGCCCCGAGGATTGCACAGCGTTCCCGTTTGATAGGGAAATCCGTGATATCCAAGGTTTGCGTGTAATAGCAGGCGTGCTTGACGGCTCTCAGCGTAGTGCAATGCCAAGAGACCGTTTCTCGTTCCGATCTCACCCAGTCAGAATAGTATAATATACGTGCTAACTGTGTGGATGCTTACCAGATCAAACTGAAAGAGAATACTGTTAAACAGTAGGTGGCACCTTGGTTCTGATCAGACTTTCGTTCTTGCTGCGAGCAGTTGAATTATTAATCTAACTGCCACCGAACAAAACTAGGAGTAATGAAGGCAAGGGTGATGGCAATTTAAACTGGTAAGCCGCGAGGGTCAGAAAAAATACTTCGAAGTTCGAAATGAAAATTTCGGAGAGAACACTGGACGGTAAGTAGAGTGACTTGACAGCTCTAGTCACGATGTGCTCGACGATGATTGTCTGTGGAGTGCTTCATGGGCTATAGGTATACCCTCCACACCCTACTCTGCTCCGGGTTGCGGGTGGTGGTAGGGTGCGACGGCAGAGCCGAGGTCGGCACATGTTCGAACCGGGATATTGTAGTTCCGAGAACAGCTTAGGTTCGGACACAAAATCGGCACGTAGGCAGGCTGCGGGAAGTGGATCGATCGTCTTTTGTGTTATCCTGGCAGCTGCACATTTCCATGTTCTGCAAATCTGTTCTAGCAATGCCCTCGATACGAAGATGCACAGCGGTGGAGGCTTAACTCTCTACTGTGTTTTTACTTTTACTGGCAGCTGTACTTCTTCAAAAATTATGTCGTTTGGCAATTTAAATAATGCAGAATTTATATTAATTTTGAAAGGAAGCAATGGTTAGCTCATTAAATGCAAATTAAAATAATTACACATTTGTTAAGACGAGTATATAAACTAAGCGTCGGTAACAGAGTCCAACCAAAACCTCGCGGCACTCGAAAGTAAAGTTTGCGCAGAGTGAGAAAGTATTCGAATCGAATACTTTCCCACTCTGCTCACCAAACTGAATCGGAGTCCCCTCTCTTGAAAGTAAGATAGTTACATGCAACATGCCGTGAATTTTTGTTACTGGCGAGCGCTGCAGAATTAGGAAACAAGTCTTTTTGAAAATTCAAAAGTATAAATAATAACACTGAAGAAAAACATTGTTATTTAATTTTTAAAGTCAAATTGATCATTCCTTTCCAGACCCCTATTTTATACACCGTGCTCTGATGTAATAATATTATATTCTCGAATGTCGTTCATGCAGCATTCTGTTTGTAATTTAAATTTTATTTTTGTTTTAGATGCAAATGTCAAATTGGGTCATTATTTTCGCACACCTTTATTTAATATGCCGTACACTGTTGTAGTATAATTATAATCTCAATTTCGTTCGTGCAGCATTCTATATTTCGAACTTTGTTTTAGATGCAGCTATCAATATGTTAATAGAAATGACGTTAAACTCCTACCACTTTCAAAAGTGTGCAGAATATGAAATTCCCATCGTGTTAACAGATAAAGGGAGGAAACAGACGAGAAGAAAAAGATTTTGTTTCTTTTAGTCAATGATTTTATTGTGATTCTGAAATTTTATCGATTTTATAATTCTCGTACCCATTATAATAATTTAATCCGCATCATCCATCATTTTAGTACTCAACATCCTTTATCTGAATCTTCAGAGGATCATGAATACCGTACAACAATTCCTGCCTAAATTTCATGTCCGCATGAGGCCACTTCAATATAAAGTTCCTGACAACCTAAAAAATATTAAACATCAACATCGTTTCTGGTCCTACAAATAGATTTTAAGAAAAGTGTTACATTAAAAAAATAAATATTTACTTTCTCCGTACAAATTATGAAAAAACATTATTTTCCTGATTTTTCAAATTGGAAATTTCAACGGAAACATCAATTTTGAGATCCCTCGAAACAATTTCAACAATGTTTTAATGTTGTGTGCCTGCCTGCGTATCGGTGTGTCTGTTTGCGCAGTATTTTAAAAACTAAATATTTTTAAATGTATCTTTATTTGAAGTTCTTCTAAGAACTAAAAAGCTTTCGGCAAAATGTCGTGCACCGAATGTCGGCGTTTATCATAACTGTTTCTCGTAGTACGTCGTACGAAGTACGAGGAAGTATTGTGATCGTGAAAATTCTGAGGTCAATAAAGGCGATTTTTGTGTGTCTGTTGTCGCTGCATCTCAAAAAACTAATACAGAATTTAACATGAAACATAAGTACTGTTTTATAATTCAAAGTACTGAAATGCTTTAGTTAAAATTTCGTACGCCGTGAGTGTTTGCCTAGCCGTTTTTCTGTTTTTTAAATATGTAAAATATTATAAAAACATTTAAATAAATATTGTAGATAACAAAGAAATGAATATCTTTCGCTTAAAAATATTTTTTTTCTACGACCGATATAAAAAGAAGGCGTTTGCGCTTGCGTTTGTCAACGCAAAGTAGACGTTTCCCGAGGAGCGAGCGAGAAAGTACTTTGCCGCGCGTTGCCTATAGCATCGCGCGGCAAAGTATTCACAACAACTATCTAAACATCACTGTGCACAATTTTTATTGACCCGTTACCATGGATACGACATTCTATGGCTGACCACGGTACAGTCTGTATATATTATTGCTTTTTATATTTAATTATACTTATGTTTCTTTTTCAAAGCGGTCGTGAAAAATTTTTATGTATAGTGCGAGCGCAAAGCTCATTGCCGCTTTCGAGAGGTTTCCATGCCCCGCTTCGCGTCGCGCGGAAACTTCCTCTCTCAAGCGGCAATGTATCACTTTGCGCTCTTACCATACAAATAACTATTATGTTCGACTGTACGAAAATAGTAACTTCGGCGGTTTCTTTCTAGGCGAAAATGGCGTACATTTCGTACTAGTCCCATAATTGATAAAGTAAATTGGACTCTTATGTCAGTGTCAGAAATGACAGATTTTAATTTTGGTTAGAACACCTAATAAATACAATACAAATTACTAATGAAAAAGAGAGATCAACTATGATAGTGGTTTATAGCGATAGTACTTACTATTATTCATTATATTTATTGCTGAAGAAGTTTGCAAGGTTTGGACGTTTATTGTGCAAGTCGGATTGTTTAACCTAATCATCCATTTTCTATGAAATTTACAATGAATGACATTAGTGGTGCAGCAGTTTATCGAAATGAGTGATTGCATCCGATCGGGAGAGGCTATGGTTGATGAAGTACGAGAATGAATTAACGGTAGGGTACTTATATATTTGATCAAAATCGTTATTTTAATGTTGTAAACATTATGGACGTCAAAGCTGACATTTATTATCTCTAAGCCGAGAGTGAGGCAGTTCTTTATAGGTATAGTAACGTCCGTTGTATTCTCTCCCCAAATATCTCGTGCTATGATTAATCCACGATGATACCACTCATTAAAGCCATCAGAAAATTGTACTCGTGCTGCGCACCGATAATAATCAAAGCACTTGTTATATTACCCCCGAAGATACATTGTTCGCCGAGAAAAAATACTGTACCTTTGAAATCAAGATTTCCATCTCTAATTGAGCAAACCTTTGTCCAATACAACCTCTTGGTCCATGTCCAAATGGCATCGTCACAAACGGTTTTGTGTTTTTACTGGACATCTTTCCAGTTGTAGACTTTAGCCATCTTTCCGGCAAGAACTCGTTTGCTCGGTGATGATGAGCTTCTAATCGTGACAAGTACATTGTTGGTATTAAAACTGAAACCTAAAATATTAAACTCGTAAAATATGTTCTTCAACTGGTATGTCATGTCCATAACTCAAAATTATACTGGATGTTATGAACCAAACTTGAAACGCTGGCGCAACCGTTGGTCCAGCCCGATGTTACGTTAGACAGTCGACGGCCGACTTACCCAATGGAGATAGGGCGGGTAATTCATTTTTAAGTTTATTCTTAGGCGCCACGTCATTTTTAACGGCGACCACCGACAGGACATCAAATAAAACCACGAAACAATTCAATAACGAAGGCAACAAAACAACCAACAGATGATTAATAATAAGACAATTAAGTTCTAATACAAAATATAGATCAAACCGGTAATTATAGAGAATTATCAGTACGGCAATCCAAAGAATAGCCGTAGTTCCCAGCACAATAACGAAACGACGTATAAAATAATAAATTTGAGATTGGGAGAAAAAGAAAACCTGATATCTTCTGCGGTTTTATTAACTTTATTTGGATGTTTTTAATTTTGGTAAATTTCCTCTCAGATTTTAGTTAAGATGCCTTCTGTGTTGAAAATAATCCGACAATGCGCCGCATTGTGAATTTAGTAAATTCCTTTGATATCCACAATTTGTTGAACTAATTGCCACTATTAATCCGACGTACTTGTTGTAATAATGTTACAATAAGACTTTTGTACATTAATTAAGTGAAAATGTGTGTTCCAACACCAGGAGGTTGAGTATCAAGCTGGCCCGAAGAGGAATGATAAGAAATCACCTACGCGGTAAGAAAAAGACCGATTGTAGCATAAGTGCCCAAAAAAATAAATAAAAGGCTTGTGGTTAACCGTTATAAATTTCAAGGATGAGTTGGAACTGTTACTTATTTGATAATGTCGAAATTTATTTTATCGGAATTTATGTAAATATTGAAAAGGAGCAATAGTTAGCTCATAAAATGCAAATTAAGATAATTACGCATTTGTTAAGACGCGTAGATAAACTAAGCGCCGATAACAAGTGTACATTCTCTTTTACTTTTCAAAGTACCAGACAGGCTGTCGCTGTTCTTTTACCCCCTCCAACGTCCCGTGGTGCTGCCCTTTCAGAGCTTTTTCTCTATTTTATTTCCGGTGGTGCCAAGTCGGGGCTGTACGGCGGCTGGTTCAGCGTTACCACGCCTATCTTTGTACGCAACTCGACAACAATGAGTGCGGTATCGTTCGGCGCATTGTCGTGGTACAGGATCATCCAGTTGTCGCAAATGTCCTTTCGGACACTTATTCCTCAATTGCTGTCCAAAAGTTATCGCACTTTTGGGAACGTGGATTTTTTACCAAGTTTAACGAAAAATTTAATTGCGTAACGCAGCTCCAAATTCTTCACCATTGTTCTTTCGACGAGGATATGGTGATACACTTTGCGCTAAGCAAAAGTTACTCAATCACTTCTCGCTTGCGGAGAGTGGCATTCTCTACCCAAGATCCCTTACCACTTTTTCGCCAGGAGCAGCGTCGCGCAAGCATACGTGGGCGGCTGTGGAAATTCATTACCGGAACTTTTATGACAGACCCTGTAGGTATTAAAGAACGGTAAGGGCGGCTTCCATAAATTATGTCACAGATTTTTCATTAAATTTCGCCATGTAGTTTGGCCATACCTCATACACATTTATTATTAACCAAACAATAAGTCAAAAAAATGTTTTTACGATATTGTATCAATCCCATATTACCATATTTAAGCAAAATTACCACAACACCACATTGAGTCCACTATCAACGTTTATACATACACCTTTTGGTATCTGGTATCCAGCCAATACCACTTCCTTCTGCGTCTCCCTCATGTGACCGAAAGCTATGGGCGACAGCCGACTAGATTCCTTTATCACCGCCTTCAAGTAAGGAACATTGCTTAAAATCTCTTTCGTCACTGGTGTATCACATGTGGGCATAACTTGCACCAATTCTGCTCTAAGTTTATTTTGAACCACTTAATTCTTCGCCAAGTAATACAACGCCGCTCCAACTGATAATCCAGTCTAGAAACAACAGCAGACTCGAAAAAGTTTACTTGGCAAATTTTAACTCACTTACCGTATCGATGCCGCCACCGAGCATGTCCAGTGTTGCGCCCATTGCGATTCGTTTATCGATTTCCAATAATTTTTCGAAAATGCTCTTTTCTTGGTCCGGTTTGGAATGGATTTTTATCCTCTTTTCAGCTTCGCTCATGTAACGTATTGTTAAACTAAAATTTGAGCAATGACAATTGGAGCCAGAGCCCTGCAGGAGCGGGTTTTTGAAAACCCGGCCCGGCCCGGTCCTATAGTGAAAATTTTAAGCCCAGTCCGGCCCGGCCCGGTTCGATGAAAAGAAAATGTGCTGCTGGCACGGTCCGGAGCTTTATATTTAAAGCCCGGCCAGGCAGTGAAAAAGATTGAATTAAATAAATAAAATTATTGTACCCTTGTACTCCTTACAATACATTGGGTTCATGTTAATAAAAAGAACCCATTTTTTCCAATTCACTTAGTTGTTACTATAACAAAATTAAATTTATCCAAGCCCGGCCTGGCCCGGCCCGGTCTAAATTATCCATCGGTAAGCCCGGGCCCGGCCCTGATATTGCAAAATACAGCCCGGACCGGCCCGGATTGGAGCACCTTTTGTAATCCAGAATATTTTTTGGAACATTGTTTAAACTAAATTAAAACTTACTATTTTATTTATACCGAGTGTTTGGGATAAGGGGCGAACATAGGGATTTAACATGTAAAATTAAATATGTGTAATTATTTGCTCCCCTATTCATTTTAGAGAAAAATCGTAAAGGAATATTTTTTAGAGAATTAAAAACTGTAAATGTATCATCCATTTAATTTACGTTTGTACCAGCATACACCTCAGAAATAATAAAAATAAGTTTAACAATTTACCATTTAATAAAAACCCTTGCCATGACTTTGACAAATGTCATGTTTCATGTTATAGTGATAAGTTCTTTCATAAGTAAACAACCAATCAGATTCGTCCATTTTTGTCGAACGCCGCACGCTACAGAAACTTAGAACGTCAATGTCACTGAGAAACGGTAAGACCCCGCGCGTCAGGGCGATTTGTTAAACTTAGGCTGATAAGACCCCCGCTGTCGGTGTCGATGTTCAGATTTATATCATATTCATAGATACCCTTGAATAAAAAATTACGATCGATCTGTCAACGTATAAACATGTCTGAATCACGCTTCGGGACAGAATGCGATGAAGCAATTAATAATTTAATTACAACACCAAAAAACACGGTCAAAAGTAAAAAATACGTATGGAAACTGTTCCAGCATTTTTGTGAGGTAAGAAAATACGAATTGAAAATTGTACTTTTAATAAATAGCTTTTCAAGTTTTGTACATAATTCAAGAACTTATCTTACCGAATGTACCTCGGGCAATGATAAATTCGAGATAATTTTGACTAGTTCCCTCAAGTGCGTTGCTTTAAGTAATTGCCCTCCGCCTGACGGCGTCGGGCAATTACTAAGCAACACACTTTCGGGGTTTAGTCAAAATTATCGCGAAATTATCAGTGCCCTTGGGACATTATAGCTGACAATTGCCCTCATTTACTTATTAACCAATGAAATCGAATAACGTTGATGAGGTGATCCAATAAAATTCTAATTACGATGCGTAACAGACCACGCTCTATGTTATGCATGGCAATTAACCCTGGGTGGTATCTAATCAGATAATCTCTCATGTTGGTATTGCCTAGCAACGCGTTGGTTCATTTTCTATAACGTATAAAACGTCAGTTATTGCCGGACTTTTAAGCAGTTTGCTCCTGAATTCGATCTGTTTATATTTTCGGGTGAAGTGTTAGTGCTTTCATCAGTAATATTCATAGGCATTTCTCAAAATCTTGGTAAGCTCATTTTTACTACAGTTATTGTGGCGCAGATTAATACACGTCTGACACTTGGTGTCACTAAATTTAATTTTTCAAATTAAGAAGTGTGAACTTTCTGTTCGGCCAATTGTCTTCTCGAATCTAACTCGTGACTGATTTTTCCTAGGCAATTATTAGCGTCTGGATCACTCTTGCTTGTTGCTTCTAGAAAATCGTGATCCTGCCGCTAATAATTGCCGGCAAAATCATAGGCACTCGTTATATTACTGTTGACTATATCCCGCCAAACGTGGCATGCCGAAATTCAAATGAATTAGAACCAATCAGATTCTATATAACTTCTATTTTCAGGAAACATATCATGTAGAGTTCGAATGCGGCTTTGTGATTAGTTCTCTACTCGCATTATGTTTCGGCACATGATTGGTTTCAAGAAAAACAATGTTCAATGTCAAACGTCAGTTTGCGGGTAGAACGCTATTAAAATTAGTGAAAACTCCGCATTGGAAGTGTTTCTCTTGAAGTAATTCAAGAAAAAGGGAAAGAGGCCCAACCAAAAAGTTTGGGCGGAGTCACTAACATGACCTGTACTCGGGAAGTCATTTCTACAATATTGGAAAACGGGGCACATAACGTGCGAAACGCGAACGGTACGTACTGTAAAGAAAATGTAAACTCCATATGGAATACCAGTGCTAAGTTAGTGCAAGAGAAGTACGTTTCTGATTTTTAAATTTTGTTTGATCCATTTAAAAATGTAATATTCAAACCGGCACGACACGCCCGCGACGACAGTAAATGTCATTCTATTTTGTTGTAATATTTTTGTTGGGATATAGTCTGATAAATTGCTCTCGTGCATTGTAAATTATCGCAAGTTTGCACTCTTTCGACAAACTCAGTCGCATTGTTTTAGGCAACAGCCCCTCGCCCTTCCGGGCTCGGGACTGTTGCCAAACAATACGACTTCGTTTGTCGAAATCGCACAAACTTGTTACCGATAATTTCCAATGCACTTGTGCAATTACTGTTGAAAATAATAATATTGCAAGTCAGATATCAATTCTAGTTATTACGATGAACAATAATCTGAGTTATTCCAATGAAGAGAGGGTATTCATTATTAAAACATTTTACAGTGGCGTCAGTTTACGCAGAGTTCGTGACTTATTTTCGGTTACATTTAACAATCGACCAATTCCGTCTGTATCAACAATTTCCAAATTTGTGAAAAAGTTCGAAAATACAGCAAGTGTAGCGGCAGATGATTCAAAAGGTATTTCAATAGTCCAATTTTAACAAATATTATTTCAAAAACATTAACATTGCAGGCAAACGGAAGAGAAGAAGCAACGATGAATTGGAAGAAAGAGTTTTGGGGTTGATAAGTGCTGATCCAACAACTAGCATACGATGCATTGCTCGTGAGTGCAGCGTGTCTACATTCTCAGTGTATAAGATTCTGAATACGCATGGGTATTATCCCTACAAACATCAATGCCATCAGGAGATATTGCTAGTGGATGAAGAAAGCAGGCGTGTATTCTGCGAGATAATGCAGGATCGATCAAACATAGACAGAAACTTTTTGCAGTCTATCTGTTTTACGGATGAATGCACGTTCACACTTAACAACGAGCCCAACACTCAGAACACGCGATACTGGACCCAAGAAAATCCGCGGATATGCCTTAGAACTAGAACCCAGTTCCCGCAAAAAATCAATATTTGGGCTGGTATTTTTAAAAATAATATTATTGGGCCGTTTGAAATATGTGGAAATTTAAATTCGAATTCTTATTTAGACCTTTTAATCAACCAGGTTGGCCCTGCGTTAGAAGAAGTTGCACGTGACAATCAGGAGATATGGTATCAGCATGATGGATGTCCAGCCCATTATGGTTTAAATGTAAGGGAATATTTAAATGCTAATTTTCCCAATTGCTGGATTGGTCGCGGTGGCACTATCAACTGGCCACCAAGATCTCCTGATTTAGCACCATGTGATTTCTTTTTGTGGGGTCACTTGAAAAACAAAATTTACAAAAAACACCATCCAAATATTGAATCTTTGCGGGAAGCAATTTTTGCGGAATGCACATTGATTACAGATAGGCAGTTGGCTAATGTTAGACATGCATTTTATAACCGATTGGGTTATTGTTTACACCAGAACGGAGAACTTTTTGAGTACTTGCTCTAAAATTTCCCGTTGACCGCTGGTTACGGTAAAACCAAAAATATATCACGAACTGTGTGTAATCTGACACCACTTTAATTCAATTCATCGTTGCTTCTTCTGTTCCGTTTGCCTTTAATTTTAATATGTTTGAAATAATATTTGTTGAAATTGGACTATTGAAATACCTTTTGAATCATCTGCCGCTACACTTGCTGTATTTTCGAACTTTTTCACAAATTTGGAAATTGTTGATACAGACGGAATTGGTCGATTGTTAAATGTAACCGAAAATAAGTCACGAACTCTGTGTAAACTGACGCCACTGTAAATATTTTGATAATAAATAATACCCTCTCTCCATTGGAATAACTCATATTATTGTTCATAGTAATAACAATGCGTGAATTGATATTTGGACGTGGATGGAACTGCGGGTTAAGGAGATTGAATGATTCGGGAAATTGGCGTCGGCTACGAGGCCATCTGCCATAATCATTGTATTGTAATATATCAGAAATTAAATGAATAACTGAATAATGAAAGACAAATGCAATGTCCATGGTCCCGAGCGAATATTTCGCGACCCCGAAATCGTTCGCCCGGGCTGGGATTCGAACCCTCGCGGCACGCGGTGCAACCGGCATAAGCGCTCGCTTGTACCCACTACACCAACGGGCCGCCCGAATTAATGTTTGACTAGTAAAATTATTCTCACCATAACATGACATTTGTCAAAGTCATGGCAAGGGTTTTTATTAAATGGTAAATTGCTAAACTTATTTTTATTATTTCTGAGGTGTATGCTGGTACAAACGTAAATTAAATGGATGATACATTTACAGTTTTTAATTCTCTAAAAAATATTCCTTCACGATTTTTCTCTAAAATGAATAGGGGAGCAAATAATTACACATATTTAATTTTACATGTTAAATCCCTATGTTCGCCCCTTATCCCAAACACTCGGTATATTATATAGAACACAGTTAGTTTTTTAATTCATTTTGATTGTGGATTACCGCATAGTAAAGATCGCAACTATCCACTTAATTAATTTTGACAAGGTACCCAATTTTGTCCATACTTACTCCATGATATAATCAAAATTCTTAATAAAACGTTTCCAAAGTGGAAGATTCCACTTGATAATATATTTCCCAATAGGTGTGAAATCGAGAATAAACATCATTCTGAAGGTTTGCACCATATTCCTAACGATCTCCTGTGCTTCGTTAGAAGGGTTTTCGTCCAGGCACCCTAGCCTCGTGTTCAATGCAACGGTACCAACCGATTCAAAACCCCACTTATTCAACTCGCTCATGAAATTTTTCGGCATTTCCCCGTCCGGATTGGACTTTGCAAAGCGGCGCATGCACTCCAAAAAATCGGAAGAAACTTTATCTAACTCAGGAATGTAGGGATAGAACACGTTCGGTCGCATAAATATGGGATTAATCTTCGAACGTATGTAATGCCACTCTTCCCCTTCCCTAAAATATTGTTATTAGGTCAATATTTTTGGATAGCTTAGCTTATTTCACGCTAGTCAAACAACTTTATAAATCCATTCCTATTAGCGGCGGCTCCTTAAAAAAGTAACTAGCGAAGAGATTAGAGACGAATACTTACGAATTAGCAAGTCCTTGATATGATCCAATGGCGTTATCTCTTACTCTAGTTTTGTAATTTTGTAACGAATTGAAATAGTAACGTTTCGGCCATTTGCCTTCATTCCTCAACATCTGTAACAAGCATTGTCAAAAATTGATTCATTAATGTTTGCTATGTGCGTCTTACCATTTCCATATCGTTTGTGTTAAAGATATAAACCGTGTCCGGCACAGCCATCTGTTTCTTGACTACGCAAATATCTCCAAACTCCCGGTGTAACCTGCAATCGCTTTTTGATAACTTCAGGAACGTTAAGACGCTGAAGATATTTACTTTTCATAAAATCCGACAAAGTCTCTGGAGCTTAAAGGTTCCACCAAGAACCGCCAAGAATTGCCCAATACAGGCAGGGGTTTCGGTCCTGGGATTTCATTAAATGACTTGGGTTTAAATTCTGTTGCACTTGCAAATCTGATGTTACTCAAAAATAAATTTCCGCGTCGCATCGATAAGCGGTTCATATTGTTGTTCTTGTTAGCAGAGTTTTAACAGGTTATCTGTAATTATTTTTTTCCGAAACCGTTTGTATTTCCACTATTACTGAAACATTTTTTGAAAAGTACAAAGTAAGCAAGTATTTACTTGTTGAAAATTTAATATATCGCAGGGACAACATGGGCAACTTCCGCATTTAAAGAGATAGTGAGATGGTCAATTTAGCAAAAAAAAGCAGGTTCGAGAGCTCATTAAGAATCCACCCCAAGTCCCTCATGTCATGGCCTACTTGTTCAAAATAAAAATAAAAACAAAATCTCCCAAATTCTTTCATTTGCCGTAACTTTCCTACTACCCAAGACATGGCAATTTAAACACTTTCATAAAACTAATTTTATTTGTACAAATTTTTAGTAATCTAACCTTACCTCCAAATTTTAAATTGATACCGGGCATAGAGGGTATTTTTTAATACGTCCCGAAAGTAAAGAAATCGTTCCGAAAGTGAAACAAAATCGTCCCGAAAATAACTGCTTTCGTTAAGATTTATGTAAAGTGGTACCTTCGATTTAATAAATCATGCCGAATGTTTTATTTTCAGGACGGCTGCAGAAAGAATTAAATAATGCGCATATTATAAGATTTTCGTGAACAAGCTTTTTTTTATGCACTCAAGCCTTGGGCGATCAAATATAGAAACACTCAGTATAATGAATAACCAAACCCAACTGCCGCATATAATTGAGTAAAAACAAAACTTAAAATTCTTATTGACACAGGCCTTCTCTCGCTATCCAAATGTCGCAAATAAACTAAAGAATCAAGAAAGACCCATTCGATGTTGTCACGGTCCATGTCATTAAACACGGAAATCTTAGCACACATTTTTCTCAAAAAAAAATTATTTAAATCAAAAGTTACTTTTAATCTAAAATTTTATTTATTCGATTTCCATTCAAGTTTCCTAAATTACGACAAAATACTGGCGTACATTTAACTTAATATAAGAGACAAATTGGAAAATCTCGCTACACATTCGACAATCAAAAATAGGAAGAATCAATTAAAATTTCTATATACTGTATATTCAAAATTAATTAAAATCACTCAATTAATAATATTGAGCAAAACGAATCAATTTTAGAATCATAATTCTATGATTGATGTAAGTGAAAGTATTACTGAAAGATGAAGTCGATCATCAGCATATTTTATTTACAAAATACATGTTTAATCAACTTATTATTATGTCTAACACAATACTGAAGGTTTTGAAAAATATTGAGACTTCGATTTCAGTTTCCATTGACCCGTGGCCAGGTACGAAAAACTAAACAAAATGAGTCTATTTTATAAACAAAAATTACCATTCGATTTAATGCTCGAAAACATCCTTAAATACATTGCAAAATCGAAAAAAAAATCAAATTAATTACTTAATTTCAATCCCCATAAATTCTGAGTAAGAATTTTCGCTGTTTTATCTGAATCCGTTACCTTCGAAATTATATTATTCTCTTAAAATCGAAAAATATAATTCAACATCCGAAAGATATGTGTATTACCGAGCCAATTTCCATCCCAACTTCTTGTCAATCACCAAGCAGATTGCGAAAAAAAAATTATGCACAATTTCAATCACAAGTGCAGATTTACCACCCTCACGATAATCAACAATCATCTGGCACGGGTTCCCCAAATTGGGCAATTTTTGACGAACCCCAAGAAATTAAAACTGTCTGTGAAAATAAACCGAAAACCAAGAAAATTAAGCGGCATCTACCTGATACAACCGGAAATATGTAATATCATTTACCGAAATCAAGAATTACCATTCTATTACACCACGCTCGGAGGACCAGTGATCGTTGTTAACCTCGAAATCCATCTACCAAAAAGTAATTTTACAAAATTTAAAATTGAATTACGAGGATTAAGTCTTCAAGATATCCCAGCTATCCAGCAAGCACCAACCAACCAGCATATACACACCTAGCATCTGATTTTCATTCACATCATTTTCATTTGTTTCATTAGATACTTCAGACAAAAATTTGGAACCCAAAATCGATAGATAACATGGACCATTATCTCCCCGTGGAAGGAGAGGGGAAGTACTAACCTTACGATTACATCATGGCTCAATGTAGAGATTAGACAACTGCCATTGTTCAAACATTAATTATTTAGGTTTTTATTTAAAAAACACTAAAATTCCCGATTATTAGCAATTCTGTTTATTAATATTGTTAAATTCAAGGTTTATATTTATAAACTCATTTGTTGATAAATATTCATATGTAATATCTCTAATGCAGCGGTCCCCAACCTGTGCTCCGCGGAGCCCTTGGGCCTCCGCGTGCGCTTCCCTGGGGCTCCGCAGCCGTTCCAGGATATAAAAGAAATAAAAATCAGAATAAAAATCAAAATAAGAAAACGGGAAATTTCATTCTGAGCTAAAATTTGCCAATTTGAATGATGTCCGAGTGTTTTCTTGGTACTAAACATATATGAGCATTCCAGCTGAAACCAGTTGAAATCTACGAAATGCTTCACTTATTAACGGCATTATGCGTATACAGGGTGGTTCAAAAGTCTGGAAACGGCGAATTTATTTCGCGCGCGGGTAGAAAATCGAAATTCTGATACTGGGGTCTTTAGTAATTTTGCCCGGGAAATCGAATGGGCCCTTCAGATTTTGGCCCCGATGGGGCCTTATAAGAGATATGAGGCCCAACTTTAAAATTTCAAATACAAACCTATATTTTTTATTGCGGATTCGGATTTAGCGGACAATTTTACATCCGAATTGGCTAAAACCCAAAAATGTTTGGTTCATTTTTGGGCCCTATGGTGCGTTTTTTGTTCAAAAGTCTGGGGACGTCTGGTCCATTCAACCCAGTCGAGAAAAATCTAGGACTCGGGTAAACCATTCTCATAGGGCCATATGACAGGTACAGAGCCCAGCCCTAAATGACGCTACCTTTTATTGCGGATTTTACTTTATTTATAATTTGTTACGGTACTGGACATGATTATTTTATAAGGTGTCCGAATTGGTATCCATCCACTGCAGTGCACTGCGCTAGTCGTTGGTAGATTTCCTCATTCACTCGTGCCAACATCTCCGGGGTTATCGTGGCTGACACCTCCACTATCCTTCTCTAGAGTTCTTTGATATACGCAGGCTTGGTTTTGTAGATTATATCTTTTAAATAGGCCCAATAAAAGAAGTCTAAAGGAGTGAGGTCGGGAGATCTTGTTGGCCACTTGATGGCGCCTCTTCTATCTATTCAGCTCCCAGGAAATGTACCATTGAAAAACTGCCAAACGGGTAATACAAAATGCGCAGATACTCCATCTTGTTGATACCACACGTTTTCCAATTGATCTCCAACAATGATATCCCGTTCCAGTAAGTAGCGGGCGTTTTCATGTAGAAAAAAAAGGACCAATTATTTGGTTATTTAAAATTCAAGCCCAAACATTGATCTTATCCTGCCATTGCGTGTGTGTATCTCGCATCCAGTGGAGATTTTCATCGGCCCAATATCTCATATTGTGGCGATTCACTTCGCCATTCAAACTGAATCCTGCCTCATCCGAGAAACACGTCCAAAAAAAGGATGCAATTATCAGCAATATATCTCTCCATCATTATCTCACAATATTCCAGGCGACAATCAAAGTCTTCTGGGGTGAGCTCCTGGACTAAGCACATTTTATAGGGACGCCAACCATTCGTTTTTAAAATTCTTCGGACTTCGGCTTTACTAACCCCAAGAGTTTGGGACAACTTTTTTTGGTTCACATGAGGATCCTCGATGACACTGAGAAGAACCTCCAAGGCTTTCTCCTCATTCGTGGCACTTTTATCCCGGCCCGATCTCGGCAAGTCTGCTACAGACTCGGTCGCCGTAAACCGGTCAACCGTTTTTTTGACCGTTGATTTTGAAATCGGTGGCACTTCAGAATGAGTGTCGTTAAACAAATTCGCAGCACTCTCACTGTTTGTCACCGTATCCACGCATTATCAAGATATCTATTCTCTGACGGGTGGTTAAGGGCATATTTAGCTCGAAGAAAAAACTATTTTTTTAATTACAGATTGTAACACGATTTATTCAGATGGTATCGAGTATCGAGGTGACTATGATTTTTCACACAATGACCACGTTTAACTGATTTGCGTTTACGTTTGTCATTAGGAAGCAGGGAATGTTTTCTCTCGCACAAACATGAAAATACAAAATAATTTGCGCGAACAAAAGTCGTAACTATTGTGGAATATTGTATTGAGCGTATTGATTTCAATATTGGATTTGAAAACATAAATCTAATAACACACAGGAAACTATTTCCCGTGTTATGTATGGGTACGTGTGCGTCGAGTCTTATTGTATTTATCTTGCTTAGTGAATGCGAGAGAAAACATCGCTTTGAGGCTTCCTAAGCCCAAACAACAAACACAATCAGTAAGAAGTGGTAATTGGCGAGAAAATTAAATGTTAGTCTTTAAGACATTCTGGCATGGAAGTCCCATAAGACCTGATAGAACCCAAAATCTGATGGGCCCATTTCATTCCCCAAGCAAAATCTTAGAGACTCCAAGATCAGTTTTTCGATTTTTTTCGACTGGAATAACCAGACGTCGCCAGATTTTTGAGCAAAAAACGCACAAAATGTTGGGTTTTAGCCAATTTGGATGTAACATTTTCCGCTGTATCCGAATCCGCAATAAAAAATATAGGTTTGCATTCAAAATTTTAGAGTTAGGCCTCATATCTCTTATAGGGCCCCATCGGGCCAAAAATCTGATGGGGCCATTCTATTCCTCGGGCAAAATTACTAAAGCCCCCAGTATCAGAATTCCGATTTTCCACCCGTGCGCGAAATAAATTCGCCGTTTCCAGACTTAAACCACCCTGTATATGTCTGAGACGTATGAGACGGCGGCGTTGTCAGCGCACGCGCTTATATTTCGGGGAATAACCTTCAACTTATATTCGGGTTAATACGATATTTGCTTTATTTTATAAAAATCTGTAAAGTGTGAGCTGTGAAAGAAAAAAGTGAATTCATTGAGAAATGTATAATACAAAACATAAAAGGTATGTACATATTTATGTATATTTTAATATTATTTTTATTAGTATTAAAAATGATTTATTCAGTTATTAGTTACAATGATTTTCTTTGTTTGTTGCATGATTTTTTGAAATTTCTGTTAAACTATTTTAATTTATGATTTTTTAATAAAATATGGAGATGAATGGATATGATTAATAAACTTTTCCAATCTCATCTTTTCAATTTGAAAAAAATAGTGTATTTCATATATTATAAAAACTAAAATATTTGAATTTTTTATTACTCTCGTAATTCCCGAACACATGGTTCGGAAAGTATCAGTAATTTAGTAAGGAGAATTGTTAAAGTGAAACTTCCATATTTGACATTATTATGTATATTTTTTATATTTGACATTTTTGCTATTATGAAAGAGTTTATTCTCATATTTCTGCATGATTTTCTGTTAGGCATGGATCGCTAGCTTTAAGCAGTTACTTTGAAGAAAAAAAAGTTTACACTTGAAAACGAAGATAAACCAATAGCTCAGTCCATTACTTCGCAAAATAAAATCAATGACAAAAAACTTCAGTGTTTGTTTGTCAGAAGAATTTTCCGCAAAACAAACTACGTCTGAATCTGCGGAGCTACTTCAACCAATGCTTGCAATACGCGAGAGAAGTACGGCAGTGGGGGAAAGACCTTCCGAAGAAGAAAGTTACTTGAATCCCATTCACAGAAACAAATTATGGTCGGCCTCTATGTGCGATTTGCGGAAATGTATTGACCAATAGTTCCATGTTTCCTGCTAAACTGCGGCGTCATTTCGAGGGAAATCATACCGAGTTAATGGATTAGACGTGTGATTTTTTCAAGAGGAAGTGCAACGAAATTTTGGCTTCTCAGAAAACTATGATAACACATTTTAAAACCAATAATGAAAAAGTAATTGAAGCTTCCTATCTGATAAGTTACCGTGTAGCTCGAGCTGATGAAGCTCATACCATTACAGAGATTAATTAAACCTTGTATAATCGATACTGTCAAGTGTTTCCTTGATGAAGAAGCTAATAAGTTACTATCAAAAATTTATTTGTCAAAAAATACTGTTGCTAGATGAATAATGGCCAATGACGTGACTGATACACTTATCACTCATATTAGGTGTACAAAATTCGCATTACAAATGCATGAATCGACCGACGTCGCCGGCTTGGCGATTTTAATGGTATTTGTTCCTTATGTTTACTTACAAAGCTATCAGGAAGATATTCTTCTATACAGACCTCATAACACGGCGTGAAATATATAATATTTCGGATGAATTCTTCTCATCTAATGCAATCACGTGGGAATACTGTGCAGATATATGTACTGATGGGGCCAAGGCAATGATGGGTCACAATGCTGGAGCCATTGCAAAAATTAAAGAAAATACAAAGAATTGTAGTAACAGCCATTGTGTCCTTCATTAAAAGGCGCTAGCATCAAGAAAAATGCCTTCTGATCTTATGATGGTGTTGAATGATGCAATAAAAATAATAAACTATATAAAATCGCGACCTCTCAAAAGTAGGCTCTTCAAACTAATGTTTGAACATATGGGAAGTCACCATCAGTCACTCCTGTTGCACACTGAAATAAGATGGTTGTCTCGAGGAAAAGCGTTGACACGTTTGATGGAACTGCGCGCAGAGGTAACAGTATTTTTGATGGAACATAACGCTCCATTGGCCACGGTTTTAAATAATGAAGATTGGGTGTGCAAACTGACATTTTCAGCAAATTAAACGAAATGAATCTATCCTTGCAAGGAAAAACCACTACAGTTTTTGATGCGAACGCCAAAGTGATTGCTTTTAAGAGGAAACTTATGTATTGGTTGAAGTGCCTGGAAAAGAAAGATATCGATTGCTTTCCTCTTACAAAAAACTTCCTGAATGAAAATAACAAGATTTAAAAAAATACTCAAAAATATTCAGTTGCATCTCGAAGCTTTAAAAGACTCGCTTAAAAAATATTCTCTGACAGCTCAAGAGAAGGTGCTTGATGACTTTATGTGGGTACAGAATGTGTTCAGTGTGAACGAAAAACCACCCAGCTTAAACTCAGCAGAATACGAAGTCCTCATAGATTCGACATCTCACAGCGAATTAAAAACTTCATTTCAAGACAAAAGTCTAACTGATTTTTGGCTGAACTTAAAAGATGAATTCAAAATCTTATCTGAGAAAGCAAAATTATTATTGCTGCGTTTTTCAACAACATACCTTTGTGAAGCGGGATTCTCCGCCTATACAGCTACCAAAACAAAATATAGAAATCGTTTAAATGTCGAACCAGATATTCGCCTGCAATTATCATCAATTCAACCGAATATAAGAAAACTGTGTGAAAAAATACAACCACAGATTTCGCATTAAACGTTTTAAGATTATTTTATGTTATGTCATTTTATCTACTTCCTTTTCCGTGACATTAATATTCTAAACATCATTTATTTATAAGACATAAGGTAGGTATAAGGGGCTTCGCCACAGAAATTGATTCTAAAAAGGGCTCCGCAAGTCAAAAAGGTTGGGAACCGCTGCTCTAATGCATCATTTTTTGCCAGTGCATTTATGCAGTAATATTTATGAAATTTATAAATCCAATTTTAAAGAAGTAAGCTGTGTAACTATGACATAACCACAAAAAAATGTAAAATAATGTTATCCTTAATAAGTTATTATTACAATATCGCAACGCTTAAGCGAAAATTTGTTTGCCAAAATAATAGAAGCTGTTTAGCAAATTACCCCTGCTAAGAATAAAAAGTCAAAATTATCAAATTTAGAATCAGTTTAAAATAAACTAGTCTTGGCTTTGATAGAAGTGAAAATTTGCACTAGTGCGTACACCCGGCAATTATCATTACCACTAAATAGTAGGCTGATTGGTTCAAACTTCAAAAAATTGTATTGGCTTATAAATGTCACGTGGTTAAAGGGTGCGATATTCAAGAATATTTCGTAATAACAGCAACCACACTATTGGAGATAATCGAAAAATGAGAATTTATGTGCATACAAAACTGTACTCACCTCGCCTTACTGTCCAAAAATGCCCAAGTACGTGTTCATTAAACAGTGCAGTTGTTAATGCAAATGTACCTGATAAATTCAGGATAATTAAATAATTTTAATTATAATTATATCATTTAATTAAACTCTAGATATGTGGTTGCAGTAATTATATTATCGTTTTAATTGGATGAATTGCATAAATAACTATAAACAACAAATTTGATAAAAAAATCCATTATCATTATCAGTTCACGAAATAAACTTCAAACAAAACAAATGTAGTAATAAATTATATCCTTTTGAATGAGCTGCAGAATCATAATCTAAAAGAAGTATTAATTATCTTCTACTGTTCACTACATATTCACCTATGTGCAGAAAAACTATTGAAACTATTTCAAGAATTATTAGCCTATATATGTAAAAAAACATTAAAGAAACAAATTGTTTTAATAATAGTAATCTTACCCCTTAGATGTTATAAAGAAAAACCACAAGACAATTTAGTGCATATTGCCGAAAAATAATAGAATTAAAAACAAAAGAAATTGATGAGGTAAGTGGAGCTCTGACAAAGGTTTTCGTTTCTTCAAAAACTTACGTGCTTAGGCTACCAGAAATTTGGCTGGGGGGGGGGGATGCTCACGCATGTTATAACTCAAATACAAGAATATGCGTAAACTGATGTGAATATGACATTAAATCAAAATGTAACTTAGCAATGGCATTACAATTAATAAAAATTCTAAAAAAGCACTATTTTCCTAGGGCCAGATTTGGTGGTTAACACGCGCTATATAAATGGCTTGGGGAGGCTCAAGCCGGATAGTTTTGATGAACTTCTAGAAAAAGGCGAAAAAGTTGCCAGAAATTGGCTGGTATATTCTATTAAATTGAATTGCATTTTGTTTTTGCTGCAAACTATTTCATCATAAATATTATTAAGTTGGCCAGGAACGCAGGAAAAGAAATTGTGTGCAACATGAAAACAGTGCATAACATATTCAATGCTCCAAGAATCTTCAAAATTAATACAACATCGAAACAAAATGATGTTGCGCTATTATCGAGATTGATGGCAATTGTTCAATTATTAAGTCGTCAGTGGATTTTCGCGGCCCCTCCGCTGAGTTGTATCATCCTACTATTGAAAACTTTATGAAAGCTGCAGAAATGTTTTGTAAATTTGATCCAATATTAACACATAATGTACGAAATGTACAGTCAGAGAAAATACAAATGCGAAACTTGCTCGGCGAGGGAATGCTGCCGCATGTCGGTGCTTAGTTCGGTCGAAACCAGACTGTCCCTGACTAAAATCCATTTATGAGGTAATACATTTTACAAACATAGTTTCTTTCTCGCCCCTAAGTGATCGAGTGATGGATTGCTATCAGTTAATACCATATCTTTTCATCTTCCAATTTTTCGTGCGTCATCTTAAAAAATTCGAATAATTACAATTTTTACGTTATTTTGATTTTGATATTTTTTATATATTTATTTTTTAATAATAATAATAATAATGATATTTATTTACGGCTAACGCATTTTGTACAATGAACTACAAAAAAAGATTGACGACATTCGGTCAATTTACAAATGCAAATATACAGTACCTACGAATACTATATATAAAAATAACATTACAAAGAGCAAATACAATACATAAATGTAAAACCCGATACAAGTTAAAGCAAGATCAGTGGGACAACAGAGTGCCAGAAAAACATACAATTTAAGTAATATAATGTGATGTGTAACCGCAATTACGTAATAATTCTGTTAAATATATAAGTCTATCAGATTTAACGTGCGTAAGTATCTGGAGAACAGCTTAATATCGTTAGTGAAAAAGATGAAATTCGAATTTGGGTTGCAATTTATTAACGAATCGCATCATTCTAATTAGCGGATCATTGTTTAAGTAATTCGTTCTACAAAAAGGAATACGAAACAGGTCCGAGCTTCTTATTAAAGCACCTCCACTACGAAATTTAAAATTTATAAAATTTAAAATGTCACAATCAAAGAAAGAATTTACAATTTTAAATAAAAACATAATATCAACGATTATTCTTCTATGCTGAAGCGTAGATAGATTTAACCTACAGCTAAGACGTTCATAATCAAGACCGCTTATTGGAATTTTTAGTTTGAATGCCGCCATACGTAGAAATTTGTTTTGCACTTTATTAAGTTCTTTAATCAAATATAATTGGTGCGGTGCCCAGACGCATGAAGCATATTCCAACCTAGAGCGCACTAGTGAACAATACAGAAGTTTCATTGTGTCAATAGAGAAATCTTTCCCGATCCTCGCGATAAACCCCAACAATTTCAAACCCCCATTAACAATCGATTTAATGTGATGAATAAAGGAAAGTCTATATTCACTAAATTTGAAACAATCAACTATATCATTAATAAATAGATTAAAAAGAACTGGTCCTAAGTGGGACCCTTGAGGTACCCCAGAGGTGACCTTGATTGCATTGGACGCATGGCTGTTTATCATTACGCGCTGCACTCGATCAGTCAGAAAGCTACTGATCCAGTTAACTACTGATGAGTTAAAACCCAGGCCCATTAATTTCTTGATTAGAAGGCAATGCGAGACTCTGTCGAAGGCCTTAGAGAAGTCGGTATAAATGTTATCTACCTGATATTTGTTTTCAAGTGCCTTCAACAGAAATCTTTCATAACTTATCAAGTTAGTCTCCGTAGAACGGCCTCTAAAGAAGTCATGCTGTCTACCGGTGATTATATTTTTACATAACCAGTTTAGTTGTTTTGATAAGATGGAGTCCAATAATTTGGGAATCGACGATTGGCGACACATCCCCCTGTAATTATCAATATTACTTCTGCATCCAGATTTATGGATAGGGGTGATGTAACTCTCCTTCCAGAACTCGGGCACAATTTGTTCCGTGATGCTTCTTTGAAATAATATGGTTATCGGAGGAGTGAGAGTATAAATGCAATTCTTTAAAAATAAATTTGGAATTTTATCGGGTCCACATGAATTAGATGGCTTAAGCTCACTAATTTCATCAAAAACTAGCTTAGTATTCACAAAAAAACTTGTAAAATGAATTAACACAGACAGGATTATCATAAACATGAGAGGAAACACTATTGATACCATCAACATTGTTGGAGGCCGAAAACAACTTGGCAAACAGATCAACGGTATCCTGATTTGTGTTACTATGAGAATTGTTTAAATACATACTAACTGGTATGCCCTTGATCCCATTGGATTTATTAACAAAATCCCAAAAAGATTTACTACATGCTTTAATGTTATTTTCAATCTTAATAATATAATTATTATACAGCTCCTTACTTAAGTTTTTGCACTGACACCTTAAAGTCTGAAATTTAATATATTCATCATATTTGATCGTTTCTTTATATTTACAATGTGCCAACTTTTTCGGTTTAATAAGATCTATTAATTTTTTAGTGAACCATTTTGGATAAATATTATTATACTGAAATTTCAAAGGAACATATAAGTTTATTACGTGATATATAACATTGTACAAAACATTCACAGCCTCATCAATACCGCTGCAAGTGTCAAACAAATCCTTCCACGATACAGAAGAGTAATTTTATATAAATGATTGGTAATATTTTAGTATTAACAATTTTCTTTTCAGTTTCGTATAAATAACCCTATTGTTGCCAAGATATGACCTTGAAAGCCTAGAAAAATAAGATTTTATTTTTTTACCAGTCTGAGAAATTCACATTTATATTTTTTACCCAAATAAAAGGTTATTATTTTATTTTTTTTAAGTTTCTCAATTGCGTCAAAATTCTAAAATCGCCATGGTTTTTGTGATTGGAATTTAGAACAACATTTTGATCGAGTTCCCTGAAATTGCCGTAATTTTTATTGCCTTTGTATTATTGAAAAACATCAATAATACAGGTATTACAATAATAACCCTCATAAATATAACCCAGCATTGTAGGCTCTAACTTTTTTTGAGATAATTTTTTCAGGAATGTAAGGAATAATTACGATTGTTTTAAATTTTAGGTTGTCACTCGATCGTTTAGCGGCGAAAAAAAGTTAAACTTAAAAAAAATGAATACCCTAAATGACCTTCAATGAAAAAAATTACTTTTTTCTACGTCCGTTATAAAATGTACAGTTTTTTTTCATTAATTTGGGTTCATAAAATATGCGATTCCTGAACCCTACAAACAGCGTGAAAAAAAGTGCCATACCGGTTCATTTTTTCACTCTTCTGCGTGAAAAAGTTCATTTTTTAACTCTACTATAAAATTGTTTGCACAAAGCATGTCATGAACGCTTCGCAACACGCCGCGAGTTCCGCCGATAAATGTCAAACATTCGTTTCCGATCAAGAAAACTTGATGATTATTATTTTCTTCATTTAAAAAAAGTATTATCACTTATAAAGATTGATTAAGGTTTTATCGAATTTATTTAAAGTTACGGACGTAGAAAAAATTTTGTATGAAACTCGAGAGTAAAGCAACTTTTTTTCACTTGTAGGAATTGCCGCACTCGCCTTCGGTTCGTGTGGCAATCTTTCCTACTTATGAAAAAAAGTCCTACTTTACTCACTTGTTGCATAAATAACTAAATTTGGTGTTTGGGACAAAAATATATATTAATTTTTTTCAAATTTTTATAGTGGTTAAAAAACAAAAACCTATTTTTCGAGGGTTTCATGGTCATATCTTGACAAAAAATGGAGTTGTTTATACGAAACTAAAAAAAAATTCATACTAAAATACAAATAATAATTTTACAATTTTGACTGCTCAATTGTTGATAAATTTATAAAAAATATCAAAATAACGTAAAAATATTAGTTATTCGAATTTTTTAAGATGTCGCACCAAACGTTAAAAGATGAAAAAGTCACATAGATGGTATTTATTGATAGCAATCATATGACGAAATAAAATTTTAGTGGGCAAATTTTCTTTTTTTTATTTTCAAACATTTTTTTAATACTCTAAATAACATTCAATGACCTTGAAAAATTCACCTATTTGGTATTTGGGTCAATAATAAATGTAATTTTTTCAGATTTTTAAAATATTTTTTTTAGTGGTTAAGAAAATTATATTTGAAAAAATCTTGTTTTGGGGCTTCCCGGGTCATGTCGGTTTTTTTTTTTTGATATACAGCTTACGGCTACTTTGCTTTATGGTCACAACTAATGAAATTTTCATATTTATTTAAAAATCCGTGTCGGGAGGCATTTTGACCATCTTATCTCGGGATACCCTTGTATTTCCTCATAAATAGATTTTAAGCAGGGACTGACTCGTTTCGACCGAACTAAGCACCGACATGCGGCAGCATTCCCTCGCCGAGCGAGTTTCGCATTTGTATTTTCTCTGTCTGTACAAGCATCCTACCAAAAAAGGTCATATGTCACATTATTTAGCGCTACACTTTCAAAAAGAAATAACTGAGTTACTAGCAGCAGCTGTAATGACAAATTGTTTCATTGCAGAATTATTATTTTTGTAAATTGTTAAATCCGAATTAAAAAAAAAATATCTTTACTCGGTTAAGAGAAATCTATCCTAATATTAAAAAAAAGAAAATTCCAAGAACTAAAAAATGTTTGGTAAAATTTCGTATACCAGAAGTTGACATTTACCTTATGGTTTCTTGTTTTTTTCGAAATTTTTTTAACTATAAAACACAATGGACTCAGTGAAGCACACTTCCAGGTCGTGTTATTTCCCTTTTTGGCATTCTAGACTTCTTTCTTTAGGGTTATTTGAAATCATCCGTCTATGTGAACAAGCCACGGACTCGATGGACAACATTCGACAAGAAATAGAAAACATTCTGCCGACAGTATTGAGAAAAGTAACGCAAAATGCTATACATTTGCATTAAGGCTGGAGGTCACCATTTGACCGTAGTTAAATGGTACTTAATGGAACAAAGTTCAAAAGTATACGCAATACTATAAAGAAAAATATAGTTATTTCATTTTTAATGTCAAATTGGGTCATTATTTTCGCACTTTATTTAATATACCCATACTGATGCAGTATAATTATAATCTCAATTTAGTTCTTGCAGCATTCTTTATTTCGAACTTTGTTTTACAATTAGATGCAGCCTTCAATATGTTAATAGATATGACGTTAAACTCCTACCAATTCCAAAAGTGTGCAGAATATGAAATTCCCATCGTGCTAACAGATAAAGACAAGAAACAGACGAGAAAAAAATAGATTTTGTTTCTTTGAATCAATAATTTTATTGTGATATTGATCGATTTTGTAATTTCCGTATCTATAATTTAAACCACATCGTCCATTATTTTAACACTCGATCGGGTCTATTCTCTATTGACGTTGTTAAAAATACTGTTAAATACACTGTTAAAAATAAATTTATAACAGCGGCGTTAATAATTTAAACACAAATGCTATTCTTTAATTGATTTTTTCCGCTACCGACAACGTAAATACGCATTGCATGCATGGTTACAGGTACCGTAAGTGGCTGATAACATTCGTGGTGTTTGTTGTCCTTGACGACGGAACTTAATTTTTACTTACGGACCTAGGAAAATAATAAACAGAAACGTAACGCTCCAACATATAGGCGAGCAACACATTTTCGTCTATACCTACAGAATCGGCATCCTTTTTACATAACCACTGCTTAAAAAGAGTCGTAACAGGACACATACCTTTTTAGATTTTGTCGGTAACATATTCTAACACGCAATATTCGCAGCTTCGGTTTGCATCCGTGCCCGCAAAAACTGTCACTGGTTTGACACAAACAAACAAAATTCGACATTGTTTTCTCCGTTGCTGGGTTGCCATAGAACGCATAGGTGACTATAAAAATTTGAATCCCAAAAGTTACAAGCCGTATTTTAGAATATTTTCTGATCATTTTTAAGTCTTATATTTCCGGTAGCGGAAAAAAATTAATAAGCAACATGGAACGTAATGACAATTAACATTTTCGGCAGGCGACGAGCCTCGGCTCCGCCTCGGTTCGTATTCGTCTACCTCAAATGTTAATACGTCCTTACGTTCCTTGTTGCTTAAATAACTATTAACATGCATGTTAATTTTCATGTTAAAACTGTGAATAATAACAGTAGCGTTAAAAACAAATGTGAAGTTAGTAGCGACACATAGAAAACAAACGCGAAAATATTGTACGCCAATATATGCGCCTGCGTATTGCGTGAATTGAAATGGCGGTAAATTACCTAATAACCTACAGCTTTGGTTTGAAGTTTAGTTTCGACGTTCGTAAGCTGAATTTGGTTCTATTTCAACGAAATGGATATAACAGGTATGTAATATTAAGTATGGTATAATTGAATAACTAATGTTATTGTATTTAATCTAGTAAAACGAGCACGTACCACTAAAAAACAAATACAGTTGTTGGTCGACTTCATAATAGACAAAATGCCATTTATTGAAAATGCAAATATATCCTACGAAATCGAGTGGGAAGAATTAAAAAATATATTAAATAGCTGCGAAAAAGGACCCCGAAAAAATGCTAAAGAATGGAAGAAGGTAATAGTTCTAAAATATGTATAATATATGTAGGTGTGAGGTTATTTAAATTTATATATTAGGTGTTCAAGGAACTTCGTACAAATGTCAAAAGGCATGCAAGAGAGTTGGGTGTCGAAATAAAGCAAACTGGCGGTGGTATCGCAAAGGGGAAACCGCTTTCCGAAACCGAAGAGAAACTTCTAAGCCTAATTTCAAAAGTATGCATAGAAGGGGCAGCTGTGCCGGAATTAGGCTTAAATGATGAAGTTGTGATGGAAATAGATGGCAATTCCCCTGTATTTTTTGAACAGGTATTTTCATTCATTAATCTTGTTAATTCAAGAAATTTGTATTTATTTAAATTGTTTTCCAGGATGAAAATATTACTGAAACATTGGCAATATCAAATCCCGAGCCCATTGCTAAACAGGTAAATTTATTTTTTGATTACATATTATCGAAAGATGTTTGTCAAATGCCGCAGTTAAATATTCTACATAACTATATAATTGATTTCACTTTAGTTAGCAAAGAGACACCTTTAAGATTTAGATTATGTTACTTACTTAACTTTGCCAAACACCTATCGATGTAAGTAATGAGAATTAAATTATAAATGCCAGATCATTAGGTACTCAAACAAAGAAGAAGAGTCATAAAGAAAACTACTCCATTAGAGGTTGCGATTGACCAACAAGTCGCAGCAAGTAATTCGTTGGCAATGGCCATAACTAGTCTAAGTGAGTCAATCAAACTTTTGGCAGCAGCCATTAATGCCCGAGCCACAGCTGACATATAATTTGATGATAAACATTTGGAATTTATTATTTATTTATTACATTTAAGGTTTAATTTTTTATTTTCATATTTATAATAAAAATTACTTTAATTAAAATAGTGTTGTATAATGTTGTTTCTTATTCTGCTGCCCGCTGCAAAAAAGTTCCCATTTCTTGGATCATCTGAAAAATGATAGATATTTTTTTTTTGCAAATTTTAATAAAAATAAAATATTAAAGACCTAAATCAACAGGAATTGGTTGTATTATATCTTCAACATCTTGACCATCAATAGGAAATTCTTCCTCATTAGAGAATATTGCTATATTGTGAAGAACAGCACAAGAATATATAATATTTGCTGATTTTATAGGATGATAATTTAATGTACGATGTCGAAGGAGGCACCGAAACCTGCTTTTAAGCACACCGTTTAGTCTTTCAATACAATTTCTGGTTCTCCTATGTCTGGAATTGTATCGACTCTCTGGTGTACCATCAACTGCATCATTTACAGGAGTTAAGAGACAAGGCTGTAATGGGTAGCCGGAATCACCTACAAAGAATTGATTAATTTTTACTTACATTAAATATGGAAAGTATTACAAAAATTGTATTAATTTACCTAATAAATGTGTACAGTCATCACCATTTAAATAATTATTAAGCAAATTCCTTTTTACTGCTGAGACCATCCAAATAGCAGAGTCATGGATAGATCCGGGAAAGCGGGCATTTATATTTAAAATATTTAAATCTGCATCGCAAATCTATACATAAAAAACATGTTTAATAAAATGTAATTATATCAATAAAAGCGAAGATTACAATTTGAGTATTGATACTTGCAATTTTTTTTCTATTCAAGTAGACACTTCCAGGGTACTGTTCATCATTGGCAACAGGTGTTATTATAGCTATATGGGTACAATCGACAGCCCCTATTATATTTGCAAAATTAAAAAGTTGTTGGAAACTGAAAATAAATATAATTATTATCGTAAACAAAGAGATGCTTTTTCTTACCGCAGTTTCTTAGAATTTTTTTCTCTCTCTGAGGTTGGAAATTTAACCCATTGCTGACTTAAATGATCTACTATAATTTGTGTCACTGTTTCAATACATCTACTAACAGAGGGCTGGCTTAATCCAAATAAATTATTCGCACCTACAGAAAGCTGATAACTTCCACTACCAAAAAAATTTAATGCCGTTAGTAGCTATAACAAAAAAAAAAAATATTATTTTATTATAATGCATACCATCTGTGACATAATATGTAAATTTACTTATTTTCTGTCTACTCACTATTATAAAATCAGGAATTCGTGAACTACGTATTGCAACTAAATGTTCTTCCATTTCCTGTAGTAAATATAAGACCGTCTCTTTTCTAAATCGAAATAATTTTCGAAAATTCTCGTTGGGCAGTTCAAATGGATTGCTTGAATCTCGTAGATGTCGATGAATATGTCTTAATTGTTGACTGTAAATTTAAAGAACCTATATATAATTGGTAAAATCCCAGATATTGTACCACTCGAAATTTGCGATTCCACACAACCAATTTTGTTTTATCTACTCACACATGCACACACGCCGGCTGAAACTACTAGGTGGTCCAAAAAGGGGGAAACCTTAACCTCGCCCTAACCTAAGCATAAGCACAATCGTCAATATCCTGAGTGTGGGCAAAATGAAACTGGTCGAGTGCCGCTGAAATCACGAGATTCGTGCCTGCGTTTGCGAGTGGTACAAACGTATTTCTAAAAATTATTTGTCAAGACTATACATAACCTACATAATTATTATCCCTGCCTTTATACATATTATAATAATAAATAACAGGAGTAATTATTTATTTTCTCCTGATAAAGTTGTACTTACCGTCTTTCATTTCCTTCCATTTGTTCTAACAACACCAGATTCAACAGTTCATTCGCCATTTTTCCTGTTTAAACGCTAATGTTAAAATTAAAGCCACCTCCAAATGTGTCGTTTAATTTAACATGATATTGTTTAATTTTAACGGTAAAATGTTAAAATTTTAACCAATTTGTTTGTACAGAATAAGGCAGTGCTGTTAAAATAATTTTAACGCCGCCCTTGAAATTAACAGAGGTGTTATAAATTACAGAATAGACCCGGATATCCGTTATACGAATCTTCAGAGGATCCTTAATGCCGTACAACAATTCCTGCCCAAATTTCATATCCGCATGAGGCCACTTCAGTCTAAAGTTTCTGACAACCTAACAAATATCAAACAACATTATTTCATGCCATATAAATGGATTATAAGAAACGTAAACATTTAAAAACTACACATTATTTACTTTCTATTTTCGTCATTTTTTCAAATTGGAAATTTCAATGGAAATATCAATTTTGAGCCTTGACAATTTCGACAATTTTTTAATGTCTTTCTGTGTGTCTGCTTATCTATATGCCGATGAAAATACTATACATTTGAAATCAAAACTTCCATCTCTAGTTGAGCAAACCTTTGTCCAATACAACCTCTTGGTCCATGTCCAAATGGCATCGTCACAAACGGTTTCGTATTTTTACGCGAAAGTTTTCCAGTTGTAGACTTTAGCCATCTCTCCGGCAAGAACTCGTTTGCTCGGTGATAATTAGCCTCTAATCGCGATAAGTACATTGCTGGTACTAGAACTGAAACCTAAAACATATTCAACTCGTAAAATATGAATAAAAAAAGCTGACATGCCCCGTCTATAAACTCAATACAGGATATGTCTACCAAAACCAAACTTCAGGGACGAGTTTCTCAGACTAAGAGATAATTAGAGTTTACATTAATATGGATCCTCCACAGCCTCATTTCCGATATACCGGGTGACCCAGGGTTCTGTAAAAGCCCCATAACTTATTTGCTTTTTGAGATATCGCCTTCTAGTTTTCATAAATCGGTACCCACACCTATTCTACATATTTTAAAAATATATATGTTTTTGTACAGGGTGTCCCAGTATAAGTAACATATCAAAGTTATGTTTTTTAAATGGAACACCCTATATTTTATACTTTATTTTCAACCCTCTTGAGAAGCTGATAAAAATAGTATAGGATAGTATGGGTGTATTATGGACGGTTGGTTACTTATGGGCAAATATGTGGCAAAAACATGTACACATTGAAAACATTGCAGAAGCGTTCCAAGCAAAGATAGCATCACTATTTATATACTAGAAAATTTCCCACATCATAAAGAATAATACACATCGGTTTTGGTTCTCTTTTATTCATAGTGCTATACAGGGTGTCAACATACGCAAAACAATAGATAACTATTTTTTTTCAAATGGAACACCCTATATAAATTGCCACCAATCTATGGCACTTTTAATAAGCTTTCTAATGATATACAGTTTGTATAACAAAATATTAAGGATTCTTGAGATTTATCAATAAAAACATATTTTTTTGCCACCTTCTGCTGATTTTTGGATTTTCAGCCAAAAGTATGCATTTTCAGGAGAAATTATAAGAGACCAAAGTTGTAGAGCGAAAAATTTCCGATCGACATAGGTCTTTCAACTTTTAAGATAATGCTTGCATTGCCCGCCAGAGCGCGAAAAATCTTGACCGTATATGCATTTTACCGTTTTCTTTTCAAATTTTTTATTAATAAATTGCACTATACTTTATTTTCCCCACACTCTAGCGGAAAAACGGAAAATTATAGGGAAATTAAAATGGCCCGTATCGATTGAAAATGTTCCGCTCTACATCTCTTAATAGAAGCAATTTTTGCCAAAAATGAATAGTTTTCCCTAAAAATGCAAATTGCAAAATGTATGTATCAATTTTTGCGTTTTCAATGGTTTTTTGCATTTTTAGCGAAAACTATGCATTTTGGGCAAAAATTGCTTCTTTTAAGAGATGTAAAGCGGAATATTTTCAATCGATGTAGGTCATTTGAATAATTCTATAATTACCCGTTTTTTCGCTAGAGGACGTGGAAAATAAAACATAGTGCAATTTATTAACAAACAATTTGCGAAAAACGCTAAAATGCATATACGGTCACGATTTTGCGCACTCTGGCGGGCAATGCACGCATTATTGGAAAAGTAGAAAGAACTAAAATTTTCCGCTCTACAACTTTGGTCTCTTATTATTTTTTTTAGAAAATGCATAGTTTTGGCTGAAAATCCAAAAATGAGCAGTAGGTGACAAAAGAAAAATGTTTTTATGGATAAATCTCAAGAATCCTTAATATTTCATTATACAAATTGTACATCATTGGAAAGCTTATTAAAAATTACATGCATTGGTGGCAAGATATATAGGGTGTTCCATTTGAAAAAAAATAGTTATCCATTATTTTGCGTATGTTGACACCCTGTATAGCAGTATGAACAAAAAATAAACAAAACCGATTTGTATTATTCTTCATGAAGTGGAAAATTCTTTAGTGTATAAAAAATGAAGCTAGCTTTGCTAGGAGCGCTTCTGCAATTTTTTCAATGTGCACATGTTTTTGCCACAAATTTGCTCATAACTAACCAACCGTCCATTATAGACCCATGGTATCTTATACTATTTTTATCAGCTTTTCAAGAGGGTTGAAAATAAAGTATATAATATAGGGTGTTCCATTTAAAAAAACATAACTTTGTTCTGTTATGTTTATTGGGACACCCTGTACAAAAACATACATATTTTTAAAATATGTAGAATAAGTGTGGGTACCAGTTCAAGAAAACTAGAAGTCGATATCTCAAATAGCAAACAAGTTATGGGGCTTTTACAGATCCCTGGGTCACCCGGTACATATACCTATGTATTAGAAAATGGCTCGGGCGGTTTCCATAAATAATCTCACAGATTTTTCATTAAATTCCCTCAAGGAGATTATATTGACAAATAGTTCTCATTTTACATTATAAAAAAATAAAAAACAAACTTTGAAAAAAAAATTCTAACGTTATTTAAGCGTCTAGAGTCAAATTAAGCACTATTTTCAACGTATCTCTATTGACATAAGTCATACAAGGAAATTCTATTAACAAATAGTTCTCAGAATGAATAGTTTTACGTGACTTTCTTAGAGTTTGGACATATTTATTATTAACCAAACAATAAGTCAAAAAAATATTTTGACGATATTGTATAGTCCCATGTTAACACATTTGTGCATATTTGATAACATCTTGACGTACCCTGTCTGAATATTAACACGCCACCACATTGAGTTCACTATTAACATTTAAACATACGCCTTTTGGTATCTGGTATCCAGCTAATACCACTTCCTTCTGAGTCTCCCTCATATGACCAAACCTATGGGCGACAGCCTACTAGATTCCTTTATCACCGCCTTCAAGTAAGGAACATTGCTTAAAATCTCCTTCGTTATTGGTGTATCACATGTAGGCATAACGTGCACCAATTCTTCACTAAGTCTATTTTGTACGTCTTCATTCTTGGCCAAATAATACAACGCCACTCCAACTGATAATGCAGTCTAGAAACAAAAATAAACTCGACAAAGTTTACTTTGCAAAATTTAACTCGCTTACCGTATCAATTCCGGCACCCAGCATGTCCATTGTCGCGCCCATCGCAATGTGTGATTTCCAATAATTTTTCGAATATACTCTTTTCTTGTTCTGATTTGGAATGGTGTTTTATCCTATTTTTAGTTTCGTTTATGTAACGTATTGTTAAACTACAATTAAAGCAGCTGATGTAATCAAGAATACTTTTTGGAATATTGTTTAAACTATAAACTACTACTACTTATACAGGGTGTTTCAGAGCTCTGTGAACGGTCAATCACGTGCTTATTTTTCAAAATTTCGAAAAATGTTTTATACAAAATTTGTGTATAATAGTGAGCTGCACGCCCTAAAAATATATAAATTTATACAGGGTGTCTCATAACAAAGTTACAGACCAAACTTATGTTTTTTTAAATGGAACACCCTGTATTTTTTGCCATTTTTGAATTATATGGAGCAAATAAAGCTGAGTTACTTCAATACTCCCTATACCTATTGTTTGCCGTTTAGAAATATTTGAAGATTTGTTGAAATGCATCTGGGTGAAATTTTATTTTTGCTCCAGTGACTGACATTGTACGATTAAAATCATTTCTACTATTTGGTTGAAGGTTCGAACTATAGAGCCAACCATGATTTCATACAAAAAATTATACGGGGTGATAAAAAAATGCGATATGATGACCGATGAGTACGCGGATGGGTGACCGGCGGCTCGGCGGCAACTGCAGGGGTGGAAACGTCAGCGGTGGAAACGGTAGCGGCGGCGGAAACGGTGGTATTGACTGTTGTGTTGTGATCATTCGTATTCATCTGATGATCTGACTTGAATTTGAATGATGTAATTCGAATTATTGTCTGTTTTTTTTCTTTGTGAGAGGAGAGGGAATCTATTATAGACACCCCTACAGTGGGGTAGTGTTGGTTTCCTCTTCCTGAAGGGCGCAGAGTATACCAACTAAAATCTCTCCTCTTTGTATTTCAAACTTAAAACTTGGAGAATTTTTTCCTACAATAACGTAGTGAATCATGGGGACATTATAAATGACGTGTGTGTGTGACGTTACTAATTGCAATAAATCATTAATTTGAAGTTAAGGTTTAAAGAAATTTTATAGTGATATGGATGAGTTGAGTAAATTTTTGTTTATGGCCAAAAGTTTGCAAAGAGATGGATGTTGATTTGAATTTAACGAATTTACTAGCCCAGATGTAGTGGCGCTTTCTTTTCCCATGAGCAGGATTAGGTTGGGCTTCGAGATAGTCTTACAAAAGGCTCACATCAAATTTGGAAGAATGACTAAGGGCCAACTGATGGATGAAGTCCCTAACACTCGCTGTTTCTAATTGTGCATTTCTGATAAACCACGGAGCGCCTACGATTCGGCAGATCATGCGGGACGGATCTGCGAGACGGAGAGGGTGATAAATGCAGGGCATCCATTCGTCATTTTGGGACGATTGCCTTGTATATGTTGATTTTATTGGATAGAAATAGTTTTGTTGCTATTAAGGAGAAGGGATTTAAATTGTGCAAACGCGGCGCTTGCTCTAGTAATAGCATATTGGACATGCTTGTTCCAATTAAATTTACGGTCCTTAATAAGGCCAAGATAACGTACATTGTCTACACAGGGGATGGGCTGGTAACTGAAGGTGAGATTATTAGGTGGCAGAGAGCGACCCAAGGAGAAGAAAATAGCTTTTATCAGGGTTGATTGAAATTCGCCATTTCCTGTGCCCACTTTTCGAGCTCGTCAAGAGCGGACGGAATTTTATTCATCATGTGAGGAATATATTTGCCACGATACAAATATTACAAATATTGAGCAGTGGGAATGTTGCTAGGATTGTTAGATCATGTACATAGATATTGTACACTGTCGGAGAGAGAACGAGCCCTGCGGCACCCCAGCGGTCATTACGCGTGGGTCAGAAATTGCAGATTCGTAGCGAGCGGAGAAAGTGCGTTTGGTGATAAACTGTTGGATGAGTTTAACTCAAACACAATCGAACGCTTTGGAGACATCAAGAAAGGTAGCTAGTGTGCTTTGTTTACGATTAAAACCTTAGACTATAAAATCAGGTTCTGAATAATTGATGATTACACGAGAGGCCTTTGATGAAGCCGTGCTGAGTATTGGGGACGCTTTGTGATCGTCAGACCATTCACTTAGTCGTGAGTGTATGACTTTCTCGAATAGTTTACCCATGACGGAGAGCAAACTAATAGGGCGATTATTTTGTGGAAATTTAGCGTTTTTGCCCGGTTTAGGAATTAGAGCCACATAATCACATGTTTCCATGCTTGTGGGAAATATCCTAACCTAAGACAAGAGTTAAAAATTGCTCTGAGATATACAATTGCCTTATGTGGAAGATTTTTAAGGCAAGTGTAGCTAATTCTATCGTATCCTGGCGCTTTTTTATTCGGCGCATTTTTAATTAGAGTTTTGATCTCTTAGGGGAGGTCGGTTTAGGCGTGGAGTTTGGAGTTTGTTCGAAATCATCAAGCACTTCCTCAATTTCATCAAGGAGCTCATCACGGTAGTGAGAGGGTTTGGCGAGAACTAGGCTGTCCGCGAAGGCTTCGGTCTTGTCTTCGGCAAGGTAGACATCGCTTTGTCTTCCATGGATAGCAGAAGTCGCCTTTCTTGTTCTAGTGAAAATCTTAGCGAGCTTCCAAAGTTGAGGTTTATGCTGGGCGGCATTATCGATGAGCCTATTCCAGCGTTCATTACGGAGATCTTTAAGATCTTTTTGGATTTAGTTTTGAAGACGATTGAGATTTGGTTTGGTTTAGAGACAGCGAGTGCGTTGCCATATTCTGCGTATACGTTTTTTCCCTAATTTGATCTAGAACATTTCGAGGAATATTGAGCGGATCGCTCTCAGAAACTTTTCAGTCGTGGATTCATCGATGGCTTTGTGAATAGCCGCTGTAGGGGATTTTACACCCTCGTCGATTTCGTTTTGGTTTCGCATCACAATGTCTTTGAATTTGAGCCAGTTCGTGGATCTGGTTGTTTTCTCAGTTCTAGATATTTCGGTGTGAATATCCATGATGAGGATTATGATCTGAGTGCAGTTCAGCTGATGCCCAGACATGTCGTATTCTAATTCAGATTGACGATAAAGAAATCCAGAATGTCAGGACGATAACAAGAAGAATGGTAGAAAGTTGGTACAGTTTGACTGATTGTTTTAAGTGGGAATCGGTGTTGTACTATGAAGTTGAACAGACATGGCAGCGGAGAGTGCCGTGACCAAAGCCTTGGCAGCGATAGCATTGTGTCTCGGTTGAGGACCTTTATTGAGTCTCGACATTGACTGCGACATGGAAAAGACAAGTGAGTTTAAAGATCTCTCGTCCTTTTTCATTTTATTTTTTATTGGACTGAAACCATTGGGAATTTACGGGTGCGGTTTCCTATGCGGCGGACCGCGATCACTGGGAGGTTCAATGAGCGCAGTTCGTCTTTTATTTCTTGTTCTGTGAAGGATTCACACCCTCAGTTCTTTCTCCTTAAAAAATCTTGGATGCGATAACCCCCGTTGATGGAGGATACCTTTAGAAGGCAGACCTATTTTGCTACCAGGTCTTTGAAATTTTTTATCCAACCATCTTTTTGCTTAAGGTAAATTGGAGGAGGTTTAGAGGCGAATCTTTCGATTCCCTCGATATTTTCGATCTCGTCGATCGTAGCTGGCTTATTGGAGTCGGGTACACGTGTTGTGGTGTACTTGATAGCCGAGGTTTGTGTGTGATGTGGGCTCGGGGAGGATTGAGCATTATAGGGTGCGGGAAGCTGCTCGCTGACGATCATAGGCTCAGCAGAGAGGTGGGACGGCAGTGCAATTGTTCGGAACAACTGTGAAGCTGCTATTCTTTTGTCACTACTTGTTTGGCGAAACGGCTAGTCGGGCAGATGGAGGCAGAATTCTTACAGAGGGCGTCTCGGTAACGAGTACGCTAGTCTTACTAGAGTTGAGGGATGCAAGCGTCCTTGAGGACGAGACCGAAGAGGTGTTAACCCCGAGTTTTTTGTTTCACTCATTATCTGAGTCATCGTCAGAGAGTCGTCGAGTTTTTGAATTCTTTTTGGTCCTAACTAGGACAAAGCCATCGCTGTCGAGGGGTTCTGGTGTTGGGGATAGATGTAGGGTGTCCATAGGGGTGGTTGAACAAAGAGGTTTCAGAAGAGCTAGAGTGGCTCTCATCTCTTCAATTTGTGCTTGCTGAGAAGCAAGCTGAGATCGTAGGAAAGTAGGAAAGTCTCTTTTCTTAGAGAGTCGAAGGTCGTTATATTCTCTATGGCGACGTCAATGTCTCGGAGTGCCTCCATAGAGATGGCAACGAATGGTTTTGTGACGCCATTGTCAAGCAACGGCTCGCCGGTTAATCAATGTTTTATTTTAGCGGAGAATGCTAAATTTGGCTGAAGGTGTAAAATTTGAGAGTTAAGCAACAGCGTGCCCGTCCCGGAAAAGGATGGATGATCGCTGATGCGATGAGATGGGTGTATAAGAGTGGAATGGAGGGTAATTCTATGGGAAGGAGTCCCGTATAACTTTTTTCTTGCCATATTCCGACCGACACTACGAACTCCTTGCTGGGACGTACTCGGGTGCGCCCCGAGGATTGCACAGCGTTCCCGTTTGATAGGGAAATCCGTGATATCCAAGGTTTGCGTGTAACAGCAGGCGTGCTTAACGGCTCTCAGCCTAGTGCAATGCCAAGAGACCGTTTCTCGTTCCGATCTCACCCAATCAAAATAGTATAATATACTATGCTAACTGTGTGGATGCTTACCAGATCAAACTGAAAGAGAATACTGTTAAATAGTAGGGGCACCTTGGTTCTGATCAGACTTTCGTTCTTGCTGCGAGCAGTTGAATTATTAATCCAACTGCCACCGAACAAAACTAGGAGTAATGAAGGCAAGGGTGATGGCATTTTAAACTGGTAAGCCGCGAGGGTCAGAAAAAATACTTCGAAGTTCGAAATGAAAATTTCGGAGAGAACTCTGGACGGTAAGTAGAGTGACTTGACAGCTCTAGTCACGATGTGCTCGACGATGATTGTCTGTGGAGTGCTTCATGGGCTATAGGTATACCCTCCACACCCTACTCTGCTCCGGGTTGCGGGTGGTGGTAGGGTGCGACGGCAGAGTCGAGGTCGGCACATGTTCGAACCGGGATATTGTAGTTCCGAGAACAGCTTAGGTTCGGACACAAAATCGGCACGTAGGCAGGCTGCGGGAAGTGGATCGATCGTCTTTTGTGTTATCCTGGCAGCTGCACATTTCCATGTTCTGCAAATCTGTTCTAGCAATGCCCTCAATACGAAGATGCACAGCGGTGGAGGCTTATCTCTCTATTGTGTTTTTACTTTTACTGGCAGCTGTACTTCTTCAAAAATTATGTCGTTTGGCAATTTAAATAATGCAGAATTTATATTAATTTTGAAAGGGGGCAATGCTTAGCTCATTAAATGCAAATTAAAATAATTACGCATTTGTTAAGACGAGTATATAAACTAAGCGTCGATAACAGAGTCCAACCAAAACCTCGCGGCACTCGGAAGTAAAGTTGGCGTGAGAAAATATTCGAATCGAATACTTTCCCACTCTGCTCACTGAACTGAATCGGCGTCCCCCTCTCTTGAAATTAAGATAGTTACATGCAATATGCCGCGAATTTTTGTTACTGGCGAGCGCTGCAGAATTAGGAAACAAGTCTTTTTGAAAATTCAAAAGTATAAATAATAACACTGAAGAAAAACATTGTTATTTAATTTTTAAAGTCAAATTGGATCATTCCTTTCCAGACCCCTATTTTATACACCGTGCTCTGATGTAATAATATTATATTCTCGAATGTCGTTCGTGCAGCATTCTGTTTATAATTTAAATTTTATTTTTCGCCTTTATTTCGAAATTTTGTTTTAGATGCAAATGTCAAATTGGGTCATTATTTTCGCACACCTTTATTTAATATGCCGTACACTGTTGTAGTATAATTATAATCTCAATTTCGTTCGTGCAGCATTCTATATTTCGAACTTTGTTTTAGATGCAGCTATCAATATGTTAATAGAAATGACGTTAAACTCCTACCACTTTCAAAAGTGTGCAGAATATGAAATTCCCATCGTGTTAACAGATAAAGGGAGGAAACAGACGAGAAGAAAAAGATTTTGTTTCTTTTAGTCAATGATTTTATTGTGATTCTGAAATTTTATCGATTTTATAATTCTCGTACCCATTATAATAATTTAATCCGCATCATCCATCATTTTAGTACTCAACATCCTTTATCTGAATCTTCAGAGGATCATGAATACCGTACAACAATTCCTGCCTAAATTTCATGTCCGCATGAGGCCACTTCTGGTCATACAAATAGATTTTAAGAAAAGTGTTACATTAAAAAAATAAATATTTACTTTCTCCGTACAAATTATGAAAAAACATTATTTTCCTGATTTTTCAAATTGGAAATTTCAACGGAAACATCAATTTTGAGATCCCTCGAAACAATTTCAACAATGTTTTAATGTTGTGTGCCTGCCTGCGTATCGGTGTGTCTGTTTGCGCAGTATTTTAAAAACTAAATATTTTTAAATGTATCTTTATTTGAAGTTCTTCTAAGAACTAAAAAGCTTTCGGCAAAATGTCGTGCACCGAAAGTCGGCGTTTATCATAACTGTTTCTCGTAGTACGTCGTACGAAGTACGAGGAAGTATTGTGATCGTGAAAATTCTGAGGTCAATAAAGGCGATTTTTGTGTGTCTGTTGTCGCTGCATCTCAAAAAACTAATACAGAATTTAACATGAAACTACTGTTTTATAATTCAAAGTACTGAAATGCTTTAGTTAAAATTTCGTACACCGTGAGTGTTTGCCTAGCCGTTTTTCTGTTTTTTAAATATGTAAAATATTATAAAAACATTTAAATAAATATTGTAGATAACAAAGAAATGAATATCTTTCGTTTAAAAATATTTTTTTTCTACGACCGATATAAAAAGAAGGCGTTTGCGCTTGCGTTTGTCAACGCAAAGTAGACGTTTCCCGAGGAGCGAGCGAGAAAGTACTTTGCCGCGCGTTGCCTATAGCAACGCGCGGCAAAGTATTCACAACAACTATCTAAACATCACAGTGCACAATTTTTATTGACCCGTTACCATGGATACGACATTCTATGGCTGACCACGGTACAGTCTGTATATATTATTGCTTTTTATATTTAATTATACTTATGTTTCTTTTTCAAAGCGGTCGTGAAAATTTTTTATGTATAGTGCGAGCGCAAAAAAGCGCGGAAACTTCCTCTCTCAAGCGGCAATGTATCACTTTGCGCTCTTACCATACAAATAACTATTATGTTCGACTGTACGAAAATAGTAACTTGGGCGGTTTCTTTCTAGGCGAAAATGGCTTACATTTCGTACTAGTCCCATTATTGATAAAGTAAATTGGACTCTTATGTCAGTGTCAGAAATGACAGATTTTAATTTTGGTTAGAACACCTAATAAATACAATACAAATTACTAATGAAAAAGAGAGATCAACTATGATAGTGGTTTATAGCGATAGTACTTACTTTTATTAATTATATTTACTCCTGAAGAAGTTTGCAAGGTTTGGACGTTTATTGTGCAAGTCGGATTGTTTTCTATGAAATTTACAATGAATGACATTAGTGGTGCAGCAGTTTATCGAAATGAGTGATTGCATCCGATCGGAAGAGGCTATGGACGATGAAGTACGAGAATGAATTAACGGTAGGGTACTTATATATTTGATCAAAATCGTTATTTTAATGTTGTAAACATTATGGACGTCAAAGCTGACATTTATTATCTCTAAGCCGAGAGTGAGGCAGTTCTTTATAGGTATAGTAACGTCCGTTGTATTCTCTCCCCAAATATCTCGTGCTATGATTAATCCACGATGATACCACTCATTAAAGCCATCAGAAAATTGTACTCGTGCTGCGCACCGATAATAATCAAAGCACTTGTTATATTACCCCCGAAGATACATTGTTCGCCGAGAAAAAATACTGTACCTTTGAAATCAAGATTTCCATCTCTAATTGAGCAAACCTTTGTCCAATACAACCTCTTGGTCCATGTCCAAATGGTATCGTCACAAACGGTTTTGTGTTTTTACTGGACATCTTTCCAGTTGTAGACTTTAGCCATCTTTCCGGCAAGAACTCGTTTGCTCGGTGATGATGAGCTTCTAATCGTGACAAGTACATTGTTGGTATTAAAACTGAAACCTAAAATATTAAACTCGTAAAATATGTTCTTCAACTGGTATGTCATGTCCATAACTCAAAATTATACTGGATGTTATGAGATATAACCAAACTTGAAACGCTGGCGCAACAGTTGGTCCTGCCCGATGTTACGTTAGATAGTCGACGGCCGACTTACCCAATGGAGATAGGGCGGGTAATTCATTTTTAAGTTTATTCTTAGGCGCCACGTCATTTTTAACGGCGACCACCGACAGGACATAAAATAAAACCACGAAACAATTCAATAACGAAGGCAATAAAACAACCAACTGATGATTAATAATAAGACAATTAAGTTCTAATACAAAATATAGATCAAACCGGTAATTATAGAGAACTCCAATAAAAACTCGAAATATTAAAATAAATAAATATACTCATAAAATAAATATATCTTAAAAAATTTGAAACAAAAAAAAATGAATAGAGTACGCCCCTACGTCACCCTAGACGTCACGGACGGCGACCTCGTGTCCTACCACCGAATTCCTCAACTAACGGGAGACAATTCCACCAAAACCCAGATGATTTCGATTTCCAATTAACATCAGTTCGGCAATCCAAAGAATAGCCGTAGTTCCCAGCACAATAACGAAACGACGTATAAAATAATAAATTTGAGATTGGGAGAAAAAGAAAACCTGATATCTTCTGCGGTTTTATTAATTTTATTTGTTTATTTGGATGTATTTAATTTTGGTAAATTTCCTCTCAGATTTTGGTTAAGATGCCTTCTGTGTTGAAAATAATCCGACAATGCGCCGCATTGTGAATTTAGTAAATTCCTTTGATATCCACAATTTGTTGAACTAATTGCCACTATTAATCCGACGTACTTGTTGTAATAATGTTACAATAAGACTTTTGTACATTAATTAAGTGAAAATGTGTGTTCCAACACCAGGAGGTTGAGTATCAAGCTGGCCCGAAGAGGAATGATAAGAAATCACCTGCGCGGTAAGAAAAATGCGCGCGTTCGAAATATCCGCAATTGGGGATAAAGACCGATTGTAGCATAAGTGCCCAAAAAAACAAATAAAAGGCTTGTGGTTATACCGTTATAAATTTCAAGGATGAGTTGGAACTGTTACTTATTTGATAATGTCGAAATTTATTTTATCGGAATTTATGTAAATATTGAAAAGGAGCAATGGTTAGCTCATAAAATGCAAATTAATATAATTACGCATTTGTTAAGACGCGTAGATAAACCAAGCGCCGACAACAAGTGTACATTCTCTTTTACTTTTCAAAGTACCAGACAGGCTGTCGCTGTTCTTTTACCCCCTCCAACGTCCCGTGGTGCTGCCCTTTCAGAGCTTTTTCTCTATTTTATTTCCGGTGGTGCCAAGTCGGGGCTGTACGGCGGCTGGTTCAGCGTTACCACGCCTATCTTTGTACGCAACTCGACAACAATGAGCGCGGTATCGTTCGGCGCATTGTCGTGGTACAGGATCATCCAGTTGTCGCAAATGTCCTTTCGGACACTTATTCCTCAATTGCTGTCCAAAAGTTATCGCACTTTTGGGAACGTGGATTTTTTACCAAGTTTAACGAAAAATTTAATTGCGTAACGCAGCTCCAAATTCTTCACCATTGTTCTTTCGACGAGGATATGGTGATACACTTTGCGCTAAGCAAAAGTTACTCAATCACTTCTCGCTTGCGGAGAGTGGCATTCTCTACCCAAGATCCCTTACCACTTTTTCGCCAGGAGCAGCGTCGCGCAAGCAAACGTGGGCGGCTGTGGAAATTCATTACCGGAACTTTTGGGACAGACCCTGTAGGTATTAAAGAACGGTAAGGGCTGCTTCCATAAATGATGTCACAGATTTTTCATTAAATTTCGCCATGTAGTTTGGCCATACCTCATACACATTTATTATTAACCAAACAATAAGTCAAAAAAATGTTTTGACGATATTGTATCAATCCCATATTACCATATTTAAGCAAAATTACCACAACACCACATTGAGTCCACTATCAACGTTTATACATACACCTTTTGGTATCTGGTATCCAGCCAATACCACTTCCTTCTGCGTCTCCCTCATGTGACCGAAAGCTATGGGCGACAGCCGACTAGATTCCTTTATCACCGCCTTCAAGTAAGGAACATTGCTTAAAATCTCTTTCGTCACTGGTGTATCACATGTGGGCATAACTTGCACCAATTCTGCTCTAAGTTTATTTTAACCCCCCTTTATTCTTCGCCAAGTAATACAACGCCGCTCCAACTGATAATCCAGTCTAGAAACAACAGCAGACTCGAAAAAGTTTACTTTTACAAATTTTAACTCACTTACCGTATCGATGCCGCCACCGAGCATGTCCAGTGTTGCGCCCATTGCGATTCGTTTATCGATTTCCAATAATTTTTCGAAAATGCTCTTTTCTTGGTCCGGCTTCGAATGGATTTTTATCCTCTTTTCAGCTTCGCTCATGTAACGTATTGTTAAACTAAAATTTGAGCAATGACAATTGGAGCCAGAGCCCTGCAGGAGCGGGTTTTTGAAAACCCGGCCCGGCCCGGTCCTATAGTGAAAATTTTAAGCCCAGTCCGGCCCGGCCCGGTCCGATGAAAAGAAAATGTGCTGCTGGCACGGTCCGGAGCTTTATATTTAAAGCCCGGCCAGGCAGTGAAAAAGATTGAATTAAATAAATAAAATTATTGTACCCTTGTACTCATTACAATACATTGGGTTCATGTTAATAAAAAGAACCCATTTTTTCCAATTCACTTAGTTGTTACTATAACAAAATTAAATTTATCCAAGCCCGGCCTGGCCCGGCCCGGTCTAAATTATCCATCGGTAAGCCCGGGCCCGGCCCTGATATTGCAAAATACAGCCCGGACCGGCCCGGATTGGAGCACCTTTTGTAATCCAGAATATTTTTTGGAACATTGTTTAAACTAAATCAAAACTTACCATTTTATTTATATATTATATAGAACACAGTTAGTTTTTTAATTCATTTTGATTGCGGATTACCGCTTAGTAAAGATTGCAACTATCCACTTAATTAATTTTGACAAGGTACCCAATTTTGTCCATACTTACTCCATGATATAATCAAAATTCTTAATAAAACGTTTCGATAGTGGATGATTCCACTTGATAATATATTTCCCAATAGGTGTGAAATCGAGAATAAACATCATTCTGAAGGTTTGCACCATATTCCTAACGATCTCCTGTGCTTCGTTAGAAGGGTTTTCGTCCAGGCACCCTAGCCTCGTGTCCAATGCAACGGTACCAACCGATTCAAAACCCCACTTATTCAACTCGCTCATGAAATTTTTCGGCATTTCCCCGTCCGGATTGGACTTTGCAAAGCGGCGCATGCACTCCAAAAAATCGGAAGAAACTTTATCTAACTCAGGAATGTAGGGATAGAACACGTTCGGTCGCATAAATATGGGATTAATCTTCGAACGTATGTAATGCCACTCTTCCCCTTCCCTAAAATATTGTTATTAGGTCAATATTTTTGGATAGCTTAGCTTATTTCACGCTAGTCAAACAACTTTATAAATCCATTCCTATTAGCGGCGGCTCCTTAAAAAAGTAACTAGCGAAGAGATTAGAGACGAATACTTACGAATTAGCAAGTCCTTGATATGATCCAATGGCGTTATCTCTTACTCTAGTTTTGTAATTTTGTAACGAATTGAAATAGTAACGTTTCGGCCATTTGCCTTCATTCCTCAACATCTGTGACAAGCATTGTCAAAAATTGGTTCATTAATGTTTGCTATGTGCGTCTTACCATTTCCATATCGTTTGTGTTAAAGATATAAACCGTGTCCGGCACAGCCAGCTGTTTCTTAACTACGCAAATATCTCCAAACTCCCGGTGTAACCTGCAATCGCTTTTTGATAACTTCAGGAACGTTAAGACGCTGAAGATATTTACTTTTCATGAAATCCGACAAAGTCTCTGGAGCTTAAAGGTTCCACCAAGAACCGCCAGGAATTGCCCAATACAGGCAGGGGTTTCGGTCCTGGGATTTCATTAAATGACTTGGGTTTAAATTCTGTTGCACTTGCAAATCTGATGTTACTCAAAAATAAATTTCCGCGTCGCATCGATAAGCGGTTCATATTGTTGTTCTTGTTAGCAGAGTTTTAACAGGTTATCTGTAATTATTTTTTTCCGAAACCGTTTGTATTTCCACTATTACTGAAGCATTTTTTGAAAAGTACAAAGTAAGCAATTTACTTGTTGAAAATTTAACATATCGCTGGGACAACATGGGCAACTTCTGCATTTAAAGAGATAGTGAGATGGTCAATTTAGCAAAAAAAGCAGGTTCGAGAGCTCATTAAGAATCCACCCCAAATCCCTCATGTCATGGCCTACTTGTTCAAAATAAAAATAAAAACTAAATCTCCCAAATTCTTTCATTTGCCGTAACTTTCCTACTACCCAAGACATGGCAATTTAAACACTTTCATAAAACTAATTTTATTTGTACAAATTTTTAGTAATCTAACCTTACCTCCAAATTTTAAATTGATACCGGGCATAGAGGGTATTTTTTAATACGTCCCGAAAGTAAAGAAATCGTTCCGAAAGTGAAACAAAATCGTCCCGAAAATAACTACTTTCGTTAAGATTTATGTAAAGTGGTACCTTCGATTTAATAAATCATGCCGAAAGTTTTATTTTCAGGACGGCTGCAGAAAGAATTAAATAATGCGCATATTATAAGATTTTCGTGAACAAGCTTTTTTTTATGCACTCAAGCCTTGGGCGATCAAATATAGAAACACTCAATATAATGAATAACCAAAGCCAACTGCCGCATATAATTGAGTAAAAACAAAACTTAAAATTCTTATTGACACAGGCCTTCTCTCGCTATCCAAATGTCGCAAATAAACTAAAGAATCAAGAAAGACCCATTCGATGTTGTCATGGTCCATGCCTTTAAACGCGGAAATCTTAGCACACATTTTTCTCAAAAAAAATTATTTAAATCAAACGTTACTTTTAATCTAAAATTTTATTTATTCGATTTCCATTCAAGTTTCCTAAATTACGACAAAATACTGGCGTACATTTAACTTAATATAAGAGACAAATTGGAAAATCTCGCTACACATTCGACAATCAAAAATAGGAAGAATCAATCAAAATTTCTATATACCGTATATTCAAAATTAATTAAAATCACTCAATTAATAATATTGAGCAAAACGAATCAATTTTAAAATCATAATTCTATGATTGATGTAACTGAAAGATGAAGTCGATCATCAGCATATTTAGTTTACAAAATACATGTTTAATCAACTTATTATTATGTCTAACACAATACTGAAGGTTTTGAAAAATATTGAGACTTCGATTTCAGTTTCCATTGACCCGTGGCCAGGTACGAAAAACTAAACCAAATGAGTCTATTTTATAAACAAAAATTACCATTCGATTTAATGCTCGAAAACATCCTTGATTTCAATAACTTAAATACATTGCAAAATCGAAAAAAATCTAATTAATTACTTAATTTCAATCCCCATAAATTCTGAGTAAGAATTTTCGCTGTTTTATCTGAATCCGTTACCTTCGAAATTATATTATTCTCCTAAAATCGAAAAATATAATTCAACATCCGAAAGATATGTGTATTACCGTGCCAATTTCCATCCCAACTTCTTGTCAATCACCAAGCAGATTGCGAAAAAAAAATTATGCACAATTTCAATCACAAGTGCAGATTTACCACCCTCACGATAATCAACAATCATCTGGAACGGGTTCCCCAAATTGGGCAATTTTTGACGATTTTCTCCGAACCCCAAGAAATTAAAACTGTCTGTGAAAATAAACCGAAAACCAAGAAAATTAAGCGGCATCTACCTGATACAACCGGAAATATGTAAAATCATTTACCGAAACCAAGAATTACCATTCTATTACACCACGCTCGGAGGACCAGTGATCGTTGTTAACCTCGAAATCCATCTACCAAAAAGTAATTTTACAAAATTTAAAATTGAATTACGAGGATTAAGTCTTCAAGATATCCCAGCTATCCAGCAAGCACCAACCAACCAGCATATACACACCTAGCATCTGATCTTCATTCACATCATTTTCTTTTGTTTCATTAGATACTTCAGACAAAAATTTGGAACCCAAAATCGATAGACAACATGGACCATTATCTCCCCGTGGAAGGAGAGGGGAAGTACTAACCTTACGATTACATAATGGCTCAATGTAGAGATTAGACAACTGCCATTGTTCAAACATTAATTTAGGTTTTTATTTAAAAAAAACTAAAATTCCCGATTATTAGCAATTCTGTTTATTAATATTGTTAAATTCAAGGTTTATATATATAAACCGACATAACTCATTTGTTGATAAATATTCATATGTAATATCTCTAATGCAGCGGTCCCCAACCTGTGCTCCGCGGAGCCCTTGGGCCTCCGCGTGCGCTTCCCTGGGGCTCCGCAGCCGTTCCAGGATATAAAAGAAATAAAAATCAGAATAAAAATCAAAATAAGAAAACGGGAAATTTCATTCTGAGCTAAAATTTGCCAATTTGAATGATGTCCGAGTGTTTTGATGGTACTAAACATATATGAGCATTCCAGCTGAAACCAGTTGAAATCTACGAAATGCTTCACTTATTAACGGCATTATGCGTATACAGGGTGGTTCAAAAGTCTGGAAACGGCGAATTTATTTCGCGCGCGGGTAGAAAATCGAAATTCTGATACTGGGGGCTTTAGTAATTTTGCCCGGGAAATCGAATGGGCCCTTCACATTTTGGCCCCGATGGGGCCTTATAAGAGATATGAGGCCCAACTTTAAAATTTCAAATACAAACCTATATTTTTTATTGCGGATTCGGATTTAGCGGACAATTTTACATCCGAATTGGCTAAAACCCAAAAATGTTTGGTTCATTTTTAGGCCCTATGGTGCGTTTTTTGTTCAAAAATCTGGGGACGTCTGGTCCATTCAACCCAGTCGAGAAAAATCTAGGACTCGGGTAAACCATTTGAGTCTCATAGGGCCATATGACAGGTACAGAGCCCAGCCCTAAATGACGCTACCTTTTATTGCGGATTTTACTTTATTTATAATTTGTTACGGTACTGGACATGATTATTTTATAAGGTGTCCGAATTGGTGTCCATCCACTGCAGTGCACTGCGCTAGTCGTTGGTAGATTTCCTCATTCACTCGTGCCAACATCTCCGGGGTTATCGTGGCTGACACCTCCACTATCCTTCTCTGGAGTTCTTCGATATTCGCAGACTTGGTTTCGTAGAGTCTATCTTTTAAATAGCCCCAATAAAAGAAGTCAAAAGGAGTGAGGTCGGGAGATCTTGGTGGCCACTCGATGGCGCCTCTTCTATCTATCCAGCTCCCAGGAAATGTAACATTGAGAAACTGCCTAACGGGTAATATAAAATGCGCAGATGCTCCATCTTGTTGATACTACACGCTTTTCAATTGATCTCCAACAATGATATCCCGTTCCAGTAAGTAGCGGACGTGAGTGAAATATTCATGTAGAACAAATTCAAACTGAATCCTGCCTCATCCGAGAAACACGTACAAAAAAAGGATGCAATTATCAGCAACATATCTCTCAATCATTATCTCACAATATTCCAGATAACGATCAAAGTCTTCTGGGGTGAGCTCCTGGACTAAGCGCATTTTATAGGAACGCCAACCATTCGTTTTTAAAATTCTTCGGACTTCGGCTTTACTTACCCCAAGAGTTTGGGACAACTTTTTTTGGCTAACATGAGGATCTTCGATGACATTGAGAAGAACCTCCAAGGCTTTCTCCTCATTCGTGGCACTTTTATCCCGGCCCGATCTCGGCAAGTCTGCTACAGACTCGGTCGCCGTAAACCGGTCAACCGTTTTTTTGACCGTTGATTTTGAAATCGGTGGCACTTCAGAATGAGTGTCGTTAAACAAATTCGCAGCACTCTCACTGTTTGTCACCGTATCCACGCATTATCAAGACTTGAAAAACATGAGAGAAACCTTAACTCTAGTCTCTGACAGTTACAATAAAAGCCAAAAGCCTGAACTAAGAGAACTAAGAAATACATACAGAGTTCAATACAGGAAGGCTATTGAATCTCGTAAACGACAGGCAAACAATACCTATATCCAGGACCAGAACTTTAAGCCGAAAGCCATGTGGTCTATCATCAACGCCAATAGAATATCGAACTCTAATAAAAAGACCACAAACATCACTGCAGAGGAATTTAACTCATTTTTCTGTAATATATCAAACAAAATTATAAACTCATTGCCAAAAGCGGATGCTGACCCAATAACCCTAATGTGCAAAAATCTGCCAAACAGCGAAAAGTATTTAAAATTCACTGAAGTCTCTACGAGTACTGTAAGTCAAGTCATACGTAATTTAAACACTAGCAAAAGTAGGGACATTTACGGTCTTCGCCCTGATATTTTAAAAACAGTACTAAACGCAATTCTACTACCCTTAACAAAGCTCATTAATATGTGCATTCGAAATAACATATTTCCTGATGCCCTAAAGAAAGCTCTAGTCATTCCTATATTTAAGAAAGGCGATTGTGATGATCCTGATAATTACCGCCCGATATCTCTCCTTCCCATAATAAGTAAAATACTCGAAAAAATTCAGGGCTCCATACTGGGCCCTCTATTGTTTTTAATATATATAAACGATCTACCGCAGTCAGTTCCAAATACGGAAGTCATTTTATATGCAGATGACACCACCTTGATCAGCAAATCAAACAATCTAGCCTCGGTAACGAAACTACACACGGATTCACTTGAAATAACTTCCAGCTGGTTTGTTAATAACCAATTAAAGTTAAATACCTGCAAAACTGCTTCTCTTTTATTCTCTCTTGGAAAGGGAGTAAGCCAAAGAGAATCGACGTCTTTCCTGGGAATCCACATAGACTCCTACTTGACATGGACAGCCCACAGCGATCCTCTTTCTAGTAAGCTATGCTCGAATATTTTCCTAATTCGAAGTCTATCAAACCTAGTCTCAAAAGAGGTCCTACGGACCGCATATTTTGCGCTGTGTCATAGCTACATTACATACGGCTTAATTGTATGGGGACACTCGGCTATGAGGCATCGTATTTTCGGGTTACAGCGTAAAGTCGTCAGAATAATATCTGGCTTAGGATACACAGATGACTGTCGGCAGATATTCAAAGACATGCAAATACTGACACTACCATGTCTTTATATCCTGCATTGCCTCTCCTATTTAAAAAAACACATAGAAACATATCAAAATGTCAGTGATAAACATAACCATTATACAAGACAAGAAGCTTACATCTATCCCAAATTAGTGAGATTAGCTAAATCTAAAACCGGAATCCGATTCCATGCCATAAGGTTCTTCAACGTGCTTCCTTCACATATAAAAAATCTCCCAGATATGCGTTTTCTCAAAGTGATTAAGGATATTTTAATTGAAAAATCATTTTACTCCTGGGACGAGTACCTAGAACATAATTTTAATATGTAATATTGTAACCCTGTAACTTTGTAATATTTATATTTTTATTATTTTTCACTACATGTAATATTACTCTTATGACTTGTGTAAACCTGTAAGGTCTTAGCACGAATAAATTATTATTATTATTATTATTATTATTATTCTCTGACGGTTGCTTAAGGGCATATTTAGCTCGAAGAAAAAATTATTTTTTTAATTACAGATTGTAACACGATTTATTCAGGTGGTATCGAGTATCGAGGTGACTATGATTTTTCACACAATGACCACGTTCAAATGATTTGCGTTTACGTTTGTCATTAGGAAGCAGGGAATATTTTCGCATAAACATGAAAATACAAAATAATTTGCGCGAACAAAAGTCGTAACTATTGTGGAATATTGTATTGATTTCAATATTGGATTTGAAAACATAAATCTAATAACACACAGGAAACTATTTCCCGTGTTATGTATGGGTACGTGTGCGTCGAGTCTTATTGTATTTATCTTGCTTAGTGAATGCGAGAGAAAACATCGCTTTGAGGCTTCCTAAGCCCAAACAACAAACACAATCAGTAAGAAGTGGTAATTGGAGAAAATTAAATGTTAGTCTTTAAGACATTCTGGCATGGAAGTCCCATAAGACCTGATAGAACCCAAAATCTGATGGGCCCATTTCATTCCCCAAGCAAAATCTTAGAGACTCCAAGATCAGTTTTTCGATTTTTTTCGACTGGAATGAACCAGACGTCCCCAGACTTTTGAGCAAAAAACGCACAAAATTTTGGGTTTTAGCCAATTTGGATGTAAAATTTTCCGCTGTATCCGAATCCGCAATAAAAAATATAGGTTTGCATTTAAAATTTCAGAGTTAGGCCTCATATCTCTTATAGGGCCCCATCGGGCCAAAAATCTGATGGGCCCATTTTATTCCTTGGGCAAAATTACTAAAGCCCCCAGTATCAGAATTCCGATTTTCCAACCGTGCGCGAAATAAATTCGCCGTTTCCAGACTTAAACCACCCTGTATATGTCTGAGACGTATGAGACGGCGCACAGTGGGGCCGATTACATCAAAAACTGGCAAAAATTATTTTCGTTGATTTAGTTGTTGGATATGATAAATGACATTCATTTTAATAAATATTAATAATTTATTGATACTGGGTGATAAAGAAAACGCCAAGTTTAAGCATTTTAATTTTATAATTGCAATATTTTTGACAGTTTTATCATACCTATGTAAAATCAATGTACATTAAATAACAAGCACAATTTGTGAAACTAGTTTAAAACAAGAACAAAAAATCATAAAAATAGATACGTCATACTAATAAATATATCTATAATGAGGAATCACCACTGTCACTGTCACTGTTTTGAACGTCAGAGCTAGTAGTATCAATATTTGGAGATTGTAATAACTGTAGAACGTGTTTGTCTAACTGACTTGCTTTAATTGTTATTTGTCGCATCCTTGAAATTAAGGGATCTGAAGACATTAATAAACAGTGAAACACTTGTGGGAATGGTCTTCTCTATATTTTTTAAAGACTTTGTTACTTGCTTCTAGCGCTTCTTTATTAAGCTGTCCTATTGGAAGGCCTTTTCAATTATAATTGGTCCGTGAATGAGGACTTTGTGGACAGTAGGAGGCATCGGATACCAAGGGAACTTGTTTACAAAAATCTTTGCAGTTTCTAATGTATATATTTTGAAAGCCTACATTAATATTATAACCACTAGCCTTTGCAGTCAAAATTATAGTAAGGCGTTTGATAATATTTACATCTATTCCGATAATATTCGCTGTCCGAATTATGGAAGAAACGCCTGGCTGTATTCCCATCATTACTACTACCACATTCAGGTTTGGGCTTATCTACTATAAGTCCCCGTTCTGATTTGAATTTTTGAGTTTTTTTTTAATCTTGTAATTTTTTGAACATATGCGTATAAATACATCTAATATCATTTTTTGGCGAAGGCGATTGCAGTAGTACATCCACTAATGTTTTTTTGGTAAGAATAATATTCTCATCTAACGATCTTGTAATAAACGCAAGCGTTAAGAATATATATTTGGAGATAATTAATACATTAGAAACAACCTTACTTGTTGCAGAAAGCATTCAATAAATTCAATTGATTATGTTCGGGTATTCATCGAATAATATTGGAATATATTTAAATTATTATCTTAAGATGGCAGTTAAAAGCGGTAAATGTTTTTACAGATTATAATAGCCGAGGTATTGGGCTAAAAGGTTTTGCAAAGGATTTTGCCCGACAATTCCGGAAACGTGACTTATTGTCTAGTTGAATGCAGATTTACTAGTATTTGTTGGATGTTGTTTTTGCGCATGTAATAAAAATATAAAACAGACTGTTACATTTCAAATCTGCTGGCCAAAGGATAGTATTATGTTGTACATACCTCCAGGTTGCGAATCAATTTTTTAAACCACTTCGAACTTTGTCTTTTACAAATTATACTTTTAATTCGTCGACGCGTCGTAGAACTGAGTATCGGACATTACTCAACTTTACACTGTGCTAGTTATAAGGGTAGCAATCTCACCACCTAAAAACTTACGGTTTATTGCGGGCAGGTACCCTGAGCTTATGACACATAGGTTATAGATGTAAAATAGTAGATTTTAATATTTTGGGTTTTTTCCAACTTTTGATACAATCGGCCCCACAGTGCGGCGGCGTTGTCAGCGCACGCGCTTATATTTCGGAGAATAACCAACATCTTATATTCGGGTTAATAAAATATTTGCTTTATTTTATAAAAATCTGTAAATAAGTGTGAGCTGTGAAAGAAAAAAGTGAATTCATTGAGAAATGTATAATACAAAACGTAAAATGTATGTACATATTTATGTACCGGGTGTGGCACTTAAGACGCCTCGGACCATAGCTCCTTTACGATAAAAGCTATCGAAAAAAATCTAAGAACAAAGTGGTGCATAGTTACCGTCGCTATGTTTTAAAAATATTTCTAATCATCAGTGGCGTGCCGTACTCCAGTGGCGTACCAAACTTATGTTTTTTTAAATGGAGTGCCCTATTTTTTATTGCAGATTTGGAAAGTGCTCGACGAGTACTTATTTTTTTATCTAACATGTTATACCCTTCACTTTAGCGGTTTCGCTGTTATAACCCCTTCTTTCAAAATTGCGCCCCATTTTTGAGATTTTTTTGTAGAGAAACTAATTGACGCCGGCGCCTAAATTTTGAATTGAGGTACAGGTTAAGACCTCGTATACCTTCACATTATTTTTTTTCGGGTAATTTATGGAAAAAAAATAATTTTTGATTGATCTTCGTATGTTGTCATTTTTTCCGAAAATTTCAAATGGCACCCCCCTAAAAAAATTACGGCGTTGTACAGCCAAAACTCTAAATTTTTCATTGGTGTAAAAAAAATTACACATTGCATAACAAAATTTCGGAGAAAAAAGGAATTTCATCGCAAATGTCGGGAAACGTTTTCCGTTCCCAAGTGTGCCATGAGAAAACAAAAGATTGGTAATTGTCAAAGTACCAAAACAAATACACAAATACGGTCAACATAATAGTATGTACCTATTTATTCAACATGATATGAAAAATGCAGATAAAGAAAATTTAACAACTTAAACTAGATGTTCGAAATGACGACCTTCCTGCTGGAGGCATAACCGCAACTTCTGGTGATATACCGCAGTTCATTATTTTCGGTAATAACTGCCTTCTTTCTAACTCTCCTTGGCCGTTTCACACTTCCCGTAGTAGTAAATCTCTCCAACACTTTTTGAAACGCACGTTCATTTGGATGTGCCCTGTGCGGATATCTCGCAGCGTACACTCGTGATGCCAAGAAACAATTCTTGTTACATTCTCCAAGAATAAATATCATGTCAACCATTTCCTCTTGAGTTTAGAACGTTTATCAAAAATGACTTATGGCTGCTACTGACGTCTAATAATTTACTTTGACAATTACCAATCTTTTGTTTTCTCATGGCACACTTGGGAACGGAAAACGTTTCCCGACATTTGCGATGAAATTCCTTTTTTCTCCGAAATTTTGTTATGCAATGTGTAATTTTTTTTACACCAATGAAAAATTTAGAGTTTTGGCTGTACAACGCCGTAATTTTTTTAGGGGGGTGCCATTTGAAATTTTCGGAAAAAATGACAACATGCGAAGATCAATCAAAAATTATTTTTTTGCCATAAATTACCCGAAAAAAAATTATGTGAAGGTATACGAGGTCTTAACCTGTACCTCAATTCAAAATTTAGGCGCCGGCGTCAATTAGTTTCTCTACAAAAAAATCTCAAAAATGGGGCGCAATTTTGAAAGAAGGGGTTATAACAGCGAAACCGCTAAAGTGAAGGGTATAACATGTTAGATAAAAAAATAAGTACTCATCGAGCACTTTCCAAATCTGCAATAAAAAATAGGGCATTCCATTTAAAAAAACATAAGTTTGGTACGCCACTGGAGTACGGCACGCCACTGATGATTAGAAATATTTTTAAAACATAGCGACGGTAACTATGCACCACTTTGTTCTTAGATTTTTTTCGATAGCTTTTATCGTAAAGGAGCTATGGTCCGAGGCGTCTTAAGTGCCACACCCGGTATATTTAAATATTATTTTTATTGGTATTTAAAATGATTTATTCAGTTATTAGTTACAATGATTTTGTTGGTTGCATGATTTTTTTTAAATTTCTGTTAAACTAATTTAATGTATGATTTTTTAATAAAATATGCCGATTAATGGATATGATTAATAAACTTTTCCAATCTCATCTTTTCAATTTGAAAAAAAATAGTGTATTTTATATATTATAAAAACTAAAATATTTCAGTTTTTTATTACTCTCGTAATTCCCGAACACATGGTTCGGAAAGTATCAGTAATTTAGTAAGGAGAATTGTTAAAGTTAAAATTCCATATTTGACATTATTATATTTTTTATATTTGACATTTTTGCTATTATGAAAGAGTTTATTCTCATTTTTCTGCATGATTTTCTGTAAGGCATGGATCGCTAGCTTCAAGCAGTTACTTTGAAGAAAAAAACTTTACACTTGAAAACGAAGATAAACCATTAGCTCAATCCATTACTTCGCAAAAGAAAGCCAATGACAAAAAAATATGATAACCAAACAATGCACTCCAGTGTTTGTTTGTCAGAAGAATTTTCCGCAAAACAAACTACGTCTGAATCTGCGGAGCCACTTCAATCAATGCTTGCAAAACGCGAGAGAAGTAAGGCAGAAGGGGAAAGACCTTCCAACAAATACGAAAATACGAAGAAAGTTACTTGAATCCCATTCACAGAAACAAATTATGGTCGGCCTCTATGTGCGATTTGCGGAAATGTATTGATCAATAGTTCCATGTTTCCTGCTAAACTGCGGCGTCATTTTGAGGGAAATCATCCCGAGTTAATGGATAAGACGTGTGATTTTTTCAAAAGGAAGTGCAACGAAATTTTGGCTTCTCAGAAAACTATGATAACACATTTTAAAACCAATAATGAAAAAGTAATTGAAGCTTCCTATCTGATAAGTTACCGTGTAGCTCGAGCTGGTGAAGCTGCCATTGCAGAGACTCTTATTAAACCTTGTATAATCGATATTGTCAAGTGTTTCCTTGACGAAGAAGCTAATAAGTTACTATTAAAAATTTATTTGTCAAATAATACTGTTGCTAGATGAATAATGGTCAATGACGTGACTGATACACTTATCACTCATATTAGGTGTACAAAATTCGCATTACAAATGAATGAATCGACCGACGTCCCCGATTTTAATGGTATTCCTTATGTTTACTTACAAAGCTATCAGGAAGATATTCTTCTATACAGACCTCACAACACGGCGTGAAATATTTAATATTTTGGATGAATTCTTCTCATCTAATGGAATCCCGTGGGAAAACTGTGCAGATATATGTACTGATGGGGCCAAGGCATTGATGGGTCACAATGCTGGAGCCGTTGCAAAAATTAAAGAAAATGCAAAGAATTGTAGTAACAGCCATTGTGTCCTTCATAGAAAGGCGCTAGCATCAAGAAAAATGCCTTCTGATCTTATGATGGTGTTGAATGATGCAATAAAAATAATTAACTATATAAAATCGCGACCTCTCAAAAGTAGGCTCTTCAAACTAATGTTTGAACATATGGGAAGTCACCATCAGTGTGTTGCACACTGAAATAAGATGGTTATCTCGAGGAAAAGCGTTGACACGTTTGATGGAACTGCGCGCAGAGGTAACAGTATTTTTGATGGAACATAACGCTCCATTGGCCACGGTTTTAAATAATGAAGATTGGGTGTGCAAACTGACATTTTCAGCAAATTAAACGAAATGAATCTATCCTTGCAAGGGAAAACCACTACAGTTTTTGATGCGAACGCCAAAGTGATTGCTTTTAAGAGGAAACTTATGTATTGGTTGAAGTGCCTGGAAAAGAAAGATATCGATTGCTTTCCTCTTACAAAAAACTTCCTGAATGAAAATAATATCAAGATTTAAAAAAATACTCAAAAATATTCAGTTGAATCTCGAAGCTTTAAAAGACTCGCTTAAAAAATATTCTCCGACAGCTCAAGAGAAGGTGCTTGATGACTTTATGTGGGTACAGAATGTGTTCAGTCTGAACCAAAAACCACCCAGCTTAAACTCAGCAGAATACGAAGTCCTCATAGATTTGACATCTCACAGCGAATTAAAAACTTCATTTCAAGACAAAAGTCTAACTGATTTTTGGCTGAACTTAAAAGATGAATTCAAAATCTTATCTGAGAAAGCAAAATTATTATTGCTGCGTTTTTCAACAACATACCTTTGTGAAGCGGGATTCTCCGCCTATACAGCTACCAAAACAAAATATAGAAACCGTTTAAATGTAGAACCAGATATTCGCCTGCAATTATCATCAATTCAACCGAATATAAGAAAACTGTGTGAAAAAATACAACCACAGATTTCGCATTAAACGTTTTAAGATTATTTTATGTTATGTCATTTTATCTACTTCCTTTTCCCGTAACATTAATATTCTAAACATCATTTATTTATAAGACATAAGGTAGGTATAAGGGGCTTCGCCACAGAAATTGATTCTAAAAAGGGCTCCGCAAGTCAAAAAGGTTGGGAACCGCTGCTCTAATGCATCATTTTTTGCCAGTGCATTTATGCAGTAATATTTATGAAATTTATAAATCCAATTTTAAAGAAGTAAGCTGTGTAACTATGACATAACCACAAAGAAACATAAAATAATGTTATCCTTAATAAATTCAAAAAAAAACGAAATATAGCCTGAATATATAAATATTCAACCTGTTCGTAACTCTGCAAGCAAAATTAAGTCTTACTAAGACTATAAGACTAATTTTGCTTGCAGAGTTACGAACAGGTTGAATATTTATATATTCAGGCTATATTTCGTTTTTTTTGAATTTATTTAATACTCTCTGCAATAAGTAAGGTTGTTTCGATTTTATTTATTATCCTTAATAAGTTATTATTACAATATCGCAACGCTTAAGCGAAAATTTGTTTGCCAAAATAATAGAAGCTGTTTAGCAAATTACCCCTGCTAAGAATAAAAAGTCAAAATTATCAAATTTAGAATCAGTTTAAAATAAACTAGTCTTGGCTTTGATAGAAGTGAAAATTTGCACTAGTGCGTACACCCGGCAATTATCATTACCACTAAATAGTAGGCTGATTGGTTCAAACTTCAAAAAATTGTATTGGCTTATAAATGTCACGTGGTTAAAGGGTGCGATATTCAAGAATATTTCGTAATAACAGCAACAAAACTATTGGAGATAATCGAAAAATGAGAATTTATGTGCATACAAAACTGTACTCACCTCGCCTTACTGTCCAAAAATGCCCAAGTACGTGTTCATTAAACAGTGCAGTTGTTAGTGCAAATATACCTGATAATTACAGGATAATTAAATAATTTTAATTAGAATTAAATAATTTTAATTATAATTAAATAATTTTAATTATAATTAAATAATTTTAATTATAATTATATAATTTAATTAAACTCTAGATATGTGGTTGCGGTAATTATATTATCGTTTTAATTGGATGAATTGCATAAATAACAATAAACTACAAATTTGAAAGAAAAATCCACTATCATTATCAGTTCACGAAATAGACTTCAAACAAAACAAATGTAGTGATAAATTATATCCTTTTGAATGAGCTGCAGAATCATAATCTAAAAGAAGTATTAATTATCTTCTACTATTCACTACATATTCACCTATGTGCAGAAACACTATTGAAACTATTTCAAGAATTATTAGCCTATATATGTAAAAAACCATTAAAGGAACAAATTGTTTTAATAATAATAATCTTACCCCTTAGATGTTATAAAGAAAAACCACAAGACAATTTAGTGCATATTGCCGAAAAATAATAGAATTAAAAACAAAAGAAATTGATGAGGTAAGTGGAGCTCTGACAAAGGTTTTCGTTTCTTCAAAAACTTACGTGCTTAGGCTGGTTCTACCAGGCGCGCACCCAGAAATTTGGCTTGGGGGGGGTGGGGATGCTTACGCATGTTATAACTCAAATACAAGCATATGCGTGTGAATATGACATTAAATAAAAATGTAACTTAGCAATGGCATTACAATTAATAAAAATTCTAAAAGAGCACTATTTTCGTAGGGCCAGATTTGGTGGTTAACACGCGCTATATAAATGGCTTGGGGAGGCTCAAGCCGGATAGCCAACCCCCCCCCCCCCTGGGTGTGCGCCTGGGTTCCACTACTAAAATTTTTCTTAATGCACCTGAAGCGTCACTAGAAAATTTGGAGTCGTCTAGTTCTGTAGACAACCAGCTGGAACATTATCTTCATCATAGGAATTGAAAACGTAAAAACTTGGAGAAATGGATGGTGTTGAAGGGGAGCCTTGAAATTATTCTCTTGTGCTGGCCAATCCAGGGACATGGCCTGATTTAATTACACCTCGACTTTTTAAGTGTTCAGTGAAGAAATCACCCAAGCATCTTCGTGATATTAGTTTCCCTTCAGATGAAACTAATAGAAGATTTTTATCAAAATGTTTTGATGAACTTCTAGAAAAAGGCGAAAAAGTTGCCAGAAATTGGCTGGTATACTCTATTAAATTGAATTGCATTTTGTTTTTGCTGCAAACTATTTCAGCATAAATATTATTAAGTTGGCCAGGAACGCAGGAAAAGAAATTGTGTGCAACATGAAAACAGTGCATAACATATTCAATGCTCCAAGAATCTTCAAAATTAATATAACATCGAAACAAAATGATGTTGCGCTATTATCGAGATTGATGGCAATTGTTCAATTATTAAGTCGTCAGTGGATTTTCGCGGCCCCTCCGCTGAGTTGTATCATCCTACTATTGAAAACTTTATGAAAGCTGCAGAAATGTTTTGTAAATTTGATCCAATATTAACAGATAATGTACGAAATGTACAGTCAGAGAAAATACAAATGCGAAACTTGCTCGGCGAGGGAATGCTGCCGCATGTCGGTGCTTAGTTCGGTCGAAACCAGTCAGTCCCTGACTAAAATCCATTTATGAGGTAACAAATTTTACAAACATAGTTTCTTTCTCGCCCCTAAGTGATCGAGTGATGGATTCCTATCAGTTAATACCATATCTTTTCATCTTCCAATTTTTGGTGCGTCATCTTAAAAAATTCGAATAATTACAATTTTTACGTTATTTTGATTTTGATATTTTTTATATATTTATTAATTGAAGAGTAATTTTATATAAATGATTGGTAATATTTTAGTATTAATAATTTTCTTTTCAGTTTCGTATAAATAACCCTATTGTTGCCAAGATATGACCTTGAAAGCCTCGAAAAATAAGATTTTATTTTTTTACCAGTCTGAGAAATTCACATATATTTTTTACCCAAATAAAAGGTTATTTAGGGTATTTATTTTTTTTAAGTTTCTCAATTGCGTCAAAATTCTAAAATCGCCATGGTTTTTGTGATTGGAATTTAGAACAACATTTTGACCGAGTTCCCTGAAATTGCCGTAATTTTTATTGCCTTTGTATTCTTGAAAAACATCAATAATAACCCTCATAAATATAACCCAGCATTGTAGGCTCTAACTTTTTTTGAGATAATTTTTCAGGAATGTAAGGAATAATTAATAATAATAATAATAATAATACATATTTACTTTCAGAAAAAAGTACAGGTAGAGGTACACGGTACAAATTAGTGAAAACTTGTCAGGTGAGACAATTGAGACAAAGCCTGATTTGGCATATGAAGATAAAATTAAATTTAATAACTTAACACTAAAAACTTTAAAAAAACTTATTAAACCTAAAACTAAAACTTAAAGTGGCATGCTTTCATTCATAGGAGTTGTAATGAGTATGGTTCTTTCTCGCACAAGAAATTAAACAAACATTTTTTAAAGTTTTTATAATTGTTTTGGGCTTTAATATCATTTGGCAAACGATTGTAGTATTTCATGGCAGCGTAAGATGGTGCTTTTTCATACACCGATAATCGGTGAATAGGTAGGGCATAATTTTTATAGTTTCTGGTGTTATGGTTATGCTGATGAGTAACTTTGACACTTACTGTAGATTTATAGTTAAGTACTAGAAGTTCATAGATGTACATTCCATATAGAGTTAGTATTTTGTTTTCTTTGAACTGAGTTCTACATCATTCATAGTAATTTAGACCAAAAATTATTCTGATAGCGCGATCGATTGTTTTAAATTTTAGGTTGTCACTCGATCGTTTAGCGGCGAAAAAAAGTTAAACTTAAAAAAAATGAATACCCTAAATGACCTTCAATGAAAAAAATTACTTAATTTGGTGTTTGGGACAAAAATATATATTAATTTTTTTCAAATTTTTATAGTGGTTAAAAAACAAAAACCTATTTTTCGAGGGTTTCATGGTCATATCTTGACAAAAAATGGAGTTGTTTATACGAAACTAAAAAAAAAAATCATACTAAAATACTAATAATAATTTTACAATTTTGACTGCTCAATTGTTGATAAATTTATAAAAAAATATCAAAATAACGTAAAAATATTAGTTATTCGAATTTTTTAAGATGTCGCACCAAACGTTAAAAGATGAAAAAGTCACATAGATGGTATTTATTGATAGCAATCATATGACGAAATAAAATTTTAGTGGGCAAATTTTCTTTTTTTTATTTTCAAACATTTTTTTAATACTCTAAATAACATTCAATGACCTTGAAAAATTCACCTATTTGGTATTTGGGTCAATAATAAATGTAATTTTTTCAGATTTTTAAAATATTTTTTTTAGTGGTTAAGAAAATTATATTTGAAAAAATCTTGTTTTGGGGCTTCCCGGGTCATGTCGGGTTTTTTTTTTTGATATACAGCTTACGGCTACTTTGCTTTATGGTCACAACTAATGAAATTTTCATATTTATTTAAAAATCCGTGTCGGGAGGCATTTTGACCATCTTATCTCGGGATACCCTTGTATTTCCTCATAAATGGATTTTAAGCAGGGACTGACTCGTTTCGACCGAACTAAGCACCGACATGCGGCAGCATTCCCTCGCCGAGCGAGTTTCGCATTTGTATTTTCTCTGTCTGTACAAGCATCCTAACAAAAGAGGTCATCTGACACATTATTTAGGGCTACACTTTCAAAAAGAAATAACTGAGTTACTGGCAGCAGCTGTAATGACAAATTGTTTCATTGCAGAATTATTATTTTTGTAAATTGTTAAATCCGAATTAAAAAAAAAATATCTTCACTCGGTTAAGAGAAATCCTAATATAAAAAAAAAGAAAATTCCAAGAACTAAAAAATTTTTGGTAAAATTTCGAATACCAGAAGTTGACATTTACCTTATCGTTTCTTGTTTTTTTCGATTTTTTTTAACTATAAAACACAATGGACTCAGTGAAGCACACTTCCAGGTCGTGTTATTTCCCTTTTTGGCATTCTAGACCTCTTTCTTTAGGGTTATTTGAAATCATCCGTGAACAAGCCACGGACTCGATGGACAACATTCGACAAGAAATGGAAAACATTCTGCCGACAGTATTGAGAAAAGTAACGCAAAATGCTATACATTTGCATTAAGGCTGGAGGTCACCATTTGATCGTAGTTAAATGGTACTTAATGGAACAAAGTTCAAAAGTATAAGCAATACTATAAAGAAAAATATAGTTATTTCATTTTTAATGTCAAATTGGGTCATTTTTTCGCACTTTATTTAATATACCATACACTGATGCAGTATAATTATAATCTCAATTTAGTTCTTGCAGCATTCTTTATTTCGAACTTTGTTTTACAATTAGATGCAGCCTTCAATATGTTAATAGATATGACGTTAAACTCCTACCAATTCCAAAAGTGTGCAGAATATGAAATTCCCATCATGCTAACAGATAAAGACAAGAAACAGACGAGAAAAAAAAAAGATTTTGTTTCTTTGAATCAATAATTTTATTGTGATATTGATCGATTTTGTAATTTCCGTATCTATAATTTAAACCACATCGTCCATTATTTTAACACTCGATATCCGTTATATGAATCTTCAGAGGATCCTTAATGCCGTACAACAATTCCTGCCCAAATTTCATATCCGCATGAGGCCACTTCAGTCTAAAGTTCCTGACAACCTAAAAAATATCAAACAACATTATTTCATGCTCTATAAATGGATTATAAGAAAAGTAAACATTTAAAAACTACACATTATTTACTTTCTATTTTCGTCATTTTTTCAAATTGGAAATTTCAATGGAAATATCAATTTTGAGTCGTGACAATTTCGACAATTTTTTAATGTCTTTCTGTGTGTCTGCTTATCTATATGCCGATGAAAATACTGTACCTTTGAAATCAAAACTTCCATCTCTAGTTGAGCAAACCTTTGTCCAATACAACCTCTTGGTCCATGTCCAAATGGCATCGTCACAAACGGTTTCGTATTTTTACGCGAAAGCTTTCCAGTTGTAGACTTTAGCCATCTCTCCGGCAAGAACTCGTTTGCTCGGTGATAATTAGCCTCTAATCGCGATAAGTACATTGCTGGTACTAGAACTGAAACCTAAAACATATTCAACTCGTAAAATATGAATAAAAAAAGCTGACATGCCCCGTCTATAAACTCAATACAGGATATGTCTACCAAAACCAAACTTCAGGGACGAGTTTCTCAGACTAAAAGATAATTAGAGTTTACATTAATATGGATCCTCCACAGCCTCATTTCCGATATACATATACCTATGTATTAGAAAACGGCTCGGGCGGTTTCCATAAATGATCTCACAGATTTGTCGTTAAATTCGTCCCACAAGAAGATTGACAAATGGTTCTCATTTTACATTATAAAAAAATAAAAAACAAACTTTGAAAAAAAATTCTAACGTTATTTAAGCGTCTAGAGTCAAATTAAACACTATTTTCAACGTATATCTATTGCCATAAGTCTTACAAGGAAATTCTATTGACAAATAGTTCTCAGAATGAATAGTTTTACGTGACTTTCTTAGAGTTTGGACATATTTATTATTCACCAAACAATAAGTCAAAAACATATTTTGACGATACTGTATCAGTCAAATGTTAACACATTTGTAAACATTTGATAAGATCTTGACATACCCTGTCTGAATATTAACACGACACCACATTGAGTTCACTATTAACATTTAAACATACGCCTTTTGGAATCTGGTATCCAGCCAATACCACTTCCTTCTGAGTCTCCCTCATATGACCAAAACCTATGGGCGACAGCCTACTAGATTCCTTTAGCACCGCCTTCAAGTAAGGAACATTGCTTAAAACCTCCTTCGTTATTGGTGTATCACATGTAGGCATAACGTGCACCAATTCTTCTCTAAGTCTATTTTGTACGTCTTCATTCTTGGCCAAATAATACAACGCGGCTCCAACTGATAATGCAGTCTAGTAACAAGAATAAACTCGACAAAGGTTACTTTGCAAATTTTAACTCGCTTACAGTATCAATGCCGGCACCCAGCATATCCATTGTCGCGCCCATCGCAATTTGTTTATCGATTTCCAATAATTTTTCGAATATACTCTTTTCTTGTTCTGACTTGGAATAGTTTTTTATCCTATTTTCAGTTTCGTTTATGTAACGTATTGTTAAACTAGAATTAAAGCAGCTGATGTAATCAAGAATATTTTTTGGAATATTGTTTAAACTAAATCCAACATTTTACTTGTATATTCTATAGAACACGGCAATTTTTTCAATTTATTTTAATCATGGTTTACCACGTAGTACCGTTCGAAACTACCCACTTTATAAGTTTTGTTTAAGTTAATTCTGATAAGGTACCAATACTTACTCTATGAAATAATCATTATACTTAATATAACGTTTCCAAAGTGGGAGATTCCACTTGATAATGTATTTTCCAATAGGTGTAAAATCAAGAATAAACATCATTCTGAAGATTTCCACCATATACTTAACCATCTTCTGTGCTTCCTCAGAAGGATTTTCGTCCAGACATCCTAGCCTCGTGTCCAATGCAATGGTACCAACCGATTCAAAAGCCCACTTATTCAACTCTCCGATGAAGTTCTCCGGCAGTTCCCCGTCCGGATTAGACTTTGCAAAGCGGCGAATGCGCCCCAGAAAATCGGAAGAAACTTTATCTAATTCAGAAATGTAGGGATAGAACACGTTCGGTCGCATAAATATGGGATTCATCTTCGAACGTATGTAATGCCACTGTTCGCCTTCCCTAAAATATTGTTAAGTTCTAATACAACGCATTTTATTTTAAAACGTTTCAAGCTAGTCATGGAACTTTGTAAATCCGTTTATTTTAGCGGCATCTCCTAAAGAAAGTAACTAGTGAAAAGATTCAAGAAAAATACTTACGAATTAGCAAGTCCTTGATATGATCCAAAGACGTCATCTCTTACTGTAGATTTGTAATTTTGTAACGAATTGAAATCGTAACGTTTTGGCCACTTGCCTTCATTCCTCAACATCTGTTAACAAGCATTGTCAAAAATTAATTCCACATTAATGTTTGCCGAGTGCGTCTTACCATTTCTATATCGTCTGTGTTAAAGATGTAAACCGTATCCGGCACAGCAAGCTGTTTCTTGACTATGCAAATATCTCCAAATTCCTTGTGTAACCTGCAAATGCTTTTTGATAACTTCAGGAACGTTATGACGCTGAATATATTTACTTTTCGTGAAATCCGACAAAGTCTCCGGAGCTTAAAGGTTTCACCAAGAACCGCCAACTATTGCCCAATATAGGCAGGGGTTTCGGTCCTGGGATTTCATTGAATGACTTGGGTTTATATTCTGTTCCACTTGCAAATCTGACGTTACGCAAAGGTAAATTTCTGCATCGCATCAACAAGCGGTTCATATTGTTGTTTTTGTATGCAGCGTTTAACCAAGTGATCTGTAATTAATCTATTTGTATTTCCGTAATTATTGAAACATTTTGCTGTAGGAAAGTAAAAATAAGCAAATATTTACATGTCCAAAATTTATCATTGGAATTCGTATGGTGCGCGAAGCAATTCACAGCCCTGTATAAATATATCTCAAGAAACGAAATTGCTGATTATTAGCAATTATATTTGTTAATTTTGTTAAATTCTAAACAAGATGCTTTTCAAGGCCATGAACTACATTCGATTCGTGTTTATATTCATACACATATAACACTTTCAGACGCGTACGTTACGTAACTCATTTGTTGATAAATATTCAAGAATATTTGGTATTAAACTATTGAAGATAATCGAAATACGAGAATTTATGTGTATATAAATCTGGACTTACCTCGCCTCACTCTCAAATAGATTTAAGTACGTATTCATTAAATATAATACGCAAGTGCAAACGTACCGAAAAGCTGATAATTTCATAAATCTAGATTGATAAGGTTTTTATTAAACTCTAGATATCTAGTAATTATAATATACCATATGTATAAAAATTATTTAGATAAAGGGTGGCTTTGTATTTCGGGACGTACGTTGAAGTTTGATACGTCGCATCACGTCTTCACCAGCAGTTGTTAAAGTAAGGTTAAGCTAATCTAATTGTCAAATAAAACTCGTGTTAACGGGGGTCGCAGCGCGGGGTGTGAAAAACCGACCTCGATGACCTCCAGCTAGTTCTTGGAGTCGGGTCACTATGAAACAGCACAAGAAACACACAAGGATGGGGGCAGAGGTAGAAAAATTCTGAGGCGCGATAACGATTGCTATTATTTACACACGGATTATTTTACAGAAAAAATGTTCAAGAAAATATATACACACGGAAAGTTAATAAAATAAATTCACGAAAGCAATAGTCACCAACACTTCACTTAGTTCGCACCGGGATGCCCGACGAGTTCGCGGAGGAGTGACCGGCGGCTCGGCGGCAACGACAGCGGTGGCGAAGGCAACTGCGGCGACGGCATGAACGAGTATTATAAATCCATTGTCCATTACGGAAGTAAGATTCAATGATGAACCGCTTGTGAAGTTGTGAGAATACCATGATTAAATTAAAACTGACTTTTAATTTACATAAAGTCAACAACGTGCTGAACTAATCTAAGACCGTGTTTATCATGGCCATGCCTTATCTAAATAATTTTTATACATATGGTAGTTTACTTGAGTGCATAAATAATTATCGATTTTTGCTTAACTTTTTATCCCGTTTAAAAGTAATGATATTATACATTCTTTTGAAGATTTCAAATTATTATTTTTTTTTGTTGCAAAAGAATTTCTCAAATCATTATCGGTTCAGGAGATAGACGTCAAGTAAATCAAAACAAACATAATTCAAAGAGCTGCAGAGTCATAATCTAAAAGATATGAATTATCTTCTACTGGTCACGACACTCACGACATATCCACTTACGTGCAGAAAAATAATTGAAACAGTAAATAATCGTATTATTGATTTAGCTTCTCCACTGTAGGACTCTAGGTTTCCAATCGGAAAGAAATATTTAATTTGGCCATTCAAGAGTAATTAGCCTATACAGGGTGTTATAAATTCGATGAATTAACACTGTTATCTCAGTATCTATAAGAGATAGAGAGTTGGTTAAATTAAGGCAAAGTTGCGCATTTTAATGCTGAATAATTTGTTAAAAATAAATTTAAAATAATGCATACTACTTCCAGAGATATTCGAAAAAAAACAAAAAATCAATTTTGGTTTATTTTTTTTATAGCTTTGTAGTTATTTTGAGGAATCAAAGACACGTTTTTAAGACACTTTAAGCTCTTCCAGAAAATAATTTTAGGTTTAAAATACGACACTTTCGTTACTTAGATAGACACATCAACTTTATTTTTTTAAATACCGACAGGATTTTTTTTATTTTTGAGTAGCTTTTCACCACCCAAAAATAATGATGTGTCGCACTTGTCCCTAAATTAAACATAACAAAGTGTGCATTAGTAATAACAAAAAATATTTTTAAGGCTTCTCAAAAATGTAATACTATATAAGTTTTGTGATAACATAGATATCATCATCATTATCATCAAAAATTTAAATCACACTTTGAAATCTTTCATGACATGTTTTGAAACCTACCGGCTAAGGACTACCTGCTAAGGGTCATGCGGCATCCGAACGGTGGGTGAATATTACATACTCCCCCTCTGGTGCCGAGATCGTCCCGATGAGGCGACCAGAGTTTTCTTGTTTTTGCGTGAGTTAAGGCAGACATCCGAGGTCACACACTTCGCCCGACTCGGCATTTCCCAGCAATATAAAATGTATTCTTATCTTATAATAAAACAGTCTTGAATCATATCTGTAAGTCGCACGTCGCAAATGTGAAAAGCACTCGTGCTCTTGAAAAAATAAAGTTTTTTAAAAACTAAATCGGTAGTATCAAACCCAAAACTGGCGCAGTCATATGGATAGTCGAAACGGCAAAAGACAAACATCGCTTGACCCGGTCCGAATCATCGGTTTATTCGACAACGATCCAAAAGAAAACTATCGAGGAGAGCACCCAGAAGAAGACCTGGAAAACAGACACACATCGCTGGATTCTATAGGCATTAGGATTAGGAAGACCTGGAAAACGGACACACATCGCTGGATTCTATAGGCACTAGGATTAAGGAATCAACAAGAAAAACAAATACCCAATATGACAAAAATGCAGAAATACGCTCTAACCTTAATGTAAGTTCTTTCCAAACTTTATCCTTAATTTTATCGCACCTTCACACCGCTTGATTTTGATTTTCTTTAATTCGTTTAATATTAAAAATAGTTAAACTAAGTAAATTTATGTCTGACCTTGAAGACATAATCGATCAACTTGACGCGATTAATTTAGATCCAATCGAAAACAATAATTTAAATAACCCCGAAGAAATGGCTTCGAACGTTCCACTTATGCGCTACCAAGCAGATAATATTCCAACGTTTGACGGAAACCCCAAACAGTTAAATAGATTCATAAATTCCTGTGAACATTTTTTACAAGCTTTCCAAAATGTAAATAATGTAAATGATCGCATTAACATCTGTTTGCTTGATACGATTCTAAGTAAATTACGCGATCGTGCAGCTGATTTAATTGGCACTAGAACCGAACTAAATTCTTGGCAATTAATTAAAAACGCATTAAACCAAACATTTTCTGATCAAAGAGGCACTGATTGTCTGATTCAAGATTTAATTTAAATTAAACCTTACAAAAATTAAACACCAATTCAATTCGGAATAAGAATTCAAGACACTAGGAGTTTACTGTTTGCTAAATTAAATACAACAATTCAAGACCCCAATGAAAAATTAATTAAAATTCGTCACTATGATGATTTTGCATTAAAAACATTTATTAATGGCTTACAATATAATATGCAATTAGTAGTTAGACTTAGAAATCCAAATACACTAGAACAGGCATTAGCATTTGTAACAGAAGAAGAAAATTTTAAATACATTAATAATGGACAAAACCCGAAATTCCGACAACCGACATATCGACCCCAATCTTTTGTAAACCCAAATTACACACGGCAACCACCTAAACCAATTAATTTTACTCCAAAACCAAATTTTAATCCACCAAGATATCCACAGCAAAATTATTCTCAACAACCTGTTTTTAATTATCAACAACCAAGACCCACATTTTCAAACCCCACGTTTATTCCACGCCCAACACCAAATTTCCAACCTCAAACAAATCAATTCCACAGACCTAATTTCAACCAATTCCCAAATAATTCAAACAATCGATTTGGCAACCAAAAACCATTCCCTTTTAACCCTAAATTAAGTACAATGACCCGAAATAATTCCCAACGAAAATTCACTCCTGAACCAATGGACACAACGTCAGGACATAACACATTTACACCAAAACCGAATTATATCGCGGAAGAATTATTTGCTCATCAAGTAAATAATAACGAAAATTTTAATAATTATCCTGAACTTGACCCATATCAACACGAAAATAATTCTGAAACAACTTACGATCATTCATTCGAATCAAACCTTAATTTTGACTACAACGATCCCAATTATGAATTTTATAATAATGAACCTATCAATTATAATCAATATGTTAATGATAATGATCAACTACCAAACAATTACACTAATAATGAGAACCCGGTAGAAAACCAAAATGAAAATTTTCATTTACCCTGCCTGAACCAGAACCAAACATAATAAATATAAATAATATTCACGCAAAATTACCGTACATTAATATTCCCGAATTAAATACAAAATTTCTCCTTGACACTGGAAGTACCAGAAGTTTAATAAATCCTAAACTTGCTCATACATTTTATAACAATTTTATTACGAATGAATTATTTCAAATTGAAACGGCACATGCAATGATAGAACACAACGAAGTTGAAATAATTCCCATTTTTAACTCTCTTAAAACTGACGGTTATCACAAATTCTATTTATTCGATTTTTCTCGAAATTATGACGGACTTATTGGCGTAGACCTTCTAAATCAATTAGGAGCTAATATAAATATACAGACAAGACAACTAACCACACCAGATGTTCAGATACCAATAATTTACGAAAGCCCAATAAAACAAACCAAGAGTTTTACATCCTTTAATGAACGTACTTTAATTATTCCACCCCGTACACAACAAGTAACACAAATACCAGTTAATTTAGACAATGGAATAGGAATTTTAGATTACACAAATTTTGGTATGAAAACAGAAATGCCCAAAGCACTAGTAAACGTAAAAAATCATCTTGCAATTACGACAATCACAAACTCAGGTGAAAATCCTATAAAAATAAAAATAAATACACCTCTTGAAATTGAAAAATTAAATATATGCGAAGTAAATTTTATTGAAAAAATGGAAACTGATTAATTACCTTTCGATACTAATTATGATAATACCTTAAAATCAAATTTAAAAAATTTACGACTCAATCATTGTAATTTAGAAGAACGTGATGCAATTAGAAAATTATGTTTCGAATTTAGAGATATATTTTATTCAGATAAAATTCCATTAACGTTTACAAATCAAATTCAACATAAAATCAACTTGAAAAATGACACCCCAATTTACACGAAGAGTTACCGTTACCCGGAAATACACAGATCCGAAGTCAAAAACCAAATCTCAAAAATGTTAGACCAAAAAATTATTCAAAATTCAACATCACCCTAGTCCAGCCCCATCTGGATTGTACCCAAAAAACTCGACGCATCAGGAAAAAGAAAATGGCGCTTAGTAATTGATTACAGAAAACTTAACGAACGTACAATTGACGATAAATACCCTCTCCCGAATATTACTGACATTCTCGACAAATTAGGAAAAAGCCAATACTTCACGACATTAGACCTTGCGAACGGTTTTCATCAAATAGAAATGAACCCTGACGATATTAAAAAACTGGTTTTTCAACAGAAAATGGACATTACGAATTTCGTAGAATGCCCTTTGGAGTAAAAAATGCACCCAGTACATTCCAACGTACTATGGACAATATATTACGAGGATTACAAAATGAAATTTGCCTAGTTTATCTTGACGACATTGTTATTTTAGTACATCCCTTCAGGAACACATTTCACGATTAAGACAAATTTTTATTAGACTTAGAGAATCAAACTTTAAAGTCCAACTGGACAAATCCGAATTTTTATGCAAAGAAGTTCAATATTTAGGACATATTGTAACCCCTAATGATGTTAAACCAAATCCTGAAAAAGTTTCGGCAATACAAAAATTCCCTATACCCAAGACACAAAAAGAAATAAAATCAAGTAGACTTGTAGGCTACTACAGACGATTCATAAAAAATTTCGCTAAAATCACTAAACCAATGACGACATATTTGAAAAAAGATTCTAAAGTTACACATAGCCCCGAATTTATAGCTGCTTTCGAACACTGTAAACAACTTCTTAGTAATCCACCCATCTTACAATATCCAGACTTCGAAAAACAATTTATATTAACAACAGGCGCTAGCAATTTCGCTATCGGCGCTGTACTATCACAAGGTAGTATTCCTAACGACAAACCAATAGCATATGCTTCTCGCACCCTTAACGAAAGTGAATCACGATATTCGACAATAGAAAAAGAACTTTTAGCCATAGTATGGGCATGTAAATACTTTCGACCCTATCTTTTCGGAAGAAAATTCCAAATTTATACGGATCACAGACCATTAACCTGGCTATTCAATTTAAAAGAACCTAACAGCAAATTAATACGATGGAGGCTTAAACTTGAAGAATTTGACTATGATATAATATTTAAAAAAGGTAAACAAAATATAATCGCCGACGCTCTGTCTAGAATAAATTTAAATGCACTCGAAACTGAAAGTATAATTAACAACCCCGGTGAAATTAACGACGAAATATTTGAATACATATGACAATTAGCAGAAGAACCTTTACAAAACGATCCACAATCAAATCAACCCACTCAAAATTCAAAAATCCAAATTCTAGAGGACATCTTAATCAAACCCGCCGAAAATTTACAAAATGACATGAATCAATTATTTCTCCAGTCCACTCTTCACTCAGTTAGTAATAATACTAGTTTAAATGAAGGAATTTCAATTTTAGACGAAATCATAAATAATAAACCTAATCAAATATTAATAACTAATAAATAAACAGATTAATAGCAACAAATTACCATTTGAACCTAAAATGGAAAATATACTAACGTTTGAAAAAGTAATGAGAATTAAAAGTTACATTAAAGAAAATCAAATTGTATTCATAATCCAAATTCCAATCGTTGAACCTGAAAATTATAACTATTTCCATTTGTACCCTTTGCCGACACCATCCAAAAAAGAATTTAAAATAATATTTCCCCAATCTAAATACCTCCTTATCAATGAGCATTCGTATTTGCATTCCAACGACCCATGTGAAGAAATGCACCCTGAAGAATTTCTGTGCTATAAATCAAACCATGAAGAAATAAACGACGACTCTCCATGTGAAATTCAAATGATAAAACTCGCGAAAAATACCAGCAATTGCCATCAAATCCTAACGAACATTCGAACTACGAAAATCCAAAATTTAGAAGCCAACAAGTGGTTATTAATAATACCAACCGAAAAAATAGCAATTCAAAAATGTGAAAAACAAAAGGACAACGTTTTACTAAAAGGAACATACCTACTAGAACTCAATATATCCTGTGAAATTAGTGTGGAGAAAACAAAAATTAAATCATATAAAAATGCAAAATCAAATTTTAAAGCCATTGAACTTCCTAAACTAAATTTCGAGCATCAACAAAAATTAAACAAACAACTAAGCATGAAACCATTCAAATTGGAAACAATTAACTTGGACGAAATCAATCACATCCAACATGGACTAGATCTACAAAAATATGAACTAAATAAAATTTTGAGTGAACCAGTGTTAACCCATAAACTCAGTGTTTGGACAATAATCTTCTACATAATGGTAATAGCAATAATCGGCTACCTAATCTACAGACTTCTCAAGAAACTACGTCGCAGACCGACCGGAAACCTGGAAACTCAGAAGATGGAAAACATCATCATATAATCTCGCATTCCTGCTACACCTACATGCTCGAACTTCTCCACGGAGGAGTTAAGGCAGACATCCGAGGTCACACACCTGCACTTCGCCCGACTCAGCATTTTCCAGCAATATAAAATGTATTCTTATCTTATAATAAAACAGTCTTGAATCATATCTGTAAGTCGCACGTCGCAAATGTGAAAAGCACTCGTGCTCTTGAAAAATAAAGTTTTTTAAAAACTAAATCGGTAGTATCAAACCCAAAACTCGTGGGCGTCCTCTCTTGCGGATGGGGTGCAGGGGTTGTTCGTTCTCTATCTGTCCTATGAACAGGGTGAGGGCGGAAGTGTGGAAAGTTCCGATGGGGGTGGTTCAATCCTCCATGGATGCGACTTCGTACGATGCGGCTCCCTTCCCTCTGTGGATGATGTAGGGCCCATCTCGTTTTGGTGCTAATTTGGAGCTGAATATGTCTTTTGATCGGCTCAGTAGGTGAGAGGCGACCCAGACGTGGTCACCAGGGCAGTATTCCGGGGATGATCTGCGAGTGGCATCAGCGTAAATCTTCCGGTTATCCTGCTGTTCGTCGGCCGTTCTGTGGGCGTCCTCGAGGGTGTCGGAGAGTTGTATGAGGTGTTTAGTTACTTCTGCTACGAAATTCTCTGCGGCGATAATAGCTCATAAGTCTCGGCTGACCTCTTCGGCGGTGCGTAGTTCTCGTCCGAACGTTAGGTAGGCAGCGCTGTGACCGGTGGAAGAGCTTACGTGCGTATTCATTACGAATCGAATAGCGACTATTTTGGTTGGCCACATGTCATGCTGTTTTCCAACGAGAATAGCCAACTGAGCTTTCATATCGCGGTTCTTTCGTTCCACGGGGTTGGCCTGAGGATGGTAAGACGCGGTGAAACTGTGTTCTACGCCGAGACAGTACATGATCTGCTGACAAATTGAGTTCCATTATCTAAAATCCATCGGCGGGGTACCCCATACCTTAGAAAGATCTCATTGAGCAGTGTGGTGGCACATTCGGAGGTGGTGGCTTTTCGCAGTGGCAGTAGTTCCACCCAACGGCTGGCGAGGTCTTCGGCGATGAGAATGGTTGTGTAGCCTTCTGGTGAGCTGGGCAGTGGCCCGAATAAATCAAATAAAATGCTTTCGAATCGTTGATTCGGCGGCGATGTTTGAATGAGGCCGGCGGGTTTCAGGTTGCTACCCTTGTACCGTTGGCATTCGGTGCATTTCTTCACATGTTTGGCGATGTCGTCACGCATTCTTTTCCAGAAATAGAGTTTTGAAAGGCGGTGATATGTGCCCAGGAATCCATAATGTCCGGCGGTAGGGTGATCGTGGAATTCCTCTAGCAGAGAATGTACTTCGCTTCTTGGGATGCATTGTTGCGCATCTACGGAGACGACATCCGGGCTGTAAGGGTGAGTATAGACTAGAGCATTTACTAGTAACAGAACAACGAGCCGCTCTATGATATGATCTAAAAAGAGAGTGTGCTCGTACGTGTGTACATCACAAGTTTATTGCGGTCCATATTTAATAGTAAATACTACATTAGTTTTCTACCAATCAATTTGTTTGACCACTTGAAGTAAGTACACTTTATCTCTTCATTTCTAAAGTTCATTTGAGTCTTATTCTATTGATCATATTGAAATTAGAATAAATATTTACTCTTTATAACCTACAATTTCTGGCCCGGAAATTTGGGTTGTATACTTTGTTGCCTACATTACAATAATTTACTATTAATTTTATTAAATTATCCCAATTCATTTTCCTCACCGAGGCCCTCTTTGTTTGTCTAACGCAGGCATGTCAAACTCGTTTACCACCAAGGGCCACATCAAGTATTACACACAAGCCGCGGGCCGCATTACCAACAAAAAAAAAACTACAATTGAAACCAAACAGATATTTTATTAACTTAGTAATTACAAACAAAATAATGTATAAGTATAAAAAAAACCTGTCTTTTCAAAGTAATAATAATTAAATAAAACTGCATAAATATATCATATCATTTTTTTGAAGAAACTTCGCTACGTTTATCATGAACCAAATCTTCAAAATTTGGTAGAATTTGTTGAGCTGTAGCTATTTTTAAAATGGATTGCACGTGCTGGTTTGTTAATTTTGATCTTTCCGCCGATTTATTATTTTACAAAGTTGAAAATAGTTGTTCCATATATTTTTATTTCAATATGGAACTGAATTTCGATTAATTCCAGTTGTAAATTATCATCAACAGTTTCAACATCAATTGATAGAGAAGTAAATAAGTGAAACTGATTTTTGCATTTATTGGAATCCAAAAATCTTTTTTCGAATTAATTTTCTAATAATTTAATTTGTTTGGCATATTCTGAATATTCTGAAAATGTCAATTCTGGTAATTTTTGTAATAATAGGTCTCAAATATAGGTATTATTGACTTCAGTTGTTTCCTTAAATTCCCGGCTATATCATCAATTCTGCTTGCAACGGTGTTTCGAGTTAAGCTAATATTTTTGATTTTTTTAAATTGATCTGGACACAAAATTTCTGCAGTTTTAATAATGCATTCGTAAATACATTCCCCTTCATTTATATATGAAATTTATTATTTTATGACACTTATAACAAAATATGATGTCTTGGGAAAATTTGTTGGTTAAATGAAAAATAAAATTTTCACTTTGTATGGAAATATTTTTTTAAATATTTGATACCAACCTTGCCGGGCCGCAGATAACTTGTAGTCGGGCCGCATGCGGCCCGCGGGCCGCGTGTTTGACATGCCTGGTCTAACGGTTAGTCAACACGATAGGCCCCGTGTTGTGAAGCATTTGTGTCCTTGTCGTCTTGTGAATACTTTGTATTTTTCCATAATGACTGATATTAGACACCGATATTTTAAAAAAGGCTAACGTCACAAATTGACAAATTGAAAACGGATGCTAACCGCACATTTAACTATACTGATTGGTAATTTGATGGAACCATTGAGACTTGAAAATATTGAATTACGGGGTCAACTAGCAGCAATTAAAAAAGAAAACAAGGAAATTCGCTCTCAACTATTGAACACATCGATAAACAGCACAGATCAAGTAATTTAATCTTTGTGGGTATATCTGAAGCTCCAGATGAAAATCTTACTCAAGTTATTGGCCACTTGTTTAGTGATAAACTAAAATTGGATATTGTGGGAAATGATGTCTGTAATGTATATCGTATAGGTCATCCTAAATCAACAAAGCAGCGGCCAATATTTGTTAAATTTAATAATTTAAATTTATTGAAAGCAGCATTACAAAATGCTAAATATTTAAAGGGTACCGGTGTCTTCATTAATAAGGACTTGTCAGCCGAAAACCGTGCGATTTCTAAAGTATTGAGAACACATAAAAAACGTGCGCAAAACCTCGGCATTCCTGCTTTTATCATTAGGAATAAATTGAAATTGGTCGATAAATGGTTTACTGCCGATGATCTAAGTCATAACCCTGACTTTGTATTACCTACTGAAGCAATAACCCAAGCCCAAGCCATGCATGTCGATAACATCACCCATATCTCATCAGACACCGCATCTAATAACCCACGTTACATCACCAGAAGTCTTGCTATAAAAGAAACCAACAACACCAAGGAAATGCCATTTCAAGGATAATTTTTCCGACCTAACTGTGTACTACCAGAACGTTCGCGGCTTAAACTCTAAATGCAATGCGCTTTACTGTCATGGTGCAGTTAGTGATTACTCTATTATAGCTCTTACAGAAACATGGCTTACAAACAGTATAGATGATAGTGAAATTTCAGGAAACAATTATATAATTTATCGTAAAGATCGTGATCGAACTTTATCAAATAAAAAATCTGGTGGAGGTGTTTTAATAGCTATTCGTTCCTCCCTGCTATCCTCGGAAATTTCTATTGATTCCGCTAATTTATCTCGACTTTGTATTGATTTGTTAATTGTAAAACTGATTGTTGATAAAATTGAATTTTTTGTTATTAATGTGTATTTTAGTCCACCAATAAGCCTCGACCAATTGTCGCAGTTTGCCAATGTACTTGATAGTTTAACGTTTTTACTAAATGGCAACATAATTATAATGGGTGAATTTAATAAGAATGAATATTTCATTCATCCCACTGCTGATAACTGTTGTAGGTGCTTATTGAATAGTATGGAGTTTTTGGGTCTACAGCAACGAAATAATATTATGAATTACTATGAGTTCTAGATTTAGTATTTAGCAATTTAGAATGTTCTGTTAATGATGTAAAAGATCCTATCATAGTGGAAGATAAATATCATCCTGCACTTGAGATAGAAGTTCGTATACCCATTCCTAATAAAACAAACATTATATTTTCAAATAATGTTAATTGCAATTCCTTTAATTTGAAAAAAAGCTAACTTTATCAAATTGTATGATGCAATCTTTAATATTGATTGGTCTGACATACTTTCTTGTTGTAACATAAACAGTGCTTGTAAGTTATTTTACGACAAACTTTACGCTACATTTCAAGACTGTGTACCCTGTACTCGTCGATCTAGAAATAAGTATCCATATTGGTTTTCTCATGAACTAAAGTCTAAATTAAAGGAGAAGAATAAATATTTTAAATTGATAAAAAAACATCCACTTTCGCAATATTTTAGGATGAAATATACTAGATTACGCAGCCAAGCTAAATCTTTGTCTCATACTGACTATTTGCGCTTTATATCTGATTCTGAGAAAAACCTATGTACTGATCCTAAGAAATTCTGGAGTTTCATAAATATTATGAAAAATGATAGTTCAATTCCTTCAACAATGTTTCTAGATGATATTGAATTGTTGTCACCTCTAGATATAGTAAATTCCTTTGCTTCTCATTTTTCAAAATCATATGAAACTCCTTCTCTTCACGATCCGCCTTTTGTGCATAGCAATACTAGCAATATTACAAATTTCCTAAATATATTGTCATTTGATAAATCAGATATAGAGAATGCACTTAGTAGATTGGGAACTAAACTGAGTTCTGGTCCGGATGGTTTACCAGCGTTAGTACTTAAAGACTGTAGACTCGTTTTATCAACACCGCTTACACATTTATTTAATCTGTGCTTGAAACAAAACATATTTCCTTCCACCTGGAAAATTACACGTATTATTCCTGTATTTAAAACAGACGATAAAAAGTTAATACCAAACTATCGGCCGGTGGCAATTATATCTAATGTTGCAAAATGCTTTGAAATATCATTATGTACTTCTATTAATCCCTTCATTAACTCAAACTTATCCACCCACCAACATGGATTTCGACCTAAGCGATCTACAGTTACTAACTTACTTATTCACACTCAACTTTTATCCAAATATTTAGATCGTCAGATCCAAGTTGACGTTGTCTATACAGATATATCGAAGGCTTTCGATAAAATAGATCACAACATTTTATTGGCCAAGTTATATTCAATTGGATTTTCCTCATCACTTTGTGAATTAATTAAAAGTTATCTCGATCAAAGGTCATTGTATGTAGAATACAAAGGATTTAAGTCGAACACTTTCGTTGCTACTTCCGACATGCCACAGGGTTCTAATCTGGGCCCCGCTATTTTTAATTGCTTCATTAATGATATTACATCGAGATTAAATATTGATGTCCTCATATTTGCTGATGATCTAAAGCTTATGAAACCAATATATTCTAAAGCTGATTGTGTTATTTTACAACAAAACATTAACGAAATCTTCAATTTTGTACGGGTAATAAATTGTATTTAAATGCAGGAAAATGTAGAGTTATGTCATTCACAAGAAATAACGTAATTATCGAGCATGATTACAAAATAAATGGTATTCCATTGGCTACAGTAGGTGAATTCAAAGATTTGGGAATAGTTTTTGATAGTAAGCTGACCTTTAATAAGCATATTGAATTGATTGTGTCTGCTTCAAACCGTTTTTAGGATTTATATTTCGCAATAGTAGATATTTTCAGAGTATTGAAGCAATATTAGTATTATATTACACATATGTGCGATCTCGACTTGAATATGCGTGTTGTATTTGGAATCCGCTCTATAACAAATACACAAATCTAATTGAGTCAATTCAAAAGAGTTTTGTTAAGTATTTGTATCTTAAAAAGTATGGATTCTATCCAAGTGATTCCATTTCATATGAGACTCTGTTAAATACTTTTAATATTCAAACTCTTGAAAGTCGCCGTAAAGCACATCAAGTTACAGTACTTTTTAAGATATTAAATAACTTTATTGATTGTCCAGACATTATCGTTCAATTAAAATTTCAAGTTCCTAATCGCCTTAGGCAAGAACGTTTCTTTCATTTACCTATTCCTAAAACAAATGTATTAATCAAATCTCCTCTCTTTTCAATGTGCTCTATTTATAATAAATTAGTTGAATTGGATTTTTCCATAGATATATTTAATTTTAAGTGCGCTAAACTATGTTTTAATGTTATATTAAATATGTTATCCGTTTAGGTTTACTTATAAGTACGCATTCTTATTTTGGTTGTTTTTTCTTAAGCATTTGTATTTTGATTTATATAACCTGTGATTGGAAATTTGTTCCGTTGGTTGTATTATAAATAAATAAATAAATAAATAAATAGTGTATAACCCTCACGAACCAGACGTCAGCGACAGCTTTTGAAACTGAGCATTTTCCTGTATTGTACCATTCGTTAGAACGTTACATTACATATAAATGCTCTAGAAAATGCTCTAGTGTATATCCACCCTAGCGGTACAGAACTCCTTTCTCCAGCAGGTAGCCTTTATTACTCCGGTAAGTGGCGTCTTCTGACTGGGGTTGTGATTCGAGGGCGGTGATGATCTTTCTTAGCTCATCGTCCTCGTGTTGTGTCCGACGTATATCTTCTGCGGGCTATCAATATGTATATAGTTGTCATCGTTATGTTGTCACTAGGGATTTGGGATAGGGCGTCGGCTAGATAGTTGGATCTCCCAGGGGTGTATTTTATAGTGATGTCGAACGGCTGCAACTGCAGGGCCCATCGGGCAAGGCGGCCTGTGGGGGATTTTAATGACATCAGCCAACGCAGGGCCTGGTGATCGATGGCGACTGTAATCGGAGACCCTTCTACGTATCCTCTGAATTTGTTTAATGCCCAAACGATGGCTAACGCTTCTCGTTTGGTCGTCGTGTAATTCTGTTCGGCAGTGGTTAATAGTCTACTGGCGTACTCAACGGGATGTTCTTCAGGTCCCTCCCCCTGAAGTAAAGCTGCTCCCACGGCAAAATCGCTTGCGTCGGTTCGGATCAGTAATGGTACTTCGGAGATGGCGGGTTTTAGAATCGGGGCGCTGATTAACAATTGCTTCAGGCGATCCATTGCTGACTGCTGTGGCTCCCCCAATTTCCAAGCAACGTTTTTCTTTAAGAGATTCGTTATTGGTTTGCTCTTTTCCGCAAAATTTGGGATAAATCTCCTATACCACGAGCAGGTTTGTATGAAAGATATAGCCTCCTTCTTATCCTTGGGATTTCTTCAGGTGGCGATTGCTTGAATCCGCTCGGTGGTGATTCCTCCGGGTGTTAGAACGTGGCCCAAAAATTTCACGTGTGCGGGACAAAGATATGTTTTTTCTCGGTTGGCTGATATTGATTCGGTAGATAGTAGCTTGAGAACATCCTCTAAGTCGCGGTGATGTTGTTCCAATGTATCGGAGAGAATAATGATATCGTCTAAGTACGTCGGGAATACGCGTTCGGAGGCGGTCCATTGTTCGTTGAAACGTCGCGGGAGCGTTCCGTAGTCCAAACGGCATCCGCTTAAATTCAAAAAGGCCAAATGGGCAGATGAATGCGGTTTTTTCGATGTCGGTCCTTCCGACCGGGATCTGCCAGTAACCGCTTCGCAGGTCGATGGTAAATATAAATTTGCTGGTGAACCCGTTGTGTCGTAACTCGTCCATTCTTGGTAGTGGATATCTGTCTGGCGTCGTAACAGCGTTGACTGCACGATAATCTACGCATAATCGATCCGACCCATCTTTTTTTGGTACCATAACTACCGGGGATGCACATGGTGATGACGATGTCTGGATAATGTCATCACCAAGGAGTTGTTCGATTTGTCGCTCTAATTCTTCTGTTTTTGGTGGCGACATCCGGTATGGTTTGGTACTGGTTGGCGGGTGGCTACCGGTGTCGATGTGGTGACATCCTAGTGTTGTTGGTGGTTTCGGACTGTCGAACGTATCCGTGTGTCTGCCTAACATGTCGTTTATGGCTTGTTTCTCTGCAAGGGTTAGCGACGTGCCTTCGTCGTCTCTTAGGTGGAGATCAATTGTGGCGATTTCCATAGGTTCTGGGTAGAAACGAAATAGTGCAGACTCCTCTGGCTGGATTTTCCGCGGCGGTTCCGGGAAAATTAGCTGGTTATCATCCTCGTCGGCGACTTTCTCCTTAATCTGAGTTTTGTCGATTTTGGGCTTCTCAGCGTCGCACAGTGGGACAGAACGGCCAAAAAAGTGATCATTAAGCTGAATCATATTATGTTGGAAATATTAATGAAAATGGCCTAATACAATTCTAAAACATATTTTTAATAATTTTTAGTAATAATATGTTACTTAGTAACCGTAATTGCATTACTAAGTAACGGAAACGTCGAAAAATTAATTCGAGAGTTTTTCAAAAAAATTGTATTATACAGGGTGGAACCGAATTAATGAACAGGCTTTCAAGAGGCCTTGCAAAAAGTGCAATTAAATCCATTTCCACAAATTAAAAATCGAAAAAAAAAAATGAAAATTCGTAAATTTTACCTGTGTTTTCCACTTTTTGGGAACCTCTGCAAATCTGCGTTCTCGGAATGGGTACGTCGCTAGTGTTGATTTACATTAATAGCGTGACGCACACATCGCATCGCGCCGTGTGTGTGTGTGTGAGTCTGGTATGAATGAATAAAGCTATTCATAACGTAATTTTAAATACACTACAATAAATGTTCAAATTGACGTCCATTACACTCAATACATAACTGGGCTCGGCGTATCCAATTGTCGCGAACTGTCGAAAAAAATTCTCGCGGTTTTCCACGAATGATATCAGCAGTATCATTTACTAGTTGTCTCAGTGTATCAACATTGTTTATTTCGGCAACGTAAACAGCACTTTTAAAGTATCCCCAAAGAAAAAAATCCAAGGGGTTTAAATCCGGACTTCTTGGAGGCCATGGCACTGCACCCCCACGTCCAATCCAGCGTCCTGGAAACTCATCATGTAGATAATTTCTTACATCTCTTTAAAAGTGAGCTGGAGCGCCATCATGCAGAAACCACATTCGACTAAGAACTGCTAAGGGCACATTTTCTAACAGCCCCAAAAGGTCATTTTGCAAAAATTGTAAATATCGCGCTCCATTCAAATTAAATGGGAAAATAAAAGGCCCAATTAATTGATCATTTACGATACCGGCCCAGACATTAAGAGAAAAACGATGTTGAAAATGTGATCGACGTATTACATGAGGATTTTCCACTGCCCAAACATGCATGTTATGGAAATTAAAACTTCCATTTCGCGTGAAGCACGATTCATCCGTCACTAAAATATCTTGTGTGAAATTAGGATTTTGAGCGTTTTATGCCAGAAGCCATTCACAAAACGCAACTCTTTGTGGGAAATCACCAGGTTCAAGATGTTGCACACTCTGGTAGTGGTACGGATAAAAATCGTTTTCTCGTAAAACAACGCTCACTAATCTGTGGGATACGCCCACCCGGGCAGCAATAGCACGAGTACTTAAAGATGGATCTGCTTCTAACATATCCAAAATTGCATCTTCTGCTTGTAAATATCGTAATGGACGGCCAACACCTCTATCATGTCCAGCGATGGGCTGCAAACTTCCAGTATCACGTGCACGTTGTAATAAGTTTCGAAATCGGTTCGGCGTAGGTAAATGCCGTGCAGGAAACCGCCGTTGATAAATTCTTACTGCGTCGGCAGAATTACACCGAGCCTCACCATAAATAAGAATCATGTCGGCCAATTCAATGTTGGAATAAACATACCGCGCCATAATACACAATTATGAAGATAAACTAAGCACCGCTTCAATTCTTAAAACTGCACACACAGGTCTGTCGAAGAAAAAAGTGCGACCGCAGCTGTTTGCGCGCCCTAAAATCCGACCGTGGCGTGGCCCCGGTTAAACAACCAGTGAACCCAAACATGTCGCTATTATTATTAATATTTAATTCTGGACCATCTATTAAATGTAGAAAAAGTTTAATTGCAGAAATCATCCTTTTTCGCGCGGCCCAACAAATGGTTCATTAATTCGGTTCCACCCTGTATGCAGTTAACGTTAAACTTTTGGGTTGCATGATACTGTAAACATTCCTAAGGATGTAAATTTTACTTTTTGACCATCGGCACCTTTTTGTAGCCAATCACAAACATCAAATCGATTTTTTTTTTAACTACGATATCTAAGAAGTGAAAGTGGTATTGAATAACTTTCAGAAATTAAAGAGAATTTAATATAGTTTCGTTTTTTGTTATTGTTGGCTGCGACCGCCTGCGACCACGTGACTTAGACAATAAAATGTATAGTCCAAATTCCGCTGCCCAAATCGGAAAGGACTAATAAATGTTAATTTCTGTTTTCCCTATTTTTTTGACATACTAACAAATCTAAAGAAATCGAATCGAAAATTATTGTTTGTCTAAATCGTTTAATTCCCCATATGTGCATAATTAATAAATTAATATTTTCGTACAATTGGAAGTAATAACAATTATTTAAACAATTTCTTATGATTTTCATGCAATGTGAACCGTTTTCACCCTTGGTGACAACGAAAACCTCGATGATACTCATGAGTGAATAGACGTATTAAAAGTGCTCCGCCTAAAAGTTGCATTAAAGTCATTAAAGTGAATATAATTAGTTTAAAAGTCGTGCATAGTTACAGAGTGAGTACTACTGCATATATTTTTTCTATCGGAATAGCCATGCCTTTTACCAGAGATCAAATAATTGACTTAAAAGCAATTATTAAGGAGGCCATCGTGGAAATATTTAAAGAGGATAAATTCGTATCGGTTTTAATTGATAAAGCCGTAGGCAAGGCCAAATTGGAATTGCAATCTCAATATGATAAATACAATACAGAACTATCCTCTTTAACTACGCAAATCACCTCGCTGCAAAAACGCGTGGATCAACTCGATCAATATTCACGGCGAAAATCTTTAAGAATCATGGGTTTGAATGAAGAGCCTAATGAAAATTTGAAAAGTAAACTAGCTGATTTACTCTCGACAACATTACACATTAATGATGCAATCATATCCAACTGTTATAGGACTAAGAACAGAGTAATTAGAAATGGTAATACGCACACGATTATTGCTCAGCTGAAATCAACGGAAAGTGTTGAAAAAGTAATTGAGAAACGTTATTTACTAAAGCAGTCGGGTATTATAATCACTGAAGATCTGTCACCCGCTCGATACAGACTACTAAAATCTTCAAGAGAAAAATTTGGTGTAAAAAATGCTTGGTCTTCACGTGGAAATGTTTTTGTCAAGAGTAAGGAGGAAAACGGCAAAGAATTTATCAAGAAAATCTACAACGACAAAGACTTAGAGGAACTTCCTGAGATTAAAAACAGTAATAAATAACGTCATGCATGTCCCTATACTAAATTTTGCTATATTTGTTAGATTTGCTTTTTTTTTTTTTTTTTTTTATTGGTCATGCATGTTTTTTTTTTTTTTTGTTCTAATTCAACTTCATTCAATTTTCATTTATTTGTTTAACACCTTTGAACAGTAATTATATTTGAGTATGGATTTAGAAATTATATTTGCATTTTTTTTTTTTTTACTTTTCTAGGGCGGGTACTTATGTATGTCTATTCTCGCGGTACTGTATAAAAGCACTGATTGTTTATTTCATCTTGTTAGTAATAAATTACAATTTATGAACTATATTTCTGTATGTCATTTGAATGTGCGATCTCTTAGCCATAATTTTGTCAATTTTAGAGCTCATTTACTCTCGTTAAATCATGATGTTGTTGCTGTCTCAGAAACTTGGCTTACATCCAATATGGATAATGCTCAATTCTATATCACCGGATACACTTTTGTTCGCAGAGATAGGGTTGTCGGTCGAGGGGGTGGTGTTGGTCTTTATATAAGAAATAATGTAAAATATGAAATCATTACATTACCAATAAACAACCTTGAACAGATTTGGGTAAAATGTAAGTTTGGTAAAGACGTGTTTTGTGTTGGTGTAATCTATAGACCTCCTGATAGTAATGTGTTTACTTTTATTGAAACATTGGAGGATGATATTAGTTACCTTTTACCTCAATATGAAAATTTAATTTTTTTAGGCGATTTTAACATAAATATGCTTAACCTTCATTTGAGCAGTGTCAGTAGGTTTCTGGACCTTCTAGATGCTTATGATCTTAGTCAAATTATTTCGGAACCTACTCGTGTTACTGCACACTCTGAAACACTAATTGATGTCATTGTAATCTCTAATAAATGTAATTACGTTGAGTCAAAAGTAATTAAAATCCATGACATTGCAGACCATGACATAGTATACTGTAAAGTCAAACTTAACTCGAAAAGAAATGAAAAATTTATAACATATCGTCAATTTTATAACATTAATCGAGTTAATTTACAAACTGATTTAGAGTCATCAAATCTCCAGAACCTAATTTATATAAATAATATTGAGGACAAAATAACTTATTTAAATAATATTATACTAAACATCTTTGATCGACATGCTCCCTTAGTTAAACGTAGAATCACAAAAAAACCTGCTCCATGGCTTACTGATACAATTAAAGAAATGATGATACTTCGAGATAACGCGTACAGTAAGTTTAAACAGACTAAACATACGAACGATTTTAATATTTATAAACAATGGCGAAATACGGTCAACTCGACTGTAATAAGGGAAAAAAAAGCTTATTTGGAATTTGCGATTAGTAACAATAATAACTCAAATTGCTGGAAATGCTTAAAAAATAATGGCATTGTTCAAAGTAAACGAACAGTTTTACCAAATAACATTAATGATGTTAACGCAATTAATGACTATTTTACTCGTAATAACAATTCTACGGCGAATGATGAGACTATAATTTTTTATCAAAATAATACTCATACTAATTCAAGTGCTGGCTGTTTCAAATTTAAATTAGTGACGACTGATGATATTAGCAATATCTTGTACAGTATTAAGTCAAATGCCATGGGTTCAGATGGAATTAATATAATAATGCTTACATTTTGCTGTCCATATTTAATTCCTTATCTAACGCATATTATCAACTGTTGTATTGAGCAATCCGTTTTTCCGAATAGTTGGAAATTAGCCACCATTATACCGATCCCTAAAGTTGATTGTCCTTCTGGTCTTAAAGACTTAAGGCCTATCAGTATATTACCGGTTGTGTCAAAAGTATTAGAGCGTGTGCTTAAATCTCAAATTGCCGAATTTCTTGAAAGGAATAATTTGCTATCTCCTTTACAATCAGGTTTCAGACCGAACTTTAGTTGTTCCACCGCCCTGCTTAATATTACAGATGCTATTTTAGCCGCTACCGATAAGGGTCTTTTAACATGTATGGTTTTACTCGACTATAGCAAAGCCTTTGATACTATTAGCCATGAGTTGTTGGGGGCAAAGCTCCGTTACATTGGTTTTGATAACGATGCAGTTAGCTTGGTAGCTAGTTTTTTGGACAATCGTCGACAAAGGGTCCAAATAGATGGTTCAATCTCCGAGTCTGCTGAGGTAAACGCTGGTGCCCCCAAGGATCAATATTGGGTCCAATTTTATTCTCCATTTATACGTCATCCCTCACTGATGTCTTAGAACATTGCACTGCAAATTTATACGCAGATGACACACAAATACTATATTCTTTTAAACCTGAAGACACTGTTCTAGCTGGTAATAATATCTCCTCCGATTTATCAAAATTGGTGAATTTCTCCCGTAACCACTCACTATCTATTAATGCCAAAAAGTCTTCAACGATGTTATTTGGTCCTCGCAGTTTAGTAGAATCATCAAAAAGAGTACTCCAAATTAAAATTGATAGCACTATTCTACCCTTTGTGGATAATATTCGAAACTTAGGCCTTGTTATTGATACTGATTTGCGTTTTAAACTGCACATAAATAAGTGTATTGCCCGATCTTTTCTAAGCTTAAAAATGCTTTACTCCAGTAGACACTATCTATCTATTAAGACCAAACGTATGTTGTGCGACACACTAGTTCTAAGTCATTTTAATTTTGCTGACGTCGTTTATAATGCTTGTCTAGATCAAACCACTATAAATCGCATTCAGAGGGTTCAAAATTCGTGTATGCGTTTAATATTTGGCATTCGCAAATTTGATCACATTTCCAGCAAACTGAGTGACTTAAACTGGTTAAATATGTCTAATCGCCGTATGCTACATTGTTGCACCCTTTATCACAAAATAATACAATCTCGTACGCCTCCTTATCTCTACAACAGGATTGTGTTCCGTTCTGATGTACACAATATCAATGTGAGATTCAGAGGTATTATCTCACCGCCATATCACAAGTCTGCAATCTTTGAGAGATCATTTTCTTACAATATTTATAAAATTTATAATAAAATACCAACGCAATTAAAAAATCTCACATTGATTAATTTTAAACATGAGATACGTTGTAAGTTGATGAGGAATGAGTTTTAAATATGTCAGCATATATCAAAACAAATTTTTAAGCATGTACAATGCATTCGATTTTAAACAGTACCAAATTTAATTTTTTATTTTACTAAATTTAAATGCTTAATTTTAATATTACCTTTCATTTAATTGATATAGTAGGTTAAGTGGAAGAGCAGTTAATAGTTGAATAAACTAACTGAACTTCGCCTACTCTTGTGAAATTAATATTTGTAATTACCTTTTTATTAATAAAGACAATTTATTATTATTATTATTATTATGATCACTTTTTTGCCCGTTCTGTCCTACTGTGCGTCGTACGATAGGTGTTGTTCTCCGAAAAATATCCATGTTTTCTGTCCCATGTCCAGGGTGATTTCTGCCTGTTTTAGGAAGTCGGTTCCAAGTATAGTTTCTCTGGTTAAGCTGTCTGGCAGGATACAAAATGTTATGGGTATGATTCTATTTAGATCTTTTTTAAGATGGCGAACGATGCGGCTGCAATTGCAGATGCTCAGCCAGAAAATTCGAAAAAGTGTTGTGATAAGTGCAAAAAAACTGCCGTAAGTGGCAGAGCATGTGTGAAATGTGATTCAACTTTCCATACTAGTTGTGCGAATAAGGTAATCAAGTGCTGTGAGCTTGTGTTAGAGGATAACCTCAACGCGGGAGACATAACCGGTGAAGACTGCCTGCAAATCATGAAACTACTAATTGTCGAACTTAAATTTAGTAACAGTTTACTCCTGGACAAGGTAGGAACTCAGGATAATCTGCTTAAAGAAAAGGATATAGAAATTAACATTTTAAAAGGCAAGTTGTATACAAATAACACGACGTCGGCCGGGGTCATTGCAGATCCTCCAAAATTGCCCGCTATATCAACAAGGGCGCTGACCACTCTCACAGTCGTTGCAGATGATCAATTAGAGCAAATTAAATCGCCAGCTCCTGGCGTAGTCAAATCGGTGAAATAGCCTGCTTTATTAACTCAGAAACAGGTGATAAACACAGTCAACAAAGATGATCAAGTTGCGTTTAAGAAATCACCCGCTCACGCCGTCAGTGCGGTGAAGTCAGGCAACCTGTCTAACACCAGTGAAGTAGTGCGCACACCAACTCGAAAGGATAAACATGCGGAAATCTGGGGCGACCGTATTCTGCTAACATGTGTTTTGTGTACTGTATTAACATGTTGCTTTTTATCTTCGGAGTAATACACTATAACTTATCACAGATAGTCGCTATCAGCATGATGTTGGCTGCAACTGGTTTGTTGGCATATCTCAGAATAGTGTAAGCCGTTCCATAACTGAGGTTACGCAGGCATTTAACGAACCGGATATATTTAATAGATTTGTTAAATTTCCACGAAATGTACAGGAACAACATACCAGAGAGAGGTAAGTAAACATAAATAATAGGAATGTTAGCTTTTTTCTTTATAGGTATTTCCCATGCTCCCGGTAAGCACTGCTAGATGAAGTTCGTGCCCGCCTGCCTGCTTTCGGATGGACAATCCGTTTGGGCGCAGCAACAATTTCTCCAGGAGCAGTGCTTGGACCCTGTTCACGTAAAGTTGAGCAGCTTGGTAAATTAGAATCTGCGGGTATCTTCTTTAAAACATAAAGTAGGCTCAAGCTGAGGGACTTTTTAAACAAGAATAATAATATAATATTATGGATATATTTTCTGTTTATTTATGAATAAATGTTCTATTCATGTAAGCCAAACTTGATTGTTTTCTCTTTCTACAACCCATCTATACCTATTTCCACTGATTCCAGGAATATACTTAATATTGCTCAAAAATGGTAAGTAAATGAACTACGAGATAACTAGTCGTCGGCTTACTGGACCAGTATGCAGGTTACACATTATCTCTTATTTGGCAGCCAACATATTCAAATCTGTGTTTACATTCAATCAAAACATTTTGTAAACTACTACACTAGATATATATTACTTCAATACTTTTAAAATACAGCAAACTTGAAGTATTCCTATAAATTATTATCAATGAGAAAATTTTTATTTCAATAATCATCTGAAAAGGCGCATCACTATCAAACTGCGAAGTTTGCCATTTTTAACATGTCAAAAAATCGTCAGTTCCCATGTCAATAAATTAAATTTTTTTTCTGCGTACTTACATATTTTTACTGAAACAAATATTTGACTGAAAAATGTACTCAAATTTTCAAAACTTAAGTATATTATTCTTATTTTAACAGTTGTAGAAAAAATATTGTGTGAAATCTGTTATATTTAGCGCATTCTCAGAGCATGGGGTGTAAAAGTTATTTTAATTTTTCAAATAAAGATTTATTTAAACTTCCACTCTTTATGGGGCCCAACCATACCATTCAACGTAGCAGTTATCTCGCTCCACAACATTAAATAATTCTCTCTAGTAAAGGAATTACTAAATTTGTGCAATTTTACAGACGCTTGTTACATGCGTAATTATCCCATCGTTTCATTCTAAATACGTAAATTAAAAGTGAAAATAAAAAATATTTGCCCTAAAAACGCACTTTATCGTGATTTTTGTGTGCTAAGTCTTTTATTCCATAGCAAATATATTTGAATTTGGCGGTTTGTTGGCCGCCATTAACAAGAAATCAACGTTACCGTTTAGTTTCGGTGACAAAAGCCATCGGTGACTTTTCGCATCTCACCATTCGACGAGAATACCATCTCACCAGAAATGTCAAAAAACCGTGCAATTAAAATCGGTGGCAAAACTCACCGGTGACAAGAGTCACCGATTAGCAGAATCGAGCCCCTGGATGGATTCAAGACCGTCGTAAGAAGAAAACATCATAAAAATAAACCAATTGTTGGCTGCCAAGATGACACCGATATAAAAGGTGTTTCCATAGTGGGACATATTCATGTTAGCAGAGTAAATCCATCAGTGACTGAACAGGATATTAAACGACATCTATCTAAGAGTTCATTCAACAACATTGAGTGTGCACAAATGATTTCGAAACATCCCGATAAATATTCGTCTTTTAAAGTGTCAGCACCTGTGGAGGATTTAGATAGACTCAAGAATCCACAAGTATGGCCCCGAGGAGTGAGAGTAAATCCGTTTTTTTACTGGATGCCGAAAAAAAAAACCGGACAATTAATCAATTTTGATGACTCATTTAATATCTTCCTTTTGAACATTCAAAGTGTTAGAAATAAAAGCGGACTTCTTGAAGCTCTTATAAATGATGCTAATTTTAAAATTATTTGTTTAACAGAGCACTGGCTTGCAAATGACGAATCAGAAATTTTTAAAATTGAACATTTTATTGTTGCAAGTCATTTCGCTCGTAAACTGTTCACACACGGTGGTGTAATGATATTATTAAAAGAAGGTGTTAAGTTTAGCACTCTCAATATAAATACGTATTCAATTGAAAAGCAATGTGAGGTAACGGGTGTTTTACTAAATGACATCAATTTTATATTTATTACTGTATATAGGTCCCCGACAGGTGATTTTAATATATTTTTAGAAATACTTAATATTGTCATGTCCCATTTGGATTTTATAAAACAGAATATTTTTATATGTGGAGATTTTAATTGTGATTTTATTAATAGAAAGGACTCAAACACCCAACGACTATGTGATTTTTTTTATGGTAATCAGATGTATGGCCTAGTAAATTTTCCAACTAGAGGAGTATCTTGCCTGGATAATATTTTCACTAACTACAGGCATGCAAATACTGGAATCCTTTTTGACTATATACTATTGGACTGCTAGCGCCGTTTCATGTGTGTCTCCAAGCAACGGTGGCGCGGCGGGACCCTAAATGGTTGCGGTATGTTACTAAATTGGTAGCTATTTTGTGTCTATGACATATGACTCTATGAGCTCGCATTGCATATTGTGATACCCTGCAATTTATTCACACCTTTGAATATATAAACATTTATATTGTCAAATATTCACACTATGCCAAAATATTGCTATGCGAAAGGCTGCAATGCGTCCACGTATATATGCCAACGCGGTTATAATACTCGTCAGCTGATTTACACGTCAGTTGACTTTTGACTGCTACAGTTTGGGCACTTGCTGCGGATTTTGTTCGGTTTCCCGCAGCCGTAACACTGAAAATTATTACTGTTGCCTGTGATTTCAAGTACTTTCTTTCTGCATTCTCTACCCGGTGTCCACTATTCTTGCAGTAGGCGAATTTTATTTTCTCTTGGTTCCTTGGTTTGAGGTTTTTTTTTCCTCTTCTAATATACTCTCTGCCTCTCTTGTTTGAGTGAGTAATCCGTCGTATGAGTCGAATGTATTTCGTGTTACTTTTTTCCGGATTTCCAAGTGCAATAAGCTGTATATTAGATCTAGCTGTAGCTCCTTGGGCATTATTACCCTCAATTTGCTATTTATTACTCGTTTTTTGATAACAAATTGGTCTGTTTGCATGGGCCTGTATTATTTTTCCTCGTAGATCTGTTGGAAAATTTTATAATTCGGTGTCAGCGGAGCGAATGTGTTGCGGACGGCGGCGACAAGCTGGTCCCATGTGGTGATTTCTGTTTTTATTCCCTCCCACCAGGTGTCAGCGGGGTTCTCTAGTAAGAGCTGGAATACTGTGATTGCATCTTGCTCCTTGATGTGCTCTGTATTTTTATATATCGTAATTGTACTTAGGAAACTTTCGACTACTTGATTGTCAGTTTCTCCTTTAAATTTCGCTGAGCAGTTGGCGAAACTTCCTCTTTGTGCCGTTTCTTGTGGAGTATTTATTTCCGGCATACGATTCATCAGGGTTTGGAACTGCTGTTCCGTCATTACCATATTGTTTGCCATGCTTCTCGTTATCCTCTTTGTACTTCCTTCCTTTTCGGCCGCACGTTGGCTGCCAGTTTGTAATACACTTTATATTACGGTTCTAATAGTAATAGTACAAGATGTACAAAGCAGTAAATATGGTCTACAAGTGATGGTGCAGGACTGTCCTAGGCAGAGCTTGGGCGAAGGCGTATGGTCCTCGGGGCTGTCTCGACGGAGTGCTAGGTGTAGCGGAGTCGTAGTGTATAACGTAGTGCGTTTTTAGTAAACCGAGTGGACGAGCGTTACCAAAGAGAGTTGTTAGGCCGAGAAAACAGGGGAAAGCTGGTGGGTGATGGGGTAGGAGTGGAGAGGGATGCTGGCCTGCAGAGGTAGGGGTACAAAGTGGTCTGATCGGTCATCGCGGCTACCTGCTAAGGGTCTTGCGGCATCCTAACGGTGGGTAAATATTACAATTTACAATTTGCCAGAAGCGCTATTGAGGAAAACTCTTTGTAGAGAGGAGGAATTTATGGACACACAATGTGAATATGTTTGCCTTCAATGGCTGTATCGGGGGGGTCGCAGCGAGGAGTGACCTCCAGCTAGTTCTTTGGAGTCCGGTAGCTATTAACACAGCACGAGACACAGATGATGGGGTAGAGGTAGATAAAAGCATATTGGCGCGATAACAATCGCTTATTATTTACACACAGGAAGTTTAAATTTACAAAAAAAAAAACAACACTTCACTAAAACGTTCGTGAAGCACGGCAACTGCCCGACGAGTTCGCGGATGGGTAACCGGCGGCAACGGCAGCAGCGGCAAAGGCAGGGGCGGCGACGGCAGCGGTGGCGTCGGAAGCGGCGACGTCGTCGGAAGCAGCGGCGGCGTCGGGAGCGGCGGCGTTGGAAGCGGTGGATCGACGGCGTTTCGGCTCAGCGTGACGGCAACTTAGGCGTTCTGACTGCAGAACTCTAGTCGACTGTTGCGTTGTGTCAGTCGAATGATTGTCTTTCATCTGATGTCACTGGAGCGCTCCAAGGGCTTTATAGTGCCCACGCCCTACTTTGTTCCGGGTTGCGGGTGGTGGTGGTAGGGTGCGACGGGAGCATCGAGGTCAGCGCACGTGTTCGAACCGGCAAATTGCTCTTCCAAGAACAATTTGGATTCGAGCCGTTTTCGTCACGTATGCAGGCAGCGGGAGGCGGATCAACAGTCCATTGCGTTGTCCTGGCAGCTGCACATTTCGCAAATTGTTCTGCGAAAACGGTCTAACGATGTCCTCAATAGGAAAATTCACAGCGGTGGAGGCTTATCCCTTCGTTGTATTGTTACTGGCTCAGTGGCGGCTCGTCAGGGGAGGCAGGTGAGGCATTGCCTCACCATTAATTTCCTATATTATAAAAATATAATTTTTTTGAATAAATTTGACTTTAACCCTTTTAGTGCCGGGCCGAATTTCACAGTTTTACAAGGGTTCGGGAAAATGCTTATAAAAACCAAACGAGAAACGATATTTACATGATTCGAAAAGCTGCGTATTATAGATGAAATACAGAACTAAACAATGACACTAGTTTTTTTTGCACTCATTTGAGAATTATAGAAAAAAACAAAGGTATATATGTTTATAAATGAAGTAAAAGTTGAGTTCTCTCGTACAAAACGTATTTGCACATACAAACAGCCATCTTTTCACCATAATTTTATATGGGTCAATTATTATGAAGCATATACTTTGTATTTCCAATATATTTTGTAACAAGACAAACAATGTTACATAACAAAAATAAAACATAACTTGAAGATACACGGTAGGCGCCAGGCGGATTATCTCTTTCGAAATATGTAATTGTTATCGGTAAGTGCTACGAGGCGCGGGCCGATATATCGGCTCTGGCACTTCTCGCCAGTGTAGCAGGAGCCGATATATCGGCTCCCGGCATTCAAAGGGTTAATATTGATAATTAATTATATAGTGACTATAAATGGATGTATTAACGGAATGCTTCCGATTTGCAATGATTAGAGTTAGCGCGCCCAACCGAAATTTATGCAACCTAATATGCCTCCATACAGTTTATCGCATTCCTTATCATTCCGATATTGGAGGCGAGCCTCAGAGGCTTCTCATTGGTCGGAAATCATCCGCGTGGTAGAGAGAGAACCTCGCGGTACTCTCCATTGTCAGCTGTGTTAAGGCAGCTTCACAACAACCCGGGAACTGGAACGATAACTGGAACGGGAAAGACGATATACCTCGCTTGTTGTTCCCGTTACCGGAAATTAATTATTAGGTGGGTATGTCAATATGAAAATCATATTTAATGTGTTCAAGCCCCCGAATTGCAATCGACTTGAAACTTACTCAAAATTTATTCCAAATTGATTTCATTAAGAAAAACTATATTCGCACCATTTCTAGATTTTTGAAATTTTTTATGCGTTCGGAATGTAAAATTGAAAAAAAATTAACCGATTTAGGAGACCCAAAATAAATATAAAAACAATTTCTATCGACTTGAAACTTTCCAAAATTACTCAAAATTAATTTCAAATTGATTTCTTAAAAAAAAACTGTATTCGCACCATTTCTAGATTTTTGGAAATTTTGATATAGTGGAAGTGTAAAATTGAAAAAAATTGAAGCAATTTAGGATACCCAAAATAAATATAAAAAGCAATTTCTATCGACTTGAAACTTTCCAAAATTACTCAAAATTCATTCCAAATTGATTTCTTAAAAGAACTATATTCGCACCATTTCTAGATTTTTGAAATTTTTTATTCGGCCGGAGTGTAAAATTGAAAAAAAAATTGAACCAATTTAGGAGACCCAAAATAAATATAAAAACAATTTCTATCGACTTGAAACTTTCCAAAATTACTCAAAATTCATTCCAAATTGATTTCTTAAAAGAACTATATTCGCACCGTTTCTAGATTTTTGAAAATTTTTATGCGGTCGGAGTGCAAAATTGAAAAAAAAATTGAACCAATTTAGGAAAATCAAAAATAAATATAAAAACAATTTCTATCGACTTGAAACATTCCAAAATTACTCAAAATGCATTCCAAATTGATTTCTTAGAAAAACTATATTCGCACTATTACTAGATTTTTGAAAATTTTTATACGTTCGGAGTGTAAAACTGAAAAAAAATTGAACCAATTTAGGAGACCCAAAATAATTATAAAAACAATTTCTATCGCCTTGAAACTTTCCAAATTTACTCAAAATTAATTTCAAATTGATTTCTTAAAAAAAACTGTATTCGCACCATTTCTAGATTTTTGGAAATTTTGATATAGTGGAAGTGTAAAATTGAAAAAAACATTGAATCAATTTAGGAGACCCAAAATAAATTTAAAAACAATTTCTATCGACTTGAAACTTTCCAAAATTACACAAAATTCATTTCAAATTGATTTCTTAGAAAAAATATATTCGCACCATTTCTAGATTTTTGAAAATTTTTATGCGGTCGGAGTGTAAAACTGAAAAAAAATTGAACCAATTTATGAGTCCCAAAATAAATATAAAAACAATTTCTATCGACTTGAAACTTTCCAAAATTACTCAAAATTCATTTCAAATTGATTTCTTAGAAAAACTACATTCGCACCATTTCTAGATTTTTGAAAATTTTTATGCGGTCGGAGTGTTAAACTGAAAAAAAAATTGAACCAATTTAGGAGACCCAAAATAAAGATAAAAACAATTTCTATCAACTTGAAACTTTTCAAATTTACTCAAAATTAATTTCAAATAGATTTCTAGATTTTTGGAAATTTTGATATGGTGGAAATGTAAAATTGAAAAAAAATGAACCAATTTAGGAGACCCAAAATAAATATAAAAACAATTTCTATCAATTTAAAACTATCCAAAATTACTCAAAATTAATTTCAAATTATTGATTTCTTAGAAAAACATTAAGTTAAATAATTTGTATTTCAGTTAACTAATTTATATGTATTAAATTATTATAATGTATACCGAGTGTCTGGGATAAGGGGCGAACATAGGGATTTACCATGTAAAATTAAATATGTGTAATTATTAGCTCCCCTATTCATTTTAGAGAAAAATCATAAAGGAATATTTTTTAGTGAATTAAAAATTGTAAATGTATCATCCATTTAATTTACGTTTGTACTAGAATCCACCTCAGAAATAATAAAAATAAGTTTAACCATTTACCATTTAATAAAAACCCTTGCCATGACTTTGACAAATGTCATGTTATGGTGAGAATAATTTTGCTAGTCAAATATAAATATCAATTCACGCTTTGTAATTACCACGAACAATAATCTGAACTATTCCAAGAAGAGAGCGTATTTATTATCAAAACATTTTGCAGTGGCGTCAGTTTACTCAGAGTTCGTGACATTACATGCAAACGGAACAGAAGAAACAACGATGAATTGGAAGAAACAGTTTTGGGTTTGATAAATGCTTAACCAACAAGCATACGATGCATTGCTCGTGAGTGCAACGTGTCTAAATTCTCTGTACAGACAATTCTGAAGAAGCATGGGTATCATCCTTAAAAACATCAATGCCATCAGGAGATACTGGTAGTGGATGAAGAAAAGAGGCGTGTATTCTGCGAAATAATGCAGGATCGATCAAATACAGGCCATAATGAATGCTAATAATTTACTTCCATATAACAATAAAACAGTAAACATTTAGTTTTTTTAATAGAAAGACACCAATTGTTAATTTAAATCAGAGCACCAAATTTCTTGCGATTGCTGAGGACGAGCAACTCACTTGGTGTCAGCATGTTGATTATGTGTGTAGTAAATTAAATACTGCTTACTATGCAGTTCTTAAACTAAATCCAATTTCACCATCAGAGTCAATCATAACTCTCTACTACTCATAGGTATATTCTTATCTTTCCTATAATATACCAGCGTGGGAAAGAAGTCATATTCAAACGATATTCATAGCCCAGAAAAGAATATTAAGATTAATTTTTAACAAAATTAGATTGGAGACTTGCCGTAGTTTATTTAAGAACAACATACTTATATTAATATGCATTTACATATTTAAAATAGCAACATTTGCTGCGAATTAATAAACTAACTAAAAACCAAACTAAGCTTAACGTTTTGCAGTCTGTTTTACCGAAGTTCACACTTTACAACGAGTCCAACGTTATTGTTCATAGTAATTACAATGCGTGAATTGATATCTGACTAGAAAAATTATTCTCACAATAACATGACATTTGTCAAACTCATGGCAAGGGTTTTTTTTAATGGTACATTGTTCAACTTATTTTTATTATTTCTGATGTGAATTCTGGTACAAACGTAAATTAAATGGATGATTCATTTGCAATTTTTAATTCTCTAAAAAATATTCCTTTACGATTTTCCTCTAAAATTAATAGGAGAGCTAATAGAGCATTTAGATTTTTGGAAATTTTAATATGCTCAGTGTGTAAAATTGTAAGACTCAAAATAAATATAAATACAATTGCTATAGACTTGAAACTTTCCAAAATTCATTTCAAATTGATTTCTTAAAAAAAACTGTATTCGCACCAATTCTAGATTTTTGGAAATTTCGATGTGATCAGAGTGTAAAGTTGTAAAAAATAGAACCAATTTTGGACAAGCGACAATGGCATAACAATTAAATAAAATACCAAAAAACACTATTTTGCTATGGCGAGGTTTGGTGGTTAATATTCGGTATATTAAGGTGTTGGGGGGGGGGGGGGGGGCTCAAGCCCGATAGCCCCGCCTGCATGGTTTGACAAATGTAGTTGGCTAACAGGTACAGTAATTAGAAATACATTATTTTGTTGACCTTGCATAATGTTTTCAAATAGCAATAAGTCAAAAATAGGGCGTCCTATTGATTGAGCATTCCAAAAGTAAAGATCATATATCATCAAATTATAAATTTCATATCTTAGGTAAACAAAATATAGGTAATGTTTTAAGTACGGCTCGGCAAATTCAAATCGAAACATAAGAACGTGAAGGAAAATACGATTTTAAAAAGATGTGTGGATAATATTAAATGTGTGCCTCACCAAACCAAAACCTGACGAGCCGCCACTGTGGCAGCTGTACTTCTTCGAAAATTATTTCGTTTGGAAATTTCAATATTGTGGAATTTATGTTTGTTGAATTAACGCTCAATCACCTCATCTTCTTCTCGTTGAACGTGAAACCGACTCCAAGTAGATGAAAATAATAATCAGGGCTCCAGGGAGTAGTTGTAATGATACCAGCACACTTTGATGTTTTGCATGTATTTAAATTAACCAGCGGTGACTCGTGGATTTCCGTAGGTGAGGCAAAAGCAAAGATGCCGCTCGGGCTGCACTACTTACTCTAATGGAGGAAGCAAATATTCCGTTGCTTTTTCGGTCAAATTTTCTTCCCTTGCCTCACCGCCGAACATCCACGAGCCGCCGCTGACACTAACTATTCACACAATATTTACAATTTGTAATTTGAGATTGACGACGATCAACATGACCGACGCACGGTGAAGATAATTCAAAACTTAACTGAAAAATAAGGGACAAGACTATTTATGTACAAAAAGAAATAATAGTTGCAAATTGTGGGGGGTGGGTTATTCGATCTGGTTTTTCAAGCAGATGTCCTATTCCTCGAACTACCTGCGCCCGAACATGCCGTCTTTCAAGAAAAAATGTCCTATATAGGCAAAATTGAGATCCTGGAGACGGCCCTCTTCGTAGTACTAGTACGAGTCTTCAGGGTGACAATCCGGATCACTCCATCAGCTCCAGGATGGATCTCTTGAATGGGACCAGTGGTCCACTTTCCTGATGGGACGTTGTCCTCGCGGATCATCGCCAACTGTGCAATCTCAGGAACGTATCCTTGGTCGAGCTTCCGTTTGGGACGGAGCTGCATTCCTCCAATGTACTCCTTGCTCCAACGTCGCCAGAAATGCTGCTTCAGCGACTGAATATATTGCCAACGCGACAATCTGTTTATCTTAAACCTCTTGGAGATCAGGATCTGCTATGTTGGCTAATGAGTCTTCGATAAGAAAATGAGAGGGAGTAAGGTAATTCGGATCATTGGCATCTTCAGATAGAGGGCTAATGGGCTTGGAATTTAGGATAGCCTCTAGTTGTGTTAGCAAAGTATACAATTCCTCAAAATTTAAATGGGCATTGGACATGATTTTTTAATGTGTCTTTGCCGACTTGACTGACGCTTCCCAAATTCCTCCAAAATGTGGAGATCTTGGAGGAATTCAATGCTGGAGGAAAGTTTCATTAAAGCTATTTTTAAATGTAGATGAATTAACAAGTTCATTCATATTTTTTAACTCCTTATTCGCAGCAGTAAAATTTGTTGCATTATCGGAATACATATTACTTGGCTTTCCTCGTCTAGCAGTGAATCTGCGAAGTGCAGCTATAAATGATTCGGCTGTTAGCTCGCTCACTAATTCTTTAAGAATTGCCCGAGTAGCAAAGCAAACAAATATGCCTTTTTGAAAGTTGATTTTCTTTTACCCTCCTTCATGAGAAATGGTCCACAATAATCGACACCCGTATTTGTAAAAGGCCTTTCCACTGTAATTCGAGTATTGGGAAGATTTCCCAGTAATGGATGTACAACTTTGGGATTATGTCTATAGAATGAGACGCACTTAAATATTGCCTTGTCTACTGATATAGGCCAATATTTTAGACGAATTGTAGCCATAGTGGATTGAACGCCAGCATGTAATTGCTTAATATATGTGTAAATGATTAATAAATTTGTAAATTTGTGATCTTTTGGAAGCACAATCGGAAATTTTTGCTGATACGGCATATCAGCATTTCTTAGTCTAAAACCTGCTCTTATAATATTGGTTTTATCTATGAACGGGTTCAACGGTAGTAATTTACTATTCTTGGCTACTATGCCAGATTATTTTAAGTCACTTAATTCTTTAGCAAAACATTCAGCTTGAACTATTTTGACTAAAGTTTCTGTTGAATGCAGTACTTCTTTGTATGACAAGATTCCATTTAACTTAGTTTTATTCCTGCAATTAAATATGAACCTGAGTACATATGTAGTAACGAAAATTAACTTATGCCCGGTTGCACCAACATCTCAAGTTAAATTAATTAACTCAAGTTAGATAACTCACGTTAAAATTTTAATCTGAATTAAATTAATTCCAGTTGCACCAACGTATTTTTAATGTGTGTTAGCTAACTTGTGATTAGACTTGACAACATCGCATTTTCTACTCGCTGTCCGCTTCAGGTTGGTTCACCGGCGAGTTTCACATCGACAGGTATATTCATCTGTTCAGTAAAGTGTCTGTTAGTTACACGTGTTCAGTAAATTTATAGGTCACCTGTAAGGCATTTGGGTATATTCATCCGAATTTATGTGTTACTACAGGGTACTTACGACGTTTTAATTCTGTTGGTACAGTTGAGAAGACAAGGTGAGGTATACATATTTCTATAAGGGAGAAAGAGATATTATTAATTTTTAGTGAAATACGGTTGGGAACATTGTTTTATTCTTTTTTAATGCTCGTTTGCCCGCCCATGCTTTATTTTTTATCGTCTTTTAATTGTGTTGTTTTTGTTATTAGTTAGTTTACATTGTATTATAGTTTTTATATGTTAGTTTAAGTAGTTCATTTCCGTGTTAGTATAGGTTATAATAGATTATAGTTCAGTGTATTTTTTTAGGTTAGGTTCACATTTCCACGTTTTTTTTTATTTTAAATTGTGATATATTGGTTGTTATTAGTTAGTTTATATTGTGTTATAGTTTTTATTTGTTAGTTTGAATTGTTCATTTCCGTGTTAGTATAGGTTATAATAGGTTATAGTTCAGTGTAGTGTTTTTTTTATTTTGAATTGTTATTAGTTAGTTTACATTGTGTTATAGTTTTTATTTGTTACTTTCAATTTTTAATTCTCTTCTTAGTCTAGCTTATAGTTCAGTGTAGCGTATTTAGGTTAGGTTTTCGATAGTTTTTGATAATTATAATGGAAAAACGGGACAGATCCTCCAATTTCACTGAAAGTGAAAAGGAATTGTTACTGGAGCTAGTAACAAAATATTTCAATGTCCTAGAAAATAAAAAAACGGATGGGGCTACGGTAAAAAAAAAGCAGAAGCATGGGAAAGTGTCGCTTCAGCATTCAACGCTTCTTCGAATAATGTACAGCGACTGCCATACCAGTTAAAGACTGCTTATAATAACATTAAGAAGAAGTTGAAAGTGGACAGTGCCAATGACAAGGTAAAAGAGATTGCTAATTTGTTGCTACCGTTACCATGTGATCTAATCTTTCAGGAAAATAATGTTATTTTTTAATTAACCGTATATTAAAATAACAAAGCTATAATAATAGTATATTATTAAACGAGTGAGAAAGTTGGCCATTGCCAAGAGGGTGAAGTTTGCAACACTAGTCGTAGCCGAGTGTTGCAATTGACCCGAGTGGCAATGGCCAACTTGTTCACGAGTTTAATACTATCCTTTTTCACATCATATTAAATAATTACCTAAAAATGTTTCTGTTTATATTAAATTGTATTGTCGTCTTGTCTTCATTTCGTTAAATTGCGTCTGCAGCAGAGTTGCTCGAGACAGTATGACGTTTATGAATACATGTTTTTCGTATCTTATTAAATAATATAAACGCTGTTAAATTGTTTTTGATTGAGAAAGTTGTCCATTATTCGGCGGAATCATTTTCTCCACAGGTGACGTCCAATCAAATCATTGCCCAACAGTTCAGTTACTATGGTTACGATTCGTTTTTTGTCAGCGAACTGCCGCAATTTCCAAATAGAAAAATTATTCGTTATAATTTAATACAAACAGAAAAATCTTTAGGTAATTATTTAATATGATGCGAAAAAGTATAGTATTATCGTGAACAAGTTGGCCATTGCCACTCGGGTGAATTGCAACACACGTCTGGCTCGTGTCACGCTCGTGGCAATGGCCAACTTTCTCACTCGTTTAATAATATACTATTACACATTTCTTTATTTTATTCATTTTTGCTACTTGGTCTGTTGCAGTTGGAAATGTATAAAACTGGAGAAGGACCACGAGTTCCACCAAAAGTTGGAGAAACTGAGGCTCATTTGATAAGCCTACTTAAACCTCAGTTAGAGCCAGTCCGATGTAGGTATGATTCGGCTGCAGATTACATAATTGATGGTGAGTTATGATAATTTAAAAAATTTAACAATAAAAAGACACACAGTTTATTGGAAAGCAGTTAACACAGATATCTTACAGATTTTTCTATTGCGGACAACGTAAACACTGTCGATCTGGGCGGTCCAACAGAGGATGTAACAGTTGATGTCGACTCACCATGTGTCACTGGGGCACAGTCATGTGATCCTGGTCCTTCCACGTCTACTGGCTTCGGAAAACGGAAACGTACAATTAGCAACATTTATGAAGATGTCCACAAATACACAAAAGAAAAAATGAAAAAAGATAATAGCTTAAAAAATAAGACAGATGTGGAAGTAGAAATTCTACAAATGAAGAAAAAAGAAATTGAGGCAAGGCATATAGCTCAAACAATTGAGAATGATATTTTACGGGAAAAATTAAGCCAGGAGAAGTTACGTACGAAACAAGAAGAAATAAATCTTAGAATTAAAGAGTTTGAGTTGGATGTATTGTTAAACCAAAAAAATAACATATAATTTATAAATAAATGTTTACTTACTTATTAAAAAATGTATTAATTAATGATGTTCTGGCCGAAGCATTTATGTCTTCATTTATTTCTATGTTAAGTATGGCTTCATCTGGAAGATCTTCATTAAAGGTAGGTTGTATGTCTTTATAATCAATTGCTAAATTGTGTAGAACAGCTGTTGCTACAATAATGTCTACAATTTTCTCTGGCTTCAAGCGTAGTCCCATTGACAAACAGGGAAATCTTCTCTTCCACACACCAAATGCCCTTTCAACTGTATTTCGTGTATGGATATGAGCGGAATTGTATCGCTCTTCTGCTGCTGAAGTTGGGTTCAAAAGTGGTGTTAATAAATAATTTCTGCAGCCATAACCACTATCACCTAAGAGCCAACAATTTGTATACTCTCCATTTTCAAATTTTGCCCGAAGTGGACATGTATTAAATATAGTACTGTCATGTACAGAACCATGCCATCGAGCAACTATGTCCATAATTTTCAAATTAGCATCACATGTTGCCTGTGTATTTATTGAAAACCATCCTTTCCTATTACGGTATAGTTCGGCAAATTCACCTCCGGGAGATAAAATTTTTATATGGGTGCAATCAATTGCACCAATTACTCTGGGAAATCGGTGTATTTAAAAAAATTTGGACATTACAGCTCTCCTAGCTTCCACAGAATCTGGCATACATATAAATTCATTTGCCTTAGATGCAATTAACTCTGTTATTCGTGGAATGATTCTACATACGGTTGATTTGTTAATATTTATATCAGCCAAAACTTGCTGAAAGCTGCCGGTGGCATAAAATCGTAATGATATTAAAAGTTGATTTAATGATGATACCGGTATATTTCGATTAGTGTTGTGCTGTAAATTACTGATTTCAAAAATATTTATAATGTCTTGCACAGCAGCTTTACTAAATCGATATCTCATTTTAAAATCAACATCGTCAAACATATCCATAGGATTACTTCTGTTACGATACATCTTAGGTCTTGGTATTAAATTAATTAATTCCAAGAGTTCATCTGCAGTATTACTCGAGTCACTACTATCTGCATCTATTTCAAAATCCGAAACCATTTCAATTGGCTGAAATATTTATTTAAGAAACAAACAACTTTCATTCAATACATGAAGAAATATAAATACATACCTGTACTTTGCAATACTATTGATAATAAACGTAATTCATGCAATTTATTTACTAACAATCGTATATTTTTAATATATGCGTCGGAACTTAACCTGCAATTAAATTTTAACTCGCGGGATTTCGGTAGTTAGATAATTCAAGTTTGCTAACTCGAATTAAGGCTAATATAGGTTGGTGCAACTGAAAACGCGCTAACTACAGAATATTTAATATGAGTTACCTAACTCGTCACTAACAAAGGTCGGTGCAACCGGGCATTAGTAAAACTGGAAAATTTATCAAATAAATCAAATTTATTTACAACATTTATATTAATATTAACAGATCTTGCTAATTCTAAGTTAGAATCCTCTGGTACCTTTACATTACTAATGACTGGCCAATTCGATGAATCAACTGTGAGCCACTGTGGGCCATGCCATCAAATATTATTATTGATTAATTGGTTTGGCATTAGACCACGTGATAGGACATCAACAGGATTATCCTTGCTACCTACGTGCCTCCAAAATGTAAGTTGTGTGTTCTCTCTGATCTCAGCAATACGATTAGCAACTAATGTTTTATAATTCGTAGATGATGACTTTATCCAACTTAACACGATTGTAGAGTCACACCAACATGTTACCTGAATTGAATTATTTTATGCTAAGGCACCCATCACATTTTTTAATAAGTGACATAACTACAGTCTTGGTAATGTTTGTCTTTTTAATGGTTCTACCCGCGATTTAGCACATAACAAGTTAGATGTCCAACTATCTGAATTACTAGTTTTTGAGCAAGCTCCATATGCTCGTTCACTAGCATCACAAAAGGCATGCAGCTCTATAGGCTGATCGTTTAAATAAGTTTTGGGCCTTACAAATCTATTAATTTTAATTTGGTTAATTGATGTTAATGTGCATCTAAATTCCTTCTATGAAGTAGCGATTGACATTGGCACTGATTCGTCCCAAGTTAAATTTAACCCCCAGATTGACTGCATTATTAATTTTGCTTTAACTATTGCAGGATTTAGCAAACCTTGCGGATCGAATACACGTGCCAATTCTGATAAAATTACCCTTTTCGTGATACGCTGATCGATGGGTCGTACAACTTTAAATTGAAAGCAATCAGTGTTGGCATCCCAATGTAGCCCTAAGATCTTATTAATTTCATTTTTATCCAAACAAATCAAATTATTATCTGAATTTGGAATGTTTTCTAATAGACACTGACAATTTGAGTTCCATTTATTCAGAACAAATCCATGTTTACTTAATAGAAATATAATATTGTTTCTTATTTGATTTAATTTATCTAGAATGTCAGAGCCTATCAACAAATCATCCACATAATTTTTTTTTAAATCTTGCTCAGGAACTTTCGGAGGATTTTCGCAAGAGACGTGTATTCTGCGCAGACGTGTTGCGTCGTTTTGTCGATGCAATTTTCTAGATAATGTGGTGTTCTCGGATGAAGCGACCTTTCAGCTAAATGGGCAGGTTAATAAACAGAATTGCCGGTATTGGAGTGATGTTAATCCGCACTGGATGACCGACATTCACAGCCAATATCCCCAGAAGTTGAATGTTTGGGCGGGATTGTCAAAACGCGGCGTCGTGGGACCATTTATCATCCAGGGCAATTTGAACCGCGAATCTTACTTGAATTTGATGCGAAATGAGCTGGTGCCCGCCATTTCCGGCCTGTACGCTCGAAATTTGGTAAATGTTTGGTACCAACATGACGGAGCTGCTCCTCATTACGCTGCGAGAGTGAGAGAATTTTTGAACCAATCATTTCCCAACCACTGGATTGCTGGATTGCCGGGCCTAACACCACTTGATTATTTCTTCTGGGGATATTTGAAAAATAATATTTACACAACGAAACCAGCAAATTTGCCTGACTTGCAGAACCGCATCATGGATGAGGTCAACTTAATCACACCGGAAATGATCAATAACGTTATGAACGATTTCAACACTCGCCAGTGTCAAGGACAAAATGGCCGTCAGTTCGAGCATTTCCAATGATGATGAGGAGAGTCAACGAGTAATGGAGTAACCTCAATCAGCCCTTTTCAGGGCTACATGATGTGCAAAATCCAATCACGCAACCTCCCAGTCTTGCACATCGGGTAACACTAATGCCGACGGTACAAATTAAATTATAAATTAGACAAAAATTGGGCTCTTTGGGTGAATTGTTTATCTGCAATTCTTTCTTCATCCCCACTGGGGGCGAGGATGGGGGGCGTGGTAATTATGTATGAGGAGTTTCTCAAATATTTTCTGTTTCAGTGGAGTTTGGATATCAAGAGTTTCTTGAATAATTTCTGTTCAAATATCATAAAATTAGGCAAAAATTGGGTGCTTTAGACGAATTGTTCAACTGTAACTCTTTTCCCACCCCCGTTAGGGGTTGGGATTGGGATGAAGGATTGCGTGTAGGATTGCTGTGATTATTTCATTCAAATCATTTAGAACCATTCAGAACCCCCAAATTGTACCAGGTGACTTGTTTTAATAAACGGATATACCGCATCGTACCACGAATTTTTTCCGGAAAAACTTCACCATGCTAGGCAGAGTTGGACTCTGTCATGTTTCTGTTATTAAAAATGTTTAATAACTGAACGCATATAGTAATAAATACAGTGATAATAATTGCACTATCAATAACGAAGAAAATATGTTTCGATCCCAATGGCGGAAATTCTCTCTAATCGACTACCAAATGAGACGATTTTCTGACAGATTGGGCAAGTCCGAACAGGCACAGTAAAAGTTTTTCCTGTGTATCGTTGGTACCGCAAACTAGGAATACAAACATATAAACGTCAAATTAACCCACCAACTTTTCAATTTATTATCTTGTGGATAAGTGAAATTAATTAAGGTAATTCAAGATTTCGGGTTTCGATACAAAAAGGAATAGTGAAATCGACGATATAATAGCAGGTACCGTACCTAAAAAAACTTCAAAAATTACTTCATAAACAAATAGTGTTTAACATTGGAAACTGTTCCATCTATCAAATTTTTCGAATACTAATAAAACCGTTTAAAAAATATGTCTTATTTATTTGTAAGAAATATGTAATTAAATTGCTTTTCATGAAATAATCATGCCAAAAACCACTCAAGTTTTATTTTTATCCAGGAAAAACTTAAAAATTTTTCACTCAAACTTTGTTGTTTTCTAAAATTTAACTCGAGCAAAATCACCAAATCGCTCGACCTGCGGTCTCGCGATTTAAGACGTGATTTTGATCTCGTGAAATTAATAAACAACAAAGTTATCGTGAAAAGTTTTTCCGGAAAAAATAAACCTCTTGTGGTTACTCCGTACTTCGGCCGCGAGATGTCGCAAGCATGCGGTTAGCGCAGATGCGATGCGTGAATTGCATTGCATTTAATATCCATCTTGTTCTATCATCTTCTAATAGTGTGAAATAAACATTTATATATTACTGTACTTGGCGTCTTCTCTTTTATGTGTGTCGGAAATAAGTGCTCCGGTGATTAAACGATCACCCATTATTGGTTTCCAAACTTCATGTCGCTTTTAGTGTGTGTCAGAATTATAACCTATAATATAATGTAAGAAACGCCGGAAATGTATGGAATGTATACTAAATGTAAGTAATAATATTTATTAATGCACAACAATAATTATAAATATCATTTTAACGGCTAGATCCCAGTGTTTGTACCACTTGCAAATGCGCAGGCGTGAATTTCGCGATTCCAGTGCCACTCAACCATTTTCATTTTACCCATACACGATTTTGACGACTGGTGCATCATACAATTCCATCACAAATAAACAATGCTCTTTTACCCGTTGTACATTTAATTAATAGTAGTATGAATTACTAATAGAAATATAGTTCTTATTCGTTAAATTATCTCAACAAATACCACTCGCGGTATTAATTTCGGCAGTATAAATTTTATTTTAAGCACTCGTCATTTCATCGCAAATTTCTTGAATGAATTGAGATTAGGCAAAATCCACTCGCGCTAAAGCGATCTCAATTCATTCTCGAAATTTGTATCGATTCAATGGCTCGTGCAAACAAATAAAATTTATCCGGCCAAATTTAACCTCTTGTGCTATTACCCCCGAATATTTTCTGAATAATAAAAAAAATGGTGATGTGGCCATCATGTTACTTTCTCCGACTTGGTGGTATCATAGCCATTTATATTTACGTTTTCATGGTTTATTTTCAATTGAAATCATATTTTAAATGTACATCGAGCGTTGCGTAAACTCGGATGAAACTGACGTTTAAAACGTCAAAATTATGAAAGATGGAAAAATTATACTTCAAATTGAAAAACTCGGTTTACTCAAAAACTAACGAGATTTCGAAAAAAAACATATTCTTTAGAAGTTGTTCATTTTGGCATTGTCTGCAATTATTATTTATTTAAATTTGCTGTAACTCTTATCGTTTCATAATTATAGACCAAAAATTTAAAAAAATATAATATTTGTTTTTCTCAAATAGCAATGATTTTATGAAAAATATTTTCAAGCAAAAGATGTGTTCATTTCTTTGTTGTCTTCAATGCTTGTTTAAATGTTTTTGTGATATTTTTCATATTTAAGAAAATATTGGCAAAAAACAAAAAACAGTTAAGGTAAACACCCACTTCCGGTGTACGAAATTTTACCAAAAGCTTTTCAGTTCTTCGGATTTTCAAATAAGACTTATGTTCAAAGTTTCATATCAATTGCTCTATTAGTTTTTGAGATACAACGCGCACAGACACACACACACACACACACACACACACAGACACAATTTTTTTTTTTCCAGAAATTGTTGAAATGGCATCTAGGGACCCCAAAACGGATATTTCCGTAAAAAAAAATTTGAAAAAAAATCACGATCACAATACTTTCTCGTACTTCGTAACGGAGAAAGTAAAAAATGTTTTCCAGAAATTGTTGAAATGGCATCTAGGGACCCCAAAACGGATATTTCCGTAAAAAAAATTTTTGAAAAAAAAATCACGATCACAATACTTTCTCGTACTTCGTAACGGAGAAAGTAAAAATTAAGCAAAATTGGACTCGTGGAATGAATTTTTAAACGATAATTCTTCTTCTACCCTCCGGTAAGGGGTGGGGGTAAGCGGTGGGGTTGGGGTTTTGAGTTTTTTTATAAACAGTTTTCGGTCGAGAATCCAAAACTGCAAAAAACATGGGGGGTCCCATTTAAGTTTAAGAAGTTACCCCACCCCTCTGGGGGTGGGGATGGTTTCTAAGTGCCACGGTTAAATACCGCCCTACAAATAAAGAAACACGTGTTTTGTAACTTTGCGATCCGTCGCTTAGTTTTCAAGATATTCAACCGTTCCGGAACTTTTGGGACACGGTATATACAAAATAATAAGTTAATGAAAATAAAAAAATAAAATATAATTCTGGATTAGTCGGTTCTCAGGTCGGCGGGTCGTGTTCTTCTAGCGGAATCCTGGCTTGGATGACTAATGTCGATGTGGCCTGCTCCTGAGAAGAGGGCAAGCTCGTTATATGAACAGAATTTTAGAGATTAGCATTCAAATAGATTTTTGTTTGAAATTTATAGCCTCGGTAAATAAAGTCAAACTCTGCGTTTATTTCGGTATGGAATACGGTCGCGGTTTACGGCGGATAATACTACCCAGTGAAACGCTTATCAATAGCAGAGACCATGGGGCGCATTATTATGGGGTCGGCAGCAGTGGTGTATTGGAGGGGGAACGTGGAGGAACGACGTTCCGGCACCTTTTTCAGAAACGGAACGCGTTTCTGTTTGTTAATATCTTGTATAGTAAGAATTTAAAAAAATAAAAAAGCTTACAAGGAAAACAATAGTTTGCTTAAAATAAGATGATCTCCGAAAAACTTTCAGCAAGCTGCTTGTGGAAAGTCGCAGACTATTTTTTTGCTCTCACAATGCGTTTCCTTATTTCTTTGCTCTCGCCATGCGTTCCCTTACTTTTTTTTAAATTTATTTATTGGTGCATTAACAAAACAGTTTTACACAAGTCAATTTAAATCGAAAATACTTCATAGTATATATGTTACGGTCAATATGATAAATTGGGAAGTATAAATAATTACTGGCGAATATGTATAATTCCCATTAATATTGGAGAATATGCTTAATTTATCAAACATACTGGATATTATGAATAATGTCGAACACTTACTGGCATTTTTAATTAATTGAAATTTTTAGGACAAAAGAATATAAACCAAATTAAAGTTTATTTGTCAATAGGTTTAAATAAAGAAGTACACTTAAGGCGAAATTATTTGCTGTTACAAGATGAACTGCAATGCCATTCTAAATTGTATAGTTTGTTTTTATACCTACAACTACATTTATTACTGTTACATTTACCTTTAAATGACACTTTTTGAAATCTTGCCGGCAGATAAGGAAGACTTCTAACTCATTCCCACAAATATAGTTACAAGGTTGGACATTTATAAATTTTTCATTACATATGATTTCTGGTCAATTTCCCTTTTTTTGTACTTAATTTATATAGTCAATTTTTGTCAATAATTATTATAACTGCTAAGCAATTCCTTGAATCTACTTCAAGTCACTCTTACAAGCACTGTATCACCAACTTTTTGATAGAATTGTTTTTCATGTTTACTTTCTCCGTTACAAAGTACGAGAAAGTAAATTAGGTTAGGTTAGGTTAGGTTCGGTTGGGTTAGGTTAGGTTAGGTTAGGTTGGGTTAGGTTAGGTTAGGTTGGATTGGGTAAGGTTAGGTTAGGTTAGATTGGGTTAGGTTCAGTTAGGTTGGGTTAGGTTCGGTTAGGTTGAGTTAGGTTCGGTTAGGTTCGGTTAGGTTGGGTTAGGTTAGGTTGGGCATGTTTCATAATTTTAAACGTCTTTGCTAAACGCTCAATGTACAACTAAAATACCATTTTAATTAAAAATATATCACGAAAGTATAAATGTAGAGAAATATTATACAACCAAAATCGGAGAAAGTAACATGGCACATCAACATTTTTGTTATTAAAATCTTACTTAACCCTTTTTTTTTATACGGGGAAACCGAAGTTGCCTGTTTTATATCTTTCATAATTATCAGATATACCAGCGAGCCCTGGAGAATATTTAAAATGACCAGCATATTTAATAAATTGCTATAACTTTATTAAATTCTCCAATATTGGAAGTAATTATACATAATGACTGGTAAGTATGCATAATTTCAGAATTAATCAAAATTACCGTAACATATACATATCATATTTATTATAAACATACCTATACACTTATAAATAATAGTTTTATTTAAGGGGTTTAACTTAAGTATAATAATCAAGGAATTCTTAGCTAGCAGGCCAACAAGGATACACTTTCCTCGGGAAGAAATCCCCATATATGTATCTTCAGGAAGAAGATGATCTATACCACTAAGCAGCCCTCAAATGAATAAGGGCCGCTGCAATCTAGAATAATACACCAACCATGCGCCACATTTCAAAGAGGTGGAACAAGATTATTACTTGCTACACCCCACGACGAGGGGTACCATCTAGTGTACTTCGTACGCTGACCTGTGGCCACACCACACTACAACAGCTGGATACAATCGAAAGCAAACGTCCCGAACAAAAATACAGCGTGGGAACAAGCAGCCATCCCGTGAGCTTACAATGGGTAGCTAGATCCTCATTGTGGCGCCCATTCACACAACTAGCATTTTTCAGAAGAGGATGCCCACTGGAGCACGAAATACAATGATATGAACTTCAAACTGCTAGCACCCACATACTAGTCGTGAGCAAGCCATGTCTTCAACAGGAGATATCACACCGCAGGAAAAGTCAACCATTAATGTATCTGAACACAATCCACACGGGTCTCAAAGATACTGAAACTGAGAGCAGATCTCCAAAGGTGAGTATAGACTAGAGCATTTACTAGTAACAGAACAACGAGCCGCTCTATGGTATGTTCTAGTGTATCACCCTCACGAACCAGACGTCTTTTGACGACAGCTTTTAAAACTGAGCATTTTCCTGTATTGTACCATTCGTTAGAATGTTACATTACATAGAAATGCTCGAGAAAATGCTCTAGTGTATATCCACCCCAATGTAACCCGTAACACAACTTAAACTTTATTTATAAAATTGAATTTAAAAAAACTGACAATAATTTTTTATATTAAATTTCTAACAAACTAAGTATCTAATTTTCTAGATATTCAACAATATTGCCGTTGACTTGTATACTTCGATTTTTTTTGGTATTCCATTTATTTTGAAAACTGCTGTTTGTGTTTGTGACTTACACTGTAACATCTCGTTTTTCTTCGTTATAAGACATGTACATTTTTAAAACGTCCAAGTCAGTGCCTTCTCTTCAACTTTTAAAAAACTTCAAATAACTCCTACAGCAGACAATGTTATGGCAAGTTAAAAAGCTACTGAAATATGATATAAAAATCCAGGTCCGTATTTAAAAAAATAAAGTTGATGTGAGTATCTAAATAACAAAACGTTGTATTTGAAAAACAAAATTATTTTCCGGAAGAGCTTACAAAAGTGTCTTAAGCCGTGCTCTTGGTTTTTCAAAATATCCAGTAAAAAAAAACCTTTATTGACATATCTATTTACAATCTTCAAAAAAACAACTGGAAACAAAAACACTATACTATTACCCCTCTCGCTCCCCAACTTCTCCAGCGTCCTTACCCCTGCCCCATCCTCCCTTATCCACTTCATAACCCTTCTACTCCCTTTCGCTCCCATCCATTCCTCCTTTACCCCCTGACACTCTTCCGCCAAGTGGCCCCACGTATCCTTCCCATTCTCACACAATACACACCTTTCATATTTTTCCGATATCCATACCTTATTCCCTCTCTCATCTCTTCCACACCTTGCCCTTGCCACAATCACCTTATCCTCCCTACTCCATCCCCTCTCTATCAAGTATCCCGGTACTCTTCCATACACCTGCTACATGCCATATTCATCATTATATTCACTTCTCTCTATACACCCTTGCCTCTCCTGCCCTTCCACCTCCTTCCCTTTCCCCTCCACCCCGTTCCCTAACCATGGCATTACTTTCGCCTCCAACAGCCCTTCCCTCTCATACATTTTCTTCCTCTCACTCCTCCACCAAATATCCATAAATAAAGTCGTAAAAAATAAAAACCAAAATGATTTTTTCTATTTTTTTTTTCGAATATCTCCGGAAATAGTGGGAATATTTTAAATTTCTCTTTAAAAATTATTCAGCATTCAAATGTGCAACTTTGCCTCCAGTTAACCATCTCTCTATATCTACTTATTGAGATAGCAATGCTTATGCATCGCATTTGTAACAGCCTGTATGTTGAAAAGCAATTGGAGTTTTCATTCTTTGTGAATTGTTTAATCCGAATTTGTAAAAAAATAATTAATTATCTTCACTCATCTTACAAGGAGAGGATCAGATGTGTGACTCACCGATTTGATTTATCTTTGGCATACTTGTAGGGCATAACTAGGAGTGTAACACGTGCAAGTAATAGGACGCACTATTCAGTCGTTTTCGAAAAAAAATTATTTCTTTATTTAGTGTATTATGTATGTTTTATGTTGATAAAACATCAATAACAGTTATCGACGCCATGGCGTATTGGTAAAATCTTTGCTTTGCAACCACAGGGTCCCCGGATCAAGCCCCGCTGATGAAATTAGTTAATTTTCCTTTTTATAGTTTTTATAAATCCATGCGTATTTAAATATGTCAATTTCAGAATCAATTATATTAATTTCATTTTTAGTCCTTTTTATAAAACAAGTTCTACACGCTATTGCGTTATTCGGGTATTCGGGCAAGCTCATGCTGTAAATTCTTAATTGTTGAACTATGTAAACTGTTTTGGTAATGGCATCAATAAATGATGATTATTATTATAGAAACAATATTTAAAAAAAATACCGGAAATAAAAATATTAATTTTTTCATTTCCTGTATAATTTGTTTAAAAATAAAATTAATATAATGTATTTTAAAATTAACATTTTTAATTACTCATGGATTTATAGAAATTATAAAAAAAGAAAATTTACAAACGTTCATCAACGGGGCTCGATCCACGGACCTTGCGATTGCGAACCAGAGATTTTATCGATTCGCCACGGAGGTCGGTGTCGTTTTTTTAGCAAAAATGGTATACAGTATATTTTTTATATCGTGTATATTTTATCATGAAATTTTTTAAGGAAATTTTAGTTAGTAATAAATCAATTATTTTTCTACATGATGGGCTTAATTAGAATAACTTAAACAAGTTTGATTCCATTAAAAAATGAAACTATTTATTTATATAAATAACTGAGCAAAAATAATCAAAGTACCTTGAATTTACGAAATGTCACATTGATTAGTGAGGCAAGTAACAAGTAATCAAACGAATTTATACCAGAAAATGTCTGTTTATACTGTTGAAGAACGGGTGGAATTTGTAGCGGCAATTATGAGGTTTGCCCTGCAGCGAAATAGTTGTATTTTTCTACAAGAAGTCAGGGAATTTCTATTTTATGAAAATAGTTGACAACTTTTCTGCAGCTTATCCCGATCACCCGGTTCCGAGCAAAAGCACTTTTTAATGCAATAAAACATGTTTAAAATATTCTAATTAAGCGCATCATGTAGAAAAATAATTGATTTATTATTATTTATTATCAACTAAAATTTGCTTTAAAATTATATGTTAAAACATACATTAACACAAGGTACAATTTTTGGGATGTAAAATCCTATGGCCCACGATAAAAAAAACATACTGTATAAACATACAGCTAATAAAAAAAAAACCTTTTTTCTCGAAAACGGCTGAATAGTGCGCCCTATTACTTGCACCTGTAATACTTCTAGTCATGACCTACACGTATGCCAAAGATGGATCAAATCGGTGAGTCACACATCTGATCTTCCCCTTGTTAGTTTTGAATTTAAAATATTTTTTTATTATCCCCAACAACTGAAGAGAAAGAACCCAAGTACGAGAAAGTTGACCATTCCCCGATGATGAAAAATCAATCATATTAAAGAATTAAGAATAATTGTAAAATAGGTCTTTTATATCTCTTTTTATTATCAACATATGCATTAACCGTACTGTAATTATTTTGCATCTACACTAGTGCCAACTTTTAAGTTTTTCTTTTCCGCTGCATTTCGTACACTGCTGCTGGAAACTTGAACTGCATTGGTGATTTTTTCATATTGTTATTATTGGAAGTGTCTATATAACCTTCGGCTACTGATGTGGACTTCCACCCGCCATATCTTTTTAAATTTTTAAAGCTGTTAAATCGGTACCTGCTTCAACTAGTATTGTTAATGCGACCAATAGTCCTCCTTCAGGAAGGACAGCCCTCCCTTTGCAAGTTCCGTCTTCCTTTGAAAAGTGTCCTCCTACATGTCCTCCTTTTCAATATTTGAAGACTAATGTAACTCTCCGTATTCAATCGATGTCGAACCGATCTGTTGTGTGTTATTTTTCCGTTGTGTGTTATTTTTCAATTCAAAAGGTTGAAGGTAAACATATTTTACCTATAGAAATTAGTCTTATTTTGAATCCTTCAATATAAATCTCGATTTGAAGAAAGACTTCTTTCTTTAATTATAAAAAGAACATTCTCAGACTTAAAGTACTTTTCCTCGCTACTACTATCTCGATGATCATGCAACTGTTCGAAAATTCTTGAATTACTTTCTTTTCCATAGAATCCCACGTCCATATAAATGAATTTATGATTTGCCAGAAGCACTATTGAGGAAAACTCTTTGTAGAGAGGAGGAATTTATGCGCACACAAGGCGAATATATTGCTCTTAAATAATTGCGAAAATCCCATTTTAACGTTTTTCCAAGTCATCTTGAGTCAGTGGTGGCAACATCAATGGCACTACAGTCTTCTTGCATGCTGCTAACATGTTGTGTTTTTTTATTTTGCTAATTGTGCTTATACTTAATCGAAACTGAAAGTTCAGCGATTGAAAGGATTCACCAGTTGCCAAATACCTGAAAATAAGAATAAGTAGTTTATTCACTTATTACTTGGTTTGCATTTCAACAAAAAAACATTAGAGGAACATAAAAAACACCTACGATAAAATGTAAAATAGGTAGACGGGCTGAGCGGCTACTTCAACAAAAAGAGAAGAAAAATGGGTTCTGGAGGAATAATTATCATTTTTGAGAACTACTGAAGAACATCATGGGTTTGTAATCATTTTACAATCTAAATTAATTCTAAAAATAATATAAATGACATTTTCTGTACATAATTTTCTTGCAGGAGCTTATCCGATCTCAATTCGTCACAAGAAGAGGAAGTAGATTCACCTTTGTCTGGTGATGAGCAAATCTTATCAACACAAACCTCAACAACAACGCCAACAACATTGCTGATTCCGTTTTCTTGTAATACCTTGCCGCAATACCCCTCCACAACCCGCAAAGGAAAAGGCCAAATAATAGACAAACAATTGCAGACAATTCAGAAAAAAGGGAAGCTGAGCCAAATAAAATGCATATGGAGAAGTATTTCGTCGCCTTTCATCTCCTAAATCAAAAGGCATTTAACACATTCACTGCCGACCACGCACTATTTACGTGGTATTGGTTTCAACCGGGAGACGACCATGCACCATGTGCGTGATACGTTCTTTAACATCAAACCTTACAGGCAAGCGTCAGCTTATTAGTTTATCTGACACAGGCAATGAACGTGTGAAATAATAACACTTTTTCGCCTACTCTTTAAACTCATTCTGTTAAACACCACATTCCTCTAGAACAGTGTTTCTCAAACTTTGACATCTATATACCCCTTTTATAATCTTCATAACAATGAGTACCCCTCGTCCACCAAAATGCGTCTTTGAAAATGTTAAACTTGTTAAAGTTAAAATTACAGTGGTTCAAAACCTTTGTCCTCATAAAAAAAAAAATGCACATACTTTAATAACGTTCAAAATATATTAATTTTTTCCCCATTTAATGGTCTTCTTCATGTGCGATAAAACTCCTGACATGGATGTTGTATTAATGCTGAACGGATATCTTATCAATATTTCTGTTTAAATCAGGAAAATAATAAGAAACTTGTCAATAGCACACAATTAAGAGGGCTAGAAACATGACAATATCATTCATCTCTCAAAAATCCCGATATTGTGTGATATCATTTCGTAAGAGGTTGCATTTATCTAGCGTGCATACGAACTATCAAATGTTGACAGTTTCTGTCAGTCAGAATCGTGTTTGTAATTATATATTCAGGTAAGTTATTGAAAACTTTTGCTATTTGCTTCATTGTCTGTACACCACCCGAAGTGAGTAAACCAGCTCGAAACAGGATATCCATCATGATATAAATATGGTGAATTACATGAAATTAAGAACACTGTTGAAGCGCAAATCAGATGGTTATAAGCCAAATAAATCAAAAACTTTGACATCGCAGGAAATTATCCGATTTCTCCACGAAGGTCCTGATAACAAATATCTTTTTATAAAAGTATGTTTAGAAAAGGCAAATCTTGAATTTGACGCTAACGTTTATTTTATTAGGTGGCATTGATTGTTGGTATAACAAAATAAAAATATTAATAAAACGTTGATAAAACAGATTTGTTTGGTGTCGTAGGAAAAATTATGTTCATAACTCGGGCAAAAGTGTGGCATCTTATTGCTCGTGTGTTTTCCTCACTCGGCTACGCTGCGCTTCGCCTCTTTTGTCAAACTTCACACTCGCTAGATATTTGACACTTTCCGCCCTCGTTATGAAATATACTATTTCAGACCCTCTTGTAAATTCTCTAAATGATTATGTGTTTAAATGCATTAGCATCAGCCGAATTTGTTATAAACTCACTGAGTTGAAGTTCATGTTTAAGTTCATGTCATAATTCAAATAATTTTCGGTATGAAAAAAGAAGCTGAATATGACTACTTTCCATTTCTTCACATATTTGTGACAAAAAGCCGTGCATTCAAAGGACAACCTTTAATAATTTTCACACTTTTATCCAGAACTTTCTGTAGGTAGCGGGCATCTAACATGTTGCCAAAGCCTCTGTGTGTATGCAACAATGCGTGGATATGACATTTCGGGCAACATTCTTAATTCTTGCAACAAATCCTTTATTCTTCAGACCATACCTTTTTCTCCATTGTGGATATTACAACACAAATCAATTTAGATCTTTGGCATAAATTTGTTCATGAGATTAAAGATATCTTTTCATGTCATATGACCTGATAAACGCTGCTTCTTGAACGTGCAGCACGTACCTCCAGGAAACTCTTCCCGTACCTAGAACAATGAAAACACGGGACTAGTGAAAAATCAACAAATTACTCTGAGCAAAATGGTAACCAACAGTTATCATTCAAAGTGGAATCATTCAGTAATAATCATCGTAGTACGATATCCGCTATAGTCGCATCGAGGAAGACGTACCTCAAGAGGAATCAAACTACAGAATTTGTACCGAACATATGTTTTCAATATCGAACAATGGTTTGAAACAAACATCAATTGTGTTTTTGACTTCATCGCCAGTATATTGGACAGATATTTAATCTTGTATCGAGTTTTTAACTAGAAATTCTAGGCATTCCAATAGACGACAATTGCCTCTTTGAAGAAGTTAGAATTAAATCCTGAAAAATTAATACAATGGGAAAATCAACCAGTTGAAATTGATGGGTGAAAATATTCATATCAAAAATGAACATATTCCATGTGAAAATGTATTTATTCTTTTTCATTTTACATTGTGCTGCCTAGAACTCGTGCAGCAGTTGAAAGTTTTTTCAATTGCTAACGATTTTTGGACAAATATGAAATCGAGATTGAATGTTAATAGTTTAGCTGCAGCACGTTCAATATAAAGGATCCTTTTTGTTCAGATGTTTCCAATATATTACTATGACAAATAGTTATTTAAGGAACAAGAGACGTAAGGACGTATTAACTCGTCGCCTGCCAAAAATGTTAATTGTCATTACGTTCCGTGTTGCTTATTAACTTTTTTCCGCTACCGGAAATATAATACTTAAAAAAGATCAGAAAATATTCTAAAATACGGCTTGTAACATTTGGGATTCAAATTTTTATAGTCACCTATGCGTCCTATGGCAACCCAGCAACCGAGAAAACAATTTCGAATTTTGTTTGTTTGTGTCAATCCAGTGACAGTTTTAGCTGCGAATATTGCGTGTTAGAACCTGTTACTGACAAAATCGAAAAAAGGTATGTGCCCTGTTACGACTCTTTTAAGCAGTGGTTATGTAAAAAGGATGCCGATGCTATAGTCGAAAATGTGTTGCTCGCCTATATGTTTGAGCATTACGTTTCTGTTATTTCATTATTTTCCTAGGTCCGTAAGTAAAAAATTAAGTTCCGTTGTCAAGGACAACAAACACCACGAATGTTATCAGCCACTTACAGTACCTGTAACTATGGATGCAATGCTTATTTACGTTGTCGGTAGCGGAAAAAAAAAATTATTTAATGAAAAAGTACTCATTTAAACGATTGCCTTGCCACTTTTTCTGCAATAAAATGGTCAGTTTCTATTAAATCCTTTGGCGCAGCCACTTTAGCACAATCACATGGCATAAATTTAGTGCTATTTTGTTGCTAATTAGTTGCCGTATTCCCGATTTTGTTGCTCTAGCCGTTTTAGAAAAAACAATGACTGTGCTAGTTTAAGTTAAAGTTGGCACAGCCATACGAAAAAAAAAACAATAAAAATAAAAAACAAAGACATATTTTAGAACTACGAATTTGTTGCTAATTAGTTGCCGTATTCCCGATTTTATTGGTAGAGCAGTTTTCGAAAAAAACAATGGCTGTGCTACCTTAAGTTAAAGTTGGCACAGCCATACGAAAAAAAACATTAAAAATAAAAAACACACTTATATTTTTGAACTGCTAATTTGTTGCCAATTTGTTGCTGTATTCCCGATTTTGTTTCTTCCGCCAATAAAAAAAAAACAACGGATGTGTTATCTTAAGACAAAGATGGCACAGCCATAGGAAACAAACTATAAAATCGCAAAACAAAGACACATTCTTACAAAGTTGATGTGTTCTTAATTTTTTTGTTGTAGCCGTTTTGCATAAATATCATGAATATGTCAGCTAAGAGAAAGCTCAGCCATACGAAAAAAAAAACAAAGGCTTTGATTCTTAGATTGTTGGATTGGTTTTTGACATTCTTAGAGTATACTAATGTGTTGCTGTTTCTCCCAAGGTAGTCCTGTGGATCTACACGGCCATTGTGCGACCAATGCTAGCATATGCATCAATAATATGGTGGCTCAGAACCACTCTAAAAACTGCTGTCAAGCTCCTAGACCACGTTCAAAAGAATGCCCATTTGAGCGTTACGGGAGCTATGAGAACAACACCAACAGCAGCAATGGAAGCCCTGCTAGACATATACGTCAAAGAGAGAGCAGCAGCAGCGGCTATCAGACTACGAACAGCAAATATGTGGCTCGTAAACAATAGAGGAGGCGAACACCGAAAAATTCTGGAGGTTTCCATGAAATGGAACCCAGAGATTGAAATGCCGGTAGACACAATCCCTCGAAAATACATATTTAACAGAAAGCTCCAAGTAAACATGAAGCACGTAGATTCAGGCAAAGGCAGCTAACAGGATAACATCCATATATCGGGTGTGTATAAATTGGCGGATAATCTTCACGTGGCGATGTTCTTCCTAAAATTTTGAATAGAAAAAGTCGATGAAAAAATGTTCTACCATGCCTCATAGGCCATCAGGAGCCATTTAAAAGAAATGTACATTTGGCAACATAGCATTCACGAGCTGTCCTGTTTATCAATAATCTCATGGTTCAGAGTAGAAGGTAATAGATAGATAGAGCGGGGTTTATTTACAGATGCAAGGTATAACAGATTATAAGTAAATAGTAAAATCCATTGTAATTGAACAAAACAAAACGAAAATAACACAGAAACACAAATACCCTGAAACGTGGGCACTAATACAAACTGATAATAATGAGAAAAGCAGAATTGGCACAAACTTGGAACTAGCAAGTTTGAATGAATTACTTGTGTCAAAAGTGACATAAGCGGGTCTCATGTTGCCCAACGTATTTTTTATGAAAATAAGCTAATCAAGAAGTGTTAAAAATACAAGTTTGAGATAGAAAGACAACACGCACTGACAAATCATTTTCAAACTAGTTATACTACCGAAATTGCAGGGATTTCTGTAAATTAATATCGAATAATAACGCATATTTAACGACTGGATGTTCAAACTCTGAGGACCTCGTGAAGGCCCAGGAACCATGGTACAACATTTTAGAATTAAGATAAGCTACTTAAAATTTTTGAAAGAATATCGTCACGTATAGATTATCCGCCAATTTATACACACCCGATATAGAGATGGATCGTTAATGAAAACGGGGGCCGGAGTTGGCATAAACTGCAAAAACCTATCCCTGAAAAAGAGTACTGCACTTGGTGTATCAATGAGTACCCCCACTAAGGTGGAAATCGTAGGTATACTACATGCAGCACGAGAAATTTCTGATAGAAATATCAAAGGTAAAACTATACATCTCATCACAGACTGCAGAGCAGCAATATCAACAATTAAGAGCTGCAAAATCACCTCAGCACTAACGATGGATTGCTGCTTAGCCCTCTAAAAAGTGGCAAACAACAACAAGGTCACCTTGGGCTGGGTAAAAAGGCACGATAAAAGTAAAGGGAACAAGATAGCAGACGGGCTGGCAAGAAAAGCTTCCAGACGGCCCACTTGCGGGCCGGAACTTGGACTGCCACCCTCTCTGTTAGACATAATATCCTTACTAAAAGATACATAGTCTAATCACCAAGACCGATGGAACGACAAGCCTGGCTGCAGGGTGGCGAAAGACTTTGTCTCGATGCACAAAACTGCCAGATACTGCATACAACTGTCCAGGGGGAACCTACGAAAGATCGTGGGACAATTGACTGGACACTGTAATCTAAGAATGCACCTAAACAGAATGGGCCTCTGCCCAAGTCCCATCTGTAGAGGGTGTGAAGCTGTAGAGGAGACTGAACATGTGAACACGTACTCCTGGAATGTACGGCTATCTCCTCAATAAGACAATCCATAATGGGAGAGGGATGTCTACAAACAGCAGATATCCAAAGAGTCACTTTTGGTGCAGTCCTGGCGTTTGCCAATGCCGTGGGTTGGCTGGACGGCACCGGGAAGTGAGGACTCAGATGGGAGGACGTACAAAGGGCCCATTGAGGCCCATGTGCAGCGGACCTCTCTGCCCTCCCATTGGAACAATCCAGATCCAGATCCAGATGTGTTGCTGTTTCCTAGTCGTTGATGCAGCTGTTTTGCAAAAAAAAATGACTTTAAGCGTAATTGAAAATTAGCAACCTCATACTGAAATGCAGCAAGAAACATGTCGTCGTTGTACTCTTCCCACGAATTTCCTGGGCGGAGAGCTAGTGCGGTGTAGTGATCAAGTTCCAAATTGGACCTACGCCTTGCTAGCGCAGGGAATTTATGATCGATAACTCAAATCAATGGATTGGATACCTTTAAAGCAATGTTGTATAGTTTGTTATTATTAATATTTTCACGTATCTACAATAGAGAGTACAAGTACACGTTTCTTTTATTTTAGTATTAATGGTGTATACGGTGTATGAATAGTTGCTTCTCTTTGCGATATTAGTCCTCAAAAGAAGCATAATCTGTAATTGAGCAAAGATGAGGCCAGAGCACATTTAAATATTTACATCTACACGCAATTTTTGGTTCTCGTCACTTTGAGTTAAGACCGTAATACTTCGTTAACTTTGTGTTTCTTGTCACTGTCATCATCTAAAAGATTTCTATGTAAATTTTGATAAACCAACTCGTTGTTTTGTTTTAGTACAATTAAAATATACAGGGTCCTTTTTTTAACTTAGAACATATGATTGCTAATGTCTATGTTCTATGTTATAATAATCACATCAACGCATTGCAATGTAGGCAACCATACTTACACTCAGTTTTATTTAATTGTCAAAATTGTGTTATTAAAAATGTATTACACCACTGAAGAAAGAATACAGATAATTAATTGGTACAAGAGTGGGAACAGCATTCAACGTGTTAGAGATTTGTTTTCGGTTGAGTATCCGAGCAGACAAGTTCCATCCATCTCAACAATTTGTAATATTGTCCATCATTTTGACAATACTGGCTGCGTGAGTAATTTTCTCATTAAAATGGCTAAAGGAAATCACATTTTAACGGAAGAGATGAAACTCAACATTTTATGTTACGTAGAGCAGAACTCCATATCATCGTTAAGAGTTATCGCAGCACAGTTTCAAAAAAGTACAGGTTCCGTTTAGAGGACATTAAAAGAATTTAATTATAATGCAAATGAGGACAAAGGCAAACGAACAGAATTCTGTGCAACCGTTTTCAATTTAATTAATAATGATCAAGAAATTTTCCTTAAATGGTGAAGTTAATTTACAAAATTATAGGTTAGTATTCTTCATTCCTTATCGATACCCATTCCTTCACCTTTTAGATTTTGGGCGTGCAATAATCCTCGCTTACAAAATTTGACACACACACAATACAATGCGAGTGTTAATGTGCGGACTGGACTAATTAATGATACCCTTATTGGTCCTTTTTTTATTAATGAAAATCTAAACAGAAATTCATACACTAAACATTGCTGCTTCTTATTATCAGATGGATGGAGCGCCTCCACATTCTACAGCTGCCACTAATAATTATTTAACTGAATTACTTCCTGATCACTGGATAGGTAGATTTGGTCCAATACCTTGGCCACCCCGGTCGCCTGATTTGTCTCCAAACGACTTTTTTTTGTGGGGGTATCAAATAAGCAATGTTTATAATAACATTATTATAAACAATACTTCAGAGTTAAAAGATCGTATAATTACTGTTTGCGATAAATTAAGAAGAAATCCGCAACACATTAGAAATGCTATTCAAGGATTTTATGATCGACTTGGCTACTGCGTAGATTAGAACATGAAGGTGGTCATTTTGAATATTTATTATAATTACTTACGATTTATCATTGTTTGTTTCATTAACCTCACTTTATTCGTAATAATTTTAAGCTTTCACTGTACTGTGACAGGTCAACGGGGCCGAGAGAAGAAGAAGCATTCACTGGCGCTTTGCCTACATTGTCAATACATTGCAATGCGTTGAATGTGATTATTATAACATAGAACATGGACATTAACAATCATATGTTCTGAGTTAAAAAAAGACCCTGTAGATGTTTTTTATAAGTAAATAATTATCAATACGATATATTTAGTGGAAAAATAGTTCTTTGACTGCCAATTTTGTTAAACCAACCGTATTTCTCATGTATGACTCTAATATACAGTATATTTTTTTTATCGTGGGCCATAGGGTTTTACATGCTAAAAATTATAACTTGTGTTAATGTATATTTTATCAAAAAATTTTGAAGGAAATTTTAGTAATCAATTATTTTTCTACATGATGCGTTGCATTAGAATAACTTAAACATGTTTTATTCCATTAAAAAAATGAAATTATTTAACATAAATAACTGAGCAAAAATAATCAAAGTACCTTGAATTTACGAAATGTCAGATTGATTAGTGAGGCAAGTAATCAAACGAATTTATCCTAGAAAATGCCTGTTTATACTGTTGAAGAATGGGTGGAATTTGTAACAGCAATTATAAGAGGTTTGTCCAACAGGGAACTAGTTGAATTTTTCTACAAGAAGTCAGGGAATTTTTATTTTAGCAAAATAGTTGACAACTTTTCTGCAGCGTATCTCGATCGTCCGGTTCCGAGCAAAAGCACTTTTTAATGGAATAAAATATGTTTAAATTATTCTAATTAAGCGCATCATGTGGAAAAATAATTCATTTATATTACTAACTAAAATTTGCTTCAAAATTATGTGATAAAATATACATTAACACAAAATATAATTTTTAGCATGTAAAATCCTATGGCCCACGATAAAAAAAACATACTGTATACATATAGCTCATAGATTAACTAAACAATTATTACATCTATACTATATCGCATTATAATGTAAAGTATCTACATTTTGATCTTAGTTTGGAATAATGAGAACTGAATCATATGAAGGTGTAGATATTGATGTAAACGCACACAGGCCTTTCTCATCTTTTTCGATCAATTATAGTTGCCCTTGATAATTTATATTGTAGGATAAATAACCGAGGAATCTATTTGAATTTGCTTTGTATAATTAAGGCTTACTTGTATAATACTCGATTGTGTATATGATTTTCGGCATGATTACTTTTGAGAAATTATGCAAGGAGCTCTGCATAACAAGGTACATAATTTCGATGATAGTTTGTTAGTAAAACGACCCATAAACTTAAGATCTTTATTGCCTAGGGATTATTCAAGCAACAAAATTCGTAGGTCAAAAATATGTCTTTGTTTGTTGTTTTTATTGTTTTTTTTCTGATTGAAACAATATCGAGTAATATTGCCTTAGTTACGATATGTCATAACACACTTATATTTCCCTAGAGAAATATGAAGTGCTCATATTTCCCTAGGAAAGTATAAACATCAGAAAAATGTCATTAGGAGCTTCTCGCAAGAATTATTTTAATTGCTCTCGGGACAACACCTCCGATTTCTTAGGAAGGTATCCTTTATGGATTTTACAGCTTTGGAATTTACCGGAACCAAACATTCACGATCTTTCATCGCTTGCATTAACACATAGTTTGACATTTCACCAATTTATGAAACAACGCAAAAATCAAACCAGTCAACTATGATATTTACAAACAATGCCCTTAGCAACGTTACCAATCCGATAAATTCAAATATTTACAATCCAATATTTTCCCATTTACAGAACAATATTCTTTCAATCAGAAAAAAACTATTGATTACAACACGGGAAATATGAATACATTTCCCTTGGTTGTCTATACATCCCTCGGGCTCGGCCCACAGGATGTAACTAGCCAACCTCGGGAAATATACTATTCATATTTCCCTAGTTGTAATAATAGCTATTTTTTTTGTATGGCTGTGTCAACTGAACTTAAGCTGCACAGCCATTGTTTTTTTTTTCGAAAACGGCTGGGGCTACAAAATCGGGATTACGGCAACTAATTAGCAACAAAATAGCAGTAAATTTTTATGCGAGTCCCATATGATTGTGCTAAAGTGGCTTTGCCAGCTTAATAGACCTAAATGTTACAAATGTTTGTATACTGTATTATTGTTGCGATGAATAAAATGTTTCTTTTATTTATAATTTGTTTTGGAATTTATTTGTCTTCCTTATCGTTGCAAAAAGTTGGTCACCTTAGTATTGTAGCTGATGATCTTCGGAAACTGTGTCCAGTGTACTTTTTAGCGTCTGGTAGTTTTATACAGTTGGGTATCCCTCGTCCCATTTTGAATATCTTCTTGACATCTGTATTTTTCCTTTTTGATAATTTAGAAAAAAACATTATAGATCAAACGGGAATGTTTTTGTTTTTACATGTTTTAGAATTATAAATAATAAAAGTATATACATATTTTGTCATTTTGTGTCGCTCTCTGATGCTAGATTCCTGCAAATAAAATAAAAGATGTATTTTTTGTAAAACTACTATACCTCATTTAATAATCAGGTGGACTAAATCAAATTATAGCCGCGACCATATCCCGCCAAACGTAGCATGCCGAAATTCGAATGAATTAGAACCAATCAGATTCTATATAACGTCTGTCTTCAGGAAACATATCATGTAGAGTTCGAATGCGGCTTTGTGATTGGTTCTCTACTCGCATTATGTTTCAGCACATGATTGGTTTAAACAAAAACAATGTTAAATGTCAAACGTCAGTTTGCGGATAGAACGATATTAAAATTGGTGAAAACTCCGCATTGGAAGTGTTTCTCTTGAAGTAATTCAAGAAAAAGTGAAAGAGGCCCAATCAAAAAGTTTGAGTCACTTACATGACCTGTACTCGGGAAGTTATTTCTACAATATTGGAAAACACGCGAAACGCGAACGGTACGTACTGTAAAGAAAATGAAAGTCCATATGGAAAACCAGTGCTAAGTTAGTGCAAGAGAAGTACGTTTCTGATTTTCAAATTTTGTTTAATCCGTTTAAAAATGTAAAATTTAAACCGGCACGACACGCCCGCGATGCCAATAAATGTCATTCAATTTTGTTGTAATATTTTTGTTGGGATATAGTCTGATAAATTGCTCACGTGCATTGTAAATTATCGCAAGTTTGCACTCTTTCGACAAACTCAGTCGCATTGTTTTAGACAACAGCCCCTCGCCCTTCCGGGCTCGGACTGTTGCCAAACAATACGACTTCGTTTGTCGAAATCGCACAAACTTGTTACCGATAATTTCCAATGCACTTGTGCAATTACTGTTGAAAATTCGTTGTGATTGGCCAAATGGGCGCCGTTTTTACACAGGCCCAAATTGCTTAAAATGGTAATAGCCGTTGTTATGATCAGCTAATCTGTCACCGTTACTTGTGTCCCACCAGTCCCGCGTATTTCGCCCGAGTCTTTGTGTTTCTTAGCGAAAACTATGCATTTTGGGCAAAAATTGCTTCTATTAAGAGTTGTAGAGCGGAACATTTTCAATCGATATAGGTGATTTGAATTTCCCTATATTTTCCCGTTTTTCGGCTAGAGGACGCGGAAAATAAAGTGTAGTGCAGTTTATTAATCAAATTTAAAAAAAAAACGGTAAAATGCATACACGGTCACGTTTTTGCGCGCTCTGGCGGGCAATGCACGCATTATTTGAAAAGTCAGAAGACCTATATCGATCGAAAATTTTCTGCTCTACAACTCTGGTCTCTTATAATTTTTCCAGATAATGCATAGTTTTGGCTGAAAATCCAAAAAATCAGCAGAAGGTGACAAAAGAAAAATGTTTTAATAGATAAATCTCAAGAGTCCTTAAAATTTGATTATACAAACTGTTTATCTTTGGAAAGAGAACCAAATCCGATGTATATTATTCTCCATGATGTGAAATATTCTAAAAAGTTCTCAATTTATGAAAAATAGAAGTCGATATCTCAAATAGTAAATAAGTTATGGGGCTTTTACAGATTCCTGGGTCACCCGGTATGTACAATTTGAGTTTCTTAAGAGGGTCTCATTCTTATTTTTATTTTATTTTAATATTACATACTGAATCATTGATTATATAATCAAGAAAGTTAGCCTAGAATTAATTTAATTTATGTGTTTTTATAATTGTTGAATTATTGGGTAAACGAATTTGAAATAATTTGATTCATACCCAAAACATGTCTGGTAACTTTTTATAGTGTAAATGTGACTTTTGCCTTTAGTCCACCTGGTTATAAAATGAGGTATAATTTATACTCCATAATGTTGCATACTATTTGGTAATTTTTTGCCACGTAATATCATGCGAAGATGATTTTGTTTACCTCTATTGTATATATTTTCCTGCTAAATTCATTTAGTTTCTTAGACGGTAATACTAATAGTAATATTACTAACAGTAATTTCTTAAATTTTATATTTGATATTTAACTTATCCAAAAACATATAGGGTGTTTCAGACTACCCGTACACTCCAAATATCTCGTGAAATACAAATCGGATTGAGATTTAAAAAATACGTCCAAATTTTTCTTTTGAGATCTATCTTATGGTGTGAAATAGCTATATTCGGCAAAAACATTTAGGCCTGTTTGCACCATCATGGCTTAAATCCACACTTAATTAAGGCAAGATTAAATTAAAGTGCAGCTTCAATTTTTACTTCATTGGACCAACTCATTTTAAGCGTAACTTTGTAAGGAGATCCCTAAAATGGCAACAACGCATAATTTTAGTAATTTTTCTATTTTATACAATATGTTGGTATTTCTACACGATAGTGCCTGACATAATAGCACAAATTGAACTACGAAAACATGGAAAATAAGGAAAACATGCCCTATTGCTAAAAAGAGCTAGAACTGCGAATTACAGTCCGCACAAAAAAAATGTGTTACTCAACATAATAGGCAGTAAGTTTTAACACATCATTGAAAACAAAAAAACTGACATTCTTTAATCCCTTCTTCGTTTTCTGGAAATTTAATAAATCTTGGAGTTAGTGAAGCAATTACTCGAGACTACTACTCTACACGTACTATCCGGCATGCAGTAGATGTATGAACACCAGCGAAATCAGCAATACTTAGAAGATGGTTTCCAGTTGCATAAAACCGAGGTGGTATCAACAACTGATTAATCGGTGAAACACTACTGTTTCTAAAAATAATAACAATGTAATACCAATTTATATTTCATTGTATGTATAATTACCTATCTGAAGGAAACTCTAGTAATGCCTCAATTAGGCGCAAAACTTCCAAAGCAGTTGCTTTTCTCATTCGAAATCTTTTTAAAAAGGCAGGATCAAAACTATTAAAATAATCAGCTCTTTCATAAATTTGTCGCAGTAAACCAACATCCATGATTTCCACAATTTCGACATCTTCATCAATAATATCATTTTCAATTATTAAAAACTCCATTACACTTACATTCACTTTTTAAAAATTGCACTGAAATTGTCATATGATTCACATTTTTAGGTTAAGTTTTCACTAAGCCCGCAAAATTAATCGCTTTAATTTAAGCAATCCTTAACTCCTTAAGGTACAATAAACGACCTGATGCAATGAAATAAGCCACACTTATGATTTAAAGAACAGATTAGGATTTAAGTTACGTTGGTGCAAACGGGCCCTATTGAATTAAATTTATTTCACGCATCAAATGAGAGATTATGACATTTTTTTCATAGCCATCTTTTAAATAAGGCGTTGGTCATTCATAATTTTATGTCATCAATAAGTTCTTGTGTGCGATGTCTAGGATAAAGGTAGGTATTATTTGTAAAAAAATTCGTAGAAACGAATAAAAATTAATTTGATTATCAAATTCCATTTCCTTCTTTTCTATTGTGGTGATGTATGAATTTGTTTAGTTAAAAAAACAAAAAATTTTGTTCAGGTAAAAACCCAATATATTGTAGCGTAGATTCCGAATCTGCAATAAAAAAATAGGGGTTCCAACTTAAGATTTCAAAGTTACCCCCACCCCGCCCAAGGGAGGAGGAGAGCGGTTCACATTTCATACCACATTATAGAGCTCAAAAAAAAAATTAGACGTATTTTTTTGTATGTCAATTCGATTTGTATTTCTCGAGATATTTGGGGTGTATGGGTGGTCTGAAACATCCGGTATATTGAAAATACCAAAACTGTCCTTTCGGTAACCACGCTTTATACAAAATCATCTGTGAACAACTAATTATTGTATTAGTTATTTAAGCAACAAGGAACGTAAGCACGTAGGAACTTCGTTATTTGAGTCCTGCACAGGTAATTGAACACATTTCAATGCCCTTTTGGTCGACACATTTTTTTCAACTAAGTACACGTTGCCAAAGTTGGACGTTTTTTGCTCAAAAACGTGTTATTTTGTTCGGGGGTTGAAGGGTTTGAAAAAGGATGATTCCAACCTGAGTTTACCCCGTTAAAGTAGAGCCAAAATGGGATTTTTTCCCGAAAGAATCATCAAATTTGGTTGAAAAGTCACCGCGTTATGTGCGAAAAACCTCAAAATGCACTTTTTTCCAGCACCCATAACTTGGTGCCAAATCGTCGTAGGAACTTCGTTCTTTGAGTCCTGCATAGGGAATTGATCAAATTTTAATGCCTTTATGGTGGATCGAGTCGACAACATTTTTCCATCTCCGTAGACATCGTCAAAGTTGGAAACTTTTTTTTTTCACAGGGGCGCTAGGGGTTACGCTTAAATTCACATGATTGATTGAAAATACGCTGAGTTATAGCGGTTTGAAAATAAGCGAAATTTCACGAATTTCAAGAGTTTAATTTTTTTTTCCACCAGTGTACAATACTTAAAAAAGATCAGAAAATATTCTAAAATACGGCTTGCAACATTTGGGATTAAAATTTTTATAGTCACCCATGCGTCCTATGGCAACCCAGCAACCGAGAAAACAATGTCGAATTTTGTTTGTTTGTGTCAATCCAGTGAAACTTTTGCGGGCATGGATACAAACGAAGCTGCGAAAATTGCGTGTTAGAACCTGTTACCGACAAAATCGAAAAAGGTATGCGTCGTGTTACGACGCTTTAAGCAGTGGTTATGTAAAAAGGATGCCGATGCTACAGACGAAAATGTGTTGCTCGCCTATATGTTGGAGCGTTACGTTTCTGTTATTTTATTATTTTCCTAGGTCCTTAATTAAAAAGTTATGTTCCGTCAAGGACAACAAACACCAGTAATGTTATCAGCCACTTACAGTACCTGTAACCATGGATGCAATGCTTATTTACGTTGCTGGTAGCGGAAAATAGTTATTTAAGCAACAAGGAACGTAAGGACGTATTAACATTTGAGGTAGGCGAATATGAGCCGAGGCTCGTCGCCTGCCCAAAATGTTAATTGTCATTACGTTCCGTGTTGCTTATTAATTTTTTTCCGCTACCGGATATATAATACTTAAAAAAGATCAGAAAATATTCTAAAATACGGCTTGTAACTTTTGGGGTCAAAATTTTCATAGTCACCTATGCATCCTATGGTAACCCAGCAACCAAGAAAACAATGTCGAATTTTGTTTGTTTGTGTCAATCCAGTGAAATTTTCTGCGGGCATGGATATTAACGAAGCTGCGAATATTGCGTGTCGAACCTGTTGCCGACAAAATCGAAAAAGAGGTATGAGGTATGTTACGACGCTTTTAAGCAATGGTTATGAAAAAAGGATGCCGATGCTATAGACGAAAATGTGTTGCTCGGCTATATGTTGGAGCGTTACGTTTCTGTTATTTTATTATTTTCCTAGGTCCGTAAGTGAAAAATTAAGTTCTGTCGTCAAGGACAACAAACACCACGAATGTTATTAGCCACTTACGGTCCCTGTAACCATGGATGCAATGCTTAGTTACGTTGTCGGTATCGGAAAAAAACTATTATATACGTAAGACCGAACGCATATAAATCTTAACAAAAATTCACGATTTGAGGTTCGACATATTACTGATTTTTTGGGACAGGAGAGTACCGGGAGGTCTCTCGCGACCTTGGAATTTTTTTTTGCAAAATATGCTTCCTAAACCCCAATGTTATCACGATTTTTAAAGTCTTTAATATCAAAAATCCAGAAAGTCAGAAAATAAACTCACCATGTTATTTAATTAACTTGTTTGAAAATAAAATCCGTTCGCCGTTCCTTGCAGTGACTAAAATGATTAATAACTAATTCATTGAAGTTTGGTGTCGACGTCAGTAATTGTTTTTCAATGGAACACATTGCTAAGGCACATAGTCTGCTTTCCTGCATCGTATTTCTACAAAATGTTTTTATTCTCTTCAAAGTAGAAAAACACCGTTCATTTTCAGCTGTGGTCATCGGTATGGTGCAAATTATTTTTAATAGCTTCACAGATTCGACAAACGTAGTTGTTAAATTATTTTCATAAAAACATTGCAGTAATGTTAGAGCAGATGAAGCAGTTCCAAAATCTGGTCTATTATACAAAACTACCAATTCATGCTTAAAAGCAATTGAATCCAAATTAAAAGTCTTCACGCTCATCTGGAATTCACTTTCGGGGAAAGAATGTTGATATATTGAAAATAAGTGTGGTTGAAAAAGAAGAGCTATAGATAGGTGATCAGTAAACAAAAAACGGTCATCAATATTGTTAATAATAATGTCACACACTTCTTTAGCAACCATTTTGTGTTGGTCTTCATAACGGGATCTTTTGTTCTGTTGTCGGGAATGTTCCTCTTCTTCTTCAACGTTATCATTATTGTCATTGTAATAATCGGTTGAGTTCTTTACGAACTGAATTGACGATTTAAATGATGACACACAAGACTGCATTTTATTACTGTCAATTTGACGATGTTGTAATTGGTTGCAGAGAATTTCGCAATGCGGCATGATTTTATTAAAAAAATATAACCAGTAATTGAAATCATAATCACTTAAAATGTTTTTCAAGCCTACAGCTTTCCTTATTGTCGACTGGTCACTAGATTCATCACCTATGATCCGAGTCAAACATGTGATAAGATCTTTTTTATATCTGAAGACACTCACAACACATCTTGATTTAAAGTTCCATCTGTGTGGTGCAGATCGCGGAAGCCGATTTTTCACAACCTCATCCAGTATAGCAATAAAGCGTGATCTTGTAAAAAAAGTAGAAAAACCATCTAGGTTGCAAAAGAAAACTTTCACTTGTTTGTTCTGTGAGGCAGCCCGTTCAACTATCAGATGTAACTGGTGCGAGTAACAGTGAATATAATTTGCATATTTGTAAATGTCTCTAATTTTTGCCTGAACACCACTCATTACTGAGGCGCCATCGTAGCTTTGGGAGATTAATTTTGCAGGCGTTTGGTCCAATTTAAGTTTCCCAAGTTCCTCTAATAAACATTTGCTAATGCCATCAACAGTATGATTCTCTTGTTGCAGAAAAGACAGAAATCGTTCTTGTATTTTTCCGTTCAACTCGTATCGAACTATAAAAACTAACTGGGAAATTGTAGTGGAATCTGTTGTCTCGTTTGCTTGTATAGCGATGTATTGAGCTTTGTTAATTTCGTCTACAATCAAAGTGCGGCAAACTTCGTAGATACTATTCAGCAAGTCATTTTGAATGGTTTCTGACAAACCCATAAAAACTCTATTTTTAGATTTGTTGATGTGGTCCTTGAGACTGCTATCAATTTCTGCCAATAAATTAACCAAGCCACGAAAAATCCCCGGATTGGCACTGCCTTGTGTTTCGTCATGGCCTCTTTGAGCGATTTCAAACATGCCACAAAACTTAATACAGTCTATTAATTTTCCAAGAATATGTCTGTTTTTACTGACGTTTTCATTGTGCTGAATTATATTTAATCTATATGCAGTGTTCAGCTGGCACATTATATTAACCTTCCCCAAAACTGAATATTCTATCATGTTACTAAGATGTTTGTCACTTATTTTATGTCTGTTTATTTTTTCACCAAGGTGCTTTAAATCACTAACGCCTTTAGAAGTCCAGGTAGGGTCGCTTTCTGGAGAATTCGTAATTAAGCACACAAAACAAAAAAAAGCATTTTGCTCATTACACCCACACAACCAGTCTGATAAACTATAAGAGCTTCTGTTGAATTTTCTCGACACGGTTTTATTAGTTTTCGAAGTGTGTGTAATCAACAAATCTGGTCTAGGGGGGCCTAGATTTTTTACTTCTATCTTAATGTCTTCACTAAGTGTGTTATTTTTGATCAGTTCGATTATGTTACTAACGGAATTCATAGTTGCATTTGCGATGACCGATGGAAAACACAAAACAAGCGCACCGTTGCATATTTCTTCATATTTCACATTGCCTAGATCTTTTGCAGTGTTCAGCTGGCACAATTTATTATCCTGCCCCAAAACTGAATATTCTATCATGTTACGAAGATGTTTTTCACTTATTTTATGTCTCTTGATTTTTTCACCAAGGTGTTTTAAGTCACTAACACCTTTAGAAGTCCAGGCATGGTCGCTTTGTGGAGAATTCGTAATTAAGCACACAAAACAAAAAAAAGCATTTTGCACATTACACCCACACAACCAGTCTGATGAACTATAAGACTTTCTGTTGAACTTTCTCGACACGGTTTTGTTAGTTTTCGAAACGTGTTCTACTTGTTTAATCCACAAATCTGGTCTAGGGGGGCCTAGATTTTTTAATTCCATCTTGATGTCATCACTCAGTGTGTTATTTTTGATCAATTCGATTATGTTACTAACGGAATTCATAGTTGCATTTGCGATGACCGATGGAAAACACAACACACGCGTACCGTTGCATATTTACATATTTCACTCTACCTAGATAAGTAAAATAGATAGCAGTGTTGCCATCTGACCACATGACATTTCCGCCAGAAAGCCAACCTAATTCCGCTAGAATTCCGCCAGAAAATATGTGAACAAAAATACATATTCAAAAGAACGAAATAAATACAAATACAAAATATTTCTCAAATAATTAGCTATATTAAAACAAATTATAATAATTAAAAAATTTGAAATTATTCTTTAAGAATATTTTCGTTATCTGCCTGAACCACGTGCGCAAACTTAAATTCATTTAAAATTGAAACTGGAATCTGGTGCCTTAAATTGATGAGGAATGCTTTATCTATTCAATACTTTGTTAATTGCATTTAATATTGCAACACTAATTCGGTTAGGCAATTTTTTTTTTTAGATTCACTTGAAAATAATCGTTCCACTAAAGATAATGCCTAAGAGGATATTAAAAAAATGATTTGAATCATCAGCATTTTATTACACATTGAGTAGCAATTACACTTTGTCAGCTAAGCAGGAAATTTGACTAAGGCCCGGTTGCACCGTTTTAAGTTAAGGGACCCATAAGATAAGGGAGCGCTAAGTTAAGGAAAAGTTAAGGAAGTGTTAAGTGTCGGTTCGCTTGCACCGTGACTCTTGCAGCGTTCCTTAACTAAGGAATGACAAAGGGAGTAACGGTCATAGATAATGCATGAAATCTGGGGAAATTTAATATTTCCTGAATATATTTTGGGGAAGAGTTGGGGGAATATTCTGGGAAACGGTTTAGTTCATTCCAGGCACTGAAAAGACATCGATTTCATGGATATTTTTTACTCCAAGCATGTGTATGTATGTATGATTCATGGGCGACGAGTTGTTCCTTGCAAAAATGTATACAATTATTTTATGTGTAGGAGTAAACAATGTGAATTTACATATTTGAATTAAATTTTAATTGATGTCCAATTAATGAAAGTTTATGAATGTTGTTTGCTTGGATAAGCGGAACCTCCGTTAAAAATTAAAGTCATCTATATCATGGAAGTAATTTGTTCTGTTATATATTCTACGTAGAATTTCGAGCTCAATGATTACTAGAATATCACGATCGTAGTCAAAATAAAGAATAATTTTCAATTCTTCATGAAACGTGAGGTTACGTTGAATAACGTGTGTGAAATTGCCTATTTTATAATGTTGTGTGTGCTTCATGCGTTTCTTAGCACGCACTTAAAATTTAAGCCGCCACCACCCGACGGCTTAAAGTTAAGGAATTCTTAACCTGCAAATTGCTACTTAAAGTAACGGTGCAAACCAAACCGCCATTTTTAAGAAATCCTTAGTATTTAAGGATTTCTTAACTTACGGTGCAACCGGGCATAAACGGGATTTTTATATTTACACAATTTCAAATCATTTATTTTATTCCGAACCGAGTATCGTCTGTTATCCGATATTGCCATTGTGTGAAAATAATTGTAATTATGCCGTTTCGTTTGACCTTTATTGAAAACAATAAAAAAATTTATCAAATTACGCTGGTTTGTTCGATAATCCTAAATAATTCCGCTAGAAAATCCGCCACCCGCTAAAATGAAAAATATTCCGCAATTCGCATTCAAAATCCGCCAGATCTGACGGATTTTTCGCCAACATGGTAACACTGATAGATAGGCCACTCTATGTACATTTACAGCATTACTCGTTCAAGCACTGTACCGCACGCAGCGCTGTAAAATGCGAAAAACTACGGGGCCGGATTGAGAGGGGTTAACATCATGATGTAATTATACATGGTGTGCCGGAATTGAAAAGGCCATAGCTACATTTTCACTTAATCCGCTGAAAAATCCTCCATTGCCAACCGTAAATAAATTAATGATTTATGTCACGGGTGTGAAGCCGAGATACGAATATCGGCAACACGAAAGTATGTGGGCCACCCCAGGACAGTGGGGCGAGGGGGAATTTCAAATTTGCCGCTTTTGTAAAGATGGTTCCCTCGATGTTGCCAGATTTATCAAAGATCTTATTATGGGGATTACCGTTTTTAATAATCTTAAAATTTCACTACAAAGTAATAATTTTAACAATTACAATTATGTTTTAAACATAATTAGACTCATTATCGCTTATATTTGTCATAATAACTCATGAAAGTATAATATTACTGTTCATTAAATATAATCATGTGCATTCTATATTTTTACTTCGATGTATATGCGGCAACGCTTAATGAAGTCTCACCATTTTTATTAACTAACCTCAATAGTGCTGTGAGTGCTAGCAATTTATGTTTGAAGGTAAGTTATTATATATTCTGTCTTATAAACTCGTCAATTGTATTTATTAGTAATTGAAACATCAAATGGCCGTATTAAATATTCTTGTAAATATCCAGAATGTCAAAATTCTTTCTTTTCCGATATAACTAATGTCGACTACAAAAATAAACAAATAAAAATTTTTTCTAAAAATAAAGAATATCTTAAAACATGGAAAACCATTTGACATTGGACAGTGTTCATTGTTTAAATTTTCATTCATGTGAAGATCATTTTATTCATAAACATTTTGTTAACCATTTCCGCAAAAAATTGAATTGCCATGCTGTTCCGACACCAAGAAGTAAGACAATATAACTACACTAATTTACTTTTTAACTATTTTAGTGTCATGAATCCTGGATACGAGCAAACAACTGACCTGTTACGACGCCTGAAAGAATTATCCTAAGAAGAACGAAGAGACCTGATGGAACATTGCACCTGGACAAGACCCTAATACCCGATTGTTGTGATATTTTTATATTTGATAATTTTGTTAATAATATTGTATATAATTATTCTGTTAAATATATTTTTTCCATGTAGGCCTATTTTTATTTTTATTTTGTGAAATCCAATCCTTTTTTCTTTTACCAAAACCAGTAACTTCTTCATTTATGTACTATCTAAAAGTATAATCAATTATGTGCTCAAAAAACATAATAGATTATATTTTTAGTGTTATTAAATTAAAATATATCGTGTAGACGAGTACAACATTTTTAAATTTTGGCGCGGAAATCGTAGTAATTTTCCACCCCGACACCAGGCGGCGCCAAAAATCGTGTTTCCGAAATTTAACATGCAGGGTTCATTTCTAAAGGTATGTGTTCTGTGATTTATGTTAAGGGCATACCACCTTTTTTCGTCGGAGCCGATTTTTAATTTTCGGATAAAATGCTCTACACGTCATCATTTCTGTGGTAAAAATTATTGGAGCTCGAAATATCTTTGTCTGGTCCATTAGAAAATAAATATGTCTATCCTTCAAGTGCACCCATATGAAATTGTATAGGCCCCAACATGTGCATCACATCCATTCTTCATCTGTGCAATCGAGGAACCGACCGAACGCTTATCGCCAGCTTGTTTACATTATTAAAATTTATGGCTTTCATACAGAGTCGGACTTCACGCTGTATAGTTAAAAGTTATAAAATCCTGAATACCAACGGGATTTTATTCCTTCCGATATTTCCGAAAATCGGAAATGGAGAAACCGACGTCCCTCATACAATGGTTAACCTTTTAAGATGTTATGCCCTCTTGAAAAATGTGCTTTCAGCATATATCTATTAGTCTATATGGCGCCTTCTGAACGTACGGTGAAGCAACTTTTGTCTCTTTCTCTCCAATGGGTGTGTGCTCTGTATAAGCGCGCATGTATGGCGGTAGACGGTGTTTAAACGATCAGCTGTTCTCTGCTGGCGAGTTTGCTTTTGTAAAAGGTTATATAAAATAATACAAACTAATCAAGAAAATGCCTTTAATGCGGGAAAATGTTTATATATGTTAGAATAATATGTTCCTGTGTAGTTTTTAGCGTTCATTTTTTCTTTTTACTGCGCTCTTTGCAACACAAAGTCTGTACAGCCAATTTGACATTCATACGATTATCATGATATTCTATATGCTTCTTATTTAATTTATTAGCAGCATGGAGGCCTCCTTTTGTTTGCAACTCATATAAATTTTCAGTTAACTGCCATTTTATATGTTGTTTCTGTCCATCATCTGCGAGTCAAATATTTCGTAGAGGATAAGCAAAAGTAACCCGCTTTTTATATTTATTAAATAATGCTATGCTGCTAATTGGCAATTTGATGAGAGGGTTTCATTTATGCTCCACATTTGAAGTTGGATGGACAACCAGACCATACAGAATAAAATGCGATTATCTATTTATTACTGTCAAATTTACCCATCGTTCACGAGATCTCATTCAAAACTACGTTTGTCTTTACGTACTAACTAGACTTTTGTGATTTCTTATCTTGTATCACCTCTCTTCAAGTGTCCTTCCATAGAGCGAAAAACCACATGGCCAGGTCATGTGCAAACCTTTTTCCGCCGATGTCTCGGCTACATGATAGTGCACGGGAAACTTACCATTTCAAAATTTACAGTTGTTTATATAAATGTGTGCCTATTTTATTAAACCAATATGTAGAATGGTTTCTAGATTTAATCTATTTGCTGCAGTATAATTTGAATATACGAAATTTCTTATTGGTCGGTGATCGGAATCGACGCAAGCGTCAAGGAATCGAGCACACACCTGGGTCATTTCCTCCTTGTCATATTGACTTCGCGACTGCATACGCGTTCTATATATAGGGCGCGGTATATACTATACCTCATTTAATAACCAGGCGGACTAAATCAAATTATAGCCGCGAAAATACATTGTTGTGATTGGCCAAAGGGGCGCCGTTTTTACACAGGCCCAAATTGCATAAACAGTAATGGCCGTTGTTATGATCAGCTGATCTCTCGCCGTTCCTTGTGTCCCACCGATTCCACGCGTTTCGGCTCAATTTCTGTGTTTTCAGTCAGTTATTTCTTCCGTTGATCGTGTAAGAATGGATTCCTCTCATCCCGCGATTTTCTTGGAAATAGTTATTTTATTTTTAACTATGGATATATACCCGGCACAAGTTTGGTGTCATTTTCGCCCCCCCAAGAAACGGAAATGGTTGGATTTTGGATTAACGCTCGAGGAAAAACAATCTAAAATTATCTTATATAAAACTTGACTTTTTCAGTGTGCCCCTAAATTCTTAAGAGGGTCTCGTACTTATTTTAATATCATATACTAAATCATTGACTATATAATCAAGAAAGTTTGCCTAGAATTAATTTATATGTTGATATAATTGTTGGATGAATGTTATGGATAAAAGAATTTAAAATAATTTTATTTTTACCGCCAAAACATGTCTGGTTACTTTTCTAGTGACTTTTTATAGTGTAAATATGACTTTCGCGTTTAGTCCGCCTGGTTATTAAATGAGGTATAATAGGTATATGGCTTTCAGTTAGTCATGCCCCAAGTCGTAATACCGTTTTTTCTATTCCACGAAATTATATTACAACCCATTTTTCGCGGTACTCGTTACCCTAGAAGTTCAGTAAATTTACTTACAAAATTTTGAATAGTCTGTTTTGAGTATTTGAGGTGCTAGTTTAGCCGAGATAAAGAAATTGTGTTTTAGTGTTATTTTTATTATTTTCAATTATATTTCGTAAAATATTGTACAATATATTAAACTTTTTCAAGTGATAAGTTTTGGTGTTCGAACATTTTGTTATCAGAATGGATATTGCACGAGGAAATAAGACTGGGCTGCGCTTATCTGCAAAGCGCAAGAAATGTAAAAATCTCACAATTTAGCAAAAGCAAGTTAAAATTTGTATTTGGCGAAAGTAAGTTAAAATTTGTACGATATACTGTTCAACATAATCACTTTATATATTTTTTCCAAAAGTATACTGCGTTATATCATTAAAAATTAAATTAAAATTAATTTAGAAGCGGGCAGCGTTGTCCCAAAATAACTAAAAGTCTTGGATGATAAGTTTGAGTCATAAAAAATTAGTCTAAGAATGTTTTTTGTTCACGAAAATGTTATAATGTGCGCATTGTTTAATTGTATGGGTAGCATTAATGGGGTACATTTAACACTCAATTTCTTAAACACGTATTTGCGTGTTTAATATGGTTATTAAACACGCTAATTTGCGCATTAATTCACAGAACGCGATTTATGATAATATTTTGTTTACCCTGTTTAATACTGATTTTATTTTTTTTCAATTGTAATTGTAATTACAACCTTAATTTCGATTTTAATTTCGATTTCGTTTTTGTTTTTTTTTTTAATTTTGATTTTCATTTTAATTTTCGTATAGTGTATAGTGTACAACTCGCATATAATGGCTATTAATCACTCAAACCATTTGTTCCACTCGCCTACGGTTCGTTCCGCAAACATCGTTCTCGTGATTAATAGCCATCATTATATGCTCGTTGTACAATATACTATTACAGATTTCAACGACGCATTTAATTAAATAAAAATTGTTACCGTTTTGAGGATAAATATATTTTTTTAGGAAATTGAAGTTACTTATCTTATACAATTGATTACCCAAAACAACCAATGCTTTTGAGGGTTGCGATAATGGTATAAATATTAAACAAATTGTGTCAATCGTTATCCAATCTCTTCTTCAAAATCCATTACAGATTATGTAAAACAATATTGCCGTTTTCGGTTGCATTGGTTTTAAAAGCGAAAAGGGGAATTAATGTAAATTTTTGATTCGCCCTGTTCTCAAAACGAATTTAAAATGATACACTGTGTAGGTAGATCATAAATGTTAATTTGTAATAAAAACAATATTATTTCTACATAATCTCAAGTGGATTTTGCCAAAAATATACTGAGTGTCCCACCAGCTGTATGTCAAGCGTTGACAAAAGAAAGAAAATTAAATTTTAAAACGAAAATGTCATATAAACGGTTATTTCCGATTTCTTTTAATTTCTTTTATGTTTAAAAATGGTGATGTGGCCATCATGTTACTTTCTCCGACTTGATGGTAGCATTTATATTTACGCTTTCGTGGTTTATTTTCTATTTAAATCATATTTTAAGTGTGCATTGAACGTTTCGTAGACTCGGATCAAACTTAACGTTTAAAACGTCAAAATTATGAAAGATGGAAAAATTATACTTCAAAAACTCAGTTTACTGAAAAACTAAAGAGATTTCGAAAAAACGTATTCTTCATAAATTGTTCATTTTGGCATTCTCTACAATTATTATTAACATCAATTTGCTGTAACTATTAGCGTTTCATAATTATATACCAAAAATGAAGAAAAAATTAATACATTTTCTCGAATAACAATGATTTTTTGAAAATTATTTTCAAACCAAAGATGTTCATTTCTTTGTTGTCTTCAATATCTGCGCTTAAATATTTTTGTGATATTTTTCATATTTAAGAAAATATCGGAAAAAAACAAAAAACAGTTAAGGTAAACACCCACTTCCGGTGTACGAAATTTTACCAAAAGCTTTTCAGTTCTTCGGATTATCAAATAAGACTTATGTTCAAAGTTTCATATCAATTGGCCTATTAGTTTTGAAAATACAGCGCGCACTGACACAAATGGCGAATATTTCCGTAAAAAAAAATTTTGAAAAAAAAATCACGATCACAATACTTTCTCGTACTTCGTAACGGAGAAAGTAAAAATGAGTATTTAACCATTCAATCACTTCCATATGTCAAAGTTTGTCATAGAGTTAGCGGGACACTCGGTATTGGATAGCTTACCGGTTAGAACACTAATATAATAATAATAATATATATTTATTTACACTTTACAAACACATGAATATATTTGTACATGTAAAACGTCAGACAAATACAGGTATTACATACTATTAATTTTACAAGAAAAATAATCCGCTATACAATATGGTTCCATATTACAGAGTAACTTATAAGTAGCTGCTTTCATTTTATTATAATTAACAATATTTTTAATTGCAATGGGAAGGTGATTATATATTTTTAGGCATGCGTAGAAACAACCTTTCTCAAATTTGTTGAGGTTGTGCCGTGGTAGGTTATAAGACCGGCCTCTACTTGAATCGTATCTCGAGGGGATGAATACATCATTGAATAATCCTCTATGTTTCCATATGAACTTAATACATTCATATATATATAATCCATAAAGTGTGAGTAAATTTGCTTGTTTAAAAACACCTCGACAACTTGCATTATATTTTAATTTATGCAGGATTCGAACTGTTGTCTTTTGAGCAGTAAATGCCTTAATCGCATTTGTGCTGCTGCCCCAGAATATCAGACCATATCTGAGCTGCGACTCTATGTTTGCAAAATAGAATAATTTACCTATATGAGTATTTGTGTTTAGCATGAGTATACGTAAACCATAGCAAGCGGTACTCAACTTATTGCAGATAGAAGTTATGTGCTGGTTGAAACTCAGCGTACCGTCCAAAATAATACCCAAGCATTTTACACTATCTGAAAACGTATAACAGTTATTATTTAATTTTATTGAACGTGGAGTTTCTATTGCTTCATTTGATTTAAATAGGACAAACTTGGTTTTTGTGGTATTTAGAATTAGTTTGTTTTCCATAAACCAGGTTTCCAGCTTTGAGATACTGTCAATACACACATTAACAATATCTGGATAGGTATTACCCATTACAAGAATATTTGTATCATCAGCGTAATTTAATGTTCTGCAGTATGGTGGCAAGTTGGTTGATAAGTCATTAATATATATAATGAATAACAGTGGGCCCAGGATGCTACCTTGAGGAATCCCTCTAGTTATTCGTAGCGGATCGGAGTATACTACTTTAAATCTGTCCTTGACATCAGATAGTTTGGTATAATGTACTCTGTTCTCTAAATAAGATTTTATCAAATTATAAGCAACACCGCGTATTCCATATTGGTATAGTTTGGACATTAATATAGAATGCTCAATAGTGTCAAAAGCTTTTGACAAGTCTAGAAAGATTCCGCATGTAAGGTTATGATTTTCCATATTTTCTAGTACCCATTTAGTATAATGGAACAAGGCTGTTTCCGTATTTCTACCTTTTATGAAACCATGTTGAGTAGAAGATATTAAATCATGCTTTGTGAAAAAATTGATAAGTCTTGAATAAATTACATGTTCGAAAATTTTACTAATAAGAAATAACCATATTATCGCTAAAGCCCTTCCTCATTTAGAATTGATAACCTGAGGCACTTGATTGGTTTCACAATTTTTTTATTTCGACTAGTTTCGATTTATCTAGGAATAAAATTTTAAATGTGTTAATATTGGCTCCTCTAATTATTTGACAATATCAGTCTTCCTGTACTAAAATTGTACATTCAGGTAATTAGGTCGGTCATTATTGGGGAACTCCAAATGTCGTGGTTTTCTTTTACGATGTGCAATTTTCCCAATAGTAATTTTAATAGGAATTACACTTTTGAATGAAGTCCTCCACTTATCTCCAGAACCCGTAAAAAAGTTTGTTATCTTTAGAATACCATAAGTCAAGTAACACGTCTCAAATCTCGAATGCAATCGGATACCAGGCTGACGAGAGAGAAGCGCGCTCGAGCGCTAGAAAAGGAACAGAGAAATAGGCGGCTGCCGGATAATACGACGAAAATGAAAATTATTGTTTTAAATTAATTAAATACGACGAAATGAACAAGTATATTTTTATACTTCAACCGCTATATTAATCACAAAATTCTTCATTAGCCATTCTAATATTTAAAAATGTTAAAATGGATTTGAAATGCGGTTAAAATGTATAGGAAAACAGGCTTCATATTGAACATCTTTGTAATTATTTTACACCATTTGTAATACTATTTTCGAGAAAAATAAATAATAACAAGGCTAGCAACATTCTTTGGCTTTCTTGTGTTAAAATTTCAGCAATGTATTAAAAATATTGTAATTGTAAGATGTTATGAGCCGACGTACAAATTTCACTTCTTTTTTCAGAGAGTGATTCCCCCTTAAGGAGGTAGTGCGATTGGAATGACAGCTTCTCTCTCAGATTCATTGCATTCATAGTACGTTCTTTTTCTACGGACGCGACTGCAAGGACGCATCGTGTCATAGGTCATTGGTAAGTTTCAAGCACAGAACACATACCTTTAGAAATAAAACCTGCATGTTAAATTTCGGAAACACGATTTTTGGCGCCGCCTGGTGTCGGGGTGGCAAATTTCCGATTTCCGCCAAAATTTAAAAATGTTATACTCGTCTACACGATATATTTCAATTTAATAACACTAAAAATATAATCAATTATGTTTTTTGAGCACATAATTGATTATACTTTTAGATAGTACATAAATGAAGAAGTTACTGGTTTTGATAACAGAAAAAAGATTGGATTTCACAAAATAAAAATAAAAATAGGCCTACATGGAAAAAATATATTTAACAGAATAATTATATACATTATTATTAACAAAATTATCAAATATAAAAATATCACAACAATCGGGTATTAGGGTCTTGTCCAGGTGCAATGTTCCATCAGGTCTCTTCGTTCTTTCAGGCGTCGTAACTGGTCAGTTGTTTGCTCGTATCCAGGATTCATGACATTAAAATAGTTAAAAAGTAAATTAGTGTAGTTATATTGTCTTACTTCTTGGTGTCGGAACAGCATTGCAATTCAATTTTTTGCGGAAATGGTTAACAAAATGTTTATGAATAAAATGATCTTCACATGAATGAAAATTTAAACAATGAAGACTGTTCAATATCACAAATGGTTTTCCATCTTTTAAGATAGTCTCTATGTTTGGGAAATTTATGGAAATGTTAATTTTTGTAGTCAACATTAGTTGTATTGGAAAAAAAAAGACATTCTGGATATTTACAAGAATATTTAATACGGCCATTTGATGTTTCCGTTATTAACGAATACAAGTAACGTGTTTATAAGACAGAATATATAATAACTTACCTTCAAACATGAATTATTAGCACTCACAGCCAGGGTCGTGAGCATAGAAAAGATATATCCACCTCTGTGCAGACCTCCCGATTTTCGTTCGTGGGAACTTTAGGGTATCGCGAGGACGTCGAGGAAAACAGACACGGCGTTGTTAAAACTTCGGGGAACCCGTTTTTGGCTTTACCCGACACCGGAAATCTCAACACACGTTTCAACCGAGCGAAAATACATTGAATTTCATCGAAACGTCAAACAATCTGCCGAGCGTTTTCTATTGGTCGAACGGCGTGGAGATTCCGCCGCCGTGCGGACCTCCCGATTTTCGATCGTGGAAACTTTGGGGTATCTCGAGAACGTCGGGAAGAACAGACGCGGGGTTGTTAATACTTCGGGAAACCCATTGTTGGCTCTACCGATACCGGAAATCTCAACACACGTTTCAACCGAGAGAAAATACATGGAATTTCATTGAAACGTCAGACAAAGTTCCGAGCGCTTTCCATTGGCCGAACGGCGGCCATATCTAAAATTCCACCAATCAGGAAGATTTCCAATGTCTTCGTGCTTTTTGGAAAATTTAATTTTTTATCTCCGGATTCCGAAATGACGAAGTAATGAAACTTGGCAGTTTTGTAGTAAATTAATAGGGCTACAACTTTTGGGGCAATCATTTTTGGGCGGGCGGCACGGGTATCGAGCTGCATTTCGTCAAAGTTGCTTTTTTGTTCAACTGTTTTTGGAGCCAAAATTTTCAAAAAGGTGCCCATTCGAATTTGTAGAGCACGAAGAGATCCTTCATGTCCATGAGTTTCAACTTTCGCAAGACAGTATTAACAGAGAAATGATTTTTCAAAAAAATCAATCTTTTTCCAAAATTAATAACTCGAAAATGGGACAAAATTTCAAAAATCTGGCACATCATTTTGTAGTACCTTACGAAATCTACAGAATGGTAAAAAATCCAGGTCGATTCTTCAACTTCCTGGGACGATATGTCGATCGCGCACGGCGCTCTCTCGACCGTTCCCCGCAAAAGGGGCGGAGTCAAAAAAATGAAAATGTCCTTGGCCCAAGCGGAATTCGGTCGGGTATCGGTGGAATTTTTTCTTTCGAAAAAAAAAAATTGAAAATCGCCATTTTGATTTTTTGAAACAAAAGTTGGCCTTGGACGGCCAAAATTTGATAGTTCGTGCCAAAGTGGACTCGGATGTTTGAAAAAAATTCTCGTCCCGATCGGACTAAAGACGGCCGAGTTTCGGGCGTTTTTCTTACGCGTTTAGTAAGTAGGGGGAAATTTCACAGCCAGGGTCGGTTCTATGCTCACAGCACTATTGAGGTTAGTTAATAAAAATGGTGAGACTTCATTAAGCGTTGCCGCATATACATCGAAGTGTAAAATATACAATGCACATGATTATATTTAATAAACAGTAATATTATACTTTCATAAGTTATTATTACAAATATAAGCGATAATGAGTCTAATTATGTTTAAAACATAATTTTAATTGTTAAAATTATTACTTTGTAGTGAAATTTTAAGATTATTAAAAACGGTAATCCCCATAATAAGATCTTTGATAAATCTGGCAACATCGAGGGAACCATCTTTTAAAAAGCGGCAAATTTGAAATTCCCCCTCGCCCCACTGTCCTGGGGTGGCCCACATACTTTCGTGTTGCCGATATTCGTATCTCGGTTGGTTTCCACCACAATCTCATCACCCACACATACGCACACTCTCACACATATACTGCGAGTTGGTAGAAATGAACAGCGGGAACATCAAATTGTACACATCTGAATAGATTGATTTCTTCATGCGTTCCGGTCCGCCTGAGTGCAAATATAAGATTAAAAAAATATTTCGAGTAAACGTATTAAATGAAAATGTATATAGTTGAAGAACCATATGTCCGATTCCATGCTATTTATATAATATATGCAGATATAAGATACAATAAGTACATGACCGTTATTACCAGAAAATCAACAATAGATTATAAGTTAGAATAGATTCCTCCCCCTCTGTTATGTCGCTCATTTTATAAATTAGCGCATTAGTATTTAGTAATAGTAATGAGAAGAAACGACAATAAAATACGAAATGCATAACACCACAGTGATCGCAATCCCATTTTGTGAATTTGAATTTGATTTGTGTTGGTTACATAGAATTATGGAATATAAAACTAGAGAAGTAGATGAAATAATTTTTTTCCTATAATTTTTGAATTGGATAGAAGTTTCTTCACAAGAGTCGCACAATTGCTATATACTTTATTTCATTGGAGATTTGAGGATCATTCACTGATAGTAAATTATTCATTTATTAAAATTGCACTATAATCCATAGCTAAAGTGTGGTTTGTTATGGAGGTCAAAAGGCAAGAATTATAAAGTAGATATAGTACTCCCTCTATAATCTGGCACTTCACTTCTCCGACATTTTAATGCCTCGTCATTAGTGATTTCTAGAAATCCGGTATTTTTGGTAATCCGGCAGTGTTCAGATCCGATATCTGCTGGATTACCGAGAGACTAGTGAACTTACAACCAGAGGTGTCTCATCTAAAGGGGTCGCACTTAAATTTAACAAGACCTGTTTTTGTAATTTGAAAAAATATCATTTCTGATTATTATTTTTGATCTATTTCCAACTAGTATTGTTTCAATAAAAATATAGTATAGTAGTAGCAATTTAGTATGGGCTCTGTAAACCACTCTGTTTGATATCTGTGATGCATGATCAGCAGCCTGTTTGATCAGTGCATAAATGGCGCTTAATTCTTTAATTATCTTATTACCCTTTTCTTAACTGATTTATTATTTCTAATGTGTTTTGTTATGAATCTTATCTAAATAATTTATTTTGAAGTATAACTTTGTATTAAATCAATAAAGAACAGATTTTAACTGTGACAAAAAAACAATAGTCTATTGGTAAAACATTGTAACAGGAATAATAACTGAAATCAATAATAGAAAAGTTGTAACTGGTCCCTGGTGTCACCTATTTCTATCGTCACCAACTATCCTAGCTTATAATACAATACAATAAGGGCAAATACATACATAAGCACAATATGAGAACAAGTGTATATTCACATAAGTAAATGAATAATACTTTATCACACTTATACTTTACCGAATGTCTGGGATACAATCAGTATTTTAAGGTTATGTTGATTAGGGAGGTTAATAAAACTATTATTGGACCAATTTTAGAACACTGAAGCAATACACATAGTTTTTATATTTCGCATTATTGGGATTGAGTATGAAAGAAAGCACTACAGTATTAGTTATAAAAGTTTTAGGTCACTTCAAATAGTAGGTTAAATATTAGTCGGTCACTTTGCAGAAAAATAGAAAAGTTACCATGGATAAGTAACTCAACTAAGAAAAAGAGGGTGCAATACCAACAATAAAATAAGCTTTTAATCCTTTATAATGTGAATAAAATGACAGCCAACATTAAAAATTCGACTAATTTTGCAATATCAGTATTGTAATAGTAATTATAAATGCGCCAACACTCTAATAAGTTGTATACGACTGGCGCCATCTTACCCAAAACAGCTGAATTATTTTAATTTAGAGCTACTTATTTCTGCTTGCACTTTCGTTGGTTAAATTCAAATTTTTCTAGGTTATGTCTCATTTATTAAAATTTCTCTTTTGCATACCCCGTTTTTTTATTAATTCTTTTCCATGATATCCAAATACTCAGGTCAATTAAATGTTATTTTTATGATTTTTATATGAAGCGTTTTTCTTGAAATTGTCACTATTTACTTAATTAGCAAAAAAAACTGCAGTCACAGAAAAAATGGGCAACGTATAAAACTAGATAATAAATTGATAAACTAATATTAGCAAAGATTTATATTTTTTATTTCGTATTAAATGAGTTGATTATGTTTTAAATTTGTAAAAAATTAAGCAACCCATCTTTCACAAAAGGGGGACCTTAAACATTTAACTCACACATAATGGCGTGAAACACAAGTATTATTAGTAGAAAATATAATATAATACACTTAAGTTAAGTACATATTATCCAAAGGTAATTCTGTATGCATCAGCTGTGCACGTTTTTAAGTTGCTGTGGTCATCATATGCATAACTGTAAGCATCTGGACAATGTTGCTTGAAATATCTTGCGGAATTGACCTGCCAGTTATTCGGGTTGCAGGTTTGAGCATTGAAGGCTCCTCTGCAGCAATATTCATCGGAATTAAATTGTAAACAAGAACTCTTGCAGCCAACGGTCTTTCCATTGATAACATTCCTCAAAACGTCGGGGCATCCAGCATTGATGTCGCTGGAACACTGGAGTGACTTGCAATCTCCATGTCCATTAATAGGTGAAATCTGTAAATGCAACAATGAGTTTAACATCAATTAAAAGGCTGAAAGTGCTCTGGTCGATAGTGATAGGCCAATATATTTTGAATGTATCTTAAAATATGTAAATTACTACTAATAAAAATATTTCTATATGAATATTAATTAAATATTAAAAACGCCGCAGAAGCAGTAAATAAATTATCTGCAAATAATATAATTTTTTTATAGACTTATACAATTTTAAATATTCGATTGATGAGGCTGTTACTTGGTAAAACTCATTGTAAATTTTATAATAAAACCCAGAAAGTTTTTGAAATAATAGTAGATTATATTTGTATTGAAGTGATACTTTTCATGTTGAGCTCAGTGTTTGCGAAGCGTTGAGGCCTGCAATCTGAGCGAAACATAAAAAGACCACTTCAATGCCGAGTGATATATGCTATTTTTTCTTCAAGTATATTAATAATACATACACGGCATAAATTGTTGCATTTTGTGAGGTTGTGTCAACGTAAGTATGGGGCATATGCGTTCCACAGAATGAATGAATGATTACCGGACTGATATATTTTAATAATTTTAATGAAATCGAGGTTTATATAGTTGCATTAGTAAGTTTTGGTAATTCCGACGAAGTCCTTTGATTTTTTTTGTGACATTAGTAATGACAAGGTAACACGGCACACAATTTAAATAGCGTTAATGTATCAGTTAAATTATGGAAAATCGCTGATGGCACTACGTTAAAATTTGGTACTAATTCGGCGAAGGTTTTTTTTCATTTTCTTACTAGTACAATTATGACCTACTTCAACATGGAGCTTTCACTTCCATAAAGTGCTGATTTCATTAGGCTTGAAGAAAAAAACCGTTTTTTAAACTTTCTTACACCACTATGATATATTGAAGATGTATTACTGTAGTCACTCTCAAACTAATAGTTGAAACTATAGTCAAAAGTATTGTGGTCCAGCAAAGACTTATTTCAAAACATCTTGAGTGAACAAAACCCAACTGTTAACCAAGAAAGTGTTTTAACTTTCCAAAATTATCATAAAGTTAATGCTTCAACCATTACTCAATTAGTCATATCAAATGATGTACGTTACCGTAGCTTTTACGTTAAATCCATCGACTAAAGATATATCGTAGAAATCTTGTCCGTCATCGCCCTTCAGCTTGATTTCAACTAAAGTAACTGGCGGGGTTCCTCGAGCTCCTTTGCATTCTAGTCTATTTTTGCAGCCACCGGTCTCACAATGGTGGTTGTCAAAGTTGCATCCTGTTCTTGCCCAAAATTTGCCTTCCCATTTATCTGGAGATGCAATGATTTTCTAAAATATCATAATGATGTGGTTACGATGGGTAGCTGTATTTTCAGTTATAATATAAAAAGTGCGGACATTATACTATTTCAACTTTCATCCGAGATTATAACGAGTGTATTTTAAAATAAAATTGCAATGGTTTTAATCTTCCCACACGTTATGTTCGGTTGGAGAATATAACGAATTACACGTAAAATTTGTTTTGGTTTTGTATGTTCGGAACGTATTTTTTCTCTTCTTTTATAACTGTAGCGCAGGCGGTTTCAAAAACGCCGCATTTTGTATAAACGTAGCGGAAATTTACAAATTCGTGAAATGAATGCGCCGTTTGACAGCCACTGTCACTGTCTAGTTTGTATTAGCGCTAACCAAGCAGCGTCCTACATTCGAGTTGTATTTTCAAGGATCAGTTGTATTTTCCAGTGACGGCTCGTCAGGGGCGGCCGTACCGTTAAATTCAATTAAAACAAATATTATAAATGTTTATTTTCTGAGAAAATAAATATTGCGAATTTTTTATAATAAATACATAATATGCTTATAGCCAGTAATATTAATAAGCACTCAGTATAAGGCCGATAAATGCGGATGTTTATTTTCATTTAATATATGTCTACTACGCAAGTTCGTATCCGCAAAATCGGCCAGCCGTTGATTTTCAGAGTATTAAGATTAATGCAAGCGCTACGTCCGCACGAGTGTCAGTGCAGATTCTGTCGTCTCATTTCGCCTGCAGCGTGAACGTACGTCCACAAATGGTTTACTCCAATACGGCAAATTCACCGGGGCCGTACTCCGAACGCAATACTCCGATGCCCATGACTCGATGCACTCTTTAATTCGCTTGCGTTACAGGTCACAGATTTTTATTTTAGAACTTGTAAATTTATTTATTAACGTATTTCTGATTATTTTCATATTGTTCGATTTAAAAGTAATATATGTACTTACTTTAATACAAATTGGTCATTAAGGCCAACAATTGACCGGTATTAGAAAACACATTATTCCTTAAAAAAATATTTCAGAAATCAGAATCTATTTCGCATTTTTAAAGAGAAGGCAAATCTTAATATAAGTAAATATCATTAAACAATAGATGTAATGTAAAATGCAAACAATAATTAAATGGTTACCTAATTGTAATTTACAAAATAATTACCATTCTAGGTAAATTTAAGGTAGTTTATGTGAAATATATCAGTGTATAATTAACCATTTTATGTATATAACATGTTTAAAGATGTTATTGTTACTCCGACAACATTCTCTTACTGTTAAAAGTCGGGCGAAATTATTTAATGTGTATCGTTCTAACGGAGGAATATGGGTACGGCTGGCCGTTTATCCACAGTGCGCGTGTGCCAGCATAGAAATGATCAGATGACAGAATCACTTTGTCTTTTCCTTGGTCCCGTCCACATGGTGCTCGTGTATGCGCTAAATTCAGTGATCCATCCATATCTTCAGTGTTTACCGGACTGTCAAAAATGATTCAAAACGATTTAATTGATTCCATAACTACGGTTTTAAAGCAGAATATTTACGACGAAATTAATAGAGCTTCTTGTTTTTCATGGGAAATAGACGAGAGTACAGATATACGCTGTTTTTCTCAGATGTCAGTGATTTTTCGTTACGTTTGTGAGGGGAAAGTAATAGAACGATTTTTGGGTTTCTTCAACCTTAGTGAAGGTCGAAATGCAAACGATATTTTTAATGTACTCCAACAAAACTTCAATCATTTCAATATTGAACACAAATTAATCGGCCAAACGTATGATGGTGCTGCTGTAATGGCGGGAGAACTAAATGGATTGCAGCAAAAAGTTAAGGCAATTGCTCCTCAAGCACTTTTTACGCACTGTTACGCGCACAAAATAAATTTAGTTTTACAAGATTCATGTAAAAAAATTAAAGAATATTTTTCTCAAATCTCTCGGGCTTTTCATCTTTTTTCACAAAATCTACTAAACGCACTAATCTTCTGGATACAATTTGTCAAAAGAGAGTTCCGAGTAACTCAGAAACCCGCTGGAACTTTAAATCGCGCATTGTGAACACTATATATAATAATAGAATTAATTTGATTGAAGTTTTCGATCATATCATCGCAGATTTGGATCAATGGGATGATATTTCAATACGAGAATCGACCGGGTTAAAAAGAATATTATTAAGAATAAGATTTTGATTTCCTGTTTCTTTTATATACTTTTCAGTTAATTTTTACACATACGGATCCTATATTTTCTATAATTCAACATAAATTATCTGACATCACGTATTGTAACGAAAGAATTATATCACTTTATCCACATTAAAAAATTCCGAAATGACAATTATTTTCTTAAAATATATTCTGATGTTAATCAAATTTTAGATGTTCAGCCCCCATGCGCTAAACGACGTAAAACGCACAGTAATAATGATGATTCGATATCTACGAAACGAATCTTTTTTGAAATTTTAGATATGCTTATAAATCAAATTGAAATACGTTTTAAAGATATTTTCTTACTTAACTTTCTGGAATTAACCAATCAAAATAAATTCGATATATTTAATAAAAAATTTCCGGAAAAACAATTTTAATCTTTGATTAATAACTACAAAACATTTTTTAATAATGAAAAATTAAAAAGAGAATTGCAAGTTTTGTATGCTGACAAATTTATTTATTTTATTCCCCAACAGTAGGTGACATGACAGAATTTATTTATAATAATGATATTATTACAGACGTTCCGGAATTATATAAATTATTTTGTTTAATATTGTCTCTCCCACCAACATCTGCATCGTTAGAAAGAAGCTTTTCAGCATTGAAAAGAATAAAATCCTACAGTAGGAATACAATATCCCAATCGCGCTTAAGTAATGTATCTATTTTAGCAATAGAAAGAGGGTTGGTTAAAAGGTTAGTTAAGAATGATAGCTTTTATAATAAAATTATTGACGATTTCGCTACAAAAAAATCCCGGCGAATCGATTTAATATTTAAAAATGATTGAAATAATTCAAATATAATATATTTAATTTGTTCACATACACGGGCACCACTGTTATTTCCAGGCAAAATCCCTTTAGTTTTTAGAGTTTTTATTTATTTTCCTGACATTAAAAAGAATTGACTTTTTTTTTGTTGAGAGATTTGTTTTATTTTATATTTTATTTATTTATTTTTTAAGAGTAAATATTTTATTTTTCATTTCTGCCATTTTTATATTCTCTTCAAAATTCGGTTTTAGTTTTATTAATTTTAGTTTTCATGTTGAGAGTTTATTTAATTTAATATTTTATAGGTAAATATTTATTTATTCCTGACCCCTATCTTTCAAGTTATTCACATTTGTAAGAGTGTTATTCTTTTTTTATATCCTCCACCTCAAATGTACTTCACTTCTGTCAAATCCAACTCCCATTCCATATCCTGACAAGAGTGCTGTAGACTTTCCCGTGGTTCTTGTCGGACGATCTAATTTTTTGGTACGCCTACTCTTCTACAGTTGGGTTTTACTTACATTTGCCTAATTATGTCGCGTTAGCAATATTTTTTTTACTATATACTGCACAAACAACCATATTGTTATATATGGCAAATGATTGGTTAATGTTTACCATTGTAAATAATACGCTTCCACGAAGATACAGTATATAAATGATACTTAATAACTACCAAAAAATTAAGTTGACTAACTGCAGCTTGCCTACATTCGGCCGACCCACTTCCGTAGGTCACGAGCCGTCACTGGTATTTTCAGTGCCAGCCAATCAGCGTCCCAGATTTGAATTGTATTACTCCAAATCAGTTATATTCTCAGAAGTTATAATATAACAAGTGGGGAGATTATACCATTGCAATTTTTTTTCAATGAAATCACGAGTTATTTGAACTTTCCTATAATGTCCCGTTCTTCCGCTAGAGGGCGCGGAAAGTAAAGTATAGTGCAAACAAAACAGTTTAATTAATTTTTTTTCAATGGATTATTAATCAGCATAAAATTCTGCAAAAATGCCAAATTTAAACATACCCTCTATCTCTTCTAATAAGCGAGATTCCCATAATAAGCCTTGAATTTGAAACACCCTGTATAAGCGAAAATTAAAAAAAATACCTCTTCGTTACCACCTAGAGCAAATCCACCACCGGCAAATGGCCACCATATGATTTCTCCACCGGTCCATGGCCATTGACCATCTAGGATACCAATCCAAATCTCATCACCCAAATTGTTTTTTATGGTGAAATTTGTAGCATCTGCACCCAACACCAGGAGACAAATTAACGCAACTGTGAACATTTTGAAATTGAATTAATTTGTTTTGGTTGGACTGATTTATATACTCATTGGCGAGTAAATATTTTGTTAATTATTCTGGTAATCCCTAATTTTTCACGGATATATTGAAGTAATATCATTTTATCATTCGTCCTTGTAATATATTGCAATTATCGTATTATCAGGTTTTTCCACGTATGACATCTTATAATTAGTGCACAGATCGCTTTTAATTTGCAGATTTAATTCGCATTTTTTTATCGTGAAGATTGTAAGCCATACATAATTATTTTGTTTATGTTGCGGAATTTCTGACCATAATAAGGCTGTTTGTTCAGCACATATTTCTTCAGTAATTCTTTGAAATAATTATTTATGAATATACGGGGTGTTTTAGAATTGCACGAATTTTGTGCCTAAAATAGAGAAAAAAGTTCGTATAAACATTCATTTCAAATTAATTAATTACTAGACAGAGCGCCCGCGTGCAAGATTGATTTTGCCGCCCCATTTATTTTTTAAGCATTTCAAGCTCATATCATACACCGGGTGTTCGATAAAAAAAGCCCAACGCTATATGGTTATATTTGTTATTTTTTGGCCAATATGAATGAACTAAAAACCAAAATCCGTGCTAGTTTAAGGGGAGGTTACCCATGCTTTTTAAACGGTTTTCAATGTAGTTTTTTACCATTATAAGCAGATCATAGTGCATTTTATATATCGATCATATAAGAATGGAAATTACGTCGTTACGTGATCTTAATTATAATTAAAAAGATAGCTAATTTTTAATTAATTCAATACCACTAGAATATTTATAAAGATAAAGGGAAAACATTTGGACATTTGGAGTGGTTGCGCTATGGGCTAGGAAGTGTGAAAGATTGATTAACTTTCAACCACAAATTATGGAGTTATATGCATATACATACATGTGGATATCTCGATTTTAAATTGATTTATCTTGGTTAATGAGAAAACTATTTCCAATACATACTTCAAATTTGCCCACCTCTTAGATTGGATGATATTTGTTCAATTCACGCTTGTTTAACATTGATTAATTGAAGGGCTTGGAAAGGGCATTGAGTAATATAAAATAATGTTTGCACTTTCACCATTTATTGCCCTCCTTACGAGTACGCACGACGAGCCCATGACTAAGCGCTTGCATTTGAAATGGTTAGGATGGGCGGGGTTTACTGATACGTATTTTGTTTGTGCCAGTCAAGGGTGGTGTTTTCATTTATTTTATATTGCTGATTGAGAGTGCTGTGTGGTTGTGATTGTGATTTTTTTTCCAAATTTTTTTTTTACGGAAATATCCGTTTTGGGATCCCTAGATGCCATTTCAACAATTTCTGGATTTTTTTTTTGTGTCTGTGTGTGTGTGTGCCTCTGTGCGCGTTGTATCTCAAAAACTAATAGAGCAATTGATATGAAACTTTGAACATCCGTCTTATTTGATAATCTGAAGAACTGAAAAGCTTTTGGTAAAATGTCGTAGACCGGAAGTGGGCGTTTACCTCAACTGTTTTCTGTTTTTTGCCAATATTTTCTTAAATATGAAAAATATCACAAAAACATGTAAACAAACTTTGAAGACAACAAAGAAATGAACATCTTTTGCTTGAAAACATTTTTCATAAAATCATTTTTATTCGAGAAAAAAATTTATTATTTTTTTAATTTTTGGTTTATAATTATAAAACGATAATAGTTACAGCAAATGTATGTTAATAATAATTGTAGAGAATGTTACAATAAACAACTTACAAAGAATAAGTTTTTTACTTTCTCCGTTACGAAGTACGAGAAAGTATTGTGATCGTGATTTTTTTTCAATTTTTTTTTTACGGAAATATCCGTTTTGGGGTCCCTAGATGCCATTTCAACAATTTCTCAAAAAAAAAAATTTGTGTTTGTGTGTGTGTGTGTGTGTGTGTGTGTGTGTGTGTGTGTGTGTCTGTGTGTGTGTGTTACTGTGTGTGTGTGTCTGTGCGCGCTGTACCTCAAAAAACTTTGAACATACGTCTTATTTGACAATCTGAAGAACTGAAAAGCTTTTGGTAAAATTTCGTACACCGGAAGTGGTCGTTTACCTTAACTATTTTTTGTTTTTTGTCAATATTTTCTTAAATATAAAAAATATCACAAAAACATTTAAACAAACATTGAAGACAACAAAGAAATGAACATCTTTTGCTTGAAAACATTTTTCATAAAATCATTTTTATTCGAGAAAAAAATTAATTATTTTTTTAAAATTTTTAGTTTATAATTATTAAACGATAATAGTTACAAATTTATGTTAATAATAATTGTAGAGAATGCTAAAATGAACAACTTATAAAGAATAAGTTTTTTTTTAAATCCCTTTAGTTTTTGAGAAAACTGAGTTTTTGAATTTGAAGTATAATCTTTCATAATTTTGACGTTTTAAACGTCAGTTTCATCCGAGTTTATACAATGCTCGAAGTACATTTAAAATATGATTTAAATTAAAAATAAACCATAAAAGCGTAAATATAAATGATACCCTCAAGTCGGAGAAAGTAACATGATGGCCACATCACCATTTTTTCTCTACATAACCGTCTGTCTGTAACTGTGCGCGCTGTGTCTCAAAAACTAATGGAGCAATTGATATGAAATTTTGAACATCCGTCTTATTTGATAATCTGAAAAACTGAAAAGTTTTTGGTAATATTTCGTATTTCCATATATTTTTTACCAGTTTTTTGTTTTTTTCAGCCTTTTTTGGGACTTCAGGCCAATGTTTTCAGAACTTTTTTTATGTCTTTTTTAAGGACATTTTTAAAAGACGATTCGACGATTCTTTTTCAGGACTTTTTAAGAAAGACTTATTTTTTTGGACTTTCAGGGCCTTCATTTTCAGGATTTCTTTTTAAAATTTTATTAACAGGATTCTTTTTTGAGGAATTTTTTCACGAGAATTTTTTGGGACTTTTTCAAGAACTTATTTTCGGGATTTTTTTCAGAGAAAATTTTTCAGAATTTTCTTCATGACATTTTTTAGGATTCTTTTTTCATGACCTCTTTTTGGACCTTTTTCAAATTGAAATTTATTTAATTTCCAAGAAGAATGATTACAACGTTAGTCAGGTTATTATGTTTACGAGTAGAATATTATGAAATAAAAATTTAAAAAATAATAGCCTATTTAAAACAATATCTACAAGTAAAACTTAAAATCTACCGAATAAAAGAGACATGATTACTATAAAAAGACAAACAACAAAGAATTTATTTATTGGTCAATTTTGGGCAAAATTTTAAAACTTTTTATCAGGACTTTTTCAGATATTTTAGACATTTTCAAAAAAGGAATTTCAGGAATTATTTTAGGCCTTTTTGCAGGACTTTTTTCAAGACTCTTCTTTGGATTTCTTTTTGAGGGCAATTTCTTCAAATCTTTGTAAGGACTTTTTACAATGCTTTTTTCAGAAATTTTAATTTTTAATTTTTTAAAGATGTAATTTTCAGAGCAATTTTTCAAGACAATTCTTTTATATTTCATCAGGACTCTTTTTCTGAACTTTCTTCAGGACTTATTTTAGGACTTCCTTTCAGCACTTTTTAGAACTCTTTTTCGGGACATTTATTTCTGGACTTCTTTTCACGGCTTTTTATCAGGACTTCTTTTCAAGACTTTATTTCGAGGACTGTTCCTCCACGACTTTTTTTCGAGGCTCTTTCAAAACTTTCTTAAGAACCCCTTATTCAGGACTTCTTTTCAGGATATTTTTCAGAATTTTCTTCATTACATTTTTTTTTCAGAATAATTTTTTCGGGAAGCCTTCTTTACAGGAGTTTTTTAGATCCAATATTTCAGAACATTTTTTTATAGGATTATTTTTCAGGACTTATTTTCAAGACCCCTTTTGGGATTTTTTTCGGGACAATTTCTTCAGTCTTTTTTCGGGATATTTTATAAGGGACTTTTTTCAGGACTTATTTAAAGACGTTCCTTCGGGACTTTTTTAGGACCCTTTTTTTAACTTCTTTCTGGGTTGTTTAAGGACATTTATTTCTGGTGTTTTATATAAAGACTTAATTCTTCAGGACTCTTTTTGCAGTACTTTTCTCAAGACTTTTTTCACAACTTTTTAACTGGACTCTTTTTTCAAGACTTTATTTTCCAAAACAGTTTTTCCAGGACTTTTTTTCAAATATTTTTTGTCAGAACTCTTTTTTGAGGACTTTTTAACAGGACTTTTTTTAGATTTTTTACAACTTACGGTAAAGATTATTAGAATTTGAAAGGGTTTCATAACTTTGACGTTTCAAATGACAGTATCATCCGATCATGTGAAATGCTCGATTTAAAATATGATATAAATATGAATAAATATTATACCATCAAATCGGAGAAAGTAATATGATGGCCACATCACCATTTTTTCGAAATCCCTTGAGTTTTTGAATAAATTGAGTTTTTATATTTGAAGTATAATTTTTCCATCTTTCATAATAATTTTGACGTTTTAAACGTCAGTTTCCTCCGAGTTTACAAAGCGCTCGATGTACATTTAAAATATGATTCAAATTGAAAATAAACCACGAAAGCGTAAATATAAATGATACCATCAAGTCGGAGAAAGTAACATGATGGCCACATCACCATTTTTACTTTCTCCGTTACGAAGTACGAGAAAGTATATCCGTTGTGGGGTCCCTAGATGCCATTTCAACAATTTCTGGGAAAAAAAAAATTGTGTGTGTGTGTGTGTGTGTGTGTTTGTGTGTGTCTGTGCGCGCTGTATCTCAAAAACTAATAGAGCAATTGATATGACACTTTGAACATACGTCTTATTTGATAATCCGGAGAACTGAAAAGCCTTTGGTAAAATTTCGTACACCGGAAGTGGGTGTTTACCTTAACTGTTTTTTGTTTTTTGCAAATATTTTCTTAAATATGAAAAATATCACAAAAACATTTAAACAAATATTGAAGACAACGAAAAAATGAGCTTATTTTGTTTGAAATCATTTTTCATAAAATCATTGTTATTCGAGAAAAAAAATTATTATTATTTTTTATTTTTGGTTTATAATTATGAAACGATAATAGTTACTGCAAATTTATGTTAATGATTACTGTGTAGAGTGCCAAAATAAACAACTTATAAAGAATAAATTTTTGTCGAAATCTCTTTAGTTTTTGAGTAAACTGAGTTTTTAAATTTGAAGTATAATTTTTCCATCTTTTATAATTTTGACTTTTTAAACGTCAGTTTCATCGGAGTCTACAAAACGCTCGATGTACATTCTAAATATGATTTAAATAGAAAATAAACTATAAAAGCGTAAATATAAATGATAACATAAGTCGGAGAAAGTAACATGATGGCCACATCACCATTTTTTCAATATTCATTCCTGTTAAAATGTATGCCTGTTTGCTTGTGCGCGCTGTATCTAAAAAAACTACTACTTGAATGAACATCAAACTTTGAACAAAAGCCTTATTTGATAATCCGAAGAACTGAAAAGCTTTTGGTAAAATTTCGTACACCGGTAGTAGGTAGTAGGTGTTTACCTTAGCCGTTTTTTGTTTTTCTCCGATAATTTTTTAAATATGAAAAGTACTATAAAAGCACTCAAACAAATCTTGAAGAAAGCAAAGAAATTAACATTTTTTGCTTGAAAATATTTTTCGTGAAATGTATGGTTTTTGAAAAATAATAGCAATTATTATTTTTTTGTAATTTTTGGTTTAAAATTATGAAACGATAATACTTACAGCAAATGTATTTTAATAATAATTGTAGAGAATGCCAAAATGAACAACTTATAAAGAATAAGTATTTTTCGAAATCTCTTTGGTTTTTGAGTAAATTGACTATTAGAATTTAAAGTATAATTTGTCATTTTCATCTTTCATAATTTTGACGTTTTAAACGTCAGTCTCATCTGATTTTACTAAACACTCTATGCACATTTAAAATCTGATTTCAATTGAAAATAAACCATGAAAGTGTAAACATAAAGTACTGCACCATGAAATCGGAAAAAGTAACACCATTTTTTTATTTTTTTGCCATTATTTTAGAGTTTCGGATCGTATCTTAATTTGAGCTTGTGTTATTTTTGGGGCAAAATTATTTTTAGACCAGGATTTTTGTGCTCGTATTTAATATTTTTTGCCTGTCAGTATTTTGATTTTTAAGCTCGTGCTTTCGATTTTTGGTCCAAATTTTCGATTTTTTGCCACAATTATTGAATTTTTATTTGTATTTTGGATTTTTTTGGTCTAAATTTTTGATTTTATGTCCTAAGATTTTTTATTTGGCCAAAATTTTCGATTTGTTTTTTAAGATTTTCGATTTTTTAACTTTTTGGTCTGCATTTTTTTATTTTTAGGCCCATGTTTTCAATCTTTTGGCCACAATTGTTAAATTTTGACCTGTATTTTCGATTTTTTGGTCCAAATTTTTGATCTTCTGTCCTAAGATTTCTTTATTTGGCTGAAACTTTCCATTTGTTTATTAAGATTTTCGATTTTTTAATCAGTATTTTTTATTTTTAGCCCCAAATTTTCGGTATTTGGTCCAAATTTTGTTTTTTTCGTCCTATATTTTAAATTTTTCAATTTTTAATTTTAGTTTCTGTTCGGAAACTTACTTTGAGCTACAGGGTTATTTTGAGGGTGAAAATGGCAAACAATTTTTTCTTTGCTTGAATTTTTTTTTATCTGCATTTTTAGATATCTGGCCTGTAATTTCATTTTTTCTCAGTTTTGATTTTTGGCCTAAATATTCTTTATTTTGGCCTGCTTTTTTTTAATTTTTTTTGTCCCAAATTTTCAGTATTTGGTCTAATTTTTTGTTTTCTTGGCCCATATTTTAGATTTTTTTATTTTCAATTTGAGTTTCAGTTGAGAAACTTACTCTGAGCTACAGGGTTATTTTGAAGGTGAAAATGGCAAACTATTTTTCCTTTACTTGAATTTTTTTATCTGCATTTTTGGATCTCTGGCCTGTAACTTCGTTTTCTATTCCAAATTTTTGATTTTTGACCTAAATATTCTTTATTTTGGCGTGAAAATTTAGGTTGCGTGTTAAAAGTTTCGATTTTTTGGTCCGTATTTTTGATATTTAGGTCCTAATTGTTGGTTTAAGTTTTAGCTTTTTTGTGTTATACTAGTATTTTAAATTTTCTAATCTGAATTATTGATTTTTATGCGCGATTTTTTGCCGGTATTTTCGAGTTTTTTTTGTCGGTTTTTGATTTTTTGCCCTTTACTTTTTAACCCGAATTATTGTTTTTTATTTTATTTTTTTTGGCATTATTTTCGAGTTTCTGGTCGGAAACTTATTTTGAGCCAAAGAATTATTTTAGGGGCTAGCTAAATATTTTTTATTTTACTTGAATTTACAATATTTTGGTCTGCATTTTTTTGGTCCATATTTTAGATTTATACCTTTACCTGTTTTCGCCTCAATTTATTCCAAATTTTTAATTTTTTTTTGCCTAAATAATCTTTATTTTGGACAATATTTTCGATATGTTTGTTGAAATTTTCGATGTTTTAGTATGCGTTTTTTTTTATGTTTAGGCCATAGTTTTCGATATTTGGATTTTAAAAATTCAAACTTTTTTTTTACGTACACACAATAGTACAATGATAATCCGTCGTGATTTCCTGATTTAAAAACAAACAAAACCATATATTGAAAAACGATCGCAAAATAAATAAAAGTTTAATTCATTTTTAAAATTAGAAGGAGGGGTCGGATCAAAAAAATGATGTGGATTTTCTGTTCGGCTTGAAAAGAGCTTTCCATTGGTGTAATCAGATTTCAGGACAAAGAAAAAAACAATAAAAAATCGGCCGTAGATCGTAAACGGTGCACCTTACGAAAAAGATGGCTCTTACCCTCAAAAGTTAAAGATATCAAAAACCGTAACAGATATAAAATGTAGAGAGAAACTCGTTCTACAAAACTCTATGAAAATTGGAGTCGTGACTGTGAAGGTATCGCCCCGCTCGCCGAAGCACGGATAAACCGACCCCTGCAGAGAAAGGGCAGAGAAGAGCACCTGCGTAAATGGCCGTTCTGCCCCCATGCATTGGGGATTTTTTGAGCCGTATCCGAATCTTTCAACTCAAAAATTCAGTCGTTGATTGAAGTATTGTATAGATCACTCACCTTACGGGAAAATACGAGTCAGTAAAATGGGCCGAAACGTAGATGTCGCATGACTAGTACATGGGCTGAGATCGAGGTGTCTCATTTTCAGTCCAGTGTACTGCAGTTTTCTGTAGCATTGAATTAATTTATAGGTATCTATACACACACGAAGGCGCCGGACTAAGCTAGGGTCCCCTGCAAACATTCATTCCCGTTCGACGCGACGCGAACGAGGCGCGACCTTCACTCATAAAAACGTGTTTACAGAGTATAAAAACATCATAATGCACATTTTTTGTTTAGATTTCATTTCAAAAAGACATTTATTATTCACTATAATCCGAATTAGAATAAGTTTATGATACATTTTTGTTAAGATTCAATGATGAATTTTGATAAGAAAATTGACTAGCCATGTGCACATATCGTTATCATTGGCATCGATAAGGGATGTTTTTATGGGTTTTGTGTCGCCAAACATGCTGCAGATGAGAGGCCTACATGGGCGGGGCCGTATTTTTCAAACTCCGGGCCGGTCTTTCCGATGGATAATTTAGACAGGTTCTTTTTATTAACAATGTAATTTAGGAATCATAAGCAGTACGTGGCAGAGCCCTGCAGAAGAGGGTTATTGAAAGTCCGGCTCGGCCCTGCCCGACGGTGAAAATTTAAAACCCGGCCCGATAAAAGAAAATGTGCTGCGAGCCCGGCCCGGCTCGGCCCGGAGCTGAATATTTAAAGCCCGGCCCGGGTTTTCTTAAATGGAAAAATCAATTATTTAACATTCATAATATCGCATTTGAAAATACAAATTGTATATAATATTGACAAGCATGAAAGTATGTATCTCTGAAAAATTTATTTGATGAGCTGGAGTGTAAATAATTAATGTTATGCAGATTTTAAGCAATGAAATAATTTACACTAAAGTCTTCACATCTTCGATAAAATATAATATCGATTTTTTTCATCATTTTTTCCATACTCTCGAAGTAATCCTCAACAACGTACCATTGAGTTAATCCGCCATTTTTACAGCACCTTGTAAATTTTCCTTTTAAGTTTTGTAAAAATTTTAATAACCCCATTTGAATCGAACTGAGGTAATTTTTGAAGTTGTTTGTTTACCACTTGGTCAATTTAAAAATTCCAAAATTTCAAAAAATGCTATATCCTTTCCAAGTGCGTAAAATGTGAAAGTTTTCATGTTTACATTTTGATATATTCCTATTTAAACCGAAATTATGTTTTTTTCAATTTACGCATCATCAAGTTTGCCTACAAAATCCAAAATAATTACACCGGTTCAAGAATGTTTGAAAGTATATTTTTCATCTGAATTTTCTAAAATCCTTATAAATTCTATTTCTTGATTTTGATATAACCTATTTAAATTATTTTTTAAAGTTTCTTGGTTGGCTAAACAAAATAAAAAAACAATTTTTGCCAATTTCAAATTTTCAAAAATTGTTGAAAGTATTTTCCAATATTGCACAGAAATTTAAAAAAAAAAACACATATTTTATAGTTTTTCATACAATCTGTTCAAACCTGCTGGTTTGCAAGAACTTATGAAAGATGGAAATGACAAATTTTACTTGAAATTCTAAGTCAGTTTGCTAAAAAAACTAAAGAGATTTCGAAAAAAACTTATTTTGTATAATTCTTATTAATAAATTTGATGGAACTATTATCGTTTCATAATTAGAAACCAAAAATGAAAAAAAAAACATTCAATATTTGTATTGTGATCGCGATCGTATTGTGATCGTGATTTTTTTTTCATAAATTTTTTTTACGGAAATATCCGTTTTGGGGTCCCTAGATGTCATTTCAACAATTTCTGGAAAAAAAATTTTAGTGTCTGTGTGTGTGTGTCTGTATGTGTGTGTGTGTGTCTGTGCGCGCTGTATCTCAAAAACTAATAGAGCAATTGGTATGAAACTTTGAACATGCGTCTTATTTGATAATCCGGAGAACTGAAAAGCTTTTGGTAAAATTTCGTACACCGGAAGCGGGTGTTTACCTTAACTGTTTTTTGTTTTTTGCCAATATTTTCTTAAATATGAAAAATATCACAAAAACATTTAAACAAGCGAACGAAAGACAACGAAAAAATGGGCTTATTTTGTTTGAAAATTTTTTTCATAAAATCATTGTTATTCGAGAAAGAAATTTATTATTATTTTTTTATTTTTGGTTTATAATTATGAAACGATAATAGTTTATGTTGATAATAATTGTAAAGAATGCCGAAATGAACAACTTATACAGAATAAATTATTGTCGAAATCTCTTTAGTTTTTGAGTAAACTGAGTTTTTAAATTTGAAATATAATTTTTCCATGTTTTATAATTTTGACGTTTTAAACGTCAGTTTCATCCGAGTCTACAAAACGCTCGATGTACATTGAAAATATGATTTCAATTGAAAATAAACCATGAAAGAGTAAATATAAATGATGCCATAAGTCGGAGGAAGTAACATGATGGCCACATCACCATTTTTTCAATATGCATTCCTTTTAAAATGTATGCGTATCTCTTTGTGCGCGATATATCTCAAAAACTATTACGTGCCTTAACATCAAACTTTGAACATAAGCCTTATTAGATAATCCGAAGAACTGAAAAGCTTTTGGTAAAATTTCGCACACCAGAAGTTGGTGTTTACCTTAACCGTTTTTTTTGTTTTACTCCGATAGTTTTGTAAATATGAAAAATACTATAGAAGCACTTAAACAAATCTCGAAGACAGCAAAGAAATTAACAACTTTTGTATGAAAATATTTTTCGTAAAATGTATGGTTTTTGAAAAATAATAGTTATTAATTTTTTTGGTCACATTTGGTTTATAATTATGAAACGATAATAGTTACAGAAAATCTATTTTAATAATAATTGTAGAGAATGTCAAAATGAACAACTTATAAAGAATAAATATTTTTCGAAATCTCTTTTGTTTTTGAGTTCAGAATTTAAAGTATAATTCAGGACTCTCTTAAGGAACAATTTGTTGAGGACTTATTTTTTAAATTTTTTTCAGAACAGATTTTTCTTCATGACATTTTTTAGAATTCTTTTCATGACCTTTTTGGACCTTTTTAAGGACTTTTTTACATATTTTTAGCATTTTTTTCAAGACTTTTTAAAAAACTTTTTATTTCAAGAATTTTGTCAACGACTTATTTTTGGCCTTTTTTCGGACTATTTTTAAGGACCATTTCTTCAGATCGTTTTAAAGACCTTTTAAGGACTTTTTACAATGCTTTTTTTCAGGAATTCTTTTGTTTATTTTATAAAGATGTTATTTTCTGGCAATTTTTTTTATAATATGTCATCAGGACTTTCTTTCAGGACTTTTTAGGACTCTCTTTCGGGACATTTATTTCTGGTATTTTGTATGAAGACTATTTTTCAGAACTTTTTTTCACGGCGTTCATCAGGACTCTTTTTTAAGATTTTATCTCCAGAACTGTTCCTCCAGGACTTTTCTTCGAGACTATTTTAAGAACCTCTTGTTCAGGACTTCTTTTCAGGATTAATTTCGGAATTTTCTTTGTTACATTTCTTCAGAATTCATTTTTGTGGATTTTTTTTTCAAGCCTTTTTGCAGGACTTTTTTCAGTAATATATTTCTTTATAGGATTAATTTTCAGGACTTCTTGTTCGGGACTTTATTCAAGACTCTTTTTGGGATTTTTTTCAGGACAATTTCTTCAAAACTTTACCAGATCTTTTTAAATGATCTTTTTTTTTCAAAAATATTTTTTTAGCATTTTTTACGATGTTGTTCTTATAACTCCTTTTCAAGACTGTTATCACAGGACATTTTTTTCAGGATATTTTATCAGGACTTTTTTCGGGACTTTCTTCAGGACTTTTTTAAGTACTTATTTTAGGACTTTCCATCGGGACTTTTTTAGGACGCTTTTTCGGTCTTCTCTCAGGACATTTATTTCTGGTGTTTTATATGAAGACTTCATTTTACAGGACTCTTTTTGCAGTACTTTTTTCAGGATTTTTTTCACGACTCTTTTTCACAACTATTCAACAGGACTCTTTTTTCATGACTTTATGTACAAAACTGTTTCTCCAGGACTTTTTTTCAGGACATTATTTATTAGGACTTTTTACAAGACTTTTTGTTCAGGACTTTTATTTGTTTTTTTTACTATTTCTAGAAATCTTTTTTAAAACTTTTTTAGGATTATTTTTAGTTTTTCAGTACACTTACGGTAGATTATCAGAATTTGAAACATAATTTGCCATTTTTACCTTTCATCACTTTGACGTTGCAATCATTCGATCATGTAATAGCTATACCAAATCGGAGAAAGTAACATGATGGTCACATCACCATTTTTTTTAATATTTTTGAACAAAAGATGTTAACTTGGTTGTTGTCTTCAATATTTGTTTAAAGAATTTTGTAATATTCTTCATATTTAAAAAAATATTGGAAATTATTATTTAAATCATATTTCCAATATGATTGCCCGTCGCTCAGTTTTCTGCCCGAAAAATATTGTCGTGCGGTGTTTATTTATTTTTCTCGCTATTTGTTTACATAACAGCCACGCGTTTGTACGAGTCTACCTTTCGTAGGCTAAATGGATGAATAGAGACCTCACAATTCTTTTTTCTTAACTACTCACAACGCTCAAATATCAAGTCGCGTAGCATTACAAAAATGAACCACCGGAGCAGCACTTTACTGAGGATGTCGCACTAGGCGGGGAGTGGAGGGGTCATTTCCAACACGACTCGCCGAAAAACATGCCGGTGAGCGATCTATACAATACTTCAATCAACGATTCAGTGAAGAGTGGCTTTTGGCGCGAACCTCTGCATTCTCAAAAATCGATTTTCAAAAATTCACCTTGGAGTAATTGGGTGATGTAGAAAATCACGTATTTCGCCAAGCCCCCCCCCCTCCCCCAAAGGACCCGTGCGCCTTTCAGAAAAAAAATTAAAAATTAGAGGGTGGCAACTCTTTTTGTGAGGGGTTGATTGCAGGGGGTTGAAATTTTAATGATCTTATTTTTGAATTTTTTATGATTTTTCATGAAAATTTCATCTTGCTGGAAAGGTATGGGAAAAAAATCAAAACGTAAAGCACACCCTCCCCTCTTCTAACGCTAGAAATTTCTTATGGTTAAGGTCCCCCAAAGGACCCGTGCGCCTTTCAGAAAAAAAAATTAAAAATTAGAGGGTGGCAACTCTTTTTGTGAGGGGTTGATTGCAGGGGGTTGAAATTTTAATGATCTTATTTTTGAATTTTTTATGATTTTTCATGAAAATTTCATCTTGCTGGAAAGGTATGGGAAAAAAATCAAAACGTAAAGCTCACCCTCCCCTCTTCTAACGCTAGAAATTTCTTATGGTTAACCTGAAAATGTATTGAGGCCGAGAGGGTGGAGCAAAATTGGGGGTGAATTTCAAAAAAAGAGTTTTTTTTTAATATCCTTTAAAGTCTAAATTGAATGGCCGCCACCTTTTGGCACGTGCGTGCGACCCGTTATTAACGCGCGTTTGTTTAAAAAATTCGCGCCTCTGGGTGGGGGTGCGTGAGAAGGGCGGGACCGGGCGGTATCGACGGGACCGGCGATCGCGCATCCGATCACGACAAAAAAGTTTTTCGGAAAAGTCACCCCCGCTATCGGGGGGTGGCGCATTCGGCGCCCTCGTTATCGTGAAATTTTTTCAAATTTTTCAAGACGATTTTTGACAAAGTTAACCTAAAATCCGTTTTTTCCTGCCACTGGGCCGGGTGGGGCGGCACGGGGTCATCGACTATTTTGCAAATACCTGCCAAGGCAGTGTTCCCGTCCCGCCCGTTAAATCTCCCCCGAGTTTCTTAGTTTTTTTTGGTAGATTTTTGAAAAAAACGTCGAGAAACGACCTTCGAGGGGTCGAAAGGGGGCGAAGGGTATTTTTAAGAAGATAACCTATCGGCGACTTTGCTCTTAGAATTCCGAATTTTAGGCGCTCCCCAAATTTCAGCCCGATAGACGCATTTTTTAAAGGGGTGCCTCTTATCTAATTTATATATATTTGCCACATTTAGCCCCTCCCGGGCGCTATAGTTGGGGGAACCCCGACTTCGAAGCAAACAGAAATAATGACGCCACAACACAAACCATAGAAAGGGGAGGTCCGTGTAGAGTGACGTTTTTAAATAATAAAATGTATTGATCAACTGATTATTTTCGTTAAAAAAAAACATTAAGGGCGCTGAAAAATACCTCACCCGGGGCGCCCGGATGGTCAAGGCGGGTACTGGCCCCTACCCCTGGTAATATCTAATCAGATAAACTAACGCCACAAAAATAATTATATATGATGAAAAAAACACAAGTTTTGGTATTGCCGTCAAAAACGCATAAACATGTCGGCTCCAATTTATTGAGGCGTGTCACTACGTGCTTGGAGGCGTGTGATATATATTTTTTCGTCCTCGATCGCGAAATCAAGCAGACCGAATGCACCCGAAACTTTGACTATATACTATTGGACTGCTAGTCCCCCTCCATTTCCCATATGATCACTGCTCCGAAAGTTGTCCACGAGCTGGAGCCCGATGTAAGTCCCGCCCCGGAGCCGAAAATGGAGCGTAATTTAAAAACCGGAAAACAACAAAAAATATTTCTCGATGTATTCATCAGCAACGTGGAGAATGCAAATGCGAGCATATTTCGGCAACTCGGGTCCACTTTCCTGCCTGTTATTTACCAGCAAAGCATCAACCCATAATTTGCGAAGTTCCGGATTTGATGGAAATCTAATACAGAATTTTAGGTTATAAGTCAAAAGTCAACTGACGTGTACATCAGCTGACGAGTATTATAACCGCGTTGGCATATATCCGTGGACGTATTGCAGCCTTTTGCATAGCAATATTTTGACATAGTGTGAATATTTGACAATATAAATGTTTATATATTCAAAGGTGTGAATAAATTGTAGGGTATCACAAAATGCAATGCGAGCTCATAGAATCATATGTCATAGACACAAAATAGCTACCAATTTAGTAACATACCGCAACCATTTAGGGTCCCGCCGCGCCACCGTTGCTTGGAGACACTCATGAAGCGGCGCTAGCAGTCCAATAGTATATAGTCAAAGACCCGAAACGTTACCCTAAAAAGTGAAAGTTGTGTTGCCTATAGTTGTACTAATTTGATTTAATCCTCCGTTTAAGAGGGGGGTATGGTAATGTAAAATTTATATGTTAGAATTAACTTTGAAACGCCGTTATAAGTGTAAACTGTGACAATTTACTTGGATAACTATAAATGTATGTCCTTTCCCAAGAACTTACTCTCAACGGATTTCTAAAATTAATTTAATTAACGTGAATATGATTATTTTTAATGGGCATGTATTCACTTGTAATTTTTACGACAAATAAATTATTTATTTCATAATGAAAGTTCAAACAAAGATTTTATCACGAAGAAGTTCTTTATACGAAGTATACAATTATTCTTGGGTAAAAAAAGCTAGAAATATGAGGTGTAAATCTGATTACAAAAGAAAAACTAAATTATTCCCATATAAATAAATTTGAGGAAACCTCACTTGATTTATTCCCATATAACCAATGTAACAATGTGTATACTGGGCTGCATAGGTCGCCTAAAATCGACTACTAAGAAGTTCAACGGAAAAATGTAAGATGGAGATATTAGAGTTTGTTTTATTAATTTATTTTATCCTATACTGTTATCTATACTTGTCAATAACTCCTTAGCAACGAGTAACGTTAAGGTACCTTTAACAACACTAGTGTTGTTAAGAAATTCTTAACAACACTAGTGTTGTTATATTATCTTAACGCAACTCGTTGCTATGGAGGTATTGGTAAACAAACATGACTTCGCTTTTTGACGGTTTTCATTACACATTTTTCAAATAAAAAAAAATAGAAATCGGATAAAATAAACCGTGTTACGACGCACGTTACCTTATTTGCTTTTACATTACTCGAGAATTAAAAAAAAATGTTCATAACTTCATATTGTGTTCATCAGCAACTTATGATACTGTTGAAAGCGAATTTAAGGGATACAAAATTCAAGCGTGACCCAAGCATTGAAAAATATATCCAGACAAACAAACAATGATTTGCTTTAACCCAAGCAAAATTCTTGAAATTGAAGTTGCTGAGAAGAGAAAAATTCAAGAGAAAATTTGAAGATTTTGGTAAGATTGAAAATATTGCGCTATCTTTTTCAAATGTGTTTCAATAACATATCAATATAGAAGGATTTGTAAGTAAATTAATATCTACAATAGTTGATGCAAATCAGGATTGATAGAATTGGAAATAATCAAACTTCAAATTGATTTGTATTTGAAATCCAAAAATTGTTTTAGGAAATACAATAAAGAGAAATACCCAATCTTGACAAATGTCTTGCTTTGGCTCGATTTATTTGGCGGAATCCTCATTTTCTAACGAGTATTTCAGAATTAAAAATAAGAAATTCTTTAACTAATAACTATTTAACTATCCGATCAGTGTCTATAAATATCTCTTTTATCGGATGATCTCGCCTTTGAAAATATTGCCAAAATGCAAAGTCAACGATCTCATTAGTATTAGTATTATCTAAATATTTATAATGTTCCTAATTTTCTTTGTTTTTCTTATTATAAGTTCGTTTAGTCCGATAATTCAAATACATCGATTATTCAAAGGATCTAATAAGTAAATAATCTATTGATAGATTATTAAAATAATCATTAACAATAATGAATCAATTTATTATTCTCTGTAATTAATTCTGTAATTTTGATAATAATAATCTTTATTCCAATAAAAATAGACAATATTTAGAAACACGCACTTAATATGGAGATATCAATTAATATTAACAAATTCGTATAAATAATTGTCACAGTATATTAATATAAGCTCGGCATCATAAAAATGAGATTTATCCGATAGACTACAATTGTTTTTCTTTGATATGCATTGCTGGTGCAGACTTTTCTTCGCAGAACACCGGTGTATTTGTTTATATTCGCATGATTTATAACTAGAGAGCGGATTTCTATGCGCTAAAAAATGTCAATATAAATTTTTCTTATGCGGTTAAAATTGGTCAATATATGCGCTAACGTTTTTCAAATATGGGTAAATATGCGGGTATGTTAAAAATATATGCTGTAATAGTAATTAACGTTGTAAGTCCGGGAACACATACTTTACAGTATGAGTGAGACATTTAAAGACGAGGCGACAAAGGAGCCGAGTCTTGAAATTCGAAACGAGTACTGTAAAAAGTGTTCACGGACGAATGTCGTTATGTATTTTATTTCATTCTGTGTCAAATTGCGTTTTAAAGAAACATTGAAATTAATTTAAAAATTACTATAACAGATGCTCCAAATCTAGTTACATTTTCGTAACATGATTAGCAACGGTTGTTTGGCAAATGTTTAATTTGTTTAAATAATTTGTTGTGTCAAAATGAATTCTTATGCAAATTGCCCAGAAATTGTAAATCCTCCAGTAATTGTAAGAAAATCTGAAGAAGCGTGTGCGAAATTAATACCTATTAAGTCTGGTGAAAGGTATCAAAAACAATTCAGTCATTTTTGTGAATGGAAAGCAGAAAATAATGTGATGAAAATTACGGAAGAAGTTATGTTGGCCTATTTTTTAGATTTGGTAAGAATTTAAATGATTACATTTATTATTTTATTTGTGAACTAATGTTTTTAGTCTAAGAAAATAGGTGCGTCTTCTTTGTGGCCGAAATATTCCATGATAAAATCAACATTAATTGCGAATGAAAATCTTGACATATCTCGTTTTTCTAAAGTGGTAGCATTCCTGAAAAAACAATCAATTGGTCATGAATCGAAACAATCTAAAACATTAACCCGAGAAGAAATCTATAGATTTATGAAAGAAGCTTGTACTGATAAATTTCTTCTGGCAAAAGTAAGAGGAAATTTTAAATAAAACAAGAAAATATACGATTTTTTTTTAATTTACAGGTTGTAGCTTTGATTGGAGAATTGTACAATATTTCACTAGACGATATCCAGGAAACTCAGACGCAGTTAGTAATTACAATTCCGTGCACTAAGACAAATCAAAGAAGAACCTTTACTGTAATAAACGAAGTAGATGAAATTAAATGTTTGGAGTTATTCAGAAAATACGTATCACTGAGACCAAAAAATGTTAATCATAGAATGTTATTTTTGGGATATAGAAATTCAAAGTGTACCGTACAGAGGGTAGGAATACACACAATTGGAGGAATGCCAAAACAAATTGCACTGTTTTTGGGTCTTCAAGATCCTGACAAGTATACTGGTCATTCGTTTCGGAGAACTTCTGCTACGCTTTTGGCCAATGCTGGTGCTGATTTAGCAGTACTAAAAAGACACGGTGCTTGGAAGAGTTCGTCTGTGGCTGAAAAATACATAGAAGACTCTGTGGAAAACAAAAATAAAATTGCTAGGATGATACTGAATGGAGAAACCTTTGTCGAAGTATTGCAGCAGCAAAACAAAGAAATTATTAATAAAACTAGTTTTAGCAGTAATTTTCCTCCAGTAACTATTGAGGGCAATACAAATTGTACTATTAATCTGAACATTAATATTTAAGTTTAATTGTTAATTTTTATTATACATAGATTATGTATTTTTGAATAAATTATTTCTTAAATTTGAATAATTGTTATTGCCATGATTAATTTTGTGTTTCCAATAGCAACACTTTACCGGACCGGCCGTTTTTTGTGTTTTCCCGGATTGAAACTGTTGACGTAAAGTATTGGAATTTGACACAGTATGAAATAAACAATATGTTTTATTCACAATTTTCATAAACACTGTCATATATTATATTTCATATATTACTTTGGATTAGAGAAAAATAATGAAAAAATTATAATATTATTTTATTCATCTGAATTACAATAAATAAATAACAATTTATAGATATTATCCATAGTAAAATTATGTCGTTTATCCGTAATAATATGTTTGTACATTGAAAAAGAACGTTCAACATCACACGAGGTAATAGGTGCATATTTCATGGACGAAATGTCAGTGGGGTTTATATCAATATCTTGACATTTGTCATTTTGTCCTCCCAAAATACCACAAATTATTTTGATTTGATAATAGCCGGGATTTCTATTTAATACCTTATCAAATTTTGTTAATAGTTGACTGCCAATGTCGCCTGGAACAAATTTTAAATTTTTGTATACGTCTTCCAAAATTTTAAATGAATCCACTAAGGGCATTTGGGCTTCCAAATTTTTAATTGCTGCTATTAGCATAGAAAAATGTGCTTTAATAAAAGCCAACTGATGCCTTATTCTTTTATCGGAAACACATTCCTTGCATCCTTTTACCGCAGCCGATTCATCGCCAAATTCTAGAAAACACTCCTTCAATTTTTGAAAATTATCGGCGTAGAATATGGCAGCTTCCAACCAAGTACCCCATCTAGTTATAACCGGTTCAGATGGTAACGGCAAATCTGGCACCAATTCACGGTAACGCTGCACTCTCAATGGGGCTTTTAAAAATGCCTTCTTGTCATTGTTAAATAATTTATTTACAATAGGGTATTCCAAACGAATGAATTCCGCTAATCGATTAATTCCGTGAGCCATGCAGGTAAAATGTATCATTTTGGGATAGAATATTTGTAGAGCCTGTCCTGCTTTAATCATATATGCTGCTGCATCGGACAACATTAATTTTATATTTTCTGATTTTATTGGGTTTGGAGAAAATAAAAGTGTCAAGCTATCATTCACAAATCGAGCGACTGTTGAGTGATTGGTTTTCTCCAAAGCTGACGAATTTATTAAGTACGACTTTGGAGGTTCATGCTCGTTCAATATACCAACGAGCATGTTTACAACGTAAAGTCCACGAGCGTCTGTCGTTTCGTCCACCATAATATAAATATTTTTAACAACGAGTTTATTTTTAATTGTAGTTAGACGTTTTTCATAGCATTTTCTTAAATAGTTTTTTCGAAGGGTAGATTCGTTCGGTATGTGTTTATTGCAATATTTTTCGAAAAAATTCCGAAAAGCTGGATGACCTGTTTTTTCCAGGGTATATTGACCATGGCCATCATATTGCACAAATCAAAACAGAATTCGTTATTGGGGCCACCATGCATGGCATCTTTGGCATCCTCTGTTGTATTTATAAATGATTTTGCGAATTCCAGATCGATTTTCGGACTCCTTATGGAGCTTTGTGGATAAATGCTGATCAATTTGGTATTTTTGATTGGATGTGACCTAAAAAAATCAGCGATTGAAGTGTTCCCCAGGTTAGAAAATATAAAATCACCTGGAGTTACTTCAAAAAGTTGCCGGATTTGAGTAAAATTTCATCAACTAAATTTGAGTTTTGAATATCATTAAATTCATTAATATAATTGAAATGGGAAATCAAATATACAGGGTGTATTTGAATGAATGAACAGGCTTTCAAGTAGCTATACAAAAAGTTCAAATAAATCCACTTCCGTAATATTTATAAAACTCGAAACAAGAACTTTTTGGGAACCTGTACACATCTGCGTTCTCGTGGGTGATATTCGAGTGTTTATTTACAATAACGGTAAGACGCTTACATCGCATCGCGTCTGGGATAATTGAATAATAAAACTATTCATAATAGGGTCAATTGTGTCAGCTGTGAAGCTTACTTGTTGTCTCAGTATTTCCGCAACGTAAATTTCACGTTTAAAGTATCCTCAGAGAAAAAAATTAAGGGGACTTTGTTTTAGCAGCTTTTGAAAATATAGGAATTACATGAGCAAGGGACTAATGGGTACGACCAGCGACGGATGGGGTGTCTTATACCGGCGCTAGATATCCAATCTACCGGCGCCAAAAAAAACAGAAATTTATATTTTTATGCAGTCAAAAAAAAAATTTACATAATCTTCGGAGCTAAATTGACTCAAATCTATGGGCGCCGCGCACTGAGAATTTTCCCGAACTTTCTTATGGACCATCCGCCCCTGCTTTTGCGACAGATATAAAAATAACACAGACACCACTATCAAAGTTATTATTCGTCAATACAAATAAACCATAACACTAGATAAAAATTACTAGTATTTGACCTATTATTTTTTTATTCCTTGAGTGTTCATTTACGAGTGAATACAAACATGTAGTTCATTTTTAATAATAATTAGTTGCGGGATACCTATTAAAAGTAGGAACAATTCAATTTCAGAAATCATTATTTTTGTCCCGGCTCAACATATGGTAGAGAGCCTGTTCATTCGAACACAGACACCGTGTATTCATATTATGATTTTTCAGTTCACTACACATTGTTTGCAAAAATCACAATAACGTAAAAAAAAAAACCTACCTGCTTCGAACAACTTCTACAAGCGAACAATTTTTGCACCATGGGCCAATAGCTTGCGCTTCTCGCTACAACTCCGTTGAAAGATGTCGAATACTTTTAGAATCGCAATCTAGGAATAAATGGCCGACTCTATACGATACGTATCCTTTGAGAGGTTTAGAATCCTCCTCGCGCACAGACCGAAATTTACTGACGTATTACCTTCAAACTATTTCAATAGAAGAATACATGTATTGGTCGGTTATATACCAAATTTCAAGTTCGTGATTAAATGCATTCTTCAATCTATTGGTCTCTAGTGAAATGTTGCAAACTTTGTTAATAATAACAAATTAACAAAAATTAAAAGCTGGAAATATCCACTTACTTTTAAATAATACATTACAATAAAAAACTATGAAAAATATTTTGTATTTACATAAATATATTCAATTTATTTGTATGCCAATTTTATGGGTACCCTCCCCTTAAAACGTTAAAATTATGAAGGATTTGGGTTCATAAAGAATTTGGTTTGTTCTTGAACCTTGGAGGCGTTCACTTCGTGGTACATTTTCAATTTTGATATAAAGAAAACACTTAACTATTTTATACCCCTTTTATTAACTTTACGTGACTAGTTTCAATTACACGGTAATAATTTTCAAACTAAGTACTTAAAATACGAAATACAAAGGTACATATCGGGTGTGTATAAATTGGCGGATAATCTACACGTGGCGATGTTCTTCCTAAAATTCTGAATGAAAATGTCGACGAGAAAATGTTCTACCATGCCTCATGGGCCATCACGAGCCATTTAAAAGAAATGTACATTTAGATCTATTAAACCAGTAAAATCTGATTTGACTACTGGGTTAACATTGTTACAATCTAAATGTTCAATTATTAGTTGGACCCAAATTAATTAATAAATTTCAATTAAAACAAATTTAAAATTACATATACGCTGCCAGTCCAGCCACAGAAAACAAATCATATAAAATATTAACATTCTTTGGAACAATAAGTTCAAAAATTAAAAATATTGAAAAAAAAAGGAGACGTTGACATAGTTTTTAGATCAAACATCAAACTCTCTAAATTAATTTTGAATGCAAAAACACCAATAAACAGTATGTACAAGTCAGGAATTTATAGTTTAAAATGTCCAGATTGTGAAGGAGCGTACATCGGACAATCAGGTCGTAATTTTCAAATCCGATTAAAAAAACATCATACAATTTAAAACATACAAATTCAACCTTTGCAAATCATAATTTCGGCAATGATGTACTTTCAATAATTCATCTCGCCGAAAAAGGTAGAACAATGGATTTACTGGAAGCCCTTGAAATTCACAAGGCCAAAATTAATCCGGGAATTTCCATCCTTAACGACCAGGTTGACCTGATGTACACCCCTCTTTTTGAAGCGTTCTAGTTTTAGTATATATACCTTTGTATTTCGTATTTTAAGTACTTAGTTTGAAAATGATTACCGTGTAATTGAAACTAGTCACGCAAAGTTAATAAAAGTGGGGTAAACAAGCTAAGTGTTTTCTTTATATCGGAATTTGGTTTGTTTACCTTAAGGCCAAATGCGGTTCGACAGACCAAGCGTTTCGTATTCGGTCACTACAAAGGCATATTCGTATATACATCTCATATTGCTGTTTTAATGGTTTACGTCGCGGGCTCTTAGACTAATTTCAGTTTGTTGTTTATTTGTCCGATGCGCAATTTGTTTCGACTACGCCACTGGTGGAAACCCTAGCGTTTATTGTTCTGGACAACTGTGACGTGCACGCAAAGATCCATTGATTCAAGTATAACACTAGACGGCTCTTTTCCGTTCAAATTTATCTACACGCCGTGTAATTTCCCGTGTTACTTGAAGCGTAGAGTGTCAAACGCTTAAAGAGCTGAAATCGAGGATGACTAAAACAATAATTTCTTGTTAGCCTTATTGCAAAAAATGTACAAAATGTATGTGTCCATCACCTGATGAAACATTATTAACAATGTAAATATTGGTAATCAAAATCACTATGTTTTACCATTTATATAAAGTAGATTAAATATTATACAACTTGCCTAACTAGATTTGTTCACACGAACATTCTCGAAGGAGAATGCACAAAACTTTTGGAAGTATAATGTTTAACTAATATAAATTATAAAACAAGTAAAACAATTTCAAATTAATTGTATTTTGTTAATGTAGGGGGCGAAGGTGAGAACTTTCCGGGGCCGGTAAATGTTGCAGTTCGCGTTTGATTCAGGCTATATTTCGTTTCTATTAAATTTGATGAATTTGAATTCCCATTTTCACTTCCTAAAATGACTATATATTAAATAAAACACACTTAATTAAAAATGTATCACGAAGTAAGTGCCGCCAACCTCAATCAGACTATATATTAGGTTGCCTATTTACACCCAACACCCTACTCAACAAAAACATTACCCGCAATTGATGAGACAGTCCACTGTAGAAATATCGTAATAATCGTCTAGTACTGACGAATCAAATTCTTTCTTTAATATTACTATGATAGAGTTTGAAAATTTGATTTAGTTATAGTTTTTTCAAAGGTATGTGTTCTGTGGTTTTAACCGGACACGGCTAAGAAATCACTTTCTGCATCTGTCAGATTTTAAAAAATATATACATGCTTTGACGGTTTTTAGGTTAAGTAAATAAATATAGAATGGATTTGTCGGAAATCGATTCCTCGACGTCTTGCGACGACAAGAAGCCAAAACGCACACAGTTTATGTGCCCCTTTGACAATTGTGAGGCTTCCTTTGCTAAACATAGTAAGGTGCTCCATCACGTTAGAAAACATACTGGTGAGGTAATAAAAAATACATAAATACTTTTATCCAAAATCGGGTGTAATAAGCGAATTACTGCGGTCATTTGAGACATGTAATGTTGTACATTACCCCCTAGTGAGAGAATAACTCAAACTCGCGGAATACATAGATCCTTCGTAGGATTTTTAAAATATTCAAAATTGACACCACATACGTCAAAATTTCTTGTCTCAATTTTATAAACATTATTTCAATATTTACTACAATTAGAGGCGATTTTGGATTAAATACTCATGTGGAATTACTCATTAGTCCCTTAAGAAAATACCTAAACTTTTCTTGCGGGACTAATTATGTACATTCCACATTCGTATAATAAATAACTATTTGATTGAAAGCTAGTATTACTAAACTGTGGATGTACACCAATGATTTACTTTTTATGTTGTTATTTTTGCGATTAAATAAGAACTTTTTTAGAAGGTACACAGTGGTATGTGTACCCTTTAACATGTTCACTGCGGTTACGGTTTTTGTGTGACTTTTTACTAGACGGTCCGGGTCATATGAAGCCCCATGAAGGTCTTACTTATTTTGCGTTATGGGGCTTATACATCCCGTAGACATATCATTAGTTATTTTTATTATATATTATTACATACCATCATTATAAAACCAATAACAAAAATGAATTATATTAGCTCAATAACTAATCAATATTAGCTAGTAGTCACCTGTGAATTCTTGTTTTTTTTGTTATTAAATTTGTCTTATTTGAAAAAAATAATGCTAAAAACATCTTTTTTAATATCCTATTTTATTTTTATTGAACAAGTATACAATTTTGAACTGAAATTACCTGGAATTAAAATTAAAAATCATCTGCTCTCTTTTACAGGAGCATCAATAAAGCAGCTCAAACAATAAGTTGGCTTTCCTTCACATTCCGCACAAAATGTAAATACATTTTTAACTTTATTATCTGATTCTGTATGTTCATAGTTCTTAATAACTGTTACCATTTCATGTTTTTTATTATCGGGCCACTTTCTACTAAGGTGTGAATGCATTTTAGAGTCCATGGTGTTGGCGGTTGATCATATCCCCTCTCAACTAAGCAATGCCTCTCAAAAAGCCAGCAAAGGCATTCTTATCTCAGGGAATTTTTAATTATAAAGAATCCAAAATTAGACAAGAGAAAACTTTCCTACTCCATTTCTTTGTTTTCCTCAAAACGTCGTAATAGGCACTCATCTGGTTACTAATACTCTAATACCAATGGCATTTATTTTGTATGTACTGCCTAAATTTTACACATCATCATGAAATGACATTTTATTCAACTATATCTTTTTCAGGTTCTAAATGGGTTCTAAAGTTTTTCATCACAAAATTCAGAATTGGTCTAATTTTGTATAATTTATCTTCTCCAGTGTCTTTCTCATTATTATCGAAGTGTATACATTTCAATAACCATAAGAATCTATCTCTTGGTACTCCTTCTCATGTTACTACCTGCTAAGATTAGAAGCATACCCATTTGACGTAAATAAAATAGAAAATTTCGACGCTAACAAATAGTTTAAGAAATATCTAATGGTGCCATTGCATTGTGAGGAATAATATATTTATCATTATAGTTAGAAATGGAAAGCAAGATATTATTTGAAGAGTTAACCAGACTCCACGTATTTGACAGATTTGGACGATCCTCATGGACAATAACATTATCTGATTCAGTTTCAATCGTCATGTAGTCCTGATCGTTTTCCTCAATATCACTATCACATGGAATACAGTTTTTATCACACACCAAATTATTCCAATCATAATCAGAATTTTCACTCACTTCCGAATCCGAAGCAATCCCTTGTGCGGGGGCGTAAAATAATGTAGCAACTCGACAAGATTCGACAGGTGTCCCATTTCACCAGTAAAATTGTACTTTTAGGTGATACGGGTCATATAAACCCCAAACAGTTTTTTGTATATTGCTTTACTACAAACTGAATGGAGTCAGTCGGTACCTATAATTTTTAATTACATCAAAGTATGACAAAGTTACAGCCTCCACCCCTAGTGAAGTTCGATGGAGATTTGGTCCACTAAATATGGTAGTGCATGACAGGACACACATGCCCTTTAGGCTGTTAAAATGGAAAAGGTTAATGTCAATCAAAAATGGTAGTAATAGCTAGGCTTTTCAGTGTTATTATGTGTATTTGTGTGCACTTGTTATAGGGATCTTCCACGTCACACTGAAATGACATTAATTTTATCCCAATTAATATGAACCAATAACATTATATTTAATTATCAGTATAAACACAAAATATATGAATATTAAACCAAAAACCAAAAAGCCTACTTCACTGGCTAATGCCAAGTAGTTGTTTCGAAATGTTTTTTTTGTGTTTCAGGTTTTTAATTAGGGGGACCGGAAAGTAATGTCGTTTTCTTACATTAAATTCAAACACATAAATTTTTAACGAGTTTTTATTTTTAAACAATGATATAATCACCCTCATCATCAACAACCTTTTGCCATCAAGGGTGCAAATTTTCAATGCCGGATTGATAAAAATCAATTGGTTCTTGAGCAAAATAAATAGAGATGGTATTTTGGATATCATCCAAATTTACAAATCTTTTGCCACTTAGAAAGTGTTGAAGTGATCGGAATAAATGGAAATCCGATGGTGCAACATCGGCTGAGTATGGTGGGTGAGGCAGTACCTCCTACCCCAATTCATTAATTTTTCCAGGGTTCGTCCTGCGCAGTGCAATCATGCATTATCGTGTTGCAGAATTACGCCTTTTCTGTTGGCAATCGCTGGCCACTTTTCAATTAAAGAATTATTTACACAATCCAATTGTTCACAATAAGGTCTGCATTCACAGTCTGTCCAGGTTTCATCACTTCAAGATGAACAATAGCGCGAATACTCCACCAAACACACAAAAGGTCCTTTTTATGGTGTAAACCTGGCTTACCAGTTCCTTGTGGCAGTTCATTTGGAGAGATGCCACTGGCTTTTGCGTTTTGCATTATCATAGAGGGCCCACTTTTCATCTCCGGTGATCAATCGATCAAAAAATGCTTCTGTATTGTGCCGTTAAAGCAATAAGTTACATGTGGTGGATCGGTTAGCTTTGTTCTCTTCGGACAGATTATAGGGGACCCAAACACCTGCTCTGCTTACTTTCCCAATCTGCTGCAAATGTTCTTGGATGGTCGACCAAGGTTGGTTAAGACTGTTTGACAACTCCTCGATTGTCTGACACTTCCGCCCTGAATACATAATTGTCTAACGTTGTGGGTCTTCCTGATCGATAAGAGTCGGAAAGATGAAAATTACTGGATTTGAACTTGGAAAACCAGCTTTGGCATTTACGAACGTCTAATGCATTTTTAATGTATCGCAAGTGTTTTTGGTAGCAAGTGTTGCATTACTACCACTGCGAAACTCAAAAAGCATGCAATGCCGGGAATATGTATCTCTTCTGGTATTTGACCGGCCATTTCACCCAAAATTGTAAAAAAAAAATCAAATTTTATTATTTACAAATTAACAAGTCACTATAACCTGAGAATATCTTTGTCACAACTTCCATGTACACAATGAGCTGACAAATGACAATCAAATAGTGACATGCACATAAACTAGGGGTGTGGAGTCGGAGTCGGGAGAGGTGGAGTCGGTGAATATTTGAGAGTCGGAGCCCGGAGGTGGCAAATTTGAAGGGTCGGAGTCGAAACAAAAAAATTGAGGAATGGGAGTCGGAGTCGAAACAAAAAAAAAAATAAGGAGTCGGACCCGGAGTCGGAGTCACTATATTTTTATCACGACTCCACACCCCTGGGAAAAAACAACATTACTTTCCGGTTTCCCTAATAAAACTTAATTTTGTAGATTTAAAAGTGGGTTTAATATTTATATGTGCAGGCTATATTTCCTGTTTATTAAATTTATTTAGTGCATCTGCAACAAGCAAGGGTTTTTATTCAATTACCACTATGGTTGCAAATGTAACTTCATGGTAAGAGTCATACAATTCAATTCAAATTCAATTCAATTTATTTGTGCCATTACCCACATAGGTTTACACTAGTCAAATATACACAAATATAAAATTACTCAAATATTAGCACATTATAAGAGCGTTATACAGTTTAAAAATATAAAATAAATTAAATTCATTAATTAAAATAGTAAAATTGTGTAAGACAGACAAATTAAAAATATACACGTTAAAAATTACATGATTAAATCAGATATTAAACATTTAATACACAAACTCTTTGACACTGTAGAAAGCTTTAGAAAGTAAATACTGTTGAATACATGATTTGAACATTTTGTTATTAAGTTTTTCTACCTCTTGTGGAAGCTTGTTAAACAATGTCGGCGCATAATACCGTGTTGCATTTCGTGATAATGATAACCTGGAATGTATGGGTCTAATTTCTTCGTTTTTCCGTGTGGGGTACTCGTGATCAGCATTATTCTGTACGTAATTGTCTTGATGTTTTTTTGCCCATAATAGACACTGCAATATACCGGGTGACCCAGGGATCTGTAAAAGCCCCGTAACTTATTTGCTATTTGAGATATCGACTCTTAGTTTTCTCGAACTGGTACCCACACTTATTCTACATAGTTTAAAAATATGTATGTTTTTGTACAGGGTGTCCCAATATACATAACAGAACAAAGTTATGTTTTTTTAAATGAAACACCCTATATTTTATACTTTATTTTTAACCCTCTTGAGAAGCTGATAAAAATTGTATAAGATACTATGGGTCTATTATGTACGATTGGTTAGTTATGGGCAAATTTGTGGCAAAAACAAGGACACATTGAAAAAATTGCAGAAGTGCTTCTAGCAAAGCTAGCGTCATTTTTTATGCACTAAAGAATTTTCCACATCATGAAGAATAATACAAATCGGCTTTGGTTCTTTTTTGTTTATACTGCTATACAGGGTGTCAACATACGCAAAATATTGGATAACTATTTTTTTTCAAATGGAATAACCTGTATATCTTGCCACCAATGCATGGAATTTTTAATAAGCTTTCCAATGATGTACAATTTGTATAATGTAATATTAAGGATTCTTGAGATTTATCCATAAAAACATTTTTCTTTTGTCACCTCCTCATTTTTGGATCTTCAGCCAAAACTATGCATTTTCTGAAAAAATAATAAGAAACCAAAGTTGTAGAGCGGAAAGTTTTCGATCGATATAGGTCTTTCGACTTTTCCAATAATGCGTGCATTGCCAGCCAGAGTGCGCAAAATCGTGACCGTATATGCATTTTAGCGTTTTTCTCAATTTTTTTGTTAATTAATTGCACTATACTTTATTGTCCACGTCCTCTAGCAGAAAAACGGGTAATTATAGAATTATTCAAATGACCTACATCGATTGAAAATATTCCGCTCTACAACTCTTAAAAGAAGCAATTTTTGCCCAAAATGCATAGTTTTCGCTAAAAATGCAAAAAACGCAAAAATTGATACATACATTTTTAATTTGCATTTTTAGGGAAAACTATGTATTTTTGGCAAAAATTGCTTCTATTAAGAGTTGCAGAGCGGAACATTTTCAATCGATATGGGCCATTTTAATTTCCCGATAATTTCCCGTTTTTCCGCTAGAGGGTGCTGAAAATAAAGTATAGTGCAATTTATTAATACAAAATTTGAAAAGAAAACGCTAAAATGCATATACCGTCACAATTTTACGCGCTCTGGCGGGCAATGCACGCATTGTCTTAAAAGTTGAAAGACCTATATCGATCAGAAATTTTGCGATCTACAACTTCAGTCTCTTATAATGTTTCCTGAAAATGCATAGTTTTGGCTGTAAATCCAAAAATCAGCAGAAGGTGGCAAAATATGTTTTTATTGATAAATCTCAAGAATCCTTAATATTTTGTTATACAAACTGTATATCATTGGAAAGCTTATTAAAAATGCCATAGATTGGTGGCAACTTATATAGGGTGTTCCATTTGAAAAAAAATAGTTATTATCCATTGTTTTGCGTATGTTGACATCCTGTATAGCACTATGAATGAAAGAGAACCAAAGCTGATGTGTATTATTCTTTATGATGTGGGTGTAGTGTATAAATAATGATGCTATCTGTCCTAGGAACGCTTCTGCAATGTTTTCAATGTGTACCTATTTTTGCCACAAATTTGCCTATAACTAACCAACCGTCCATAATAGACCCATACTATCTTATACTATTTTTATCACCTTCTCAAGAGGGTTGAAAATAAAGTATAAAATATAGGGTGTTCCATTTAAAAAAACATAACTTTGTTCTGTTATGTATATTGGGACACCCTGTACAAAAACATACATATTTTTAAAATATGTAGAATAAGTGTGGGTACCAGTTCAAGAAAACTAGAAGTAGATATCTCGAATAGCAAATAAGTTATGGGGCTTTTACAGATCCCTGGGTCACCCAGTATATTGACATGGTAAAGTTAATATACCTAATTCAATAAATTTGTCCTTACAGTCCTCCCTGTATCCAACAGCCGCTATTATTCTAATGGCTCTACGTTGTAAAATAAAAATTCGTTTGGCCGCACTCGAGTGACCCCATACTAATAAACCGTAGGATAACAACGAATGACAACGTGCAAAATAAGAAGTTCTCACAATATCACGAGAAAGACATCTTAATAGATTTCTCAACAAATAAATATTCTTTGACAATTTATTTGCCAAGTTAGCCCCGTGTACCTCCCATTTTAAATGTTGATCTACATGTAGTCCAAGAAATTTAGCTGAACTTGCAGTAAATTCTTTTTCGTGCTCTCTTAAAATAAATAACATACTTATAGTTTTCTGATCATTCATGCATAAACTATTTAAAGCAAACCAGGTTTTACATTTATTTCGAGCATCAATCTCCCTGATCTGTAAATGTTCTGTATTAGAATTTGATATGGAGACAGACGTATCATCTGCAAATTGAGTGACTACAATTTCACTATCAGTCATTAGCATAGATCAAGTATAATATTGGCCCTAAGTGAGAACCTTGTGGAACCCCATGGGTAACTAATACCCCCTGAGATGTAGTTTGGTCATGTAATACTGTTTGCTTTCTATTACTTAGATAAGACATAATCATCCTGCAACTAGTAGGCAAAAAATTGTAACTATATAACTTACTAATCATTGTCTGATGAGATACACAATCAAACGCTTTGATAGATCCAAAATTTAATAACACGTAGGATTTTGTCTCCAGACTACTCAAAATATTATCAAGTTCGACCATTGCATGAATTGTTGACATTCCTTTTCTGAAACCAAATTGATTTGGTGACAACAAACCATTACTAAGACTAACTCTATCACCTTTGCAATGACAGGAATTATTGACACTGCCCGATAATGATTAAGATCTGTTGGATCACCTTTCTTAAGAATGGGTATACACTTCGATATTTTGAGAAAATCTGGAAAACAACTCTCTCGTATGCACTGATTAATTAGCTTAGTCAGCGGCAGGATAATTATGTCTCTAACAGACTTAATGACGGTCGGTGATAGACCGTATATGTCCCGACTGTTACTATTCTTGATCGATGCAATTATATCTCTAAACTGAGCTACAGATACTTCTTTAAATTGGAATGATAGATTACTTTTTACCATTGGTATATACATTAGTGGATTGTCGTCAATATGTGGTATATTTACAATAGTTTCGTCAATGACATTAATAAAAAAAATTGTTGAAATCGTCCGCTGTTAAATTTGTTGCCGATGGATTCTGAGTTGCAGTGGTTCTGTGAGAATTAATTAGGCTCCACATACGTCTAATATTATTAGGGGACTGTGGAATGGGGGCTGTTGTCATTTGATTTGATCTTTTTTCGGCTAATTGTATTTTTATATTCTGTGGTGAGATTCTTACGCAATGCCTTTAATTCATCCATAGGATTCCTACGATATGTTTCATTAATTAGATTAATTATTTCTCTCATCTCCCGCAAGTCACAACTGTACCAGTGTGGAGCAACAGATTTATTTTTATTTTTAACAACTCGCTCTGGAAATGCTTTTTGATAATTGTCTAGAACATCAAGAAACTTAACTGTTTTAAAATTACAATTTTCATCAGAATCAATAAAACTCCAGCCGGAATTGCTTAACAAATTGTAATAGACAATCATACCAGAAGTTGTAATTGGCCGAATGCTTACTTTTTCAATTGAATTTATCTGCTTAGTTACTTTAAGAGAGCAGAAAATACCATCATGATCAGTGATTCCATCTGTGTTGACCTTAGTTGTGTATATACCCACATAGCACACTTCGTCCACGGTACGTACATTATTCGTCCAAATTACGTACATTCGTCCATGGGGGTAATATGAACGTACAGTGTACGTACATTATTGTATGTACAAAAGTATACGTCCGTGGTAGGTACATCACTGTACGTACATAAATATACGCCCATAGTACGTATCTGGACAAATATCCCTCGCCACACAGGATGGACCGCAAGCAAATCAAACAAAGGGCGCCCCAATAAGTAAACCCATGGAATGATCGCGGCGGCCATTTAAAAAGGGCAACAGGCATGTTAACCGTCAGACTTCGGCTCATCGTCGTTAGGTAAACCTGACCGATAGCCGAAGCGACAAGCTCTCACCATGGCTTGCCCGCGCCAGAGCTACCGGCACCCCCATAAAGTATCACCTTTCGATTAATTACTTGCACGTGTTAATATTAATCAATTTGGCACAAAATTTTTCTTTGTTATATTGGAACCAAATTGGTGGATGTCATAAAAAAAATTCGATTTTTTTAACGGCGTAAGTCCTATGTACGTAAATTTGTGTGTACAGATTTGGTACAATGCTGTACCAAATGGACATACCACGTACGTACATGGGACGAAAGCGGACCAAGAAGTACGTACATTGGACGTGTGCATTTCTAAAACAATAAGTCCATAGTACGTACATAGCGCGTATAGCTGCCTTAACCCATAGCTATGCAATACGTCAAGTAGTTGTGGTAACATCCTTTGAAAAGAAATTTAATTAATTATACCTATAATTATATTATAATTTCCCGATGGTGATCTATCTAACAGTTATTAAATATGTATTAATTTTTGATATAAATGATCACATAATTCGCAATTTTTTTCTTCAGAGAGCTCAGAAATCCATTTTTCGTCCGTGGTAGAAAGTTCGTTTTTTACCAGGTTCATTACTCCACCATGTTTTGAGGATATCCGAGTGTAGAAAGATACCGCACGTCTTCCATTTAACTGGCAAAGCTCGGCCTCTTGATTGGACAATCAGTGTTCCGCTAACATTATGATGTCATATATATCTCCTTGTTCATGAAGAAATGACTCTACTTCATTAATTTTATTCCGTATGGATTGTATATTAATATACAGGTTGGGCAAAAGAAATGTTTAAAGTTTTATTTTTTCTATTCAGTGATGTACTTTAATTTTCAACAGCTATCTAATTTTTCGAGATATGGTGTAATCGACAGTTTTTTAATGGATCACCCTGTATATTTTTATATTTTTAAATAGACACCTTTTCAACAATTACAATGATATAGGATTTGGTGGGTGTGCGACTTGTGTTTTTTTATATTATAAATAAAATTATGAAAAATTAGAGTTGTGAAACTTTTGCACAACCCTTGAAACTTTCCACTTTCTCCAGGGCCACACAGTATTCTAAAGTTAGTGCTGAAGTAATTTTGCAGATTATAATTGCTGATATTGCTGCTCTGCAGTCGGTTTCTATCACCAATTTCTCTTGCTGAATGTAGTATATCCACAAGTTCCACTTTAGTGGGGATACCCATTGATACACCAAGTGCGATTACCTTCACAGTACGTGTGAATTGGGATGTAATGGATAGTCTCGTATCACATTCTCTTCCATGGTGTAATCCAATCGGCCTGGTTTTGGTGTGAATATTACCTTTGTGTCCCTACGCGCATGGGGTATGTAAACTCTGTTCCATTTTTATTTTTAACCAAGTTGGCTGTGTTAGGGTAATGTAAAAAGTCACTATGCTTGAAAAAATGTTTAAAAAAAAAAGATGTTATATTTTATGACAGTGGGGAATGTTGCCATCAAATTGAGTATTTTCATTGTAGAGATAATTTTATTACTGTGACAATTGAACTCATTTAGTTTTTAACCAATGAAATCGAATAATGTTGATGACATGATCCAATAATTACGATAAAAATTCTAATTACGATGCGTAACAGACCACGGTGAATTTTATGCATGGCAATTCACCCTGTGTGGTATCTGATCAGATAATCCATCATGCCAGTATTACCTAGCACCGCGTTACTACATTTTCTATACCATATAAAACGTCAGTTATTGCTGACCTTTTAAACAGTTTGCTCCTGAATTCGATCTGTTCGTATTGTCGGATAATGTGTTAGTGCTTTCATCAGTAATAGTATTCATAGGCATTTCTCAAAATCTTGGTAAGCTCACTTTTACTACAATTGTGGCGCAGATTAATACACGTCTTCAATAAATCTTTCAACAATCTTTCTCTCGGCCCCTAAAAAATGATTTTGCGGCCTTGTTATACAAATAACTAATGATAATTAACCTCGATCTTGGTATATTACTACCAAAAATGAATATAATTTTATTACATGCAGAACATTCTTTTTGGGTTTTTATTAATTAAAATAAAACAAACTAGGTGTTTCACAATGTAATTAGTTCCTGATGTATTACATACACTATTTTGTTTTTATAGATCACGCAAATATTAATCAAACCATTTTAGAAAATACAGAATTGATTTGCTATTTTTATTTTACAAAAGCAAATCGGTCAAATTATAATATAAAATATAGTTGATGATTGGTTTATTTGAAGCATAAGTCTAATTAATGAACAATGGCAATATAACTGATGCCACGATTGCTGCAGAGGTCCAAATCGGCGCTCACTCTCACAGATGAACATATATTTTACTGGTGGCTAGGTAGCGCCATATCTCCAAAGTGTATCTATTATTTAAAACTATTTGATAGTTACCGTTACGACAAAGACTCCACCAGTCTATGTGGTTTTCAAGAAATAAACTGCAATCAAAGAACTAAAAATTTATAATTCAATAATTTTGATGCCAAATAACATAATAAACCTATTATTTCATCAGAAGCATCAGATTCACTGTTAGAAGCTAATTCAGAGTCTGATTCTCCTAGTGAAATAATAAAAGGCGGAACATTGCCCATTAGGCAACATTTAATAATTCTTTCACTGTCAGATCATTTTTGTTGGTGTTCATGTGTAAAACTTTATAAAATAAAACCACAGCCTTCTTAGTTAAAAATAAAAATGGAACAGAGTATAACTGTACGCAATGCATGCTCTGTACACTTCCACGAGGGTGTTTAGGATTACATCCTTGCACTACTGTAGAAGGGCTGGGTATATCCCTTCCAAACTCTCTATTGCCCATGATATTCTCTCGTCAGTGACCATGGAGCTGTTTTAATTTGGGACTCTGTGGTTATGTCGGCGGGGTTCCCATTACTGACAACAGAACAGCCCGGGAAATGGGTAATAGTTTGCCCGTATTTTCAGGGGAGTGTATGTACCGTCCTCCTTTTTTAGGCTGAATAATCTTGGCAATAGATTTTTAGAGAGGACCTGTTTCAGCCGCGAAGCTTTAGAGGCATTTTCCACACCTGCGTGTTTTCTCCAGGTCGGGTATATCTTTTATAGGCTCTGTTTTTGGATCTCTGGTCTTAATGATCCTTGCAGGGTCATTTTGTTGTAATTTTGAATTATTATCCATCTGTGGTCTGACATGGATATTTTTTGAGATACGTGCCAGTTGTTAAAATAGTTTGTAATGTCAGCACTGGAGAGCGTAAAGTCAATGATACTTTGGTAGCAAGAAGAGTCGCTAAAGTGAGCCCGTTGCTTTTTTAATATATCTAAAACTTACCTCTGTCATTGTTGCCTTTACTACGCCATGCCTCGTGATGCGAGTTTGAGTCACACCCTATAATAAAGGGTATTTTTCCTAACTGGCAGTTTCGAACTAGTGCTTCCATTTCTGTTGTTGGTGGCGGTGTTGGGGCAAGCATGGATGCCAGCATCACCTTCCTCTCCTCGTCTCCCAAGCAGACACTCACTCAGACCGCTGTTAGGTTCTCTGTGGGCAAATCCTGTAGGAAGATGGCGTTATACTTCCTTGGGCAGTATGTAGCCACTCTAGGTGTTTTTCCTACGGATATATAGAAGATATCACTCTGGTTTCTTTAGTCCGCAAACACTGTTTTTTATGGTTCAGGATTCTTGAACCAAAGCAATGCAATCGTTATAGATGGCGTTATACTTCTTTGGGCAGTATGTAGCCGCTCTAGGTGTTTTACCTATGGATGTATGGAAGATATCACTACCTGGTTTATTATATTTTTTTATGGTTCAGGATTCTTGAACCAAAGCAATGCAATCGTGCACCACATCAAGCTCTCGGCTTAGAGTAGCTGACTTGCAGTGATGCAGATTGCACTGAATTACCTCTGTGTGTTTTGTTGTTGTTTTTCCCGTATCTTGTCATCACAGCTTTCGTCAGTCGAGACACACAACAAATAAGTTGCTGTCCCAGCCGGCGTTCACTGATGATCCCGGAGTTTCCTCGACCTCAATTTGGGTGTCGAGTTCTCATCATCCTTTCCTTATCTTTACAGGGATGTCACTGAACATGTACTTCCACCCCTATTACCAGCAGGAGTCCACCCCATTTTTCTGATGAGGCAGCTACAGTGGCTTTGAGCCAATCTAGTGTTGCCTTATCCTGAGGGTCTCCCCCAAGAAGTGGACGCCACTGAAGAGTGGAACTATTTCGCTTCCACTCTGAATAAGGACATCTAGGCTTTACCATAGGCCGGCCCTGACCGTCCCCGCCATCACCTCGGAAATTTTCCCGAGAGGGTTGGCTAGGTCGATCACGGCCGCTTGTTTGTATGACATCTGGGTCACACTCGGTCTTGTTGCGGGACCTCCAGATGTCGTCTTTTTCTGCTGAGATCTTCCTTGCTTCTTCCTGTTGCCGGGGGAAGGCTCGGATGAACCCACAGATCTTGGTTTGAGCTTCGCAATGCTCGCTCCGGCTTTGGCACCTGCACCTGCATCTGCCAGTCGAGCTATCCTCCGGCTTCTGACTTCTGCTCCACAGCGGTTTCTCTTTTTCTGCTGCTTCCATGAGTCACCTGCTTCGCTTTCGGTATCCATAGTATTGGTTATTTATTTCGTCCTCTTGGATCCTCACCCACCATGGAGCCCACATACGGGGGCGTCGCAAAAACGATCGTCAAAGCTACCAAGAGGATATAGCTCACCCTGTCGGCCCTCGGGACGGGACGACACAGCCGTTGTCCCAAGGAACATTGATTAAGGTGGGTTAGTCTCAACCCCTCGTCTAGGAGAAATCAAGGACAAAGCGTTATCGCTCAGTACATCAGGATCCCTTCATACCTAGCCGGCTAATAGCTAGAAACTGTGATCCGTTATTAGTCTGAATCCTCGCACTCTGGCCACTCTGACACGTTGGCAATACGGAGAGCCTTCCCCCCTCGACTGCCTAGCCAGCATGCGCCCTAGGTGGTCGTCAGGCTATGCAAGTCTCACCAAAAACGTCAAGTTTATAGATTATATAACCAGCGCTTCTCTCCCTCGTATTCGCATAATCATCTTGCTAATGCCCTTGGTTAATAAATAACTATTATTTACTTATTTATTATTTGTACTTGCAATATTTGATCAAATTAATTAGTGAACATTTTAAACATAAGTGTTACAGTTTTTCGCTTTTCTGTCATCTACACTCTTCATACTTCGTTATTGTCCCATTTTGATATTCTCATATTATTTTCATAACTTCTCAACCATTGTCCTTAACTAACCCCTCAGTCCTTCGCACTTATCAATAAGTCAACCCTTTATTTGCAGTAAATATTTGCATTTTAGAGACCCTACGTTTGCGATGAAACAAATTGCACAAAAGCGTACACAAACTCGTCCCACCTCCGCCGGCACAAAGCAATGGTACACACGAAGAAAGATAAAGTGATTTGCACGCATCCCGGTTGCAAACTCGAATTCTACAACTTGAGCAACATGAAGAGACACGTGGCCCGCGTGCACGACGAGAACCGAAAATTCCCCTATATGTGCGACAAGTGCAACAAGGGTTTTTGTAAGAAACGGTTGCTGCAGAAACACATGTTCGTACACACCGGTGTGTTGGGATTCGAATGTTCGGTGTGTAACATGCGATTTGCCATTACTACGGATTTGACGAAACATAAGAGGACGCATACGACGTACACGTGCGAGTGTGGAGAGCAGTACGAGCGGTGGACGGCTTTGATGAAACACAAAAGGGAGACTCATAAACCAGGTATTAATAGTTTTTGGGGCGGTTGTGTGTTGGAGGTTCATGGTGATGTCTGTAGATACGACGTGCAGTGAGTGCGGGAAGAAATTTGCTGATATTAACATTTTGAGACAGCACAAAAAGAAGATTCACATACCGCTGGAGAAAATGACGGTGTTTCAGTGTCCCCGTGACGGCTGTGTGAACACCTATATGTATAAAAAGAATTTGAAAGAGCACATTAAGTATTTCCATGATAAGAAGCCCAAGAAAAAAATTCCTTGCCCTATCGAAGATTGTGGAGCGTTTCTGTCGAGAATGGTAAGTTGATTTTAGAATTTCAAACGTCATCGTGTTTTATTTAATCCTGTTCAGGGGTGATGTGTTATTCATTGTTTGCGAGCGTTGATGCGTACATGCCTAATTCATATTTTCCTCAATACTGCATCTGTCAATCTTTTCTGCTCCAAAAATCCTACAGCTAACGGAAGAGAGAAGAGTGAGTCTCATGTGTGAGTCGTATATTAGATTTTGGTCGTTACTCAACAATCTAGTCGACAATACCTGCAAATATATAGTTTTGGCACCCCCCTACTCAATTGTTACCGCTGACGGCTTTCATTTACTCACATCGTAATCTTTCTTTCGCTTATACCCGTAAACTGGGATAAGTAACCGCTCTCCTGAACAGACCATCCAGACTAACAGGAACTTGCTCGGCTACCAACAAAGGTTAGTGTCCTTCTTTTCCAGACAATCCACCCTCGTAAGTTAGTATGACGCATACGCCACCCCGCGCCCTAGATCATCTCCCATTAAATAGTGCTGCTTACAGGCCAATGTTGTCTCCGGGCTTTTAGTACCCGTAAATTCTTTTTTTTTTGGCAATAGTGTTAAGCTGTACTTTTGTAATTTTGACCCGGTTAACAAAAGAAATGAGCATTTGAGACTAAATCTTGTATATTTCTTATAATTGATTGTTGTAAAAATGATATGTGAATGATTGATCCGAAAATGGACCAAAAAAAAATGTTTGCCCGGCCTTAGAAAGCATTTATTTATTACGTCACCTAATTTCCACCCATTTTAAACCATCCCGTGTTCATTCCGTCACACTTGACCGGTGTGTTTTCGGGTTTACAACATTCATAAAAGAATTTGATTGTTTTAAATTTGTAAAAATTGGGTTACTTAATAAATAATCGCTTTTTAAGACCTCATCTTCGAAACCAAAGTATTCTTTAGGGCTGCTAAAAATTGGTCACATAATCGCGTTCTTTTTTTTCCAATTTCATAAGTTTAATTCTAAAAATTCGTTTTTTTAATACCAAAGACTGAACAACCTGAACGTTATTTTTTCAGCAATGCCTGAAGAAGCACCTGGAAGTTCACAAAACCGGTATCGTGAGGAAAGTCAATAGGGCGACAAGATGGGATGCCGGAATACCAAAAAAGAGCACGGCCAGTGAATTATCGGGAATTCCCTTATCGCACAGTCAGAATCGAACGCTTCTTAATCAAGAACATATTACAGTCACGCCCGATATACAAACTGATTTTGAGGAACGCGACGAGAGCGAGGAAACGGAGACCAGTGAGTCGGAATGGGTTCCAAGTGAGGAACACGAAAATCCCGAAATATCCGGAGATTTAAATGACACGTCTGACAATGAGCAAGAATCCGAAGATAAACAAGTAAACAAGAAATTGTCTTTAAATCATGCAATATCCGAAGCCGGAAAATCCGACTGTGGGCGACAGGACGACGCGAATAATAAAATATTGGAAGATCATAGTGGACTAACGGATTTTGTTCAAACCGAGGAAGCGGAAGCGTCCGTACGTTTGGAATCTGAGGAATATCGCGCGAATAATAACAGTGAAGCTGCAACAGATTCTGAAGCCAAAGAAACTAATTCTGAGCAACAAGTTAATAGTGAATTAAATCGTGTGGCAGAATATGAAGGAGATGAAGATGAATCAGAACATGAACCTCAATACAATGAATTGATGCAGTACCAGGTCTCGGATGCCCAAAAGATTGTTATCGAGTATGAGGAGGTCATGGATTTCAAGCGCGATAGTTCTATTAAAACGTAAAGAGAAAAAATTCGCCGGTTTGATGTATTTTGAATTTGATTGAGTTTTTATATTAATATATTACGTTTGTTTTTCTGTACATATTTAAATAAAAATGATGTGCTATTGTTTCACTTTAGTTTTTGGAATTCGCATTTACAAACTAGATCAGTAAGCTGACAGCAGTTTTTTTTTTTGCAAATTATACTATAATAACGAAGAGAGATAATAAACTTGATTATAAACACGTTAAAACTATTCAACAAAATTACAGTACAGATAGAAACTAACTAGACAAACGTAGTTGAAATTAAAGCTTTTATTGGTTTAGTTTATTTATAAGGTGGTTTAAAATCAAATTGCCTTTATTGTGATGATTTGTAGAACAATAATAGTGCAGCTAACTTCATTTTCTGTTCCAACATTTAAAAATTGGTGATTTAGAAATCAATACACAAAAAAACAACTTGAAAAATTGTAAAGCCTTTGTGACAAATTACATACAAGCGTATACACCATTTGAGTACGTTGCTATTGATGACAAACTAGATGTGGTGTTAGGCAATATACACCGTGTCCAAGATAAGAATGCACAGCATGGGGATTTTGAAAACGGTAAAAGATACAGAGTGGCCTAAATTAGGAAAAAGTTGCACTATTCAGAGTATATTTACATGCCGATCGCAGAAATTCATGATTGTTTATCGTTTTCGAAATTTTCCAAAAAATGCATTTTTTCGGATTTTTCATTTTTCCAATTTCTGTATTTATTTTAAAAGATATTAAAAAACTAATGGCACTTCATCATTGTCACTTTTTAAACTCCTCAAAATGGCGTCTTCAAATTTTTTATCCGATGTTTCATCTCCGAGAAATCATCATAAACTTCATTTTTTTATATGGCCACAAAAGTAGAAACACCTTGTATATGGTAACATTTTTTATTACAAATTTAATGATGTATCACACATTATGCTTATAAAGCCGAAAAATATAAAAACAAATTTCAATATTTTGTAGGTTCTTAATCTAGTTGGCGTTGGAAAAAGAATTCATAGATGATTGCAAGTGTTCAAATAAGTTCCCATTGTTATTTAGACACAAGTATGCTCTTTGTACAGTTGAATAAACTTTGTCTAACATTTCTGTTAATTGCTGCTATAACCGACGCCAATAATTGTTCTTCTTTTTCAAAAGTTGAGTCATACACTTGATTTTTTACAAGAAAAAGTCTAACGCGCTCAAATTTGGTGATCGGGCTGGCCAAGCTACTTCACTGTGAGTTCCAATCCATTTGTCTGTAAACCTCTGCGACAAATATTTCCGAGCATTTCTTGAGTTAAGCCCTGGGGCACCATCTTGCTGAAACCAGCAATTGTTAATTATTGCTAGAGATAATTCATTCAGGGCATCTGCAGTCAGTCTGCGGCAGGTCAAGATACCGCTCGAAATTTTAATTGTTGGATAAATAAAGGGTCCTGTTATTCAGCTACCTAAAATACCTATCCACATATTAAATCCAAAGCGGTGTTATTGCCTTGCATCTTTTTTTAAATGAATAGTGTTTGTTACACCGGTTGAGAATGCCATTCTTGGTTATCATGCTTTCATCAGACCAAATTACTTGAAAAGGAAAAGTTTGATTTTCTTGACATTTTCTGGTATACCATTCACAAAAATATGCTCGCCTTCTATCGTCACCAGGTCTACAACCCTGACAAATTCTAAATTTATATGGATAAAATTTATTATTTGTAAAATAAACTTATAAAAAAAACAAACAACTTTAAAATACGTTAGAACGTTATTAACAGTAATGTGATGGATCAAATAGAAATATTGTAATTATTCCAATGCATACTATTTAAACGCCTACTAGATTAAGAACCTACAAAATATTTAAATTTATTTTTCTCTGTTTTTGGCCTTAGAAGCATAATGTGTGATACATCGTTAAATTTGTAATAAAAAATGCTATCGTATACAAGGTGTTTCTACTTTTGTGGCCATATAAAAAAATTAAGTTGATGATGATTTCTCGGAGATGAAACATCGGATAAAAAATTTGGACGCCATTTTGAAGAGCTTAAAATGAGAGAATGACAAACTGACATTAGTTTTTTAATATCTATTAAAATAAATGCAAAAATTGGAAAAATCTAAAATCCGAAAAATTGCATTATTCAAAATTTCGAAAACGATAAACAATCATGAATTTCTGCGATCAGCACGTAAACATACTCTGAATAGTGCAACTTTTTCCTAATTTTAGCCAACCTGTATCTTTTACCGATTTCAAGATCCCCATGCTCTGCATTCTTATCTTGGACACGGTGTATATATACACTCTGGAACTGATTCTGCGGTACAGCCTCTTGAACTTGGCCTATCTGACCACAAAGGCATTTTATTTAATTTTATGGTTGACCAACAACCAGTTAATAAACCATCATTCGAAACTGTACGTCCTATCACAAGTCGTGGTAAATTTACTTTATTCCAGTTGGTGCATAAGGAACCATGGGGTTTTATTGATGACATGAGCAATGCAAATGAATGTTTCGATCGATTTTTATCAACATTCGTACGGCACCATAATACGTCTTTTCCACTGAAGAAACAATCTAGCAAAACCAAACCTAAACAACGAAAATGGTAAAATTCCGATCTAGATAACATGAGAAACACTTTTGCGGAAGCTTACAATAAAACGCATGATCCCGAACTAAAGATAATACAGAATATATATCGACTTCATTATAGGAATTCTATTAATAACCACAAGTACCAGCAAAATAATGCTCACATTATAAATTCAGCTTGCAAACCAAAAGCCCCACACGTGTAGGATGTCATAAATTCAACCAGAGTATCAAATAATAAAAATACACTTGTCCGTGATAGCAAAAATCTTCGAAAAAATTCTACAAATGCAACTTACTAAATATTTCGAAAACTTAAATATTTTCTGTAAAGAACAGTATGGTTTCCGAAAAGGACGTTCAACAACCGAAGCCCTCTGCAAATTTATTAAAATGACAATTGACTGCTTTGAGGAGAAAGACTATTTAAAATCCTCGTTCTTATATCTATCTAAACCTTTTGACTGTGTCTCACTCAATCCTCCTAAGAAAATTGTACTGCTACAATTTACATCCGACTAGCTGTAAATTAATTCTATCGTATTTATCTGGTAGAACAAAGTGCGGTTTTTCATCCGGTGATGCCTCACCTGAGCTACCGATCATACATTAGTAGCGTGTGTGAATCGGACGAACATATAAATATTTTGAGCCGGAACAAGATTACCTCCCTTCCCCGTTTTCAAGGAAGCTGAACACGATGGCGGTGTTAGAATTTTTCTTTGGGGTTGGGAAATCCCTCGAAACGGCCAAAAACCATCCCCAAAACGGGTAAAATTCGCTTGACCCGATTTCCCTGCAAAAAACCACTTTCCCCGCGTTTTAGAGAATGCTGAGCATGGTGGTGGTGTCGGATATCGCGTCCGACCCATACCAACCCCTCCACCGGCCAATACTCGCCCCCGAAAGGAGTGAATTTTTATTTTTTTAAATCACTGTCAAATATATATTCCCCTGTTTTCGAGGATGTTGGTAATATACAAAAACTCGTATTTATATATTATATATATACCGGGCGACCCAGGGTTCTGTAAAAGCCCCATAACTTATTTGCTATTTGAGATATCGACTTCTAATTTTCTTGAACTGGTACCCACACTTATTCTACGTATTTTTAAAATATGTATGTTTTTGTACAGGGTGTCCCAATATATATAACAACAAAGTTATGTTTTTTTAAATGGAACACCCTATATTTTATACTTTATTTTTAACCCTCTTGAGATGCTGATAAAAATAGTATAAGATACTATGGGTCTATTATGGAAGGTTGGTCAGTTAACATCATAAAGAATAATACATATCGGTTTGGTTCTGTTTTATTCATAGTGCTATACAGGGTGTTAACATACGCAAAACAATGGAAAACTATTTTTTTTTCAAATAGAACACCCTATATAAGTTGCCATCAATCTATGGCATTTTTAATAAGCTTTCCAATGATATACAGTTTGTATAACAAAATATTAAGGATTCTTGAGATTTATCAATAAAAACATATTTCTTTTGTCACGTTCAGCTGATTTTTGGATTTTCAGCCAAAACTATGCATTTTTAGGAAAAATTATAAAAAACCAAAGTTGTTGAGCGAAAAATTTCCGATCGACATAGATCTTTCAACTTTTAAGATAATGCGTGCATTGCCCGCCAGAGCGCTCAAAATCGTGACCGTATATGCATTTTAGCGTTTTCTTTTCAAATTTTTTATTAATAAATTGCACTATACTTTATTTTCCGCACCCTGTAGAGGAAAATCGGGAAATCAAAATGGCCAATATTGATTGAAAATGTTCCGCTCTACAACTGTTAATAGAAGCAATTTTTGCCAAAAATGCATAGTTTTCCCTAAAAATGCAAATTGAAAATGTATGTATCAATTTTTGCGTTTTTCAATGTTCTTTTGCATTTTTAGCGAAAACTATGATGCATGGGCAAAAATTGCTCCTTTTAAGAGTTGTAGAGCGGAATATTTTCAAACGATGTAGGTCATTTGAATAATTGTATAATTACCTGTTTCTCCGCTAGAGGACGTGGAAAATAAAGTATAGTGCAATTAATTAACAAGAAATTTGAGAAAAACGCTAAAATACATATACGCTCACGATTTTGCGCACTCTGGCGGGCAATGCGCTCATTATTGGAAAAGTCGATCGAAAATTTTCCGCTCTACAACTTTGGTTTTCTATTTTTTTTTCAGAAAATGCATAGTTTTCGCTGAAAATAAAAAAAAATAGCAGGAGGTGACAAAAGAAAAATGTTTTTATGGATAAATCTCAAGAATCCTTAATATTTCATTGTACAAACTGTACATCATTGGAAAGCTTATTAAAAATTCCATGCATTGGTGGTAAGATATATAGGGTGTTCCATTTGAAAAAAAAACAGTTATCCATTATTTTGCGTATGTTGACACCCTGTATAGCAGTATGAACAAAAAAGAACCAAAGCCGATTTGTATTATTCTTCATGATATGGAAAATTCTTTAGGGTATAAAAAATGACGCTAGCTTTGCTAGGAGCGCTTCTGCAATTTTTTTAATGTGTCCTTGTTTTTGCCACAAATTTGCCAGTAACTAACCAACCGTCCATAATAGACCCATACTATCTTATAATATTGTTATCAGCTTCTCAAGAGAGTTGAAAATAAAGTATAAAATATAGGGTGTTCCATTTAAAAAAACATAACTTTGTGCTGTTATGTATATTGGGACACCCTGTACAAAAACATACATATTTTTAAAATATGTAGAATAAGTGTGGGTACCAGTTCAAGAAAACTAGAAGTCGATATCTCAAATAGCAAATAAGTTATGGGGCTTTTACAGATCCCTGGGACACCCGGTATATATATATATATATATATATATATATACAGGGTGCCCGTTTTTGGGGCTCAAGCATGGGGATCTCGGTTATTTGAAGAGATACAAGGTCGGTTAAATTAGAGCAAAGTTGTCCAATCTGGAGTGTAACATAATGCCGTTTTGAAACATAAAATATTTCGACTACTTCCGAAGATATCCGAAAAAATTCAAAATTTTCAAAAAATGTTTTTACTTTTTTGCGAGACTATAGAGATACTTCAAAACAATTGACACTTTATTATTGCCACTTTGTACGCGCTGCAACGTGGTGATGTAATAATAAAAATTCGACGTTTCGATTTTCGGGAAACATCATCAACTTTATTTGTTCTTGTGGGCGCCATCTTGTAGTTTTACTTTTTCAAATACAGATTTTTTTTCTGATTACTGTGATGTGTCACGTGTTGGGGTTTGGTCTAGCAGTTTAATAGATATGCCAAAAATCTTGTTTTTGCAAAGAGTGCCTTGGAAATGACTGCTATACTTTTGTTTAATAAAGCAATTTTTGACACTTCGACTGAATTTCGATTATTCTGACCTACAGTTCCAAAACTGGTATACATTTATAACAAAATGCCATTTTCAAGTGAAAAAAAGCGATATGCTAGAACTTTATTACGCATCGCATCGAAATGTGAATGTTACTTCAGAAACATATCTTCAGCGGTATCCAGAAAGACAACAACCTGCTGAAGATTATTTTCTGATTCTTCATAGAAATTTAGCTGAGTTTGGTGCATTTTCTAAGCCTAGAATACGTGATCATAGGCTCAACGGAAATGAAATGGAAATTTTACAAGCAGTGAGTAAAATAATAAACGGTTATAAATGTAATCCTTCATTAGATTCAAAATAATCCTTCTACTTCGACAAGGGCTATAGCAGAAGAAATGAATGTATCTCGTCAGGTAGTGTGGAGAGTCTTGAAAAAACATAAGTATCGCCCCTTTAAAATTCATATCACGCTAGTTTTACATCCAGGAGACACTGAACGAAGAGAAACGTTTTGTAGGAACATCATGACGCTGTTATTGCAAAATCCCCATTTTCTTTCCAACGTCATATTCACTGATCAGTGCAAGTTTACCAACACAGGCATGTTCAATCGTCACAATGAACATGTATGGTCCGTTGAAAATCCACACGAACACCAAGGACGGCGACCACACGTACGTTTTGGTCTAAATGTATGGGTTGGTTTATTTGCCGATAAGATCATTGGCCCGTACATTCACGAAGACAATTTGACTGCAGATGGGTATTTGCACTTTTTAATGATTTACCTGACCGATTACATCAATGACAACATTTGCCTCAACCGCCTAAATAGCCTTTGGTTCCAGCAAGAAGGAGCTCCACCACATAACGCTAGAAGAGTGTCTGATTACTTGTCTCAAATATTTCCCGACAGAGTTATTTCAAATAGTGGGGACGTACGTTGGCCGGCCCGTTCGCCAGATCTTTCTCCATCAGATTTTTATTTATGGGGAGCTATGAAAAACATAATTTATAAATCTGTACCCACCGATATCAATGTCTTGCGAAGAAAGATCATTACAACTTCAAGGACCAAAATAAGAAGAAGGGATGTTTTAAGATCAATACAAAATTTAAGAAGACGCATACAGCTATGCTTGGAGATGGAGGGTGAGCCATTCGAGCCTCATAATTTTTTTTTAAATTTATTTATTTCTCATACTTTAATTTCATTCTTCGGAAGTAGTCGGAACATTTTATGTTTCAAAACGGCATTATGTTACACTCCAGATTTGGGCAACTTTGCCCTAATTTAACCGACCTTGTATCTCTTCAAATAACCGAGATCCCCATGCTTGAGCTCCAAAAACGTATTAAAAAAAAATTCACTCCTTCCGGGGGCGAGTATTGGCCGGAACACGGAGGAAAGTGTTTTTCTCTGCAGGGAAATCGGGTCAAGCGCGTTTTACACCTTTTGGGACTGGTTTTTGACCGTTCCGAAGGGTTGCGCAACTCCAAAGAGAAATTCTAACACCGCCATCGTGTTCAGCATCCTCGAAAACAGGGAGGGGAGGTAATCTTGTTCCGGCTCAAAATATTTACAATTTTTGGGGTTTTTTCTGACTCACACACGCTACTACATGGGGTACCGCAAGGATCAATTTTAGGGACTCTCTTATTCTTGATATATATATACGACCTACCAAACGTAGTAAAAAATGTGAACTTTATATTATATGCGGACGATACTACGTTAATTAATAGGTCTAAAGATCTAGATGTAACAAATTTACACACGGAAGCTCAGGAAAATGTCTCAGAATGGTTTCTTAGTAATCGGCTAAAGGTAAACGACAGGAAAACGGCAGTTAGGACGTTTTCTCTAAGATATAAAGTCAGTGAAGTAGAATTTACAAAATTTCTTGGTATGGACATTGCTACCGATTTATCGTGGACCTCACAAGGTGATGCAATTTCCAGCAAATTATGTTCATCGATATTTGCTGGATATTAGTTCCCTTTCGAAAGAGGTTTCGGAGGATGTCCATAAAATAGCATATTACTCCTTATTTCAATCTCACATGCTTTATGGACTCATTATCTGGGGCCATTCTGCTATTAGACGCAGGATTTTTGGTCTCCAACGAAAAGCAGTTAGAATACTGTGTGATCTTGGTTACTTTACCTAGTCTGTATATCTACGAATGCCTCCTTTTCATTAAAAAACATCCCTCCTCATATAATACCTGTCCGAGTACCAACAATCACTGTTAATCAATGTTAATTCCTTTATACAGGAATATTATCTTCCCTGATCATTTTAGCGGAAACATGTTTTATAGAGTAAACATTTTCTTGCATTTATGAAAACCTGAAAATGATAAAATATATAAGGAAATAACATAAAACACTTAATATCAAAAGCATAAATAATACTTATAAAAGATGTTCAAACAATCCACTATTAACCAGGGGCGGTTTCAGCGGGGGGGTAAAGGGGGTAATTACCCCCCTAAGAATTTTTCGCTTATCAATTTTTATTGATTTCTATACTTTCGGGACGCTTTTTATTACTTTCGGGACTCCACGCTATGCCTTATTGGTACTTCCATCGCAATGGTATCTTAGTAGATTAAGGGTAGGGTACCCATTAAATTAGCCGCTCAAGAAATCGAATATATCGTTGTAAATATAAACTTCTTCGAAAAGTTTATTTTGATAACATATTATATAAAGATCGATTATTATTTCTGTGTTTAAGTTTTGGTTTAATCGTTATTATTAACAAAGTTAGCAACATTTTACTTTAAACAGACAAACTGCAGAACCAAGTAAGTAACAACAGTGAAATTTGACTTGTAGCCAACCAATACATACATCTAGGCAATGAAGTAATTTGAAGGCAAAATCATAGTTAATAAAAAAAATTATGAACGAATTAGGAGACAAATGAATATTAAAATGATGTTTTTTGTGTCTATTTCCATTAGTATTGGTCAAAACTTGATAAAATTTTCTTACTGTCTAGACAGGAACATAATTGACATATGTGCAAAATTTCAAAATAATCCTGTGTCAACTTTTTAAGATAGTCAATCAGAAAGAAATAAAAAAGTTATGTAGATATTTCTTGCAGCGAGTCTATTGCTCTTCATCCTAGTACGGGCATTCGGCCACTTGAGCGTGATGGTAGTGTGCGCGGGGATTAGGGGATACGTTATGATGGGGGAGTTTATTTAGCGCGACGTTCAAATCGTTCTTCCGTGCTGGATTTCGTATGCCATATGCATATTCACCTGCATGCCCAATAACATCGCATGTTATTCACATTCTGCGTCACTCGCGAGGGCGGCACTTACTCATATTAGTGTATCGAGTTACAACTGCACTAAAAAAATAAACAAGGGACCGGAGGGCAGGGCACCTACGACGATTACGATTTATAACATGTACATACTAGTAATGCGTTCAATAAAATTTATAAATCAATTACGTCATGTATATTTTTGATAAATAGAAGTTGTTGATCCCCTCATCATTGCAGAGTACAAAACTAACTTGAAAAGTTTACAAGCTAATAAGAATAGTCACATGATCGGGAAATTCCAGATATTAATTAGTAAATAATTTAAGACCGATACAGTGACGGCTCGCGGGGTGACTCATGGTACGGCCGAGGTAGCAATACAGCTAGGTAGGGTCGGTTGCAAAGACGGCTGTCGGCGTGATCTATCTGTATTACCATCTCTGCTACCTCGGCCGTACCAGAGTCATTAATGGTCCGATAATTTATAGAGTATTAATTGGAAATAGTTTTTTTGTTTTGTTTGTTTTTGTTTAACGTTCGGCTGTTTATTATGTATTCCATATTTTTTTTTTATAGAAAACATTTTTAGGTCTGCTTTTTAAAAAGTACTTACCCACTGGTATATCCCACTATATTGCCAATTAAATACCGGTACCCCCAGCACAGTGGTCCAGCCACCCTAAAAAGCTGGCCAAAATCCCAAATGAACTTACATTCTTGCAGAAATTGGTATATAGGGATTTTTGACGTCGCTGATTACAAGTCCTAATTCAAAATTACTATAAACACAACGGCGGATCCAATATGGCGGCAAAATATGTGGAAATGACATAAAAAATTGATGAAAATTAGTATATGGGGGTTTTCGAGGTCGCAGATTACGAATCTAAAGTCAAAATGAATTTAAACAAAATTGATGATCCATTTTTCATTCAGCGCTTTTTTCAATTTTTTTAAACTTCAAATAACTCCTATAGCAAACAATTTAGTGTTAAGTGTGATATTTCATTAATTTTGGGAGGTGAAAAGCTACTCAAAAATGAAATAAAAAATGATGATTATTGTGGGTATCTTTATAACGAAACGTCGTATTTTAGAAATAAAATTATTTTTTGGAAGAGCTTAATATTGTAAGAAACATAATGCAATATAATTTTCCACATAGGCCTTCTGTACGTTTTGTACACAAATATGAAAAATTTATATTCGCAAGTCGTATTATTATGCATTCAAAGCACTCACTACATCTTAGGTCTTTAACGGCTCGACTATGGGGTACGACTTTATTTTAATTATTAATATTTTATAATGCTATCCACGTTTATCTTTCAAACTACCTTAGTTTTGAAGCTTCTTTTCGACTTTGCAATTTAGGATTTTGGCCAGATTTTGAGTGCAACTGGACCACTGTGCAGTGGCGTAACTGTAATGAGGCAGAGGAGGGAACTGCCTCCGAACACCGGGTCTAGAGGGACCCTGGCCTGATTTCGGGGTATAATATCCTAGCCGCACTGTAGTTCATATTGAATTTCAATGCAGATGAGGTTATGTTATGTCGGCGAGGTTTTACTTTGCACACATTTTGTATTTTTTAATTGATTATTAATTGGCTTGTAACTCAGGTACGATATTTTATTGCTAAGTCTCGTCTATAATAATTGTCGCAAATATGCTGTTCTCTAATTGGAAGTTTGGGTCATAAAAAGGGACATAATAGAGTGAATAACGTGTCTTTGTAATTGCCTAAAGAAAATTAATTTGACTTTGCAGCAATATGAAGACAAAGTTCTTACAGAAATTGCTTTAGGAATTCAACATTAACATTTTAACAAATTAATCTTAAGCAATATGTCCAATCAAAATCATTTGAACTTTGCAGTAACTAAAATGGCTAGCTGACCAAAAATACACTTTTTCCAAAATTGCTCTACAAATTCTACATTGATTTCAATAGATTGGAATTGGAATTTTGACATAGTGATATAAAAGAGCCGACAACAGAACTTTGGGTTAGAATATGCTCTACTTTCATCACTATTGTATTAAAACTTCCGGCTAGATTCGCCACATTCAACATAGTAGCAGAGAAAGGTTACGCAGAGTTCAGAAGCCTTTACATACATTAATTTTATAAGGTAGAAAGTAAAAAGAAATAAGGCATCAGTTTTAAAAACTTTTTAAACATTACAACCTATAATATAGGGCAATATTTTTAAGACTAAAACGAAATAATATAATTTAAAGGACTGAAGGACTCGATCGATGGCCCTTTCTAACATATGTATGTTTTGTATGTATGTTGGAATAAAGTTCATGTATGTAATATAATTTTTAAAATGTCCATGTGGCCATCATGTTACTTTCTTTATTTGAGAGTATAAAATGGGTTTTTCGGATGTTTTGCATTTTTCAAGTCTGATTTCGAACAAAAATTATTCATTATCTCAAAAAAGTCAAAATTTTTCCATTCAAAATTTTTTCTCGAAAATCAAAGAGTTTACGAAATTCATCCATCAACAAAAGATTGTTATCTTAAATAGATGAATAATCATTTTTGTAATAGAGAGAGACAATACATTTATTGAGACACTTTTACAAATGACCTCAACAGGCAATTTAAAAATGTCTATTAGATTTTGAGACACAGTGCCCATAAAATGACAAACTTAGAGATAGGTCGACACAGCACACGGACATACAGACCATTTTCCAAAAAAATAATTGTTTTCGGGAAACTCAAAATGAATATTTTCATGAACATTTTCAATCTCGAAAACAATACTGTACGGCGAAAGTTAAAATATGTTTAACATTTTAAATGATGTACAAGTCTATACTCTTTAGAATAGTACAACACCAATTTGGAAAAGGAATTTAATTTGGAAACTAATATTACTATAAGACATAAAGTAAAATAACCTTATAACAACAACGAAAAAGTGTAAAACTTGCTATCTTAAGTTTTTATTAATCCTACGTTTCCAGTCTTGAAGCAAATTATTTTGGCAAATAATTTGATTTAATGATTCGTAAATTCAAAATTTTTTTTAAGAATTGGAAGCATTTGTACCGGTGCGATCAATAAATATATTTTGCCAGAAAATGCGCATTACTTATATAATGGGCCCATACAACAGATATGGTTTCAAACTACATTATAAAATCTATTGGTAGCTTTTGGAGATTTGTTGTATGACAATAATGAAAATTTCAAGTTATAATCTCCAAGAGATTATTTCTTGGGAATTACTTGCTTACGATTATGTCGCCCTTCAATTGTGTTTGGACGATGCTCGCTAGACCGTGAAATGGTTGGGTTCACGGGTGTGAAGCCGAGATATGAATATCGGCAACACGAAAGTATGTGGGCCACCCCAGGACAGTGGGGCGAGGGGGAATTTCAAATTTGCCGCTTTTGTAAAGATGGTTCCCTCGATGTTGCCAGATTTATCAAAGATCTTATTATGGGGATTACCGTTTTTAATAATCTTAAAATTTCACTACAAAGTGATAATTTTAACAATTCAAATTATGTTTTAAACATAATTAGACCCATTATCGCTTATATTTGTCATAATAACGCATGAAAGTATAATATTACTGTTTATTAAATATAATCATGTGCATTGTATATTTTATACTTCGATGTATATGCGGCAACGCTTAATGAGTGTCACCATTTTTATTAACTAACCTTAATAGTGGTGTGAGTGCATGTGATTGCTAGTAATTCGTGTTTGAAGGTAAGTTATAAACTCGTCAGTTGTATTTATTAGTAATGGAAACATCAAATGGCCGTATTAAATATTCTTGTAAATATCCAAAATGTCAAAATTCTTTCTTTTCCAATACAACTAATGTCGACTACAAAAATAAACATTTCTATAAATTTCCCAAAAATGAAGAATATCTTAAAACAAGGAAAACCATGTGTGATATTGAACAGTCTTCATTGTTTAAATTTTCATTCATGTGAAGATCATTTTATTCATAAACATTTTGTTAACCATTTCCGCAAAAAATTTAATTGCAATGCTGTTCCGACACCAAGAAGTAAGACAATATAACTACACTAATTTACTTTTTTAACTATTTTAATGCTATGAATCCTGGAAACGAGCAAACAACTGACCTGTTACGACGCCTGAAAGAAATATCCTAAGAAGAACGAAGAGACCTGATGGAACATTGCACCTGGACAAGGCCCTAATACCCGATTGTTGTGATATTTTTATATTTGATAATTTTGTTAATAATAATGTATATAATTATTCTGTTAAATATATTTTTTCCATGTAGACCTATTTTTATTTTTATTTTGTGAAATCCAATCTTTTCTCTTTTACCAAAACCAGTAACTTCTTCATTTATGTACTATCTAAAAGTATAATCAATTATGTGCTCAAAATACATAATTGATTACATTTTTAGTGTTATTAAATTGAAATATATCGTATAGACGAGTATAACATTTTTAAATTTTGGCGGAAATCGTAGTAATTTGCCACCCCGACACCAGGCGGCGCCAAAAATCGTGTTTCCGAAATTTAACATGCAGGTTTCACTTCTAAAGGTATGTGTTCTGTGGTTGGGTTGGGCGGGGTTTGGTATAAACGCTACAGCAGAAGTGTTTTTTTTTATAACTTCTCACCCGCCACCACCGATACAAAAAAAATAACCACAATACATATTCTAATACGGTTCTCACGCTCGCGCTGTAGCGGAATGCAGACGTATAATAGCCTCTCTCTTTTAGAATCGCAGGCGCAACCTTGAATGTATTAGATATACGGAAATAGCACTGAGTTAATTTACCCTCGCTGTAAGCTGGGTTGCCTACAGTCATACCAATTTGATTTAATCCCCCTCTCGCGGGCGTTTACCGTACTTTTGATGGATACCTTACCGTTAACACTTCAAGAGTGAGTACAACAATCCGTATCCTTAAATTTGTTCAATCAATGTATTGGACAATATATTATTCGACGAAAAATTGTTCGAACGGTAATTCGTTTGCTTAGTTATGTAATATACTATAATCTACTTAATATAAATAGTAAAACATAGTGATTTTGTTTGCCAAGATTTACCTTGTTAATAATGTTTCATCGGGTGATATACATATATTTTGTACATATTTGGCTATAAGGCTAACACAAGAAATGATTGTTTTATTCGTCCTCGATTTCCGCACTGTTTGACATTCTACGTTTCAAGTAACACGGGAAATTACACGGCATGTTGATAAATTTTACCAGAAAAGCGCCGTCTAGTGTTAGCAATAAACATAATTTACAGAAATCCATCGAATTTCTATTGTGGCGCCATCCAATATTAGCGGCGTAAAGCTCAAATTCTTATGTCCTGTTTCCCATATCTCTTGTCATACCCGTGATGTAAACCAAATGAAGTAAACAGTGAACTGAACTGCTTGAACGCCATAAGAAAAGTGAAGTATTTCGTCATTTAGCAGCGCCCCCTTTGTAAGGCTCGAAATACGTACGTAAAGTCGCAGTATAATTAAACGTACCTAATGACTGATGAGTAACTTATTAACAATTTATTATATTTTAATAAATCATCAGAAGGTAAGTTTTTGGATTTGATTAAAGTACATACCTATCATATTATTCTTGTTTTAATAAACAAAAACAAATTGCATTTTTTATATTATTTCATTCTTGATTTTTAGTTGATTTAAAAATGGATAGGAAACGAAAATTATCAACTTTGGATTCATTCGTTCAGAAAATCAAAAAAAACTGAAGCTACTTCAACAAATAATGAAAAAACGCAATTCACCACAGTAGTCAATTTAAATGAACCATCTGCATCGACATTTACCGAATATGGAGCATCTCCAGGATCTTCATTAGGTTGTTCCGAGCGCGAACAACGGGAAACACAACAAGAGCCTTCAACATTTACGTCTAGTAACGTTGACATTTATATTGATATAGGTAAATTTTGTAATGTTACTATTGATGAAATTGACAAATTTAGAATTTTAAATTGTAAATGGAAACCAGACGACACTTTCAAGCTTCCCTATTCTGTACATAAAAAAGGGGGAAAAGATGTAAAATGTTACTTGTCTCAAAAACATTTTGGACAGTTTAATTGGTTAATGTTTTCTGAACAATTAAAAGGAATCTTTTGTAAATATTGCTTCCTTTTTGCAAAATTTGGTGGATTACACCAACAAGTACCATTGCAGAAATTAGTTTCTCAGCCAGTAACAGGATATTCTAAATTATCAGGTAAAGATGGTATTTTGGTAAAACATGAACATCATAAATACCATAAAAATTCAATTGTTTATGCGGAAAATTTTATAAAGTCATTCAAAAACCCCTCGAGAGACATAAGAAATGCAATAAATATTGAAAGACTTCGACAAATTGAAGAAAATAGAAATAGATTAAAACCAATAATCGAAAGTATAATTTTTTTGGGAAAACAAAATATTCCCTTACGAGGTCATCGTGACGTTGGTCCTCTTTTAAATATGAATTCTATTACAAACGAGGGAAATTTTCGTGAAATTCTACGTTTTAGGATATCAGCTGGTGATATAACTTTAAAAAAACATTTGGAAAAGAGTGATTCAAACGCCACCTACATAAGTAACACTACTCAAAATGAGTTAATTACTTTATGTGGAGAGGAAATTAAGGACACTATTTTAACACAAGTTAGAAAATCGAAATATTTCAGCATAATGTTCGATGAAACCACTGATATTAGGAATATTTCACAAATGTCTCTTATAATAAGATATTTGAAATCTGATTCTGATTGTTTGGAAATTAATGAAGATTTTGTGGAATTCATTGATTGTCATAATGATAATTATAATGATGTTACACATGAGCCTATACTCAGTGGAGATATTTTGGCAAAAACTGTTTTAAAATTTTTGCGAAATCATGACTTAAATTTAAAAAATTGTATCGGAATTGGAACAGATGGATGCTCCGTTATGATGGGAGAATTGAAAGGCTCTGTATCTATATTACAGTCAACGTTATCCAATGCGTTTAAAACACCATGTTTCAACCATGCTTTAAATTTGTCCATTTCAAAATGCCTACAAGTGCAGGCTGCTCGAAATACCATTGGTACCATTAAAGAAATAATTTCATTTTTTAACGCCTCATCCAAGAGACACCATGTAATAAAGGCTGTGAATAATTCATCCTTAATTAGCTTATGTGATACCAGACGGTCGGAACGACATGATTCTTTATTAAAATTTAAAACTTGCTTTTTAAATATTGTGGAGTCATTGGAATTAATTTCGCAATGGCAAGATAGAGATTCTTCTAATAAAGCTGAATTGCTAAAAAATTCGATTTGTACCCAAGTTTTCATAGTTACGCTATGCTCTTTGTCGGATATATTCGGCAATACTGTAACTTTAAGTAGACTATTACAACAAAAATCAATGGACAAATCTTACGCTAATAACTTGGTAAATAATACTATTGATCTTTTATCAAACAAGAGGAAAGATGCTGCAATATCGTTTAAAACAATCTATAATGATGCCATAACTATTTTAAACGAATTACATATTGAGATTACGAAACCTCGAATTATCAAATGCCAGAGAAATAGACCGAACGTAGATCAACCTATCATAGAGGATTATTACCGAATTAATATATATTTACCTATCCTGGATAATATTATTACTGATCTGCAATACAGATTTAATAAAGATACAATGAATTTGTTTAATTTTAACACAATCATACCTAGTATTTTATTAACAACAACTGACGAAAATTTAGATGTCACTTTAAAATCTATTGAAACATATTTAAATAAAATTATACCTGAAAATACAACATGTGCAATAGCAATCAAGTCTGAAATGGAATTTTGGAAATTACAGTGGCAAAAGAAAAATCAACTGGAAGAACATTTACCAGAAAATGCTATAGATGCATATAAACAATGTGACGCCAATATTTACCCAATATTAAAAGTAATTTTACAAATAATATGCACTCTACCCGTTAGCGTTGCTTCTGCAGAGAGAAGTTTTTCTGCACTGAAAAGGTTAAAATCCTGGCAACGAGCCACTATGTCTCAAGAAAGGCTAACCGGCTTAGCTCTATTACATATTCACAGATATTTGGATATTAATATTGACAATATTATAAATAAGTTTGCTGGTAAAGACAGAAAACTTGATTTTATTATTTAAAAAATATTTTAAATCGTTTTTTTATGAAAAATAGTCTACAGAATACTTAATTTTTATTTTTTTATGTCTTATATATGCGTTTATTTTGTTTGTTATATTATTATGTTTTTATTTAAAATTAATTTAATTTAATTTTGTTATTCTCATTTCTTGTTTATACTTATACATAATATATTTTTTAATGTTTGTTGTAAGAAATAATATAATATATATACCGAGTGTTTGGGATAAGGGGCGAACATAGGGATTTAACATGTAAAATTAAATATGTGTAATTATTTGCTCCCCTATTCATTTTAGAGAAAAATCGTAAAGGAATATTTTTTAGAGAATTAAAAACTGTAAATGTATCATCCATTTAATTTACGTTTGTACCAGCATACACCTCAGAAATAATAAAAATAAGTTTAACAATTTACCATTTAATAAAAACCCTTGCCATGACTTTGACAAATGTCATGTTATGGTGAGAATAATTTTACTAGTCAAACATTAATTCGGGCGGCCCGTTGGTGTAGTGGGTACAAGCGAGCGCTTATGCCGGTTGCACCGCGTGCCGCGAGGGTTCGAATCCCAGCCCGGGCGAACGATTTCGGGGTCGCGGAATATTCGCTCGGGACCATGGACATTGCATTTGTCTTTCATTATTCAGTTATTCATTTAATTTCTGATATATTACAATACAATGATTATGGCAGATGGCCTCGTAGCTGACGCCAATTTCCCGAATCATTCAATCTCCTTAACCCGCAGTTCCATCCACGTCCAAATATCAATTCACGCATTGTTATTACTATGAACAATAATATGAGTTATTCCAATGGAGAGAGGGTATTATTTATTATCAAAATATTTACAGTGGCGTCAGTTTACACAGAGTTCGTGACTTATTTTCGGTTACATTTAACAATCGACCAATTCCGTCTGTATCAACAATTTCCAAATTTGTGAAAAAGTTCGAAAATACAGCAAGTGTAGCGGCAGATGATTCAAAAGGTATTTCAATAGTCCAATTTCAACAAATATTATTTCAAACATATTAAAATTAAAGGCAAACGGAACAGAAGAAGCAACGATGAATTGAATTAAAGTGGTGTCAGATTACACACAGTTCGTGATATATTTTTGGTTTTACCGTAACCAGCGGTCAACGGGAAATTTTAGAGCAAGTACTCAAAAAGTTCTCCGTTCTGGTGTAAACAATAACCCAATCGGTTATAAAATGCATGTCTAACATTAGCCAACTGCCTATCTGTAATCAATGTGCATTCCGCAAAAATTGCTTCCCGCAAAGATTCAATATTTGGATGGTGTTTTTTGAAAATTTTGTTTTTCAAGTGACCCCACAAAAAGAAATCACATGGTGCTAAATCAGGAGATCTTGGTGGCCAGTTGATAGTGCCACCGCGACCAATCCAGCAATTGGGAAAATTAGCATTTAAATATTCCCTTACATTTAAACCATAATGGGCTGGACATCCATCATGCTGATACCATATCTCCTGATTGTCACGTGCAACTTCTTCTAACGCAGGGCCAACCTGGTTGATTAAAAGGTCTAAATAAGAATTCGAATTTAAATTTCCACATATTTCAAACGGCCCAATAATATTATTTTTAAAAATACCAGCCCAAATATTGATTTTTTGCGGGAACTGGGTTCTAGTTCTAAGGCATATCCGCGGATTTTCTTGGGTCCAGTATCGCGTGTTCTGAGTGTTGGGCTCGTTGTTAAGTGTGAACGTGCATTCATCCGTAAAACAGATAGACTGCAAAAAGTTTCTGTCTATGTTTGATCGATCCTGCATTATCTCGCAGAATACACGCCTGCTTTCTTCATCCACTAGCAATATCTCCTGATGGCATTGATGTTTGTAGGGATAATACCCATGCTTATTCAGAATCTTATACACTGAGAATGTAGACACGCTGCACTCACGAGCAATGCATCGTATGCTAGTTGTTGGATCAGCATTTATCAACCCCAAAACTCTTTCTTCCAATTCATCGTTGCTTCTTCTCTTCCGTTTGCCTGCAATGTTAATGTTTTTGAAATAATATTTGTTAAAATTGGACTATTGAAATACCTTTTGAATCATCTGCCGCTACACTTGCTGTATTTTCGAACTTTTTCACAAATTTGGAAATTGTTGATACAGACAGAATTGGTCGATTGTTAAATGTAACCGAAAATAAGTCACGAACTCTGCGTAAACTGACGCCACTGTAAAATGTTTTAATAATGAATACCCTCTCTTCGTTGGAATAACTCAGATTATTGTTCATCGTAATAACTAGAATTGATATCTGACTTGCAATATTATTATTTTCACTATAACATGAAACATGACATTTGTCAAAGTCATGGCAAGGGTTTTTATTAAATGGTAAATTGTTAAACTTATTTTTATTATTTCTGAGGTGTATGCTGGTACAAACGTAAATTAAATCGATGATACATTTACAGTTTTTAATTCTCTAAAAAATATTCCTTTACGATTTTTCTCTAAAATGAATAGGGGAGCTAATAATCCCACATATTTAATTTTACATGTTAAATCCCTATGTTCGCCCCTTATCCCAAACACTCGGTATATATATATATATATATATATATATATATATATATATATATATATATATATATACCGGGTGAATATTTCAAAACCGAACATAGGCATTTAATATGGGAAACATGTTTTTGGAAGATTCTTGCTCCCCATTTTAACTAACAGGATTTATAATGATACCAATGGAAAGAAGATTTTTTTCCTCATCTAATGATATCTGAACTAGTTAATTTTCAGTTGTAATTCTCTATTATTTTACCAAAATATTCGCAATAAATACAATTCGGAAAATCGTATTGAGCCATGACTCGCAAGACAATAAACCGATTCAAACGTCATTCGAGTGACAAACTCATTATGCCGTTGGCGACTATAATTTAGAGATTTCCAATTTTATTCACTGATATCAATTGTAATTTTCTAAAGAATTGAAAAAACTCAGGTTGAATTTCTGGTAAATGTAAAATCAGTAAACTTCAGTAGCATCAATCGCAACGTGTTTATGAAAAAATACAAAAATAACATAAATACATTTTAATAAATGAAATAAATGGAAGAAGTTACATTACAACATTTATTATTGCTGTAGCGCAGTATCCAATTTGATCAATTTAAATTAAAAAACAAAGATCATAATGATACACCTGTTAATAATTATAATTAGAAATCAATAATTAAAGCAAGTGTTCAAATAAACCTCCATTCTGAATTAAACAATTCCCCATCCTATTGTAAAACGAATTTCTGACATTTGCCAACTGTCTATTCGTTATTAACCCCCACTCTTTAAATATTGCATTCCTCCAAGAATTAATGTTTGGATGACGGGTTTTGTAAATTTGGCTTTTCAGGTGACCCCATAAGAAGAAATCCACGGTGCCAAATCAGGAGATCTAGCAGGCCAGCTGATTTCACCTCCTCGTCCAATCCACCGATTTGGAAATGTATTATTCAAATATTCTCTGACATTTATTCCGAAATGTGCTAGACATCCGTCATGTTGGAACCAGATATCCTGGTTTGGACTTGCCACTTCTTCTATTGCAGGGCCAACCTGAGTAATTAACAATTCTAAATCATTTTCTGAATTTAAATTTCCTATAATTTCGAAAGGACCTATAACATGAGAATTAAAAATGCCTGTCCAAATATTATTTTTTTGAGGATATTGCGTTCTAAGATTTAAATTCAGATGGGATTCTCATATGCCCAGTATCTATCGTTTTGAACGTTTGATTCATTATTTAATGTAAAGGTACATTCATCAGTAAAGCAAATCGACGAGAGAAAATTGCGATTAGCATTAGCATCTAGATCTTGAATAATTTCACAAAAGGTTTGTCTAGGTTCTTCATGAAACGGCAATAGTTCTTGATGGCATTGAAACTGGTACGGATGGTAGCAGTACTTTCTTAAAATTTTGCAGACCGTTACTTGCGATTTACTACATTTTAAAGCAATAGATCTTGTACTTAGTCGAGGATTCCCGGATACCAGCCCAATAACAACTTCTTCGTGAATGTTTTCCCGTCTGTTGCCATTTATTCTGCGATGTTCTAATAAACAGCCATAATGAGATAATTTTGAAACCATCAATTAAAATGAATAATATTTACCTGAATTTAAACAACCAGAATTTTTTAATTGAAAGACTATTTGTTGTTTTGTCGACACTGACGGTATGTAGCTCTCGTTAAACTGCACTGAGAATAAATCTCGCACCCTACGGTAATTATTTCCGCTGTAAACGTTTATGACTATAAATAGTTTTTCCTCAAATTAATGACAGTTATCATAAACTGATAATTTGTTTTCAGGCAAGCCATGACACACCATGAATCTGTTTATTATCTTACGAGTCATGGCTCAATACGATTTTCCCAATTGGATTTTTTGCGAATATTTTGATAAAATAATAGAGAATTACAACTGAAAATTAACTAGTTCGGATATCATTAGATGAGGAAAAAAATCTTCTTTCGATTGGTGTCATTATAAATCCTCTTAGTTAAAATGGGGAGCAGGAATCTGCAAAAAACATGTTTCCCATGTTAAATGCCTATGTTCGGTTTTGAATTATTCACCCGGTATATATATATATATATATATATATATATATATATATATATATATATATATATATATATTTTTTTTTTTTTTTAATTACCCCCCTAGACTAGTTGGCTGGAAACGCCCTTGCTATTAACTGTTAAACAATAACCTAATCTATTAAAAAATTACACTGGTCACGAATACAATTTTTCAACTGATCAAGATTATCAAATTGCTTTCCATTATAAATATTAGATTTTAAATCTCCCCACAGAAAGAAATCATTAACTGATAAATCAGGGCTTCTAGCTGGCCAATTGATTATATATCCATTGCGAATTATATTATTGTTAAAACTATTATTTAAATATTCGCGGGCATCCCTTGCGGGTATTGTGTGCAAGACAGCCATCCATTGATACCAAATCTCTTCATCTTCGTTTGCGGCTTCATTTATTGCTGGTGTTATTTCGTTTTCTAACAATTCCAAATATTCTATCGAACTTAAATTACCATGTCTAAAAAATGGACCAATGATCCGGTGCCCCAAGATACCTTCCCAAACATTTAATTTTTGAGGATATTGTGTGTGTGTTTGCAAGCACAATCTAGAATTGCGAGTTGCCCATACTCTGCAGTTCAGTCTATTTGGTATATTATTTCCATTATGTTATAGCAAAATTCTGCTCGATTTTCAAAATCATATTGTAATATTTCTTGGCGGCACTGGTATTTATACGAGTGAAAATGATGTTTCTTTAAATACCTCTGGGCAGTCGTATAGTAAATTCCACACTTGTCAGCAATTTGTCCGGTAGGGTATAGGCTCTATTCTGTTGTTGGGAAAACGTAATTTTTAGTCATTTGCTATTTAAATTTATTTACGTCGTAAATGTATGAACCTTTGACTATATACTATTGGACTACTAGCGCCGCTTCATGTGTGTCTCCAAGCAACGGTGGCGCGGCGGGACGCTAAATGGTTGCGGTATGTTACTAAATTGGTAACTATTTTGTGTCTATGACATATGACTCTATGAGCTCGCATTGCATATTGTGATACCCTGCAATTTATTCACACCTTTGAATGTATAAACATTTATTTTGTCAAATATTCACACTATGTCAAAATATTGCTATGCGAAAGGCTGCAATACGTCCACGTATATATGCCAACGCGGTTATAATAATCGTCAGCTGATGTACACGTCAGTTAACTTTCTGGAACTTCACAAATTATGGGTTGATGCTTTGCTTGTAAAGAACAGGTAGGAAAGTGGACCCGAGTTGCCGAAATATGCTCGCATTTTCATTCTCCACGTTGCTGATGAATACATCGAGAAATATTTTTTTTGCTTTTTAAATTTAATAACCAGGCGGACTAAACGCGAAAGCCACATTTACACTAGAAAAAATCACTAGAAAAGTAACCAGAAATATTTTGGCGGTAGAAATAAATTTATTTAAAATTATTTTACCCACAACATTTATTCAAAAAAAATGGTGATGTGGCCATCATGTTACTTTCTCCGATGGTATCATCATTCATATTTACACCTTCATGGTTTATTTTCTATTTAAATTATATTTTAAATGTACATCGACCGTTTTGTAGACTCACATGAAACTGACGTTTAAAACGTCAAAATTATAAAATATGGAAAAATTATACTTCAAATTCAAAAACGCAGTTTACTCAATAACTAACGAGATTTCGAAAAAAACCTATTCTTTAGAAGTTGTTCATTTTGGCATTCTCTACAATTATTATTCATATAAATTTGCTGTAACTATTATCGTTTCATAACTATAAACCAAAAATAAAAAAATTCATAATACAATTTTTCTCGAATAGCAATGATTTTATGAAAAATATTTTCAAGCAAAAGATGTGTATTTCTTTATTGTCTTCAATGTTTATTTAAATATTTCTGTGATATTTTTCATATTTAAGAAAATATTGGCAAAAAACAAAAAACAGTTAAGGTAAACACCCACTTCCGGTGTACGAAATTTTACCAAAAGCTTCTCAGTTCTTCGGATTGTCAAATAAGACGTATGTTCAAAGTTTCATATCAATTGCTCTATTAGTTTTTAAGATACAGCGCACACAGACAGACACACACACACACACACACACACAGACACACACACACACACACACAGAGACACAAAAAATTTTTTTCCAGAAATTATTGAAATGGCATCTAGGGACCCCAAAACGGATATTTCCGTAAAAAAAATTTTTGAAAAAAAAATCACGATCACAATACTTTCTCGTACTTCGTAACGGAGAAAGTAATTATACCAACCCATATGTTTATTCTAGTGAAACTTTCTTGATTATATAATCAATAATTTAGTATATAATATTAAAATATTATTTAAAACATGTATACTTTAAATTCTAATAATCTTTATGCAAAAATTAATGAATTTAAAAAAAGTATTCCCTATAAGTTGTTTATTTTAGCAATGTCTACAATTATTATCAATAAATTTAATGTAACATGATTTTATAATTATAGACCAAATTATTTTTTCAAAAAATTGATTTTATGAAAAAGAAAACAAGATGTTAATTTAATCTTCAATATTTATTTAAATGTTTTAGCAATATTTTTCTTATTAAAAAAATTATCTGAAAAAACAGCAAAGGTAAACACCCACCTCGGGGTATAAGAAATTTTACCTTTTCAGCTCTTCGGATTATCAAATAAAACGTACAAAGCTTCATGGAAATTGCTGTATTCGTTTTATACAGCGCACACATACACACACTTACAAACAAATATTTTCCCATACTTCGAAACGGGGAAAGTAAAAATACATATAATTCTGCAAAAGGTTTGAAATAAATATTAGATTGTCGGAAATTAGAATTTTATTAAATTAAGTAAATTTGCTATTTAAAAACATATAATAATAACAGTAATGTACTTTTCCAGTTACAACTGTTTACAGTCTCATACAGTCGGTGACATAATTTATATGAAGAGCCAGACGTCTTTGTAATTGAGATCCATTTAATACGGTGTATTTAGAAAATTTTACAACAGACTTGTAATGGTTCATACCCCGGTGCTGTACAAATTTGCAATTTGTATTATTTTTACGTTGTGTTGTGTTATGTAGTAACCCTTAATTATTTACCAAGTTCGTTACGGATGTGAATGTGTATTATCTAGTGCTATGCTTTCTTTCTTGATTGACTACGTAATTCACTTACTTACTTCCTCAGCTTGCAATTGATTAATTACCTCTAGGATATTTTAGGGATAAACAGGAATTAAGGTATAATAACATCAAATAAAAACAATAGGGTGAGAGTTTAACGAATGATCAGTTTATTATCTTTAAATTCATTTTGAAATGTGCAACGAATTTGTTCAATATCTAGTTTTACAATTATCAACATAAATAATTATTTTCCCGTTATATATTTTTAATGACGTGACCATAAATGTGGGTGGTTTCTGTATTAGATTTTATTTACAACCGAATTTTTCATGATTATTGCGGAGAATAAAAGTCGATGTCTATTTAGACTTTGCAAAATTTGGTTTTCGCGTCAAATAACATTATATTGTCTCAAAAACATTATGCCCATCGTCCCTGACCGTCTGCCGGACGCAAGTTGTGGCCAAGCATCCAAACCGACTTCAAGACGGAGTACAACATAACCTTCTTGCAACAATGTTAAATCCGTTCAACTCTCAAAACACTTCGTTCTATCAACAACCTGCAAATACGTTTCAATCTCGAATCAATTATGAACATCGTCCAGAATAGCGGTCACTCGGTACAAGTTGTGGGCTTGTAATCCAGATGTGATCATTACAACTGGCATCATCCAGAACAATGGTCATTCGGTACAAGTTGTGGGCTTGTAATCCAGACATGATCATTGCAACTGGGATACTCACAATTATTTCTCGTTTGAATCTCGAATCAATTACGAACATCGTCCAGAACAATGGTCATTTGGTACAAGTTGTGGGCTTGTAATCCAGACATGATCATTACAACTGGGATACTCACAATTATTTCTCGTTTGAATCTCGAATCAATTACGAACATCGTCCAGAACAATGGTCATTCGGTACAAGTTGTGGGCTTGTAATCCAGACATGATCATTACAACTGGGATACTCACAATTATTTCTCGTTTGAATCTCGAATCAATTACGAACATCGTCCAGAACAATGGTCATTTGGTACAAGTTGTGGGCTTGTAATCCAGACATGATCATTACAACTGGGATACTCACAATTATTTCTCGTTTGAATCTCGAATCAATTACGAACATCGTCCAGAACAATGGTCATTCGGTACAAGTTGTGGGCTTGTAATCCAGACATGATCATTACAACTGGGATACTCACAATTATTTCTCGTTTGAATCTCGAATCAATTACGAACATCGTCCAGAACAATGGTCATTCGGTACAAGTTGTGGGCTTGTAATCCAGACATGATCATTACAACTGGGATACTCACAATTATTTCTCGTTTGAATCTCGAATCAATTACGAACATCGTCCAGAATAACGGTCATTCGGTACAAGTTGTGGGCTTGTAATCCAGACATGATCATTACAACTGGGATACTCACAATTATTTCTCGTTTGAATCTCGAATCAATTACGAACATCGTCCAGAACAATGGTCATTCGGTACAAGTTGTGGGCTTGTAATCCAGACATGATCATTACAACTGGGATACTCACAATTATTTCTCGTTTGAATCTCGAATCAATTACGAACATCGTCCAGAACAATGGTCATTCGGTACAAGTTGTGGGCTTGTAATCCAGACATGATCATTACAACTGGGATACTCACAATTATTTCGCGACAACGAATTACAAGTTCGTTTTACCTAATTATTGTCAATACCTTGCAAATACGTTTCAATCTCGAATCAATTACGAACATCGTCCAGAATAACGGTCATTCGGTACAAGTTGTGGGCTTGTAATCCAGACATGATCATTACAACTGGGATACTCACAATTATTTCTCGTTTGAATCTCGAATCAATTACGAACATCGTCCAGAACAATGGTCATTCGGTACAAGTTGTGGGCTTGTAATCCAGACATGATCATTACAACTGGGATACTCACAATTATTTCTCGTTTGAATCTCGAATCAATTACGAACATCGTCCAGAACAATGGTCATTCGGTACAAGTTGTGGGCTTGTAATCCAGACATGATCATTACAACTGGGATACTCACAATTATTTCTCGACAACGAATTACAAGTTCGTTTTACCTAATTTTTGTCAATACCTTGCAAATACGTTTCAAACTCGAATCAATTACGAACATCGTCCAGAATAACGGTCATTCGGTACAAGTTGTGGGCTTGTAATCCAGACATGATCATTACAACTGGGATACTCACAATTATTTCTCGTTTGAATCTCGAATCAATTACGAACATCGTCCAGAACAATGGTCATTCGGTACAAGTTGTGGGCTTGTAATCCAGACATGATCATTACAACTGGGATACTCACAATTATTTCTCGTTTGAATCTCGAATCAATTACGAACATCGTCCAGAACAATGGTCATTCGGTACAAGTTGTGGGCTTGTAATCCAGACATGATCATTACAACTGGGATACTCACAATTATTTCTCGTTTGAATCTCGAATCAATTACGAACATCGTCCAGAACAATGGTCATTCGGTACAAGTTGTGGGCTTGTAATCCAGACATGATCATTACAACTGGGATACTCACAATTATTTCTCGTTTGAATCTCGAATCAATTACGAACATCGTCCAGAACAATGGTCATTCGGTACAAGTTGTGGGCTTGTAATCCAGACATGATCATTACAACTGGGATACTCACAATTATTTCTCGTTTGAATCTCGAATCAATTACGAACATCGTCCAGAACAATGGTCATTCGGTACAAGTTGTGGGCTTGTAATCCAGACATGATCATTACAACTGGGATACTCACAATTATTTCTCGTTTGAATCTCGAATCAATTACGAACATCGTCCAGAACAATGGTCATTCGGTACAAGTTGTGGGCTTGTAATCCAGACATGATCATTACAACTGGGATACTCACAATTATTTCTCGTTTGAATCTCGAATCAATTACGAACATCGTCCAGAACAATGGTCATTCGGTACAAGTTGTGGGCTTGTAATCCAGACATGATCATTACAACTGGGATACTCACAATTATTTCTCGTTTGAATCTCGAATCAATTACGAACATCGTCCAGAACAATGGTCATTCGGTACAAGTTGTGGGCTTGTAATCCAGACATGATCATTACAACTGGGATACTCACAATTATTTCTCGACAACGAATTACAAGTTCGTTTTACCTAATTATTGTCAATACCTTGCAAATACGTTTCAATCTCGAATCAATTACGAACATCGTCCAGAATAACGGTCATTCGGTACAAGTTGTGGGCTTGTAATCCAGACATGATCATTACAACTGGGATACTCACAATTATTTCTCGTTTGAATCTCGAATCAATTACGAACATCGTCCAGAACAATGGTCATTCGGTACAAGTTGTGGGCTTGTAATCCAGACATGATCATTACAACTGGGATACTCACAATTATTTCTCGTTTGAATCTCGAATCAATTACGAACATCGTCCAGAACAATGGTCATTCGGTACAAGTTGTGGGCTTGTAATCCAGACATGATCATTACAACTGGGATACTCACAATTATTTCTCGTTTGAATCTCGAATCAATTACGAACATCGTCCAGAACAATGGTCATTCGGTACAAGTTGTGGGCTTGTAATCCAGACATGATCATTACAACTGGGATACTCACAATTATTTCTCGACAACGAATTACAAGTTCGTTTTACCTAATTATTGTCAATACCTTGCAAATACGTTTCAATCTCGAATCAATTACGAACATCGTCCAGAATAACGGTCATTCGGTACAAGTTGTGGGCTTGTAATCCAGACATGATCATTACAACTGGGATACTCACAATTATTTCTCGTTTGAATCTCGAATCAATTACGAACATCGTCCAGAACAATGGTCATTCGGTACAAGTTGTGGGCTTGTAATCCAGACATGATCATTACAACTGGGATACTCACAATTATTTCTCGTTTGAATCTCGAATCAATTACGAACATCGTCCAGAATAACGGTCATTCGGTACAAGTTGTGGGCTTGTAATCCAGACATGATCATTACAACTGGGATACTCACAATTATTTCTCGTTTGAATCTCGAATCAATTACGAACATCGTCCAGAACAATGGTCATTCGGTACAAGTTGTGGGCTTGTAATCCAGACATGATCATTACAACTGGGATACTCACAATTATTTCTCGACAACGAATTACAAGTTCGTTTTACCTAATTTTTGTCAATACCTTGCAAATACGTTTCAAACTCGAATCAATTACGAACATCGTCCAGAATAACGGTCATTCGGTACAAGTTGTGGGCTTGTAATCCAGACATGATCATTATAACTGGGATACTCACAATTATTTCTCGTTTGAATCTCGAATCAATTACGAACATCGTCCAGAACAATGGTCATTCGGTACAAGTTGTGGGCTTGTAATCCAGACATGATCATTACAACTGGGATACTCACAATTATTTCTCGTTTGAATCTCGAATCAATTACGAACATCGTCCAGAACAATGGTCATTCGGTACAAGTTGTGGGCTTGTAATCCAGACATGATCATTACAACTGGGATACTCACAATTATTTCTCGTTTGAATCTCGAATCAATTACGAACATCGTCCAGAACAATGGTCATTCGGTACAAGTTGTGGGCTTGTAATCCAGACATGATCATTACAACTGGGATACTCACAATTATTTCTCGTTTGAATCTCGAATCAATTACGAACATCGTCCAGAACAATGGTCATTCGGTACAAGTTGTGGGCTTGTAATCCAGACATGATCATTACAACTGGGATACTCACAATTATTTCTCGACAACGAATTACAAGTTCGTTTTACCTAATTATTGTCAATACCTTGCAAATACGTTTCAATCTCGAATCAATTACGAACATCGTCCAGAATAACGGTCATTCGGTACAAGTTGTGGGCTTGTAATCCAGACATGATCATTACAACTGGGATACTCACAATTATTTCTCGTTTGAATCTCGAATCAATTACGAACATCGTCCAGAACAATGGTCATTCGGTACAAGTTGTGGGCTTGTAATCCAGACATGATCATTACAACTGGGATACTCACAATTATTTCTCGACAACGAATTACAAGTTCGTTTTACCTAATTTTTGTCAATACCTTGCAAATACGTTTCAAACTCGAATCAATTACGAACATCGTCCAGAATAACGGTCATTCGGTACAAGTTGTGGGCTTGTAATCCAGACATGATCATTACAACTGGGATACTCACAATTATTTCTCGACAACGAATTACAAGTTCGTTTTACCTAATTTTTGTCAATACCTTGCAAATACGTTTCAATCTCGAATCAATTACGAACATCGTCCAGAATAACGGTCATTCGGTACAAGTTGTGGGCTTGTAATCCAGACATGATCATTACAACTGGGATACTCACAATTATTTCTCGTTTGAATCTCGAATCAATTACGAACATCGTCCAGAACAATGGTCATTCGGTACAAGTTGTGGGCTTGTAATCCAGACATGATCATTACAACTGGGATACTCACAATTATTTCTCGACAACGAATTACAAGTTCGTTTTACCTAATTATTGTCAATACCTTGCAAATACGTTTCAATCTCGAATCAATTACGAACATCGTCCAGAATAACGGTCATTCGGTACAAGTTGTGGGCTTGTAATCCAGACATGATCATTACAACTGGGATACTCACAATTATTTCTCGACAACGAATTACAAGTTCGTTTTACCTAATTATTGTCAATACCTTGCAAATACGTTTCAATCTCGAATCAATTACGAACATCGTCCAGAATAACGGTCATTCGGTACAAGTTGTGGGCTTGTAATCCAGACATGATCATTACAACTGGGATACTCACAATTATTTCTCGTTTGAATCTCGAATCAATTACGAACATCGTCCAGAACAATGGTCATTCGGTACAAGTTGTGGGCTTGTAATCCAGACATGATCATTACAACTGGGATACTCACAATTATTTCTCGACAACGAATTACAAGTTCGTTTTACCTAATTATTGTCAATACCTTGCAAATACGTTTCAATCTCGAATCAATTACGAACATCGTCCAGAATAACGGTCATTCGGTACAAGTTGTGGGCTTGTAATCCAGACATGATCATTACAACTGGGATACTCACAATTATTTCTCGTTTGAATCTCGAATCAATTACGAACATCGTCCAGAACAATGGTCATTCGGTACAAGTTGTGGGCTTGTAATCCAGACATGATCATTACAACTGGGATACTCACAATTATTTCTCGACAACGAATTACAAGTTCGTTTTACCTAATTATTGTCAATACCTTGCAAATACGTTTCAATCTCGAATCAATTACGAACATCGTCCAGAATAACGGTCATTCGGTACAAGTTGTGGGCTTGTAATCCAGACATGATCATTACAACTGGGATACTCACAATTATTTCTCGACAACGAATTACAAGTTCGTTTTACCTAATTATTGTCAATACCTTGCAAATACGTTTCAATCTCGAATCAATTACGAACATCGTCCAGAATAACGGTCATTCGGTACAAGTTGTGGGCTTGTAATCCAGACATGATCATTACAACTGGGATACTCACAATTATTTCTCGTTTGAATCTCGAATCAATTACGAACATCGTCCAGAACAATGGTCATTCGGTACAAGTTGTGGGCTTGTAATCCAGACATGATCATTACAACTGGGATACTCACAATTATTTCTCGACAACGAATTACAAGTTCGTTTTACCTAATTTTTGTCAATACCTTGCAAATACGTTTCAAACTCGAATCAATTACGAACATCGTCCAGAATAACGGTCATTCGGTACAAGTTGTGGGCTTGTAATCCAGACATGATCATTATAACTGGGATACTCACAATTATTTCTCGTTTGAATCTCGAATCAATTACGAACATCGTCCAGAACAATGGTCATTCGGTACAAGTTGTGGGCTTGTAATCCAGACATGATCATTACAACTGGGATACTCACAATTATTTCTCGTTTGAATCTCGAATCAATTACGAACATCGTCCAGAACAATGGTCATTCGGTACAAGTTGTGGGCTTGTAATCCAGACATGATCATTACAACTGGGATACTCACAATTATTTCTCGTTTGAATCTCGAATCAATTACGAACATCGTCCAGAACAATGGTCATTCGGTACAAGTTGTGGGCTTGTAATCCAGACATGATCATTACAACTGGGATACTCACAATTATTTCTCGTTTGAATCTCGAATCAATTACGAACATCGTCCAGAACAATGGTCATTCGGTACAAGTTGTGGGCTTGTAATCCAGACATGATCATTACAACTGGGATACTCACAATTATTTCTCGACAACGAATTACAAGTTCGTTTTACCTAATTATTGTCAATACCTTGCAAATACGTTTCAATCTCGAATCAATTACGAACATCGTCCAGAATAACGGTCATTCGGTACAAGTTGTGGGCTTGTAATCCAGACATGATCATTACAACTGGGATACTCACAATTATTTCTCGTTTGAATCTCGAATCAATTACGAACATCGTCCAGAACAATGGTCATTCGGTACAAGTTGTGGGCTTGTAATCCAGACATGATCATTACAACTGGGATACTCACAATTATTTCTCGACAACGAATTACAAGTTCGTTTTACCTAATTTTTGTCAATACCTTGCAAATACGTTTCAAACTCGAATCAATTACGAACATCGTCCAGAATAACGGTCATTCGGTACAAGTTGTGGGCTTGTAATCCAGACATGATCATTATAACTGGGATACTCACAATTATTTCTCGTTTGAATCTCGAATCAATTACGAACATCGTCCAGAACAATGGTCATTCGGTACAAGTTGTGGGCTTGTAATCCAGACATGATCATTACAACTGGGATACTCACAATTATTTCTCGACAACGAATTACAAGTTCGTTTTAACTTACTTTCGGATTACCTCAAGTAGGCTAAGGTCATGTCTTACGATCTGACCAGGATTGTCGTCTCCGGTCGCGTTTTATACCCTGTTTGAATAGTGAAGCATATGATTATTGTGATTGAGTTTTACCTCCAGGCGTACAGTTTATTTCGTTGGGTGGTTGTACTTGATTTGGTCGTGGGAATGATAATTTTTCCCGAGCCCTCGCGCCCTTGTTTATTTCATCTAGCTGACCATCCAAACTGTAGACTAAACAAAGTTTGAGTGCGTCGCGAGATGTGTGGGAACTTCTCATTCCCACGTATTTCACTGTTTTTATTTCGGAGTCGAACTACCACCCCGCGAATCTAGCAATTACACATTAACCCTTTAATTACACCTCTAAACTGTGGCATGGGATTTATTCTATTTCGCGTATTATTTCCGCCGTTCGTGCATGATTATCTCTTTCCGTGAAATCCGATCCCCGTTCCGAATTTGTGGGTGAATGGTGCCGCAGGTACATCTGTTTCTTGTCTCCTCGGTCCTTCCTCTGTCGTATTGTCCAGCTCGCGTGTCCATTCCGAATTCTGCTCCCCGCATCGCTCGTGCCCCATGAAAATTTGTCGTGGTGCCGGTATTTGTCACTCGTCACCCAGCTGTAGTCGGTCGAAAATCCCATCAATCGTTCGCACCACAAAACGCCGCCGGAATTTGCTCTCGTTCACTTGCTGTCCTTCCTATTTTACATAACAAAAAAAAAATATTCTGCACGCCCCCCGTGGGTCATTACATTCGCCCCCTTTTAAAATTTCACTTTATATCGGATAACATTGACATTTTAAAATTTCTTATTCCCATTACCCAACGAGAACGTGCAGGAATATGACGAAATGGTTAAAAGAAAAATATATATATATATTAAAACGTGTACTGAGTTTATCTAGAAATATGTTTATTTCCTATCTTACACTTATGTTATTTTATTATTATTATTTTTTTTTAAACGAGTAGATTGTCTTTATGGTTTAACTTATCCGGTCGTGTTCCCTGGCTTCTGGTGCTCCTTGTTCCTCGGTGCCGGCATCTTCCCTTTCTTCCAGCGTGCCGTGTTCCTTTTCTTCCTCTTTTCCACGCTGCAATGTATTTTTGTTGGGATATCACATCCAGGTGTAGGAGGTCTAGTGTTGTCCCAGTCGGTGTCCTCGGGCCACTCTCGAACCGTGCCTTCCTCCAATGTCAGCTGGTGCGTTGTCCACACTACCGGAACTTCCACCATCACGGTTGTGACGGCGGGGCATGGTGGATGATTTTTGTTGACCTCCTCGGGGCTGGTGACGGGCTTGGTGGTGGCACTCATCGCGACGCTGGCTGGACCTTGACTGATGCCTTCGGGGTTGTTTTCGCCTTTTCTGTGATAGTACTTTAACAGATGTTTATTATACACACCTTTAATCTTTTTTGTTATTGGATCCATTAGTCGATAAGTGTTCGGATATGGTTGTTCGACGATGACGTATGGCCCATCATAGATTAGCTGAAATTTGTAAATTATCTTGTCTTCGGCCTTGGAGATGTTGTTCGCCCTTAACAGCACATAATCTCCATTTTGGTAGATGTCTGGATTTCGTCCACTTTTATTTGCGGTGTTTGATCTCTGGATGGCGTTTTGATGTAAATTCCTCCTTACGATTTCTTTTAGATTGGCATGACTCGGCTCCGATGTTATTATTCCCTTTATTATTTTGTCTTGCGGAAATGGCGGCTTTTTGCCGAAGACCACTTCATACGGTGCAAATCCAGTGCTCAGGTGGGGAAGAGTGTTGAAACAGGCTTCCACGTCTGCTAGTTGCGTTGCCCAGCTGGTGTGTTTCGCGCTGCAATACGCCCGGAAGATTCGACCTAGTTCCTGCATTACTCTTTCGCTCGGATTTCCTTGCGGGTGCCGAACGGAAGAGTGACACATTTTTATGTGCTTCCTGCATTTGTTGTCTCCATATGTTGGCGGTGAATTGTGTTCCCCTGTCCGTGAGAATCGCCTTGGGTTTTATGATTCGGCTGTAGTCGTTCGTGATCTTGTTTGCCGCCCCCTTAGCTGTGGCCTTCCTCATCGCGTACAGTCTCACGTATTTTGAAAAGGTGTCGATGACCATCAGGATGTAGGTTACCTTTCCTCGACTCGGTGGTAGAGGTCCGAAGAAATCAGCTGTGACTAGGTCGCCTATATCGTCGACGATGACGGGGATTACCGGTGCTTCCTGCGGCTGTCGTGGATACTTGGTCTTCTGGCATATGGGACACCTCCTGGTTATCTCCTTGATCTGATTTCGCATTTTTGGGAAGTGGAAACTCGCCTTGAGGAACTGATGGAGCTTCGTAGTCCCGAAGTGTCCCATTGTCTGATGGTAGTACTCGATGATTTTCTCCACTAGACTGGCTGGAATGGCGAACCTTGCAGCATGCATTATGTTGTCTCTGTACGTTAGCGTGTTCCGGGTGATGGCATATCGGGAGATGATCTTGCTAATTTCCGGACCTACGTCCTTGGGGTCCTGCGTCTTGGTTTTCCATATCTTACCTAGAAATTCGTCCTTTCTTTGTGCTTTACCAATCTTCTTCAGGTCTTGGGCGATACTTATACCGTCGGCTTGGAACGCCGCCACGATGGGACCACTCTCCTCCTGCGGGTGCTTTGCTGAGATCGGGTACCTGGAGATGACATCTGCTACGGTGTTTTCCTTTCCTTTCACATGCTGAATTTCATAGTCGAACTGGTTCAGAAGTAGTACCCACCGGGTCAGCCTTTCGCTCATGATTTTGCATCTGTGCAAAAATGTTAATGCCTGGTGGTCTGTTCGTATAATGATTTTTCGTCCTTGAAGGTACGTCCGGAATTTCAACAAGGAAAAGATGATGGCCAAGAGTTCTTTTTCTGTGGTCGTGTAGTAGAGTTCGCTGCCCCTCCACGTCCTGCTGGCGAAGCTGATTACCCCTGTGTCCCCGTTGTCCATCATCTGGGATATGGTCGCCCCCATTCCGAAGCCCGAACTATCAGCTTGAATGTAGAATGGTCTGTCCGACATCGGATGTCTCAGCATGACGGCTTCCAGAAACACTGCCTTGGTTTTCTTGAACGCTTCTTCCTCCTCCGGACCCCATCTCCATGAGACATCCTTCCTCAGAAGTTTGGTTAGATCCTTGGTGACGTTGCTGTACTGCTCTGAGAATTTTCTGTAAAAATTACACAGCCCCAAAAATGCTCTTACATGTTTAATTTTCTGGGGTGTGGGGAAGCTGCTGATTGCTTCGATTTTCTCGGGGTCTGCTCGCAGTCCTTCCGTTGAAATGATGTGTCCTAGGAATTTGATTTCATTTCTCATGAGTTGGCATTTTTCCAAGTTGACCGTCAGCCCTTCCGCTTGTAATCTTTGAAGAACTTGATCGATGTGCGTAAGATGTGTCTCGAAGTCCTTCGATGCTATTAGAATGTCGTCTATGTAGTTTATGGTGAATTCTCGCATCTCGGGGCCTAGGACGATATCTAAGGCACGGCTGAACGACCCACTGGATGTCTTGAGGCCAAACGGTAGGACTTGGTATGAGTATGATCGTCCGTTGTACTGGAAGGATGTATATTTCTTGCTTTCGTCGGTGAGGGGGATTTGCCAGAAGGATTTTGTGAGGTCGATGCTTGTCATCCATTTGGCATCATGCAGTTTCCTCAGGAGCAGGTCCGCTGGTTCGGATGTCTCGCAGTCGTTCACCATTTTTGAGTTCAGTCCGCGGGCATCCAAGCACACTCGAACTCCTCCGTCCTTTTTCTTTGTTACCGTTATCGGGCTGGAAAATTGCGATGCTTCTCGTCGGATGATATTCATTCTTACCATTTCTGCAATTTCCTTTTCGACTACCTGTCTATACTGAAACGGTATCGGGTATGATCTCTTGATAAACGGGGTCTCGTCAGTCAGTAGAATTGTGTGTTGGTAGCTAGTACTCAGTCCAGGTTTCCTCGAGAAAACTGCGTGAAGCCCTCTCAGGATGTTCAACAATTTGTCCTTTCGATTAATTGTCATAGTCGTGGCCATCACCTTGTCCCGAAGTTCTTTGTCGGTGTAGCCATCTGGGGATGTTGTCTGCAGGGTATAGACCTCCATGTCCTCCTCGAATTCCTGTTCCACGGTTTGGTGATGTTCTTGAGACTGGTTGTTTTCTGAAAATGAAATTTTGATGGTCTCCTCGGATAGCTGGAGCTGCAGATCCCTCTGTTCGAACCGGATCACTGCCTTGGTATGGTGCAACCACTCCGCCCCCAGAATTAATGGCTTTATCAGATTCCTCACGATCAGACATACGATTTCTGCTACGGATTCCCCGACTTCCACTGGAATAAAGGCTTGCATGCTAATTCTTTGACTTCGTTTACCCAAGGCGCCCCTAAGGTGTGTTGACGTCACGGGAAGTGTGGCGCATTCCATCCCCATTGATGTTAGGTCGGCCCATAGTTCTTCCGAGATGCAGTTGACTTCACTGCCAGTATCTATAAGCCCAATTATCGTTTTCCCGTAGATCTTCACCTCCACCTCTGGCATTGGGCGGTGTATTTTTGTTTGTTCGTTGTTGTCCTTGGAAATGGTGCAGCTTTGCCGAAGGTCCTGGGTATCCCTGTCTTCACTTGTGGCTTCATTCTCTCGAACGAACCTAAGGTTTTCCATCTGAAAAGGGCGTTCTCTTTTCCTTTTGGGGGCGCCTTCGACGATGATGGGCTCCAACCTTCCTTGGAGATTCTTGCCGAGTCCTTTTCCGGGGATCCATCCCATATTCCTTACTAGTCGTTCTCCTACTCCGTAGTCCCAAGGCGTGTTGAAGGGGATTTCCTTGACTATGGCTTGGATGGCGTTGCACTGCAACGGGTCTCGTGGGGGCGTAGTGGTTGGTCTTAGACCCTTTTGTCCAACCGCTGGTCGTTTCCCGGCCTTTGGTCTTCCTGTGTTGCTTTGCGACCTCCCTTAGGATATGGATGGTGTCTCCCTGCAGCCTTGTCCGTCTCTGCCTTCGGTTGACTGTTCCATATCGAATCCTGCAGGGACAGGAACTCCGCCATTCCTACCACTGATCTGTCTTGCTGCATACTCCACAGGGCCTGCATGTTTGGGGGAAAGTGCTGAATCAGCCTTCTTAGTAGTTCATCTTCGGGGATGGGTTCCGTTAGGAGATGAGCCTGGCTGATGTAGTATGTAAAGTGGTCCAACATCTTAGGATGCGTCTTTGAGTCCCATTTTCCGGTGTTTATGTCTTGTCGCACTCCGGTTTGTTGTTGCGGTGACCTGTAGATTCTCAGAAGATCTTCCTTGAAATGCTCGTACCTTTTCCACTTTGGCCGGAATATCTTCATACAATGGAGGGCGTTTCCTGTGAGACAGTCCTGTGCAAGGGATAGTAGCTGGGCGTTGGGCAGGTATAGATGTCGTCCGTACTTCTCGAGATCGTTCAGGAACTCCACGGCATTTTCTGATTCCTCCCCGTTGAAACAAGGCTTCCTAGGAGCGGTGGAGATAAGTATTGTCTTATCAAGATTCGGAGGAATTGGGCCGGGTCCCTCATCTAGCTGACATCCCTCATGGTGGTCACTGGTTGTAGATGTTCGTGTTGACGGCGTGTTTTGTCCTCTGCACTGGACCGCACCGTCGTTTTGTGTTGTTATTCCTTTCAGGATTTCCATCATTCCCGAGATTTGTGTTGCCATTTCTTTTTGTTGCCTTAACATCCTACGTCTTAGAGCCGAGTCATTGCCGTTGTTCCTTGTCCTTTTCCGTGTGTGTTCTGTGGGACTGGGATGTTGTAATTTGAAGTGAGCACCTGGTGCCTCGTCACCGGCACCGTTGTTCACCTCACCGTCATCCATTTTCTTGCCAATCCTAGTTTTGTTTCCTGCTGCTGTTCTTACTTTTCCGCTGAAGCCTGGGGAAGAAGCACTGTGTATGGAAACACGACCTATTTTCCTTTTCTACTGTTCAATCTGAGGAAAAAAAACAATTATACACCTTGTTATTATTATTTAATACACATATATTTTAACCACCCGTATCCTGGTCACGGCACCAATGTAATGGTTCATACCCCGGTGCTGTACAAATTTGCAATTTGTATTATTTTTACGTTGTGTTGTGTTATGTAGTAACCCTTAATTATTTACCAAGTTCGTTACGGATGTGAATGTGTATTATCTAGTGCTATGCTTTCTTTCTTGATTGACTACGTAATTCACTTACTTACTTCCTCAGCTTGCAATTGATTAATTACCTCTAGGATATTTTAGGGATAAACAGGAATTAAGGTATAATAACATCAAATAAAAACAATAGGGTAAGAGTTTTACGAATGATCAGTTTATTATCTTTAAATTCATTTTGAAATGTGCAACGAATTTGTTCAATATCTAGTTTTACAATTATCAACATAAATAATTATTTTCCCGTTATATATTTTTAATGACGTGACCATAAATGTGGGTGGTTTCTGTATTAGATTTTATTTACAACCGAATTTTTCATGATTATTGCGGAGAATAAAAGTCGATGTCTATTTAGACTTTGCAAAATTTGGTTTTCGCGTCAAATAACATTATATTGTCTCAAAAACATTATGCCCATCGTCCCTGACCGTCTGCCGGACGCAAGTTGTGGCCAAGCATCCAAACCGACTTCAAGACGGAGTACAACATAACCTTCTTGCAACAATGTTAAATCCGTTCAACTCTCAAAACACTTCGTTCTATCAACAACCTGCAAATACGTTTCAATCTCGAATCAATTATGAACATCGTCCAGAATAGCGGTCACTCGGTACAAGTTGTGGGCTTGTAATCCAGATGTGATCATTACAACTGGCATCATCCAGAACAATGGTCATTCGGTACAAGTTGTGGGCTTGTAATCCAGACATGATCATTGCAACTGGGATACTCACAATTATTTCTCGACAACGAATTACAAGTTCGTTTTACCTAATTTTTGTCAATACCTTGCAAATACGTTTCAATCTCGAATCAATTACGAACATCGTCCAGAATAACGGTCATTCGGTACAAGTTGTGGGCTTGTAATCCAGACATGATCAATACAACTGGGATACTCACAATTGTTTCTCGTTTGAATCGCGAATCAATTACGAACATCGTCCAGAACAATGGTCATTCGGTACAAGTTGTGGGCTTGTAATCCAGACATGATCATTACAACTGGGATACTCACAATTATTTCTCGACAACGAATTACAAGTTCGTTTTACCTAATTTTTGTCAATACCTTGCAAATACGTTTCAATCTCGAATCAATTACGAACATCGTCCAGAATAACGGTCATTCGGTACAAGTTGTGGGCTTGTAATCCAGACATGATCATTACAACTGGGATACTCACAATTATTTCTCGTTTGAATCTCGAATCAATTACGAACATCGTCCAGAACAATGGTCATTCGGTACAAGTTGTGGGCTTGTAATCCAGACATGATCATTACAACTGGGATACTCACAATTATTTCTCGACAACGAATTACAAGTTCGTTTTACCTAATTTTTGTCAATACCTTGCAAATACGTTTCAATCTCGAATCAATTACGAACATCGTCCAGAATAACGGTCATTCGGTACAAGTTGTGGGCTTGTAATCCAGACATGATCATTACAACTGGGATACTCACAATTATTTCTCGTTTGAATCTCGAATCAATTACGAACATCGTCCAGAACAATGGTCATTCGGTACAAGTTGTGGGCTTGTAATCCAGACATGATCATTACAACTGGGATACTCACAATTATTTCTCGACAACGAATTACAAGTTCGTTTTACCTAATTATTGTCAATACCTTGCAAATACGTTTCAATCTCGAATCAATTACGAACATCGTCCAGAATAACGGTCATTCGGTACAAGTTGTGGGCTTGTAATCCAGACATGATCATTACAACTGGGATACTCACAATTATTTCTCGTTTGAATCTCGAATCAATTACGAACATCGTCCAGAACAATGGTCATTCGGTACAAGTTGTGGGCTTGTAATCCAGACATGATCATTACAACTGGGATACTCACAATTATTTCTCGACAACGAATTACAAGTTCGTTTTACCTAATTTTTGTCAATACCTTGCAAATACGTTTCAATCTCGAATCAATTACGAACATCGTCCAGAATAACGGTCATTCGGTACAAGTTGTGGGCTTGTAATCCAGACATGATCATTACAACTGGGATACTCACAATTATTTCTCGTTTGAATCTCGAATCAATTACGAACATCGTCCAGAACAATGGTCATTCGGTACAAGTTGTGGGCTTGTAATCCAGACATGATCATTACAACTGGGATACTCACAATTATTTCTCGACAACGAATTACAAGTTCGTTTTAACTTACTTTCGGATTACCTCAAGTAGGCTAAGGTCATGTCTTACGATCTGACCAGGATTGTCGTCTCCGGTCGCGTTTTATACCCTGTTTGAATAGTGAAGCATATGATTATTGTGATTGAGTTTTACCTCCAGGCGTACAGTTTATTTCGTTGGGTGGTTGTACTTGATTTGGTCGTGGGAATGATAATTTTTCCCGAGCCCTCGCGCCCTTGTTTATTTCATCTAGCTGACCATCCAAACTGTAGACTAAACAAAGTTTGAGTGCGTCGCGAGATGTGTGGGAACTTCTCATTCCCACGTATTTCACTGTTTTTATTTCGGAGTCGAACTACCACCCCGCGAATCTAGCAATTACACATTAACCCTTTAATTACACCTCTAAACTGTGGCATGGGATTTATTCTATTTCGCGTATTATTTCCGCCGTTCGTGGGGTCTGCCACTTTCGGCCGACAAACTGTATTTCACCCCCTCAAGTGTGCGGGGAATGATTTTTTCCCGAAGATGCGATAAGCTCCACCCACAACTTTTCGGAACTTCGTTTATCCATGCGGCCAGACTCGTTCTGAACCCTTCGGAGTTAACATCAGAAATGCTCATGAGGAATTCTCCGTTAAACGAACCGTTGTCGAACTTACAGTGTTTTTACATGATGTGTTTCAGAAAAATGTGCTTCATAATTTCATTACATGTGTAATAGTGTGCAATAGTGAATTTTCGTGAGTGATATTCCACGCTAAATCTGACAAAAACCGCTATATTCGATAGCCAATTTTTATTTCACTTAAATTAATCAAACAATTCCAATATATTTAAAAAAAATCAATTGTGGCAAATAATATTTAATCTAATTCATAATTTATTTATTTCTAAGAACAAATGATTAAAGTCTCAATCTATTTGACTTTGAAATTCGTAATATTCGTCTTGATCGACTAATGGAAGCCGTATAAATAAAGTTACTCGTCGATACAAAATTGCAACAATTAAATATATAATGGGAATTGTGGAAAAAAATCGTCCGTGAAAGTTCAGATCTGGAGTTCAGTAACAATATGCATTTAATTTCGTTACATTTTTTAACGAAAATAATCTCAAGAATTAAAAAGCTTTTGGTAAAAATGTGTACCACGGAAGTGGGTATTTACCTTGAAGACAACAAAAAAATAGACATCTTTTGATTATATAAATGTTTCTCAAAAACTTTTTTATATATAAAAAAAAATAAAGATAAAACGGTTTGTAGTTTTTGTCTATAATTATGAAATCAAAAACGTTACACCAAATTTACATTCACAATAATATTATAATGATAAAAAAGATCACTTTTCATTTCAAAAAGGAAAAAGAAAGTTATCTGATCGAATACTCTTTGTCCTTATTAATTAACAGCGTTATCTCTCAAATTGTAGAAGTAACAAATTGTATTAGTTTGGCAGAAAAATTCTGCAGCTTTGTTGTCGGATTTTTTTACTTGCCAAACTAATACCCATTGTCACTGCAACAATTATTGTAATATAACTGTATTAAAGTTTTTAAGTATTAAAAGTATTGCTACAGATAATTTCATTATTATAGATATAAACCTGGAATATTTTGGAAAAATTAGATTTCTTTGTTTCAAGATATGAATGAAAAACATTCATAAACAAGGAGTGTAAGAGAGTAAACACCACGTTCTAACATGTGAAATTTGATTAAATGGTATAAATATGGTTTGATCCAAAATTATACACACTGTTATTTTTTTCATTTATTAATCAAATTGATTTGGGACCACATACCAATTATTATCAATAAATTGTACATAAATTGGTATCATTGGTGGTAGATTTCCTGGTGTCGTAATCGCTAGTGGAGCTTGAGCTTGTGGTATATGTGATTGAGCTTGAGGTCCCGTTTACATTTAATTTCGAACTTTAACTTTTTAATTTTTGAAATATCCCCATCATGATTATGCAGCCGAGTAATCCGAAAAAAGTCGTTTTCACTTATTGCTCTGCCCGGACATATGTGCCTTTTACGGCATCTTAAATAAGTTTTGTTATTTCTAGCTCTGTCTGAAATGTAGATAAATCCCTCGTGGAGATAATAACATTTCCCGTAAATGTCGGATTTAACTTCCATTATCAATTAAAGTTTCACAAGTTTGGAATATCACTGATGGACTGAATAAAAACAATTTTTGAACGCCTATTTGTACATTTTATTTTTTATGCTAGGCAATAAAGCAAGTTCTGCAAGCAGCATTATTTGGTTTTTCCAATTTGATATTTCAGATTCTTAATTATTATGAGGGTGAAAATTATTCTAATAGACTAATTTGAATATTTTGGGTAACTAATTTATGTAAAGCCCCAAATTACTCGGACTTCCTACTCTTCCATTAGCTCGTCGATTTTTATATCTATAGGGGGGTAATATTCATAAATCGCGGCAATGCAAATCAAAAAATGAATGGGTACTGTTACACAATCACAATTAAACTCTCTACATGAATTTTCATAGGTGAATGGCTTGTGTTTTGCGAAATGTTTTTACCATATTTATGAATGTGGAATCAATCATTATTGTTTGACGAAATCGGAGAGATAGATAATTTGTACAATATTGGATGATTTGAATTAAAAGTTTTAGAATCGATGATATTCGATTTTATCATTTTAAAATTTAGAATCGGTTTTTATCACTGAAATATATTTTTGTATTATGAAAATATTATTACAAATTACAAATCATTTTACATATGATTGCAATTTGATTCGAGTAAACTACCGGTTTTTTCGAAGTATGATGATGTTTAAACTCAAATAGCATTACTTTACATTTGTTATAACGATATAATAGTTATCAGAACTACCAATAATTTATAAATTATTGGTAGTTCTGATAATAATAATAATTTATAAAGGCCAACAATTATGTTTTCGTTGATAGCTAAAAATGTCGCTCCACCACATTACATTATTTTAAAATATAGAAAAGTCTTGATATGAAGAGGATGGTTGTAACCGTTCATGCATAATCCATCATTAAACTGAATTGAAAAATTCAATACATTTTAACAACTGATTATTGTAAAAAATATTATTTAACGTGAGAAGACAGTTATAAATCTAAACAAATATTACACGACTCCAGTTTCGAAGTGTTACCGTCATTATCAAGTAAATTACAAAAAAATAAATATTGAATTTATACTAAATATTTTAGTGTGAAAGGAGTAACCTGTCACTAGTTGTTTGTTGAGCTACATTAAAAAAGTTAACTCTACAATTTCTTTCTCATCAAATCACCCCTTATCACATAAATTAGTTGCTTACAATTTCATGGTACATAGTATACACTAATGTATGTTACATTTTTTATAACCTTTTTGAACAGCTTATAACCGATGAGATATTTACCTTGTTTTGCAAACATGTTCTTGGTGTGTTTTAAAACATAAATACCACAATTATAACTATTCTCATGTATTCTTCATAAAATTCAAAATATATTTTTTGAATTAACGAACCAATCGAGTTCCGATAAAGTATGTACAAACTTGTGATTTTTTTCCCAATAGTAACATAATATTAGGAATTGTTAAAATGTTTTATAATTGCAAAATAATTTGTAGTTTGTAGTTTTTTAATTGAAATAACTAAAGTATCATTCATTTCGTCGTTTCGAGATGTAATAAGTTTATTATTATTTTAAGAAAACATGGCAAGCGGTAAAAATAAGTATTATTATCATCATAATATCATGAATTTAACGAATATATTATACCTAACCAAACTCATTTCATGTAGAATCTAAAAGACACATTTTTAAAATCCGTTTATATACGACTGTCGAATTGTTGTGTTTCCTGTCTAGAGGCAAACTGTTCAAGCTCACAGTGCTAAAAAGATCGGACCTCCCCTTTCTGAAGGATCCTGTTCGGCAAACTCCGTAATATGCAGTGGGGATGGACAGAATTTGAATTAATATAAATGTGTCGGCCGGAAGTTCGGCACCCCCGTTCGTGCATGATTATCTCTTTCCGTGAAATCCGATCCCCGTTCCGAATTTGTGGGTGAATGGTGCCGCAGGTACATCTGTTTCTTGTCTCCTCGGTAGGGATGGCAAAAAATATAAATATATCGATATAATCATCATATGATATATCGAAAGCTATATATCGATACATGCGATATATCTAAACAAAAATATCGATATCATGAAAAATATCGATATATTTTTTTATTATATTCAAATCAATCGAATCTAAAGTTTTTGAAACGTAAAGTAGGTACTGAGGAAATATTGAAAGGTAATACATTAAAAAAAAATAAGTGTATTTTTTGATTAAGTAAGTACAAGTTAAAAGTGTTCTACAAAATTGCATGTTTTTACAAAAAAAAATTAAAATGTATTTTTTATTACAATTTAGTCAAGTTTACAATTAAATGTCTTACAGGAACAAGACTGTTTGCCTGCATTTGTGATTTTGTGCATTAGGTGAATACATCAGTTCCACAAATGCAAGTTATCAGGCAAAGAGCTCAAAAATAATAATTTGGAAAGCCTACTTCCCGTGAGACGGTTACGACTTTTAGTAGCTGTTGCTCCGGCTTTTGAAAATAGCCTCTCGCTGGGGACCGACGTTGCTACAACACAAAAATATTTTGCCGCCACTTTAAATAAGTTGGGATATACCAATTTCATTTCGCTCCAGGTGTCCAAGGGATCGTCTTTCAAGTTTCTAACTGGCAAACTTAAATATTGATTGAGTTCACTATCTTTATGTAATTTCCCTTGCCCACTTTTTTTAGTGTGCGCTAATTTTTTATGGTGCGCCCATATATCAAATTCCGGTTCTTCAGTATCCGAATCAGAAGATTCTGATGATGAAGAAGTGCTTTGGAAAGTCGCGATCTCACTTTTGATGTGTCGCATCACTGTGCCCAGGGCTTGAGGATCCCTGAAGTTTATTTGTTTAAATCGAGAATCCAATATTGTGGAAACAGCTGGTATATAAGATTTCTCAATAGCACCAAACCTCTTTTCGATTTCTTTTAATAATGATGTTTTCAAGTGTTTACCTACTTCATACTGGGGCGAATAATTGTTGTACTGGTTTATCAGACAACCAATCATTGGTATTACTTTACTTATTGTGGGGTAATTTTCGCCACTTATCTCTACTGTCATCCTTTCTAGTGGCTTCAAAAGTTTGCATATTTCTCGTAAATGCTCAACTTCGGCTGCAGTAATCATATTTGGAGCATTAACATCGGAAAACAAAATATTGCTGACCATAGATGACATTAGTAGAAATCTCTCTATCATGTAATATGTGGAGTTCCAGCGAGTTTTGACATCCAAAATCATTTTTTTAATGTTTCCTTCTATCGTTCCTGCATCGATTTGTATTTTTCTTAATTGATCACTAGCCTTAACGCTTCTTTTGAACCATACTACTATTGATCGTATCTTGTCAATAATAATACTCAAACCTTCTGTGTTTGTAATTGAATTTTCACACACCAAATTGAGGGTATGTGCGAAGCATGGGATGTGTCGGTTTTTCCCAAATTTGTCATGCATAGCTTTGACCATATTGGCTGCATTGTCCGTCACTACAGCAACAACATCATTAGGATCAATTCCCCAATTTTGAAGAGCTTTGCCTAATTCTAAAGCAATATAGTCTGCCGTGTGAGACTCTGATAATTCAACAATACCTATTGTCGCTGATGTTAACTTCATGTCATGTACAAAGTGGACAGTGATGCCCATAAAACTTTTGGTCTGCATATCGGCAGTCCATATATCCGTCGTAATTGTGAAATACTTCGATTTTTTCAATATATTTTTAAATGCTGTTGAAATCACTTCGAACTTTCTATCAACATTATTTTTGATGGTGTTTCTGGTTGGTACTTTGTATAAAGGTGCCACTTGTTTCATCAAAGACAGAAAACCTTTACCCTCTACAATATTGAATGGCAAATTATCCTGAACAATAAATTTTATTAATGCTTCCGTTAGTTTCACATTTTTAGAGCCACCATCTAAAAATAAAAACAAATGATGCATTCATGCAAGTACTATAAACTTTTGCTTTACCTTTGAAAGATGAAATTGTTTTGAAGGTAGACACAATTGTAGCTTGCTTGTATAATGAGCTTGATTTTTCTGTACTTGTGCTTGGTTCAACATCATATTCAGAAACCGTCATTGTTGAAGTTGATGAATGATCATCATCATCAAATTCTTGTGAAGCAATCAGATTTTTCTAGAAATAATATTAACTAATAAATTCATTAACAATTGCGGTTCTATTAGTCATACCTCATCTTGATGTAGTGAACTACTAGTCCCAGCCGTTTCTACATCCATTCGACTTTCGGGTTGGGATGGACGTTTTTTCTTCTTTGGTTCATCAGTCTCCTTTTTCTCCTCAGTTAAATGTTGTAAGATGGAGGAGTGTTTTTGTTTTAAATGTGTTTTCAAATTTGTTGTATTGCCCGAAGTCTTCAGCACCTTGGCACACAAATTGCATTTAGCAGTATTGGGAGTAACTTTTTGAAAATGTTTCCAAATGTTACTTCTCGGAGGAGCCATATTTTCAGGACCAACAATCAGTCACTTTAAATTTATGTAATAAATCAAGATTATTTTATTTTCAACTTCACTAAACTTTTGAACAATCACACTATTATTTATTCACAGCAAACACTTTCAAAGCTCTTTGCAGACTGCAGAAAATTTTTTTGTTGAGGTGTATTTATAAACTTCGAACGGGTATTCCCCGACAAAAATTTTCGGGGAAGAACTGGATTCCGTTCAAGTAATTCAAAGGAATCCCAATTATAGCCGATAATTCGGGTACCTATTGTATCAAATACAGGTACCTAATAAGTTATTTGCGCTTCTCGACGCTAGATGGTGCTGAGAAATTTAACGAGTGATAAAACAAACTAGATTGAAGTTTCGCCAAATTGTGGTGCGTGCAATTTGCAATTAATTAGTTTTTTGATATAGGTATTTACACAAAAATATCGATATATTTTGCGATATATCGAAACTATTACATCGATATTTATATATCGATATATTTGAAAAAATATCGATATATTTGATATATCGATGTATCGTTGCCATCCCTACTCCTCGGTCCTTCCTCTGTCGTATTGTCCAGCTCGCGTGTCCATTCCGAATTCTGCTCCCCGCATCGCTCGTGCCCCATGAAAATTTGTCGTGGTGCCGGTATTTGTCACTCGTCACCCAGCTGTAGTCGGTCGAAAATCCCATCAATCGTTCGCACCACAAAACGCCGCCGGAATTTGCTCTCGTTCACTTGCTGTCCTTCCTATTTTACATAACAAAAAAAAAATATTCTGCACGCCCCCCGTGGGTCATTACAGACTGTATCGTCAAATGAGATCTCCACTTTGCTAATGCGTACACCTTCAAGTTCACGAGAGATTTGCTGGGCTGTAATTAAATTGACTAAGAAACATACTATATACACTACATACGTTATATCGTGAGAGCCACAAGATTTTGATTCAGAATTGGCTGTGAGATATCAGATCTCGGCAACAAAATTCAGTGGCTCACACCTAACAATAAATATTGAAGAGTTACAACCACAAGGCTACTCATCAAGATAATCTTCATCGCTGTCAGATTCTCCTAAAGATATTACTAACGGCTCGAATATTTCATCAATAATTCCATCAAGTGTATACATTTTCTCTTCCTCCTTGACACTTTTTCCAGTCAACAACTATGACATTTGCTACTGCTTCAAGCATTATTTTTTTTTGATCTACTAATTTAAATTTTGTATTCTTTGAAGCTACTTTTTAATTTGAGCCCAAATCAATTCTATAGGATTGAATTCACAGTGGTACGGCGGTAAACGTAACACGGTTTTGTTATTTTTTGCAGCCATTTCGTCAATAACATATCTGTCGTAGTTGTTTCTGTGCATTCTAATAATTTGCAGTAACTCAATTTTCACCATTTCTTCAAATTGAATATTTTTGGATCTTAACCAATCTTGCATATCCCTCTTCCTTGTGCAGGTGGTTGGAATTTTTTCAAGTTTTCTACTGTGATAGGATGCATTGTCCATGACAATCACTGCGTTATCGGGTAAAGTTTTTAGTAAACCTTCAAACCATTTTTCAAAGACAGCTGCATTCATCTCTTCATGGTAGTCTCCAGACTTCTTACCTTCAAAAACTAACAGATGTCCATCAACGAACCTCAATTCCGAACCAACATGTAATATTATTAGTCGCCTTCCTTTCCCCGATGGACTTTTAAGGCCTGTACTTAAACCTTCAATGAAGGTATCTCTTTTACTTTTTATAGTTGTGTCTGTCTACACTTTGTCTTTGGTGTGACCTTCGTTCAGCCACGTTTCATCAAGGTAATATATTAATTTACCTGTTCTTTCATCATTTTAAGTACTTTCGTCATTTCTTCATTTATTCACATTTACTCATACAAAAATACAATTAAAAATCTAGCCGTGTGTGACTGAATGGCTCAGCCCAAGTCAAAAAAAAAAGTACTTTCGTCTCCAAATGATCACATCTTCCCGTTCTATTAAAATGCGGCGGCTCGTGGATGTTCGGCGGTGAGGCAACGGAAGAAAATTTGACCGAAAAAGCAACGGAATATTTCGTTCCTGCATATGAGCAAGTGGTGCAGCACGAGCCACATCAAATAGTATATTTCATAACAAGGGCCAAAACTGGTAAATAGCTAGCACGTGTAAAGTTTGAGGAAAACACACGAGAAATATGATGTCGCAGTTTTGCCCGAGTTATGAACATGATTTTTTTATTGGTTGCAAACAAAACGACTGGGCGAGGTTTATGTATTGTTACATTTAATAGACTATAGTAACGAATAGCCTTAAAATAATTCTGTTTTATTATTTGTAACTTACTTGTGGTGTATTGTAGATGGAAACAATATGTGTGTTTTTTGTGTGCCTAGTTTTAGTGTCGCACCTGCGATTGCGCCGAGAATTGAACAGTCTAATTTATGAGCTCGTTGAATAAAGAGTTGTTAAACTATAATTGTGTGTTGTGTTAATCTGCAGAAATTACCAGAGGATGCAACAAAGTGGCGACGAGGATAGTGGCGATAATATCGTAATCATCGTAGACGGTGTGTTCGTATAAAGTTACGGACAAAAACGTGAAAAACGTGTGGGTAAAATGGCTACGGAAAGTGAACATTTCGTGGGACATTTACGAGAGTTCGACTCAAAAATATCCGATTGGACGATATACAGGCGCAGAATGGATAATTATTTTGCGGCCAACGACATTAAGACGACGGAGAAGAAACGTGCAATTCTCTTAAGGCTGTTCGTCCCGCAACGAATACTTTCTCAGGGGTGCAAGGGTGAGACGGCCAGTAATAGGCGGACCTAACAAATCATATATTCATCTCTTTAAAATCCTATTGCGACGTCGCTCTCGCAGAAAAATAAGGACCGGACTTAGGCACTGGCGTACCGTATTAACGCATTGGCCGTGCACGCGTCAGATAATTCATATGAGCTGCAGGAACTGGCACACTTGTCTCTCAAATATTACACTCTTTACACAAAATAAACCTTTTAAACACCCCTTTAATGTAATTATGAATCATTTTCATGAAATAACTTAATCGTTTTATTGGAATAGTTTTATGTCACAATTTATCAGGGTTCGGAAAATATCCGATATTTATATAAATATCAATATATCGGATATATATCGGATATACCGGGTGTGGCACTTAAGACGCCTCGGACCATAGCTCCTTTACGATAAAAGCTATCGAAAAAAATCTAAGAACAAAGTGGTGCATAGTTACCGTCGCTATGTTTTAAAAATATTTCTAATCATCAGTGGCGTGCCGTACTCCAGTGGCGTACCAAACTTATGTTTTTTTAAATGGAATGCCCTATTTTTTATTGCAGATTTGGAAAGTGCTCGACGAGTACTTATTTTTTTATCTAACATGTTATACCCTTCACTTTAGCGGTTTCGCTGTTATAACCCCTTCTTTCAAAATTGCGCCCCATTTTTGAAATTTTTTTGTAGAGAAACTAATTGACGCCGGCACCTAAATTTTGAATTGAGGTACAGGTTAAGACCTCGTATACCTTCACATAATTTTTTTTCGGGTAATTTATGGCAAAAAAATAATTTTTGATTGATCTTCGCATGTTGTCATTTTTTCCGAAAATTTCAAATGGCACCCCCCTAAAAAAATTACGGCGTTGTACAGCCAAAACTCTAAATTTTTCATTCGTGTAAAAAAAATTACACATTGCATAACAAAATTTCGGAGAAAAAAGGAATTTCATCGCAAATGTCGGGAAACGTTTTCCGTTCCCAAGTGTGCCATGAGAAAACAAAAGATTGGTAATTGTCAAAGTAAATTATTAGACGTCAGTAGCAGCCATAAGTCATTTTTGATAAACGTTCTAAAAATGTTCCGAACTCAAGAGGAAATGGTTGACATGATATTTATTCTTGGAGAATGTAACAAGAATTGTTTCTTGGCATCACGAGTGTACGCTGCGAGATATCCGCACAGGGCACATCCAAATGAACGTGCGTTTCAAAAAGTGTTGGAGAGATTTACTACTACGGGAAGTGTGAAACGGCCAAGGAGAGTTAGAAAGAAGGCAGTTATTACCGAAAATAATGAACTGCGGTATATCACCAGAAGTTGCGGTTATGCCTCCAGCAGGAAGTCATTTCGAACATTTAGTTTAAGTTGTTAAATTTTCTTTATCTGCATTTTTCATATCATGTTGAATAAATAGGTACATACTATTATGTTGACCGTATTTGTGTATTTGTTTTGGTACTTTGACAATTACCAATCTTTTGTTTTCTCATGGCACACTTGGGAACGGAAAACGTTTCCCGACATTTGCGATGAAATTCCTTTTTTCTCCGAAATTTTGTTATGCAATGTGTAATTTTTTTTACACCAATGAAAAATTTAGAGTTTTGGCTGTACAACGCCGTAATTTTTTTAGGGGGGTGCCATTTGAAATTTTCGGAAAAAATGACAACATGCGAAGATCAATCAAAAATTATTTTTTTTCCATAAATTACCCGAAAAAAAATTATGTGAAGGTATACGAGGTCTTAACCTGTACCTCAATTCAAAATTTAGGCGCCGGCGTCAATTAGTTTCTCTACAAAAAAATCTCAAAAATGGGGCGCAATTTTGAAACAAGGGGTTATAACAGCGAAACCGCTAAAGTGAAGGGTATAACATGTTAGATAAAAAAATAAGTACTCGTCGAGCACTTTCCAAATCTGCAATAAAAAATAGGGCATTCCATTTAAAAAAACATAAGTTTGGTACGCCACTGGAGTACGGCACGCCACTGATGATTAGAAATATTTTTAAAACATAGCGACGGTAACTATGCACCACTTTGTTCTTAGATTTTTTTCGATAGCTTTTATCGTAAAGGAGCTATGGTCCGAGGCGTCTTAAGTGCCACACCCGGTATATCCGATATATATATATATCAACTTCTTGATATTTATTCTTTTTATTCATTTTAATGTTTATATGACTTATTAATTATATAATGCACATACTTTATTTATATTATATTTATTTATTGCAAACAAACACAGTTGCTTACAAGATAGTAAAAAAATAACATTTAAAATGTTAAAATATTTGACATCAAATTGAAAATGTTTTGAAATGAAGACTTTTTTGCTCTTCACTGTTTTTAGGGATACATTGAAGAATTTTTAAAGTGAGGACCTTTTTTTGTTTTTTTTTTGCTCACACTTACTTTTTCATTTTTAAGTCACTTCAAAAATCAACTCTTTTCGACAAAAAAGAGTCATTTCGCTCATTTCTAGTTTATATTAGTGCAAATGCTTACTATTCATATTGCTACAACTGGGAATATTTGAGAAACGGGGGATTTTTTTGGTATTGTGTGTTTCATAAATATCCATGATATATATCATCGAATATATATCATGATATATATCGTGATATATATCGTGATATATATCATGATATATATCCGATGATATATATCGTCCGAACCCTGCAATTTATTTAAAAAAAATTTATTTAATATTTTATAGTTATGAAATTCGTAGTTTTAAAATTAGCATAAACATTGTTCCTGTGCGATTATTTCAGAAACTATAGAAGGGGTGTTTTCTTATTCTGACTAAATGTTGAAATAGTAGTTTGAAAAGTTTCAAGTATGTGGCAAATGTTTTTCTATTCTTGTTTTGCCTCTGAAGAAAACGTATCTTTAGAATGACGATTTGCTCTATTATTGGGAGATTATTTTCAAATCTGGTTAAGAAGCATTTAGAAATTTTTGTAGAATCCTGAAGTAGAATATATTTCGAGTAAATTTGGAAAGTATGTGGCAATTGTTTTTCCATTGTTGTTTTGCTTCCGAAAAGACGCATGTTCATAACGACGATTTTTTTCTCGGGTGAAAGAGAGGGACAATATATTTATTGAGACACTTTTACAAATGACCTCAACAAGCTATTGACCAGAGGTCTTTCAGCCTCTCCGGTGATTATTTCAAAAATTAGTGAAGCATTTCTACTTTTTTGCGGAATCGTAAATTGCAATGTATTTTGGGTAAATTTAAATATTTTTAAGGATATCGCAAATGTTTTTATACGTCTGCGTTGCATCAGAAAAATCTCATCTTCAGAACAACGATTTGGTTTGTTCGCGGGGAGTTATTTTAAGATCTAGTCGAAAAGCATTTAAGATTTTTGCAGAATCGTAAAGTGGAATACATTTTGAGTCATTTTGGACAGTTTCAAGTACGTGCTATATATTTTTTTTAGGAAGGACGTGGATGGAACTGCGGGTTAGGGAGAGTGAATCTGCCACAACCGTTGTTTTGTAGAAATATTATAAATTAAATGAACAATGAAAGATAAATTACAACGACCACGGTTCCGAGCGAATATTCCGCGTCCCCGAAATCTTTCGCCCGGGCTGGGATTCGAACCCACACGGCACGCAGTGCAACTGATACAATCGTTCGCCTGCACCCACTATACAAACGTCATAATTGTTTTTTACTTTCTCCGTTACGAAGTACGAGAAAGTATTGTGATCGGGATTTAAACTAATATTGAAGACAACAAAGAAATGAACATCTTTTGCTTGAAAACATTTTTCATAAAATTATTTTTGTTTGAGAAAAAAATATTTTTATTTTTTTTAATTTTTGGTTTATAATTATAAAACGATAATAGTTACAGCAAATTTATGTTAGTAATAATTGTAAAAATTCTAAAATAAACAACTTATTAAGAATAAGTTTTTTTCGAAATCACTTTTTGTATTTGAACTATAATTTTTCCATCTTTCATAATTTTGACGTTTTAAACGTCGGTATCATCCGAGTTTACGCAACGCTCAATGTACATTTAAAATATGATTTCAATTGAAAATAAACCATGAAAGCGTAAATATAAATGATATTATCTTGTCGGAGAAAGTAACATGATGGCCACTTCACCATTTTCTATTTTTGTTTTACCTCTGAAGAGGTATGTTCCTAGAATGATGATTTGCTCTGATCTCGAGGGATTATTTTTAAATTAAATAAATAATGTCGAGGGGTATTTTTTTGCAGAATCCTCTAGTATATCTTGAGTAAATTTAGAAAGTTGCAGATTTTTAGCAATTGTTTTTATTTATTTTTTCAGTTCAAGGAATTTGTAAATTGAAAATTGGTTTCGTGGTATTATTTCAAAATTATTGTTTTTTTTTAGTAAATTTGGGAAGTTTCGTATTTGTAGCAATTGTTTTTATTTTATTGTTCATTTCATGAAAATCGTAATTTTGAACATGAGCATAAGAGCATTCTCTTACGATTCTTTAAAATCTAGAGCAACATGAATAAATAAACTAATGAATATAAAAAATAATATTTAGAAATGCTATATATGTATAGAAATATTGTCTTCTTACAATCATGTCACAATTTAAGTAGAAATCATTGTTTACGTAAGAATCACAGTTTAATTAACAATCATTGTTTTGGTCACTCATGTAATTTTAAATAGCGATCACGTTTTAAGTAGCAATCAAAGTTTGAGTAACAGATGAGATTTTAAATAACAAATCGCGGTTTAAGTAATAGTCGCAATCACAGTCACACTCACGGTGAAATTTGCCTATTTGTAACAGTAACGACCTGTGATTTTTCAATATCAGTGAAAAATTACAGGTACGTGAAATATCGCCCATCCCTAGATAGGACCATTTTTTTTAATTGTAAGGCAGTTTGGCAAAAAATTATGCAGGTCATTCTTGAGCCAGTTTATTTGAAATTGCATTATTTAAACTTATAATAGAATACCCAGTGTGTGGATTTTGGATTAAAATTTACTTACATCTTTTTTACATGGAAACTGTTTGCTAGTTTTTCGTCTTGCGGATAAATAAAGTCGGCATTTATTACCTCGACAGTAATAATTTAAATCGCTCATCCTGGACACTGTGTCCCTTGTAAGGGAACTTGGTTATGGCAACCGGACGAAAAAAAAAATACGTTACAGGGTGGGAAAAATTCGCCATTTCTATGGGGATCTCGATAACTATAATGATAGAGAAAAACGGATGGCGCATCCTCGATCTCTTTTTTCGAGAAAAACTTAATGATGCAAACTAAATTTATTTAAATGTTTAATGTTGGCGGCGTTTACTTCGTGGTACATCTTGATTGTAGATTGGAATAGAACACTTTAACTTTTTTATAAATTTATTTATCTTCTTTTGTTTTCGAGTTATAGCCAAAAAGTCATTTTTTTCCATTTTAGATATATTGAAATATCTCAGTTGTTTATCATTTGACAATAATCAAAGTTATATGTTGTTCAAGCACTTTTTTGAAAAGAATAAAATAACCTTATCAGAATTCCGATATCTTCTATCTATTATAATTATCGAGATCCCCTATACAAACACCGAATTTTTCCCACCCTGTACATACAATAATAACTGTGTATATTTAAAACTCTGTCTCGGTATAAATCTGAGTTAATACTAACAATTTACAAAATATTTACACGAATTGTTACTTCGTAATACAGCTTTTAAGAAGTAGGGCGCCATGGGGATGTGTCCACTACCTGCAATACTTTGCATTCGGCACCACTGCGAACGCACTTTTTAGAAATTCATAGAAAATCATCTGGCGACCAAATGTCCACTTTCCCAATTGCAGCCCTTGTCCAAGGAAGACAAAGGGTTGTAAAAGTAATTTATGCGAAATCAAGTACGGGTGAATTTCGTCGGTCCAGCAGAGAATGAAAATAAACATGTTGACAGTTAAAAATTTTGATAATTTTGTCTGGAAGATATCTTCGGGACAGTCAGCAGGTACCCCGATGAAAATCATAGTTCAGCACACAGGCGTATTTTTTTTTTCGTTATAAAAGTATGCCAATTCCTAACAGTTACTTACGATTTTATACTATTATTTCATTTGTTGATGTGAAGTATTGCGATTACATGTACATCGAAATTATATTTATAATGGTAGGGCATTTGCTTAAACTACGTAACATGTAGTAGATTATTTTTAAAATCGACAAGAAACTTAAAATACGCGAAATGCCCTGAAAAATCGACTGAAATCGGGCTTCTAAATATGCCTTAGTACGTTTATTCCCCTACCGCTGTGCGGGAACTGTTTTCTACAGATGGCGTTACTTTATGGCAACTAAAATATCTCGCGCAAGGGTCTAGCTCTAGTGTAATTGCGTCCTTATTTTTCAGGAAAAACTAATTTGGTTCAATGGATTTTATTACCAAAGAATCAATCTGTGTCACTGTAGTAACGCATTTTGAATTTTCAGCGTTTATTTACATTTTATTTAATGTTGAAAATGCCTATTTTTCAACACTAAATTACACATTTTCAGAGATACTTATAAAAAATGTAATTCTTTAGTAACCTACATTCATCCTTTATGTAACCCTGTATAAAATATTATTACTTAATTTTTTTCCATTACACCACTATCAGTATAGAGCCGAGTGCCAAAAACGCTTCATTTTTCAAACGGGTCGAACAGCCTTAAATGCATTGTCCGAGGACGCATACAAGTTAGTGTACGATTTGTGTTTACCGAAAATACCGGAGGAAAGTGCTTATGAAGATTTAATTAAATTATTAAATGATCACTTTAAGCCTCAGTTATCAGCATTTGCGGCTCGATATAAATTTTACAACGCGTACAAAAACACCTCCGAGTCCGTAAAGGAATGGGCAGCACGTGTGAGAAGTTTGGCGGTGCATTGTAATTTTGAAGAAGGATATATTGAAAAAGCCATGAGAGATCGGTTTGTGATAGGATTCGAAAAGGGGAATATTCAAGATCGGCTCTTTGAGGAAGAGTTATCAGTATCCTTTTCAAAGGCTGTGGAAATAGCAACGGCGAAGATGGCGGCGAAATCCAACACGGAGATCCTGGCGGAAGTAAAGGCGGAGCCTGGTCTGCATCATGTGACGAAATACGTCAGACAGCAACGTCATCAACGAGCAACGCCGAAATTGCCGAAGAGTTTCGGGAAGTGTTTGGTGTGCGGTCGAAAATCTCATAGTTCGGAAATGTGCCGTTTTCGTGATTGTGCCTGTCACAGATGCGGGAAAATAGGACATCTTGCGCCGATGTGTGGAGTAAAGGATCAGCTGGGCAACAATGGACCGAGGAAAAAACACGCCAACTTTTTGGAAGCGGAATTGGCGGGTTTATCTTTATTTACAATTACTAATGAAAATAACAAGGTTGATCCACCTTTAACATTAGATGTCATCATAGAAAATAAAGCAATTTCTTGTCAAGTTGATACAGGGTCTAGCGTAACAGCCATTTCGGAAAAATTATGGTTGGAATATTTTTGCAATTATAGGCTGCATCCACCTGACAAGGAATTATATTTCTATAATGGAGATAAAATTTTACCATCCGGAATCTGTAAATTAAACATTACATATCAGGATATAGTATTCCAATTAAATGTTTACATAATAAAAAACGGAGGTCCTCCATTATTAGGACGTGATTTTTTAAAGCAATTTAAATTAGGCATAGCTTATATTAATTATGTTAATCAGGATATTAACAATATTCAATCTCAGTATACAAAATTATTTTCACCTGGGCTTGGTACATTTACAAAGGGGACAATTTCTTTAGAATTAAATGATAATAATGCGACTCCTAAATTTTTCAGAGCGAGACTGTTACCATTTGCGATTAAACAACTAGTTGAGAAGGAATTAAACAGATTACTTGGCGAAGGTATCATTATTCCAGTAGAATTTAGTCGTTGGGGTACGCCAATAGTACCGGTATTGAAAAAAGACGGTTCAGTAAGGTTATGTGGTGATTTCAAAGTTACTGTCAATCCAGTATTGAAAGTTGATAAATATCCGTTACCTCGCATTGAGGAATTATTCATTATGCTGCATGGGGGAATTGAATTTTCAAAATTAGACCTTTCGCAGGCGTATCAGCAAATTTGCCTGGACCAAATGTCAAGAGAATATGTTACAATTTCCACACATAAGGGGTTATTTCAATACACCCGGCTTCCATTTGGAATAGCATGTGCACCAAGTAAGTTCCAACAAATTATGGATACTCTTGTACAGGGTGTGGATGGAGTAGCATGTTTTCTAGACGATATTTTGATAACGGGGAAAGACCGACAGGAACATTTGTCGACATTACACTTAATATTAAGTAGATTGCAATCTGCCGGACTGAAAGTATCTTTAGAGAAATGTAGTTTTTTCCAACCTAAAGTAAAATATTTAGGGTACATAATTGGTAGTGAGGGCCTACATGTTGCGGAAGATAAAATTGAAGCTATTATAAAAGCTCCTATTCCGGAAAATACGACGCAAGTTAAATCATTTTTAGGGCTAGTAAATTATTATGGCAAATTCATAAATAATTTATCTACGGTTTTGCATCCGTTATATCAATTATTAGGAAAAGATGTGAAATTCTATTGGGATCAAAAATGTCAAAAAGCGTTTATAAGAATTAAACAGTTACTAACGGACGCTGACGTGTTAGTTCATTATAATCCCGAATTAAAATTAAAATTGACAACTGATGCGAGTGAATATGGAATCGGTGCAGTTTTATCCCATATTATGGAAGATGGAACCGAGAAACCGGTTGCATATGCATCTCGCACATTGAGTAAGGCCGAATTACAGTATTCGCAAATTGAAAAAGAGGGACTTTCTATAATTTTTGGATTAACAAAATTTAATCAGTATCTGTATGCAAGAGAGTTTACATTGGTGACTGATCATAAACCATTGGTGGTTATATTCAATCCTGATAAGGGAATTCCACAATATTCAGCTAACATACTTAGAAGATGGGCAGTCATTCTTTCAAATTATCAATATAACATTGAATATGTAAAATCGGAAGCTAATGTGGCGGATTGTTTATCTAGATTACCTTTAAAAAACAATAATAATGAGTTAGAAAATGTGGACTTGGACTATTCACAATTTTCAATTTAAATGCGGTTACTCCAATTACTTGGGATACAATAAAAAAATATAGTTTAAAGGATCCAGAGATAATTAAATTGAAATATTTTATAAAAAATGGTTGGCCAAGTTTTCATAAAATAAAGAATAATTTAAAAACATATTTTAAATTGAAACATGAATTAACGATTGAAGATGATTGTATATTATGGAATAACAAGTTATGTATTCCTAAGAAATTACAAATATTACTCTTAAATGAATTGCATTCTTCCCATATGGGAATTGTCAAGATGAAAAGCCTGGCTAGATGTTATTTTTGGTGGCCCGGATTAACAAAAGATATTGAAAAAATGGCTAGTTCTTGTGAAAATTGTGCTAAAGTTCGGAATAGTCCACCAAAAGTACCATTAACTCCATGGCCTTTTCCTCAGAAAAAGTGGGAAAGAATTCATATCGATTTTATGGGACCATATTTAAACCATTATTTTTTAATTATTTTAGACGCACATACTAAATGGTTAGAAGTTTTTCCATTAAAAAATATTACGTCGGATGTAACTATTCAGGCATTACGCAGTACGTTTGCTCGTTATGGATTGCCTAAATTATTGGTTTCAGATAATGGTAAACAACTTACGTCAGACGAATTTGAAGGTTTTTTTAAAAGCAAATGGTATACGTCATCTGACTATAGCTCCATATTATGCACAATCCAATAGAGCAGCGGAAAACTCAGTAAAAACTGTTAAAAATGCTTTAAACAGAGCCTTGGGAGAGAATATTTCCTTAAATTTAAATTTAAAATTAAATGCGTTTTTGTTTGATTACCGTAATGCAAATCATTGTACTACCGGGGTTCCACCAGCTAAATTAATGTTTGGTGACTGTGTCAGAACTAGATTTGATTTATTAAAAGAAAAAATAAATGATAACGTGGTAAGCAAACAAATCAAACAAAAAGAATTATTTAAGGGAAATAGGAAAGTTATGTTTTCAGAAGGGGAAAGTATCTGGGTAAGAGATTGCCGACAAAATGTAAAAAAACCTACATGGATCAAGGCAATTATTTATAAAAAAATTGGTTCATGTATTTATTTGGTTAAAGTACCACAATTAAATATTACCTGGAAACGACATACTAATCAAATATTAAAGATGAAACAAAATAATCTGGGTGGTAGTTTACCTGTATATGACGCTCAGTTAGAAATTAATGAGGATAATTCAGGAAGTACTGGACGGCCTAAACGTACAGTTAAACCACCAAACAGATTAACATATGACCATTTTAATTGTATAAGATAGTTATAATTTAGATAAGTAATAGTTTAAAGGAAGGGATGTTGTGGTGTATTGTAGATGGAAACAATATGTGTGTTTTTTGTGTGCCTAGTTTTAGTGTCGCACCTGCGAGTGCGCCGAGAATTGAACAGTCTAATTTATGAGCTCGTTGAATAAAGAGTTGTTAAACTATAATTGTGTGTTGTGTTAATCTGCAGAAATTACCAGAGGATGCAACATTAATTTCTTTCATTAATGAATATAATGTTGAACGGGACATATTTGGCAGGTCATCTCTATCCTTCCAATTCAATTCAAATTTTATCCAATGTAGGGATTTAATTTTTAAAGAAAAAACTATGTATAATTCTCCGCACACTATATTTCGTAATTTCATTGTGAACATCTTCGGTCACCGGACGTCCTCCAAGACGTTTAGGACTTGTTAAAGCTCCAATCTCCTTATACTCCCTAATTGTGCGACACACCGTACTTCTAGCCAATCCTAAAAATAATGCTTGTTTACGATTTGATTCCAATTCCAACAACTTTCTCTACACTTACCTAATGAATCGACAATTTTTTGTACAACGGCAGTAGGTTTTAAACCCTCTTGTATCAAGACTATATATAAGTTCAATATGGACTGCTTTTCCACTAGGGTTAAAGCTCCCAAATCCAAACTCTTCCACATACAGCATCCATAGTTATAAACAAAATAACTTTCCAATACAATCACGGGATAAGCTCTTAAAAGAACTGATTTTTTACACTACCAACGGGAGAAATAACTGGTACAAAACACAAAAACTGAATGAAACACACGGAACCGGTAAGACGCAAGTAACAGTGATGGATCAGCTGATCGTAACAACCGCCATTACTATTTTCAGCAATTTTGGCCTGTGTAAAAACAGCGACTCTTTGGCCAATCACAACAACGTATTTTGGCGGCAATAATTTGATTTAGTCCGCCTGGTTATTAAATGAGGTATAGTCAAATATCAATTCACGCATTGTAATTACTATGAACAATAATCTGAGTTATTCCAATAAAGAGAGCGTATTCATTATTAAAACATTTTGCAGTGGCGTCAGTTTACTCAGAGTTCGTTACATTACATGCAAACGGAATAGAAGAAACAACGATGAATTGGAAGAAACAGTTTTGGGTTTGATAAATGTTGAACCAACAACAACTAGCATACGATGCATTGCTCGTGAGTGTAACGTGTCTAAATTCTCTGTATAGAAAATTCTGAAGAAGGATGGTTATCATTCTTAAAAACATCAATGCCATCAGGAGATACTGTTAGTGGATGAAGAAAGGAGGCGTGTATTTTGCGAAATAATACAGGATCGATCAAATACAGACCATAATGAATGCTAATAATTTACTTCCATATAACAATAAAACAGTAAATATTCAGTTTTTTAATAGAAAGACAACAATTGTTAATTTAAATCAGAGCACCAAATTTCTTGGGATTGCTGAGGACGAGCAACTCACCTGGTGTCAGCATCTTGATTATTTGTGTAGTAAATTAAATACTGCTTACTATGCAGTTCTTAAACTAAACGCAATTTCACCACCAGAGTCAATCATAACTCTCTACTCATAGGTATATTCTTATCTCACTTATAATATACTAGCGTGTGAAAGAAGTCATATTCAAAGGATATTCATAGCCCAGAAAAGAATATTAAGATTAATTTTTAACAAAATTAGATTGGAGACTTGCCGTAGTTTATTTAAGGAGAACAACATACATTAATATGCATTTACATATTTAAAATAGCAACATTTGCTGCGAATTAATAAACTAACTATAAACTAAACTAAGCTTAACTTTTTGCAGTCTGTTTTACCGAAGAATGCTAGTTCACACTTTACAACGAGCCCAACGTTATTGTTCATAGTAATTACAATGCGTGAATTGATATCTGACTAGAAAAATTATTCTCACCATAACATGACATTTGTCAAACTCATTGCAAGGGTTTCTTTTAAATGGTACATTGTTCAACTTATTTTTATTATTTCTGAGGTGAATTCTGGTACAAACGTAAATTAAATGGATGATTCATTTACAATGTTTAATTCTCTAAAAAATATTCTTTTACGATTTTTTTCTAAAATGAATAGGGAAGCTGATAATTACACATATTTAATTTTACATGTTAAATCCCTATGTTCGCCCCTTATCCCAAACACTCGGTATACAGTATGTTTTTTTTTATCGTGGGCCACAGGGTTTTACATGTTAAAAATTATACCTCGTGTAAATGTATATTTTATTATATAATTTTAAAGCAAATTTTAGTTTATAATATAAATCAATTCTTTTTCTACATGATACGCTTAATTAGAATCATTTAAACATGTTTTATTCCATTAAAAAGTGCTTTTGCTCGGAACCGAACGATCGGGATATGCTGCAGAAAAGTTGTCAACTATTTCCCTAAAATAAAAATTCCCTGACTTCTTGTAGAAAAATACAACTATTTCCCTGCTGGAAAACCTCTTACAATTGCCGTTACAATACTTCAATAGTATAAATGGACATTTTCAAGAATAAAATCCGTTTGAGTACTTGCCTCACTAATCAATCTGACATTTCGTAAATTCAAGGTACTTGTAGAAAAAAAATGATTTATTACTAATTAAAATTTCCTTCAAAATTGAATGATAAAATATCCATTAACATAAAGTAAAATTTTTAGAATGTAAAATCCTATGGCCCACGATAAAAAAAACATACTGTATATGTTAAAAAAAAAAATTTTGTCCATTAATAAAAAAATAGATTTATGTTAGTAATCAGAAAAAAATATAGCAATTATAGATTTTTTTTTTCAATATGTAATTGTCATAGCATTTCATAGGTCGTTGTATTTTCATGAATATTGAGTGAAAAATATAGGTGAAATACAGTGTTATGTGTTGTAATGTATGGAAATAAATGAGTCATTTCTCATTTTTGCTAATATCTTTACCAGAATATCAAAAAAAAAAATGTTATGGATACCTTGAAAATTTTAGCAGCTTTTTTCTGAGACCTAGTTCATGAAAATTGCATAATTAATAAGAGCAATAATTAACATACACATTTCGTTTTTTTCGGAATTACTAGGACTGCAGTAGAGAAAGATAGACACAATTTACGCTTTCGCCCTGACATCGGTAAAATACATTTGGAGACTATTTTCAGTGGGGATAGACGGAATTTAAACGAATAATCGAGATCACCTAAAAACGCATTAAAAATTAAAAATTAAAAATCAAAAATTAAAAATTAAAAATTAAGAATTAAAAATTAAAAATTAAAAATTAAAAATAAAAATTAAAAATTAAAAATTAAAAATTAAAAATTAAAAATTAAAAATTAAAAATTAAAAATTAAAAATAAAAATTAAAAATTAAAAATTAAAAATTAAAAATTAAAAATTAAAAATTAAAAATTAAAAATTAAAAATTAAAAATTAAAAATTAAAAATTAAAAATTAAAAATTAAAAATTAAAAATTAAAAATTAAAAATTAAAAATTAAAAATTAAAAATTAAAAATTAAAAATTAAAAATTAAAACTCTACCCTTAAAAAAAATTAAAAATTAAAAATTAAAAATTAAAAATTAAAAATTAAAAATTAAAAATTAAAAATTAAAAATTAAAAATTAAAAATTAAAAATTAAAAATTAAAAATTAGAAATTAAAAATTAAAAATTAAAAATTAAAAATTAAAAATTAAAAATTAAAAATTAAAAATTAAAAATTAAAAATTAAAAATTAAAAATTAAAAATTAAAAATTAAAAATTAAAAATTAAAGCAAAAATTAAGGTAGGTCTTTAATATAAATGTTTGTACAAAACCCCTTCCTCTCCTTACAACCCAAGTTAAAGTTAAGGGAAAAAATATTTTTATTTCATATATCCAGTATGGAAGAATTTAGAAGAATGAAAGTTGGCAGATAACTGTTCCTAATAAAATGGCACATTTTAACGTTTTTTGTAACCCTAAAATGTTATTGCAAATAATAATAATTATTATAAATGGTCTAAACATTATTTTATTTTTTTGTGACCAAACTAACCATTTTAGGAGAAAATGTCAAGCGACAAAAAAGTTGCTAATTGAATTCCTTCATTCAAATAAAATTTTGAAATTGAAAAATCTAGACGCATTAAAAAGTTCTGATGCAAACTATTATAGGGGTTAATTTTTCGCCCCTTGTAATATAGTATAGTCACAAAATATTAAATCTCATGATATTAATAAAGAAAGAGTTTTGGAGGCACATTGTTTATGTATTTGATAATAATAATAGAAATATTAGCTTATGTATGTATCCTACTCTAATGAACAAACGTAATTCTATCGCAGAAATGTGTTGGTAAGTTTACCTCGTTATTTGAATAAATGTTTTTACATTATATACATTTTACATTCTATGGGAGTTCCCATCAGGTTTTATAAAGGGTAGAGAATATTATCACAAACCCAAATACAACAAAAGGGGTAAAGATATGCTAGGACTAAGATATTTCTGGAAATAAACAATTCCAGCGATTTTCTTTCAGAAGGTGCCAATCTGGATTGGTATAAGAAAAGGTTGTCTGAAAAAAAAAGTTAATGTACTAAAAGGTAGTAATTAAATAATTGTCCGCCATCCAGTGACGGTTCGCGGGTTTTTTTCTGGTACGGCCGAGGAACCAGATGTGGCAATACAGATAGGTAGGGTCAGTTGCAGAGACGGCTGGCTGCGTGACCGCACCTATCTGTATTACCACCTCTTGTTCCTCGGCAGTACCAGAAAAAACACCGCGAACCGTCACTGCCGCCATCCAACTGCAGATTGATTGGCACTCGACTTTGACTACTTTTTCTAATGCGTAATCATTTTTATTATGATTTTTAATTATCGGATTGCAGATAAACAGGCACCCGTTTCAAATTGAAACTTCCGTTTACACCACATAGCATTGTATCGGTTGGCGCCTGGTCCAATGTATGAAAAATGCTTTCCCAAGTTTTCAAGGAAGTCCTAATGTGTCTGCCACGTCAATTGGGGCGCTGTTTATAATAGTAGTTTCTACCTCTCGTTTCTTTCGGGAGGTCCGCCGTAGAGCCCTGTTCGGCCCGGCTCGGCTCGGCTCGGCCCGACTACGAGCCGGGCCGGGCCGGGCCGTTCCTTTAATGCTGTATTATCGGGCCGGGCCGGGCCGATATCTCAATTTATAATACCGGGCCGGGCCGGGCCGTAAAAAATACGAATTAGAAAATTGTAAAACTGAAAAGCTGTTCGAAATGTGTCGATATTATTTAATTTGATTATAATTTTTTTTTTTAAACAGAATAATTAACTTATTTTATTATATTTTAAATAATATCCAAAAAAGGCCGGCCCGGCCTTAAAAAAACGGCCCGCGCAGGGCTCTAGTCCGCCGTGCACAATCTTGGCCTGAGAGCCCGCCAGAGATTTTTCAAACTGCACTCGGGAATACGGGTGGGAGGTTGAAAAAGGATAGGAGAGTCGCGGTATGCACTATCGCCGCCTAGCGAGAATCGATGGAACATTTTAACCGATACCCTACCCTTGCTTATGTTTGGATCTTTTACTACATAAGCTAAGACCGTAAACTCGTCATCCTTCTCATTTATTGGTAAATTATTCTTCTCTGCATTTGATGTCCTCTTAAAATTCCGTAATACTGAGCCAGTCGTCTCAAATTTATGAATTAACCTTCGGATCGTTGCAATGGAGGGAATTGGTCGATCGGGATCATGGTGCAAAGATGTAATCTTTGCACCATGATCGGGATAGTTGACGGCTAACATATCCCGCACTTCACGAAAACTGCTACTAACATAGCACCACTTCACAATTTGCACTTTTTCTTGAATAGAATACATTTTTAATGAAAAAACATGTAAACATGAAGTGTTCAATACATTTCACAGAAGCCAACAAATCAACAGCGCACCGTTTTTGTTTAATTTCATAGCAACCATTATTTTCGTGAGAATGATCATTATTTTATCATTTTTTAGGGTTTCTATGAATGCTAATTCTAGTATAAAGAAATTAACATTGAAAATCCTATGTTAGGTTTTGTTCCACTACACCCTGTATATGTATTCTCTGTATCTTTTATAATATTAACTTATACCGAGTGTCTGGGATAAGGGGCGAACATAGGGATTTAACATGTAAAATTAAATATGTGTAATTATTTGCTCCCCTATTCATTTTAGAGAAAAATCGTAAAAGAATATTTTTTAGAGAATTAAAAATTGTAAATGTATCATCCATTTAATTTACGTTTGTACTAGAATCCACCTCAGAAATAATAAAAATAAGTTTAACCCTTTACCATTTAATAAAAACCTTTGCCATGACTTTGACAAATGTCATGTTATGGTGAGAATAATTTTGCTAGTCAAATATCAATTCACGCATTGTAATTACTATGAACAATAATCTGAGTTATTCCAATGAAGAGAGTGTATTCATTATCAAATCATTTTGCAGTGGCGTCAGTTTACTCAGAGTTCGTGACATTACATGCAAACGGAATAGAAGAAACGACGATGAATTGGAAGAAACAGTTTTGGATTTGATAAATGCTGAACCAACAACTAGCATACGATGCATTGCTCGTGAGTGCAACGTGTCTAAATTCTCTGTACAGAAAATTCCAAGAAGCATGGTTATCATTCCTACAAGCATCAATGCCATGAGGAGATACTGCTAGTGGATGATGAAACTAGGCGTGTATTCTGTGAAATAATGCAGGATCGATCAAATTCACACTTAACAACGAGCCCAACGTTATTGTTCATAGTAGGTACAATGCGTGAATTGATATCTGACTATACCTCATTTAATAACCAGGCGGACTAAATTATATCCGCGAAAATACGTTGTTGTGATTAGCTAAACAGGCGCCGTTTTTACACAGGCCTAAATTGTTAAAATTGTAATGGCCGTTGTTATGATCAGCTGATCTATCGCCGTTTACTTTTGTCCCATCGGTTTCACGTGTTTCGCGTCGGTATTTATGTTTTTGGCCTGTTATTTCTCATGTTGTAAGTGTAAGAATCGGTTCTTTTAAGAACTCGTCCCGCGATTTTGGAGGAAATAGTTATTTCATTTTTAAGTATGGTTATATGCCCAGCACTAGTGCGGCGTCATTTTTGCCCCCAAGAAATGGAAAAGGTTGGAATTGAGAACATTTTATACCTTTATGAAAGAGATTAATATTAAGTATTGTTATAATTATAGAATGAATGTTATGGGTAAACGAATTTTAAATAATTGGAATTTTACCGCCAAAATATTTTTGGTTACTTTTTATAGTGTAAATGTGCCTTTCGCCTTTAGTCCGCCTGGTTATTAAATGAGGTATAGCAACATTATTTTCACTATGACATGACATTTGTCAAACTCATGGCAAGGGTTTTTATTAAATGGTAAATAGTTAAACTTATTTTTATTATTTCTGGGGAGTATTCTGGTACAAACGTAAATTACATGGATGATACATTTGCAATTTTGAATTCTCTAAAAAATATTCCTTTACGATTTTTCTCTAAAATGAATAGGGGAGCTAATAATTACACATTTAATTTTACATGTTAAATCCCTATGTTCGCCCCTTATCCCAGACACTCGGTATATCATCCCAGTTAGTACACTTGGATCAGTAAAAATCTTTGACTATATACTTTTGGACTTCTAGCGACACTCCATGTTTGTCTCCAAGCAGTAGAGGAAAACAGCCGATTCGGGGACAGGAAGTGATCCCGGAAAACCGGAAGTGAAAATGGCAACGCTGTACGCCAAAATGGCTGCCAATTTAGTGGCGGGAAATTCAAATCTGGGGGATTTCGGGGTGGAAAAATTCAAATCTGGGGGATTTTCAACTCAAAATGTTCACCAACTGTCAAAATGTGGGGGATTTTAGTGGCGGGAAATTCAAAATCTGGGGGAATAAAATGGCAACAGCGGAGCTTGGAAGTTCTACAGTGTTGCCGAAAAGGCATCCGGTTTCCGGGAATTCCATCCGGTTTCACCCGGGAATGGCAACGCTGCCGAGCTTTAAGTTCAAGTTCGTGGCGGGGGATTCAAATCCCAAGTTCAGCGCCAGCCAAAGTTCTAAAAGTGGAAAATTCAAAAATTGAATTGCGGGAAATTCAAAATCTAGGGGAATAAAATGCCAACAGCGGAGCTTGGAAGTTCTACAGTGTTGCCGAAAAGGCATCCGGTTTCCGAGAATTCCATCCGGTTTCACCCTGGAATGGCAACGCTGTCCAGCTTTAAGTTCAAGTTCGTGGCGGGAAATTCAAATCCAAAGTTCAGCGCCAGCCAAAGTTCTAAAGCGGGAAATTAAAAAGGTGGGGTCAACTTAAAGTTTTACAAAAGTGCCAACTGTTCACCAAAGTTTATTACCAACCTAATAGCTGGATTTATATGTGGGTAATTAAAATATGTGAATATATAACGACTCGTCGGATTTGGTGTAGATATCTACTTTGTACGTTTTGAAATCTGATTCGGCAATCTGAATGGTTGAAAGTGCTAGTTATTTCATCATCCTCGAATATAACGAGCAGTTATTATGAAGTCATCTTTATTGTAACGCGATGCATGATCTTAGAAGTGTGATTAATAACCGCAGGTTTTTGCGTAAAAGTGGAAGTATTGTTTCGATGAAAATTCTCAAATTAGAAAAGACAATCGAAAAACTGCGGAGAGACCTTGAATTGCGAAAAATTATAAGCAACGAGTTGGTGAGACGTTTCGAAAAATTGACAATTTGTGTAAAAAGTGCTCAAGGTTGCAGTAACTTGTGATAACAGACCAGACGTTGTGCTCAAGTTTCATCGTCGACGGACCGAAACAGCAAGCATCAGCAAAATATCAAATTCACCGCATAATTTCATTCAAACAGGCTGATTGGCTTAAAAAATACATTGATTTGAATACCAGTATGCGACAATTGGCAACTAACGATTTCGAAAAAGATTTTTTTAAATTAATGAACAATAGCGTTTTTGGCAAAACAATGGAAAACGTGGATAAGCGTGTAGATGTGAAATTGGTGAACCATTGGGAAGATATCGGGAACAGGCGCGGTGCTGAGAGTTTAATAGCTAAACTAAATTTTAATTGTTGCTCCATATTTACGGAAAATCTGGTTGCCATTCAACTCGACCGCTTGAAAGCTATTTATAATAAACCTATTTATATTGGCTTCTCAGTTTTAGACTTGTCGAAATTATTAATGTACGATTTTTATTACGACTATTTAAAGTCTAAATACTGCGATAACGTGACGTTGTGCTACATTGGCACGGACAGCTTAACGTTACAAATGGAGACAGATGACGTTTTTGCAGACATGAAACAGGACTTAAATAAATTTGACACGAGCAATTTCGACCCAAACAATCAGTATGGCATCCCATTGCAAAACAAAGCTGTGTTGGGTTTGATGAAGGATGAGAATGAGGGAAAAATTATGTCAGAATTTGTTGGGTTGCGGGCTAAATTATATGCTAACAGCGTACAGGGCAAATGGTCAAAAAAGGCCAAAGGTGTAAAGAAGTGTGTAGTGGCTGACGACATTTCGGGTGATGATTATAAAAATTGTTTGCTAAATTCGGTCACCATCACCCGGAAACAAAATTTATTCAGGTCCATCAAACACACCATTTATTCAAACACTCAAAATAAATTAGCCCTATCACCGTTCGATGACATATATGCGCGGATGGTATTGACACTCTAGCCTGGGGATATATAGCCATCATTTTTTAATTCAAAAAAAAATTGGGGATATTAGTTTTTAAAGGCAGCTCCATATCTTGCGCAGCTTATTTAATTTTAATTATATACTTTAACCATTTATGTTAGTAATTTATGTTAACCATTTATATTAAGTTATATATTTTAATCATTTTATGTGTGTATGATGTAATATTTTAGTTTGAACAAGTTTGAACCTGTCTCAACATGTCTGAGTCAGATATATATGATGTATAGTATAGATACTGAATTAGTACTAGTCAGACGTTCAACATGGAAAGAATAATTATATTATTTATAGTAATCATCATTATTTGTATTACACTCTAGCTGTGAAACTTATGATTTTTTAATTCATTTCACCTCATTTATTTATCTGTACTGCTAATATTATGGGTAATATTTAAATAAAAACACTATGTTATAATTGAAAAAAGTATTTTATTTCCTTTACATATTTTCCTTTACATATTTTAATAATTTTTGCACGTTAACAATACTGCAAACACTTAGCCTATTCCTATGCAATCGACAGCAATACATTGATTTTTTAAAATTAGGACATTGATTATCAAGCTCTAAATTAATAACATTATCAAAAAATGGTGATGTGTCCATCATGTTACTTTCTCCGACTTGATGGTATCATTTATATTTACGCTTTCATGGATTATTTTCAATTGAAATCATATTTTAAATGCACATCGAGCGTTGTGTAAACTCGGATGAAACTGACGTTTAAAACGTCAAAATTATGAAAGATGGAAAAATTATACATCAAATTCAAAAACTCAGTTTACTCAAAAACTAAAGGGATTTCGAAAAAAACTTATTCTTTATAAGTTGTCCATTTTTGTATTCTCTACAATTATTATTAATATAAATTTGCTGTAACTATTATCGTTTTATAATTATAAACCAAAAATCAAAAAAAAAAAAAATATTTTTTTTCTCGAATAAAAATGATTTTATGAAAAATGTTTTCAAGCAAAAGATGTTCATTTATTTGTTGTCTTCAATGTTTGTTTAAATGTTTTTGTGATATTTTTCACATTTAAGAAAATATTGGCAAAAAACAAAAAACAGTTAAGGTAAACACCCACTTCCGGTGTACGAAATTTTACCAAAAGCTTTTCAGTTCTTCGGATTATCAAATAAGACGTATGTTGAAAGTTTCATATCAATTGCTCTATTAGTTTTTGAGATACAGCGCGCACAGACACACACACACACACACACACACACACAGACACACACACACACACACACACACACAGACACACACACACACACAGACACACACACACACACAGACACAAAATTTTTTTTTCCAGAAATTGTTGAAATGGCATCTAGGGACCCCAAAACGGATATTTCCGTAAAAAAAATTTTTGAAAAAAAAATCACGATCACAATACTTTCTCGTACTTCGTAACGGAGAAAGTAAAAATTTAGACAGGTAAGTACATTTTTGACTGCCTTTCACGTATACAGTATCTGGAGGTAATTTTTTTAATATAGCCGGTAATTCACTTAAGTCACTTTCGCCACTACCATACGGAATTCCGTGGTAATTGTTTTCCAACAATCGCACTTGTTTCTGGGAGGTTGAACTAAGATTGTGAAATGGGGTCGGCGGTTTGAATACGTGGTAAAGTAGATTTATTCCATCATACGTAGCAGCAAGTTCTTTCGGAGTAAAGTCGGGAGCGTCGAATCCTTGGATGTCGATGAATAATGCCCTAGGAGGTGGGGGCGGAATGTGTTTCAAGAGAACTGGAGCTAATATTTTTTCCATATCATGAACCCTCTTCATGAACCGCTGCCTATCGTTTGCTTCCTGCACCCAGTTTGCTGTATTATCATCTTCTTCCAACACATACATGAAAGTGACGGGCACTAAATCGAAGCACACTTTTTCAACCATCTTAAATTATTTTTCTAACTATCCCGGATAACGGTGTATACTCGACAATTTAATCGCTCAGAATGAGACAATAAGCGCGAGTATTGTCTTTAAATATTTCTGAAGTTTCCATCTCAATGCGCAGGTCTACTGTTGAAGACTTTACGCTTTCGTTTTGTTTGGATACATCAAATACGAATAATGAATCATCTTTAAAATTCGTAAATGAGAAATGCGGTCTATTTGTATGATTGTAATAACTCTGCTGAAATTGGCAATACATGTTGTATACAGTTAAGTAATCATTATTTCCAAAGTCCAAATTTAAGTGATCATATGGATAAGATTCCGATTTTAGGTAAATTCTTATGTTTCTTATATTGCTGTTATCAAACATTGAAGCATCAGCATTAGCGACTCTCTTTTTATTTTCTTGGAAAGCGATAATTATGTATCGGGGCTTCTCCAAACTGCTTGAGGTTTTTACGGCCCATATATCATCTCTAGATTTTTTCATGGTCGGTAGTTCATGCAATTCCCATTTTCGAAATGGAATTAATATATTTGGATCGTTTTTAATTTGCTCAAACATTTGCAATTTCAATTCATCATTCAGTTGAATGTGTGGTACCCGCCATTCAATTTTATTGAGTTTAAATTTAATTTGGGCAACAACCGCATCATCATCATCACATTTGAAACAATTCACGTCACTGGAGGATCGCAACAAAACCAATTCCTGTTTTACATTGATTATTAACTTTTGATAATCCTCAGCAAATCCCATTAAACACTTTAACGGTATTTGTGCATAAAATTTCTTGTTTGGAAAAAATATTTTTATGTGACCAGTCTTAGCCCATCCAGAAATACCGAGTACTTTCATGTCTTCTGAATCATCATATGAAACATATCCCTTTAGAGTACTGGTAATTCCCAAGTCCCTGGTTTGATCGACTTCAATACCGTTTAGTTCATATCTAATTTCCTCAAACAGGAAAGCGAACGCGTTTGTAACTAATTCAAATTTTTTACCCTCAGATAAATTGTATTCAACTTCCCCGCTCAAGTAAATGTAACTGTCTGCTGGACAGGTATAAATATCTTGATTTTGTATTGTTATCCTTATCTCATCGCTGTTTCCAAAGTTTGTAGCTCTAGGTTGATATGTGTGATACTGATATTTGACAATTCTCTCGTCGTAGTGGACTTTATCGAATACACCAATTTTATCCATTATATTTCATTTTATAACCGAGAGAAGTTAATTTAGCAAGACTGATACGCGTCACTTCTTTGGACGATGAACTCGAAGTGATGGTCTTTAGGTGTGCACCCCCCTTTTTATCAAAAACAATACCCATCACAACGTCTTTAATTCGAGTCTAACCAAAATGTGTTCTCCTCTAAAATTTACAAACTCGCCTTCTTGGTCAACAATTCTCAGCGTTATATTATCAATCCGATCTCGAGTGTTTACAGGTAAATATAAAATATTTTTCGGCTCTATATTTATAGCAAAACCTGGATCAACAGATGGACTAAACTCAAATAAGGTGTGTGACAAGTTACTGTCGTAATAAGCACCGCTAGTAATATTGCACTCGATTCTTATACTATTAACTTTAATTATTTGCACGGGTAAATCAGATGTATGCAGTGCCCCCGCTTTTAGAATTTTATTTCCAGAAAATCCTAATAATTTTCCAATAGTGCCTTTATGCGATGAAAAATCAATATCGTATTTACTTTTAATTTCACTTTTTAGCGTATTATTATTGGGTTTAAGTGACAACACTTTATCAGCTTCCGTTTGTGCCGCTTCACTTATCAACAGCTGACGTTGTAAATATGATTCAATGTCATTAATTTCGTACGATCCCGTTGGAATTGAGATTATTTGATTTTTCCCATAAATAAATGTATTGTTCCGGTCCTCTTCAATATTCGGAATTGAATTATATGTATGCAATCCAATTAATCCTAAACAATACTGACGACTCGGATCAAGTTCAATCGGTGGATAATAGTTTACAGAGAGCACACTACTTACACCTGTAGGGTAAAGGTCTGAGACATGACTAAGACATCTTTACTATATCATCTTTATTTATACAAAAATTCTAAGCACAAATGTCCACAGTTGTAAGAACCAAAGTTTTGATATTGATCATGATTATATTTTATATGACAATTATTAAAATATTTAATTACTTCTAATGGTGGTGATAAATTTCCGAAACTATCAAAGTAGCGAACAGTATCTCCAGCCTTTTTATAAGCCACCCAATGCGTTCCTAATCCATCCTTGGAATCCATATTAATAATACCTGCTTCTCTATAATGAGGTTTTGATGGTAGCGCATCACGCATAAACACTCCTCTAAAATGTTTAACGTTTCTAGTTTCTAGTATATAATAACGAATTAATCAGAGTGGGAGTGCTAATACAGCTGTGCAAAGATGCAGACCTGTTTTTAATAATTGCTACCTGTCTTGGAATAACAGCTACCTGATTTGGAATAACTGCTACCTGTCTTGCAATAACAGCTACCTGATTTGGAATAACTGCTACCTGTCTTGTAATAACAGCCACCTGTCTTGGAATAACTGCTACCTGATTTGGAATAACTGCTACCTGTCTTGGAATAACAGACCTGTCTCCGGAGAAATGGCTGATGTTAAAAGAAAAATATTATCAATTCAAAAGGCTATTAGGAATAAAGTATTAGCTCTGAAATTAAACCGTAATGAAAATGATGAGAGGTTAGAAAAATTGTACAAACCAATCACGGAGCCTTTAAAATCAATCATAAAAACTCAAGAAGAGGTGAATTTATCATTGATGAAGCCGGAATTAATACCCGCCTCTACGCCTAATACGTCGCCCGCTAGGGGGAATTTTAGGGAGGCACACATTCCGAGACGGTTGGAATTTTTAGGCGTAGAGGATTCTAACCGTCTCGGAATTTGCACCTTCCTAAAATTGCCCCTAGCGGGCGACGTATTAGGCGTAGAGGCGGGTATTAATTCCGGCTTCATCAATGATAAATTCACCTCTTCTTGAGTTTTTATGATTGATTTTAAAGGCTCCGTGATTGGTTTGTACAATTTTTCTAACCTCTCATCATTTTCATTACGGTTTAATTTCAGAGCTAATACTTTATTCCTAATAGCCTTTTGAATTGATAATATTTTTCTTTTAACATCAGTCATTTCTCCGGAGACAGGTCTGTTATTCCAAGGCAGGTAGCAGTTATTCCAAATCAGGTAGCAGTTATTCCAAGACAGGTGGCTGTTATTACAAGACAGGTAGCAGTTATTCCAAATCAGGTAGCTGTTATTGCAAGACAGGTAGCAGTTATTCCAAATCAGGTAGCTGTTATTCCAAGACAGGTAGCTGTTATGGCAAATCAGGTAGCAGTTATTCCTAATCAGGTAGCTGTTATTCCAAGACAGGTAGCAATTATTAAAAACAGGTCTGCATCTTTGCACAGCTGTATTAGCACTACCACAAACTCTGATTAATTCAGTATTATATACTGGTCAAGACCTTTCCGATATCTGCCTTACTCCGAGTCCTTATCAATAGTAATGAAACCGAATTTTTCTTTCCAGCACTCTACACATAAAGACTTAAATGTCTCAAAGGTCATATCACTGCTCACGTGATCAGCGTGCACATGCTTTAAGTTGAGATCATCTTGTTTAAATAATATTATAAAATTAGCATTATCTCGTATTAAATGTTTAGGAATTCTAGTATAAGTCTGACAAAGATAGAAGGAATATATATTATTATGTCTACCCATACTGAAATATTCTCGGACTTTGTCTTGCTTGTCACAAGCTACATCATCGAATATGAAAACTGAATGCTCTTTCGCCTCCTCAGGACTTATAATTTCAGCGTTCTCTCTATATGGAAAATATTCAATTTCAGGCATAGCATCTATCGTTTTTTGCAAAAATATGTATTTCGGTTGATATAGTGACTTGGAGTAAATGTAAACGTTTTCAAACCTTAAACCGTTTTCATTGAACAGGAGCGATAGCATTACATTTGATTTACCGCAATTTTATGGTCCGCAAATAAGTGCTCTAATTGAATTAGGTAGTAGATCGCCATGTCTCAGGATTTTATTCTTAAATCCCTCGCCCTCGGGACCTTGGCCGGGGGTGCTGCTGGTATTGCCAAAGCTGTGAATAGTGCTAAAGATGCACGATCAAAACTTCCGGAAGCTGAAAGGCACAATAAAACGATGGAAGCCATTGCTCTCGGTAAACCGGGGAAAGGATTATTTTTAAAACCATATCGTAAAGGTATGGGCCTCTTTTTCAAACAACAACACAAGTCAAAAAACTGATGAAATCGCTACCCAACCGCGCCCTAACCGATGTCGATTTGCTAAATGGGGCTAGAAACGTTAAACATTTTAGAGGAGTGTTTATGCGTGATGCGCTACCATCAAAACCTCATTATAGAGAAGCAGGTATTATTAATATGGATTCCAAGGATGGATTAGGAACGCATTGGGTGGCTTATAAAAAGGCTGGAGATACTGTTCGCTACTTTGATAGTTTCGGAAATTTATCACCACCATTAGAAGTAATTAAATATTTTAATAATTGTCATATAAAATATAATCATGATCAATATCAAAACTTTGGTTCTTACAACTGTGGACATTTGTGCTTAGAATTTTTGTATAAATAAAGATGATATAGTAAAGATGTCTTAGTCATGTCTCAGACCTTTACCCTACAGGTGTAAGTAGTGTGCTCTCTGTAAACTATTATCCACCGATTGAACTTGATCCGAGTCGTCAGTATTGTTTAGGATTAATAGGATTGCATACATATAATTCAATTCCGAATATTGAAGAGGACCGGAACAATACATTTATTTATGGGAAAAATCAAATAATCTCAATTCCAACGGGATCGTACGAAATTAATGACATTGAATCATATTTACAACGTCAGCTGTTGATAAGTGAAGCGGCACAAATGGAAGCTGATAAAGTGTTGTCACTTAAACCCAATAATAATACGCTAAAAAGTGAAATTAAAAGTAAATACGATATTGATTTTTCATCGCATAAAGGCACTATTGGAAAATTATTAGGATTTTCTGGAAATAAAATTCTAAAAGCGGGGGCACTGCATACATCTGATTTACCCGTGCAAATAATTAAAGTTAATAGTATAAGAATCGAGTGCAATATTACTAGCGGTGCTTATTACGACAGTAACTTGTCACACACCTTATTTGAGTTTAGTCCATCTGTTGATCCAGGTTTTGCTATAAATAAAGAGCCGAAAAATATTTTATATTTACCTGTAAACACTCGAGATCGGATTGATAATATAACGCTGAGAATTGTTGACCAAGAAGGCGAGTTTGTAAATTTTAGAGGAGAACACATTTTGGTTAGACTCGAATTAAAGACGTTGTGATGGGTATTGTTTTTGATAAAAAGGGGGGTGCACACCTAAAGACCATCACTTCGAGTTCATCGTCCAAAGAAGTGACGCGTATCAGTCTTGCTAAATTAACTTCTCTCGGTTATAAAATGAAATATAATGGATAAAATTGGTGTATTCGATAAAGTCCACTACGACGAGAGAATTGTCAAATATCAGTATCACACATATCAACCTAGAGCTACAAACTTTGGAAACAGCGATGAGATAAGGATAACAATACAAAATCAAGATATTTATACCTGTCCAGCAGACAGTTACATTTACTTGAGCGGGGAAGTTGAATACAATTTATCTGAGGGTAAAAAATTTGAATTAGTTACAAACGCGTTCGCTTTCCTGTTTGAGGAAATTAGATATGAACTAAACGGTATTGAAGTCGATCAAACCAGGGACTTGGGAATTACCAGTACTCTAAAGGGATATGTTTCATATGATGATTCAGAAGACATGAAAGTACTCGGTATTTCTGGATGGGCTAAGACTGGTCACATAAAAATATTTTTTCCAAACAAGAAATTTTATGCACAAATACCGTTAAAGTGTTTAATGGGATTTGCTGAGGATTATCAAAAGTTAATAATCAATGTAAAACAGGAATTGGTTTTGTTGCGATCCTCCAGTGACGTGAATTGTTTCAAATGTGATGATGATGATGCGGTTGTTGCCCAAATTAAATTTAAACTCAATAAAATTGAATGGCGGGTACCACACATTCAACTGAATGATGAATTGAAATTGCAAATGTTTGAGCAAATTAAAAACGATCCAAATATATTAATTCCATTTCGAAAATGGGAATTGCATGAACTACCGACCATGAAAAAATCTAGAGATGATATATGGGCCGTAAAAACCTCAAGCAGTTTGGAGAAGCCCCGATACATAATTATCGCTTTCCAAGAAAATAAAAAGAGAGTCGCTAATGCTGATGCTTCAATGTTTGATAACAGCAATATAAGAAACATAAGAATTTACCTAAAATCGGAATCTTATCCATATGATCACTTAAATTTGGACTTTGGAAATAATGATTACTTAACTGTATACAACATGTATTGCCAATTTCAGCAGAGTTATTACAATCATACAAATAGACCGCATTTCTCATTTACGAATTTTAAAGATGATTCATTATTCGTATTTGATGTATCCAAACAAAACGAAAGCGTAAAGTCTTCAACAGTAGACCTGCGCATTGAGATGGAAGCTTCAGAAATATTTAAAGACAATACTCGCGCTTATTGTCTCATTCTGAGCGATTAAATTGTCGAGTATACACCGTTATCCGGGATAGTTAGAAAAATAATTTAAGATGGTTGAAAAAGTGTGCTTCGATTTAGTGCTCGTCACTTTCATGTATGTGTTGGAAGAAGATGATAATACAGCAAACTGGGTGCAGGAAGCAAACGATAGGCAGCGGTTCATGAAGAGGGTTCATGATATGGAAAAAATATTAGCTCCAGTTCTCTTGAAACACATTCCGCCCCCACCTCCTAGGGCATTATTCATCGACATCCAAGGATTCAACGCTCCCGACTTTACTCCGAAAGAACTTGCTGCTACGTATGATGGAATAAATCTACTTTACCACGTATTCAAACCGCCGACCCCATTTCACAATCTTAGTTCAACCTCCCAGAAACAAGTGCGATTGTTGGAAAACAATTACCACGGAATTCCGTATGGTAGTGGCGAAAGTGACTTAAGTGAATTACCGGCTATATTAAAAAAATTACCTGCAGATACTGTATACGTGAAAGGCAGTCAAAAATGTACTTACCTGTCTAAATTTTTTGATAATGTTATTAATTTAGAGCTTGATAATCAATGTCCTAATTTTAAAAAATCAATGTATTGCTGTCGATTGCATAGGAATAGGCTAAGTGTTTGCAGTATTTTTAACGTGCAAAAATTATTAAAATATGTAAAGGAAAATATGTAAAGGAAATAAAATACTTTTTTCAATTATAACATAGTGTTTTTATTTAAATATTACCCATAATATTAGCAGTACAGATAAATAAATGAGGTGAAATGAATTAAAAAATTATTAAAATTAAAGTTTCACAGCTAGAGTGTAATACAAATAATGATGATTACTATAAATAATATAATTATTCTTTCCATGTTGAACGTCTGACTAGTACTAATTCAGTATCTATACTATACATCATATATATCTGACTCAGACATGTTGAGACAGGTTCAAACTTGTTCAAACTAAAATATTACATCATACACACATAAAATGATTAAAATATATAACTTAATATAAATGGTTAACATAAATTACTAACATAAATGGTTAAAGTATATAATTAAAATTAAATAAGCTGCGCAAGATATGGAGCTGCCTTTAAAAACTAATATCCCCAAATTTTTTTTGAATTAAAAAATGATGGCTATATATCCCCAGGCTAGAGTGTCAATACCATCCGCGCATATATGGCGCTTGTCATCGAACGGTGATAGGGCTAATTTATTTTGAGTGTTTGAATAAATGGTGTGTTTGATGGACCTGAATAAATTTTGTTTCCGGGTGATGGTGACCGAATTTAGCAAACAATTTTTATAATCATCACCCGAAATGTCGTCAGCCACTACACACTTCTTTACACCTTTGGCCTTTTTTGACCATTTGCCCTGTACGCTGTTAGCATATAATTTAGCCCGCAACCCAACAAATTCTGACATAATTTTTCCCCCATTCTCATCCTTCATCAAACCCAACACAGCTTTGTTTTGCAATGGGATGCCATACTGATTGTTTGGGTCGAAATTGCTCGTGTCAAATTTATTTAAGTCCTGTTTCATGTCTGCAAAAACGTCATCTGTCTCCATTTGTAACGTTAAGCTGTCCGTGTCAATGTAGCACAACGTCACGTTATCGCAGTATTTAGACTTTAAATAGTCGTAATAAAAATCGTACATTAATAATTTCGACAAGTCTAAAACTGAGAAGCCAATATAAATAGGTTTATTATAAATAGCTTTCAAGCGGTCGAGTTGAATGGCAACCAGATTTTCCGTAAATATGGAGCAACAATTAAAATTTAGTTTAGCTATTAAACTCTCAGCACCGCGCCTGTTCCCGATATCTTCCCAATGGTTCACCAATTTCACATCTACACGCTTATCCACGTTTTCCATTGTTTTGCCAAAAACGCTATTGTTCATTAATTTAAAAAAAATCTTTTTCGAAATCGTTAGTTGCCAATTGTCGCATACTGGTATTCAAATCAATGTATTTTTTAAGCCAATCAGCCTGTTTGAATGAAATTATGCGGTGAATTTGATATTTTGCTGATGCTTGCTGTTTCGGTCCGTCGACGATGAAACTTGAGCACAACGTCTGGTCTGTTATCACAAGTTACTGCAACCTTGAGCACTTTTTACACAAATTGTCAATTTTTCGAAACGTCTCACCAACTCGTTGTTTATAATTTTTCGCAATTCAAGGTCTCTCCGCAGTTTTTCGATTGTCTTTTCTAATTTGAGAATTTTCATCGAAACAATACTTCCACTTTTACGCAAAAACCTGCGGTTATTAATCACACTTCTAAGATCATGCATCGCGTTACAATAAAGATGACTTCATAATAACTGCTCGTTATATTCGAGGATGATGAAATAACTAGCACTTTCAACCATTCAGATTGCCGAATCAGATTTCAAAACGTACAAAGTAGATATCTACACCAAATCCGACGAGTCGTTACGGATATATTCACATATTTTAAATTACCCACATATAAATCCAGCTATTAGGTTGGTAATAAACTTTGGTGAACAGTTGGCACTTTTGTAAAACTTTAAGTTGACCCCACCTTTTTAATTTCCCGCTTTAGAACTTTGGCTGGCGCTGAACTTTGGATTTGAATTTCCCGCCACGAACTTGAACTTGAAGCTCGACAGCGTTGCCATTCCAGGGTGAAACCGGATGGAATTCTCGGAAACCGGATGCCTTTTCGGCAACACTGTAGAACTTCTAAGCTCCGCTGTTGCCATTTTATTCCCCGCAATTAAATTTTTTGAATTTCCCGCTTTAGAACTTTGGCTGGCGCTGAACTTTGGATTTGAATTTCCCGCCACGAACTTGAACTTAAAGCTGGACAGCGTTGCCATTCCAGGGTGAAACCGGATGGAATTCTCGGAAACCGGATGCCTTTTCGGCAACACTGTAGAAGTTCCAAGCTCCGCTGTTGTCATTTTATTCCCCGCAATTAAATTTTTTGAATTTTCCGCTTTAGAACTTTGGCTGGCGCTGAACTTTGGATTTGAATTTCCCGCCACGAACTTGAACTTGAAGCTCGACAGCGTTGCCATTCCAGGGTGAAACCGGATGGAATTCTCGGAAACCGGATGCCTTTTCGGCAACACTGTAGAACTTCTAAGCTCCGCTGTTGCCATTTTATTCCCCGCAATTAATTTTTTTGAATTTCCCGCTTTAGAACTTTAGCTGGCGCTGAACTTTGGATTTGAATTTCCCGCCACGAACTTGAACTTGAAGCTCGACAGCGTTGCCATTCCAGGGTGAAACCGGATGGAATTCTCGGAAACCGGATGCCTTTTCGGCAACACTGTAGAACTTCTAAGCTCCGCTGTTGCCATTTTATTCCCCGCAATTAAATTTTTTGAATTTTCCGCTTTAGAACTTTGGCTGGCGCTGAACTTTGGATTTGAATTTCCCGCCACGAACTTGAACTTAAAGCTGGACAGCGTTGCCATTCCAGGGTGAAACCGGATGGAATTCTCGGAAACCGGATGCCTTTTCGGCAACACTGTAGAACTTCCAAGCTCCGCTGTTGCCATTTTATTCCCCCAGATTTTGAATTTCCCGCCACTAAAATCCCCCAGATTTTGACAGTTGGTGAACATTTTGAGTTGAAAATCCCCCAGATTTGAATTTTTCCACCCCGAAATCCCCCAGATTTGAATTTTTCCACCCTAAAATTCCCCAGATTTGAATTTTTTCACCCTAAAATCCCCCAGATTTGAATTTTTTCACCCTAAAATCCCCCAGATTTGAATTTCCCGCCACTAAATTGGCAGCCATTTTAGCGTACAGCGTTGCCATTCTCACTTCCGGTTTTCCGGGATCACTCCCTTCCCCGAATCGGCTGTTTTCCTCTACTCCAAGCAACGGTGGCGCGGCGGGACCCTAAATGGTTGCGGTATGTTACTAAATTGGTAGCTATTTTGTATCTACGACATATGACTCTATGAGCTCGCATTACATTTTGTGGTACCCTGCATTTTATTCACAGCTTTGAATATATAAACATTTATATTGTCAAATATTCACACTATGTCAAAATATTGCTATGCGAAAGGCTGCAAACGTCCACGTATATATGCCAACGCGGTAATAATACTCGTCAGCTGATGTACACGTCAGTTGAGTTTTGACTTATAACCTAAAATTATGTATTAGATTTCCATCAAATCCGGAACTTCGCAAATTATGTGTTGATGCTTTGCTTGTAAAGAACAGGCAGGAAAGTGGACCCGAGTTGCCGAAATATGCTCGCATTTGCATTCTCCACGTTGCTGATGAATACAACGAGAAATATTTATTTTTTTCTTTCCGGTTTTTAAATTACGCCCCATTTTGGGCTCCGGGGCGGGTTTATACCGGGCTCCAGCTCGTGGACAACTTTTGGAGCAGTGATCATATGGGAAATGGAGGGGGAATAGCAGTCCATTAGTATATAGTCAAAGGTAAAAATCGATTGGAAATACGCCGCGTAATGGCGGTTTGAAAATGGTCGAAATTTACTTTGAGTTGCCCACCTGTATTAATCTGTGATCTTTGACTATATAAATGTTTATATAGTCAAAGTCTGTGAGGGTATCACAATATGCAATGCGAGCTCATACATTTGTAAGTCATAGACACAAAATGGCTAACAATTTAAAAACATACTTCAACCTAAGTGGTCCCGCCGCACCACCTTTGTTTGGAGACACACATGAAGTTGGCGCTATCAGTCCATATTTACTACCGTGGACAAAAAAAATGACACCCCTAATTTGTCATGTGTCTATTATTTCTTATTTTTTAGTGTTGTGAATTTGACTTAAGTAACCTTAATATTTGACAGTGACAGTAATAATTAGCAATACAATAAATCTGAACGCGATAATAATGTTTATTAAATTAATATTTTGTAACATTTCCTCTATTATCTATAACACTATTTAGAGGTCTAGGCATAGATGCTATTAAATTTGTAATGTAGAAAAAAGGTATTGCCTCCCAACATGCTTTGATTTCGTGCCAGAGTGCATCCGCATTTCTGGATCTGAAATTTGCTTTGTACATACGTTGTGTAATAAACCCCTACACATTTTCCATCGGGTTTAAATCTGGACTTACTGCTGGTCAGGGTAATACATTAATATGGTTCTTCGAGAACCATTCTCGAACAATCGCAGAAGTATGCGCAGGACAGTTATTCTGTTGAAATACAAAGCTGTGTTCTGGAAATATAATAGATACCGAAGGCATCATAACGTCTTCCAGTATAATATTTCTGTACACCACACCATTTAAAGTCTGGTCCAGACGACAAAGTATGCCAACCCCTGCCGAAGAAATCCATCCCCAAGTATTCGCAGAGAACTTTCTTTGAAGTTTGTGGAGATAGGATTCTTCGAATCGTGCATTTCGTGGTCGGTATACTTTCGTTCTTCCATTATAGGATGATTGAAACGTTTTTTCATCCGAAAATATTACCCCAAAAGTCTTCTTGCCTCGGAAGATATTCCAGTGCAAAACCAATTCTGCTGTCCTTATTAGTTTGGGCTGGTGTTTACTTTAGGGTAAATGGACCCGGGGGCTGAAATTTGTTTTGAAGACATAGTTTTTTGAGCCGAGTTCAGAAATGTACGTTTTAACCCGCGGAAACGTAAGGGGGAAAAGTTATGCCCCCTTAAAGTCTCCATATTCGACGGAAAACTCGCTCAAACTACGAGTTTCTGTGTACAACAACTTGTAAACTAACAACTACAATCGACTAATAATGATTTTAACTTACGATTTGAGTAGTGAAATTGCGAATTTTATATCTTTTTCTTCATGAAAACATCACATGTTGGGGCCACGTTAAAAATGCGTATTTTCATTAGTTCATCGTCCCACCGCAACTGAAGGAGTGGCGTGTCGAAATAAACACTCTATTAAGGTTATCTGTGAACTTTTATTGTGTAGACAATTGGTACGAGTTTTGAATGTTTTGTTTGTAAATTTATTTACAATTTCTCTGTGCCCCAGTTTGCTCGTTACTTTTTAGTTGAGAGTAAAAGTGTGTTTTCGTCTTTGGGTAAGTTGTCTATTAAATTTCTGTATTATTTTTCTAATGTTTCTTTTATTCCAGTTATAATGGAATACGAATACGTTTTGTGGAATGCGCGAAGTCTGCCTACGGCTGCTGCAAGCATTGATTGGGCGAAAGGCCAAGGCCTGCTGCCAACAACATCTCCGTTCTGTCGGGTCCATCGTGTTCCGACCAAATTGTATACAGTTGGTCAGCACGGCTGTGGACGGTTCAAATGTCCAAAAGCTGGTTGTGGAAGAGGGAATGCTGTCTCTGCAGGCACTTGGTTTGAGGAGGCAAGGATTCGGCCAGATGAGGTGATCTGGCTAATGTACGGATTTTGCAGCGATTGGTCTCATGACACGCTCCGCAAAGAGAGCGTGGATGTGACTATACCGCTAGACCAACGGACCGTCCTTAGTCAACCAACGATAACATGGTGGTAAGTAGAAACTCTTTTATTTTGTTTGTTTGCAGGAACTCTTTTATTTTGCTTGTTTACAGAAACTGCTTTTAATTAAAATTAAAAATCTTTATGTGTTGCAGAAATATTAAATAAATCAAATAAATGCTAAAAGTATTTGTAACTCTGCAAAATTAATGTCTGTTTGCATCGCACCCCATTCTCTTTAATCAGTGGTTATAAGTTAATCTGTTTGTATAAACAGATATATAAGACCTTGTGCGCAGATATAAAGAATCTTAAAGCAATGCTATTTCGATGATAATACTATTAATAACATGCAAAAAAATTGTATTATTCAATATTTGGTGCGGTATTAGCCAGGCAAACAATTATTATTCGTTTGCGAGATTTAATTTTGTAGAGTTACAAACAGGTTGAATATTTATATAGTCAGGCTACTTTTCTTCTTTATTTAATTTGAAATTAATTTTTTGTTTACAATTTATTATAGGTATAGGTACTGTCGTGAGATGGTCATCGAGGATTTCGTTTTCCAACAAGAGAACATCAAATTGGGCGGTCCTGGAAAGATCGTCCAAATTGATGAATCTAAATTTGGAAAACGAAAATACAATCGTGGCCGAATTGTTGAGGGCCATTGGGTGCTTGGCATGATCGAGAATGGCCGTGAAGAAGTGGTAATGGTTGTGGTCGACACCCGGGACAGCGACACCTTAATTTCAGAAATTAAGAAGTACGTGCTCCCAGGTACCGAAATACATACAGACTTTTGGCGAGGTTACGATCTCCTTGGTCAAAACGGGTATGTCCACAAAAAGGTAAATCACAGTGATGATTTCTTCAAGTTTGTTGGTGAGTAATCTTTAACTGTTTATTATTCCTCTAATTTATTTTTATTGCAGCTCAAGACGGCACGCACACCCAGCGAATTGAAGCGACTTGGCGCCCTGCAAAACAATGGTTTTGTGGGCGTAATGTTCCCAGGGAACAATTCGCAGATTTTCTGCTGGAATATTTGTGGCGCCGTCATTGCCGCAAACTGAAGACTGATGTGATGGAGGCCCTACTGCATGCAATTCGCCGTCAGTACGGTGACTTCCGTCATTAATGCTTGGCGAGAAAACCGCCTTTCTTAAGGCGTGGTCCTAATGATGTTTAACTGAAGGGCCAGGGGAGTGAAGCTGACCGCCTCCACGCGGTGCTCCCTGGGAACGCTTGTAGCAAAACGGTCAGCACTTTAGAAGCTTACTAACCATAACGCCTATTTTGCAGCCTCACTGTTGTTTAGCAGGTCAGGTCTCCCAATATTGAATGAATTTAGATAATGGTAAGTTGCTTAGGTAAAGGTGAAGTTAAAGTCCCCCTCCCCCCTTTAGACCGGGTAGTAGTTTTACCCACAGTAGTTTGGGTGACAGCGAAGCCATCGTAAGCCTCCCCTCTTTTCTCTTTAGAACGGGTAGTAGTTTTACCTGCAATTAGGTGACGGCGAAGCCGTCATGAATGCAAAGGCCACAGTGAGCCCGGTTACAATAAGCCCCCCTCTTTCCCTTTTAGAACGGGTAGTAGTTTTACCCATCGTAGATTAGGTGACAGCGAAGCCGTCATGAATGCATAGGCAGTAATTATATGGGCTCACTGTGGTCGATGGCGGAGCGAAGCGAAGCCATCGACCACAGTGAGCCGGTTACATTAAGCCCCCCTCTTTCCCCTTTAGAACGGGTAGTAGTTTTACCCGTTGTAAATTAAGTGATGGCGAAGCCGTCATGAATGCATAGGCAGTAATTATATGGGCAGTAATTATATGGCGGAGCGAAGCGAAGCCATCGACCACAGTGAGCCGGTTACAATAAGCCCCCCTCTTTCCCTTTTAGAACGGGTAGTAGTTTTACCCATCGTAGATTAGGTGACGACGAAGCCGTCATGAATGCATAGGCAGTAATTATATGGGCTCACTGTGGTCGATGGCGGAGCGAAGCGAAGCCATCGACCACAGTGAGCCGAGCCGGTTACATTAAGCCCCCCTCTTTCCCCTTTAGAACGGGTAGTAGTTTTACCCGTTGTAAATTAGGTGATGGCGAAGCCGTCATGAATGCATAGGCAGTAGTTAGAGCTTCGCTCCGCCATCGACCACAGTGAGCCCGATTACGTTAAGCCCCTCCTCTTTCCCTTTTAGAACGGGTAGTAGTTTTACCCATCGTAGATTAGGTGACAGCGAAGCCGTCATGAATGCATAGGCAGTAATTATATGGGCTCACTGTGGTCGATGGCGGAGCGAAGCGAAGCCATCGACCACAGTGAGCCGGTTACGTTAAGCCCCCCTCTTTCCCCTTTAGAACGGGTAGTAGTTTTACCCATTGTAAATTAGGTGATGGCGAAGCCGTCATGAATGCATAGGCAGTAATTATATGGGCTCACTGTGGTCGATCGCTTCGCTCCGCCATCGACCACAGTGAGCCCGATTACGTTAAGCCCCTCCTCTTTCCCTTTTAGAACGGGTAGTAGTTTTACCCATCGTAGATTAGGTGACAGCGAAGCCGTCATGAATGCATAGGCAGTAATTATATGGGCTCACTGTGGTCGATGGCGGAGCGAAGCGAAGCCATCGACCACAGTGAGCCGGTTACGTTAAGCCCCCCTCTTTCCCCTTTAGAACGGGTAGTAGTTTTACCCGTTGTAAATTAAGTGATGGCGAAGCCGTCATGAATGCATAGGCAGTAATTATATGGGCAGTAATTATATGGCGGAGCGAAGCGAAGCCATCGACCACAGTGAGCCGGTTACGTTAAGCCCCCCTCTTTCCCCTTTAGAACGGGTAGTAGTTTTACCCATCGTAGATTAGGTGACAGCGAAGCCGTCATGAATGCATAGGCAGTAATTATATGGGCTCACTGTGGTCGATGGCGGAGCGAAGCGAAGCCATCGACCACAGTGAGCCCGATTACGTTAAGCCCCTCCTCTTTCCCTTTTAGAACGGGTAGTAGTTTTACCCATCGTAGATTAGGTGACAGCGAAGCCGTCATGAATGCATAGGCAGTAATTATATGGGCTCACTGTGGTCGATGGCGGAGCGAAGCGAAGCCATCGACCACAGTGAGCCGGTTACATTAAGCCCCCCTCTTTCCCCTTTAGAACGGGTAGTAGTTTTACCCGTTGTAAATTAAGTGATGGCGAAGCCGTCATGAATGCATAGGCAGTAATTATATGGGCAGTAATTATATGGCGGAGCGAAGCGAAGCCATCGACCACAGTGAGCCGGTTACGTTAAGCCCCCCTCTTTCCCCTTTAGAACGGGTAGTAGTTTTACCCATCGTAGATTAGGTGACAGCGAAGCCGTCATGAATGCATAGGCAGTAATTATATGGGCTCACTGTGGTCGATGGCGGAGCGAAGCGAAGCCATCGACCACAGTGAGCCGGTTACATTAAGCCCCCCTCTTTCCCCTTTAGAACGGGTAGTAGTTTTACCCATCGTAGATTAGGTGACAGCGAAGCCGTCATGAATGCATAGGCAGTAATTATATGGGCTCACTGTGGTCGATGGCGGAGCGAAGCGAAGCCATCGACCACAGTGAGCCCGATTACGTTAAGCCCCTCCTCTTTCCCTTTTAGAACGGGTAGTAGTTTTACCCATCGTAGATTAGGTGACAGCGAAGCCGTCATGAATGCATAGGCAGTAATTATATGGGCTCACTGTGGTCGATGGCGGAGCGAAGCGAAGCCATCGACCACAGTGAGCCGGTTACATTAAGCCCCCCTCTTTCCCCTTTAGAACGGGTAGTAGTTTTACCCGTTGTAAATTAAGTGATGGCGAAGCCGTCATGAATGCATAGGCAGTAATTATATGGGCTCACTGTGGTCGATGGCGGAGCGAAGCGAAGCCATCGACCACAGTGAGCCGGTTACGTTAAGCCCCCCTCTTTCCCCTTTAGAACGGGTAGTAGTTTTACCCATCGTAGATTAGGTGACAGCGAAGCCGTCATGAATGCATAGGCAGTAATTATATGGGCTCACTGTGGTCGATGGCGGAGCGAAGCGAAGCCATCGACCACAGTGAGCCCGATTACGTTAAGCCCCTCCTCTTTCCCTTTTAGAACGGGTAGTAGTTTTACCCATCGTAGATTAGGTGACAGCGAAGCCGTCATGAATGCATAGGCAGTAATTATATGGGCTCACTGTGGTCGATGGCGGAGCGAAGCGAAGCCATCGACCACAGTGAGCCGGTTACGTTAAGCCCCCCTCTTTCCCCTTTAGAACGGGTAGTAGTTTTACCCGTTGTAAATTAGGTGATGGCGAAGCCGTCATGAATGCATAGGCAGTAGTTATATGGGCTCACTGTGGTCGATGGCGGAGCGAAGCGCAGCCATCGACCACAGTGAGCCCGGTTACGATAAGCCCCCCCCTCTTTCCCCTTTAGAACAGGTAGTAGTTTCACCCATCGTAGATTAGGTGACGGCGAAGCCGTCATGAATGCATAGGAGGTAGTTGTATGGGCTCACTGTGGTCGCAACCGGCTCGCTGTGGTCGATGGCAGAACGAAGCGGATATGGTCATAGCAAGATTCTTTGGCATGTTAGCACATACTTTCAGTTTAAACACACTAATAGCACTATAGCACACAAATTGAAATAATAGTAGCAGTTACTAGAACGTAAATAAAATAGGTTTCAAACAAAACAAACCTATTGGAACTGTGTGAAATTCAACTTGAAATTAAGGACATGGTAATGTAAATATAAATGTTGACTATTTAACCTCTTAACATACGCTTTTTTAACATTATCATTTAGCACGTTCGAATTAACTCCAGCTGTAATGTTATGTTGTGTAAAATATATATAAAGATATGTTTTATTGTTAATATAGTTAATTTCAAAAATATAATTATTTTTAATTATGTCGAACTTTCTTTTTAAATACCTATTTTCCTTGGGAATAGATTGGCTTTCTGATTATGATGTGACCAGTTCATATTACAGGGCATCATGATAGCCCCAATAATCCAATAATGTGAAGACCCTGTCCTTTTGCAAATAGCTTAGAGCAGGCCACATGGACGTGCATCCCAGGCCAAAAAAAAAGAAAAAGATGTAACCAGTTGGCAACCCTAATATAATCACAGATAACTAAATAGAGTGATCAATTTTCATGTCTGTCAGTTTCGGCCGAACGATGAACTAATATAACCTTAAAATGCGATATTTGTATGAAGAAAAAGATATAAAATCCGCACTTTCACTACTCAAATCGTAAGTTTACATTGTTATACATTGATTTTGGTTATTGGTTTACCAAAAACTACCCAGAAAAGCAGGTTTCGAGCGAGTTATCCGGCCGATATGAGAGAAACTTTAAGGGGGCACAACTTTTTCCCCTTACGTTTCTCAAAGTTAAGATATACATTTTTGGACTCGGCTCAAAAAACTACGTCTACAAAGAATTAAAAAGTAATAAAAAAACAACCCCCTTCCCGATTTTTTCCCGATTTACCCTAAAGTAAACCCTTACCTTAGTTTGGATCAATAGAGGTTTTCTGGCTGCGGCATGACAAGATAACCCACTTAACTTTATACGTCTGCGAGCTGTTGGGGAACTTCCAGGAAAATTTGTAATGAATGCGGCAGTCGTAGCATTTTCAAACGGATTTTCTATTAAATAGTTAATAACAGCATCATCTTCTTTATTATTTGAAATTTTTGGGCGGCCGGAACCTTTAATCCGCTCCAATTGCCTTTCATTCCTCCACATTTTTGAAATTCTTTGCACTGTACGTCTACTTACATTAAATTCAGCTGCTACATCATTAATAAATTTGCCACATTTGATCTGCATAGCAATTTGTGCTTTCTGTGTGCTACTTAAGTGTGGCATATTCAATTTATGTACATATATCTATGTGATTAACACATATCTGACAAGATTGACATTTGCCGGTTTGTCAAATGAAAAGTCATATTTACATTAATAAAATTAGGGGTGACATTTTTTTTGTCCACGGTAGTATATAGTAAAAGCTAGAAACACACATAGTACTTTTGTATATTCTCGCTCGACGTTGCGATTCTTTATTAATATTATAATCACTGATGTAATTGAATCTAAATAACATACGAGTTATGTTATTTATGTTGATTAAGTTTTATTATTTACCGAATAATATACGTATTAAGGAATATTTAGAAAATAAGAAAGAGAAAACGATTTAAATATAGATTGCCGATATGTTCTAATGTTGCGCAGTGAATTTTAATGGTAATCTTCAGAAATCTACCAGAAATAAAGGTGTAGTTTGAGGTAGTAAATACCGATGTCGCTTTCTCATTTGTTCTACAGTTGCTTAAAAAGTAAATTAAAACTTATTTAGTAGATGGCGCGAGTTGCAGAAATCTACCAGAGCTCGTTTAATGTGGTAATTACAGATATCACGCCCTCAGTTCTTTTACAGCGACTGCAGATGCCTGTAATGGAAATTGTTATTGATATAATCAATAGATGGCGCGAGCTGCAGTCGATTCACCGTAAAATCAATAGATGCCGCTAAAAAGTCGAGTGGTGTTATTCCATTAGTGTACCATTCGAGCGTATGACATTCATTGATGCGGTGCGCAGCTGATCCGGCGCAGGAGAGCTCTGCTGCATTGCATTGTTATAGTTTTATCCTGGTCGTTATTTGTGTCGACGGCGGGTGGTGTTGTATAAAGTGGGTGCTGTGAGTTATCGCCATTGTTATGAGACAACGACAATAACATGATGTCTGATATGGTGGGCCGTTGAAAAGTGATAGTGCACCGCGCCTGGTTAAGAGCACCAACATGGAGTAGTGTGTTTTTACTAACGCTCGGTTGGAATTTTTGCTCAACAACTCCTCCGGACCGTACACCCCCGCGATACCAGGATTTTTCTCTTTTGGAATACCGATAGCGGACAAGATGACCAGGCACATACCCGCAGATAAGGTAGGTGCTGGCCAAACCGCACCCTTGCCGAACTCTGCTCTCTTCGTATTGCTAAGACGTTTACTACACACACACACTCGTGCACACACATAACACCGCGACCTACTTCTTTACCCCACATCCGCGGACGCATAACAACACCGTTTAGAATGGCATTTTCGCGAATTCACCAACAGCACACCTACAAGAGAGATTGTCAGTCAACGTGCCTTTTCAAAATAAACCAGAGAAAACATCTGATGTAATTCAATTCAATTCAAAAGACACCGCTTTCTAAGCGAATGACTCATAAATGTGCTGGTATTAATTGGAGGTACACCAGCAACCCTAGAAAAATGTGTTTTTGGAAGTATCTTATCTTGATTACTACTGGCAATTAATTCTAGGTATTATCTGATCTTTAATAATACCGGGAATTGTCAGCATGATGTTGAAACATGGTTTTGGGTCTGGACAGGAAATGCGTCGAATTACTGATAGTAGCGAGTTTTCAAGTTCCTTGAAATTAATTAAATAAATTATTAATTAGAATGAAAAAAAACACGTTTAATTAAAAAAAAAATGACAATGAAAACACCCTACACTTACAGATACATTGTTTATAAAACTAACATCGCATTGCTTGATAATGGTCGCGATACCGAAGTATGTTGAAATTTGAAACAAAATATCTGTGTTGTGTTTTAAGTTTAAATAATTAAAATCGAAACATACTTGCAGAAACTTTTCCTAAAATAAGCATATATATATTCTTAATATTGATTAAATATATAAAAATTAGTTGTTAAAATACAGTGCATTTCTTTATTAAGGTTAATTATTCATGAAATACAAACCATTTTGTAATTCGTGAAGACTACCTAAAGTTATATGGAATGAATATTAAATTGATTGGCTGAAAGACAACGTTCAATTGCCTGTTTAATTAATTGATGTAATTTAATGTTTTTAATTTAAAAAAAAACCTTCATTAAGTTTTATGTCGTTACGTCAAATGAGTATAATAAAGATGTGCCTTGTCATTTAAAAAAAATGTAAGTGTTATTCGTTACGCTTTTGTTTATAGCAAACATAAAATTGATATATCCAAGGTGGTAGATGAGTAAGTGTTAAATAACTTCTATTTAAAACTTTTTTCTCTAAAGTGGATATTTACAGAGACGGGATATTACATACTTTTCGGACACCCTGTAAATATATTTGTTGGTTACGCTGTTCACGACTAATTTTAACTAAGAGATAATAAAGAAAATATTAGAATTACCACGTTTAAATAATCCTATTAGAATCTCAACAAGACTACCAAAATCTTTAATGGTGTAATTGATACGAAACTCCATCATCTAGCTGTTGTTTGAAAGGCACGTGAAAACACGATTTCTGTTTCATTAGTCCTAAAACATATAGATAATGAAACATTTTTTTAAATGAAACATTTCCTGACGCGCTCTTATTAGAATGCTCTAAAAATTGAATACAAACTTTATCTTACTGTCTCATCTCTAATTTTTAAACAAAGAGAAAGGAAATTGCGTTTCCTCTGCTTATATTTAACATTTGATTTATGTCGTCAGTGATATATGAGTTTTGAAAACATCTCAAAAAATGGTGATGTGTCCATCATGTTATTTCGATCTGATGGTATACTAGTTATTTATTATATTGCAGAATTCGATGAAATTGACGATTGAAATAAAACAAATATTTTTTTCGAAAAATCATTTTATAAAAAAACGTTTTTAAACAAAAGATGTTATTTTTTGCTCTCCAATATTTTTGTAATATTTTTTATATTTAAAAAATTATTGGAAAAAAAAACAAAAAACAATTACGGTAAACATCCATTTCCTGTGTACGAATTTTTACCAAAGAGATTTCGAAAAAAACTTATTCTCTCTGAATTGTTTATTTTGGCATTCTCTACAATTATTATTAACATACATTTGCTGTAACTATTATCGTTTCATAAAAAAATGAAAAAAAAATGGTGATGTGGCCATCATGTTACTTTCTCCGACTTGATGGTATCATTTATATTTACGCTTTCATGGTTTATATTCAATTAACTCATATTTTAAATGTACATCGAGCGTTGCGTAAACTCGGATGAAACTGACGTTTAAAACGTCAAAATTATAAAACGGAAAAATTATTCTTCAAATTCAAAAACTCGGTTTTCTCAAAAACTAACGAGATTTCCAAAAAAACTTATTCTTTAGAAGTTGTTCATTTTGGTATTCTCTACAATTAGAAAAAAATAAATAATTTTTTTTCTCGAATAGCAATGATTTTATAAAAAATATTTTCAAGCAAAAGATGTTCATTTCTTTGTTGTCTTCAATGTTTGTTTAAATGTTTTTGTGATATTTTTCATATTTAAGAAAATATTGACAAAAAACAAAAAAAACAGTTAAGGTAAACACCCACTTCCGGTGTACGAAATTTTACCAAAAGCTTTTCAGCTCTTCAGATTATCAAATAAAACGTATGTTGAAAGTTTCATATCAATTGCTGTATTAGTTTTTGAGATACAGCGCACACAGAAAGACACACACACAGACACAAAACATTTTTTTTCCAGAAATTGTTGAAATGGCATCTAGGGACCCCAAAACGGATATTTTCGTAAAAAAAAATTTGAAAAAAAAATCACGATCACAATACTTTCTCGTACTTCGTAACGGAGAAAGTAAAAAAATTCTCGAATAACAATGATTTTATGAAAAATATTTTCAAACAATAGATGTTCATTTCTTTGTTGTCTTCAATATTTGTTTAATTTTTTTGTGATATTTTTCATATTTAAAAAAATATTGGAAAGAAACAAAAAACAGTTGAGGTAAACACTCACTTCCGGTGTACGAAATTGTACTAAAAGCTTTTCAGTTCTTCGGATTATCAAATAACACGTATGTTCAAAGTTTCATATCAATTGCTCTATTAGTTTTAGAGATACAGCGCGCACAGACACACACACAGACACAATTTTTTTTTTTCCAGAAATTGTTGAAATTGCATCTAGGGACCCCAAAACGGAGATCTCCGTAAAAAAAAATTTTGAAAAAATTTTCACGATCACAATACCTTCTCGCACTTCGTAAAGGAGAAAGTAAAAATTACATTTAATTCAGAAAAGTACTTTCTATAAAAACGAAGTCATTGCTATTTTATAATTTTTAATCGACAACCTTCACTCAGCTGTTGAATACTGATTATAATGTTTGCTCATACTTGAGATTACAAGTGCCATTTCCTGAGTTGATAGCAGAGTCTGTATACTATAGATTGCGATAAGACTCGTCGTTTGTAATTTTGTCTGTATTGAAATGTTTCTAAATAATAAATATTTATTGTATTACAGTGTTGGCTATATGGAATTAAATATCGAAATTTATTCAAAAGTTTATCAAGTTGGCTTTGATATAAATATGTCGAATAATGAGAACGGGGACATTTTAATGGTTTTATGGTTACTAGACGTTATTCATTCAGGCTGCATATTCACGTTGAAAAGCTAATAAGTTGCAATATTAACAGCTGACCTGTACAAATTTTACAAGTTTTTACTTTCTCCGTTACTCCGTTACGAGTAGGGTTTCCAGTACCGGGATTTATTTTCGTTATCGGTACTTCGGTACTGAATTTTTGCGGAAAAACCGGGATTTTACTGAGCCATAAAACACAAAAGAAAATCTTTTACATATTGTTTGGCCGATTGGAATAGTTTTACAAGGTTTAGACTTAATATACATATCGAACAATAAATGTAGATTTCTTTTATTCCACTATAATAATTAAAAAACTAAAAATAAATACGTTCTCCAAATATATGTAACAAATTTCACACATTTAAAACCATATAAAAAAATGGTGATGTGGCCATCATGTTACTTTCTCCGACTTAATATTTACGTTTTCATGGGTTTATTTTCAATTGAAATCATATTTTAAATGTACATCGAGCGTTGCGTAAACTCGGATGAAATTGACGTTTAAAACGTCAAAATCATGAAAGATGGAAAAATTATACTTCAAATTCAAAAACTAGGTTTACTCGAAAACTAACGAGATTTCGAAAAAAACTTATTCTTTAGAAGTTGTTCATTTTGGCATTCTCTACAATTATTATTTACATAAAATTGCTGTAACTATTATCGTTTCGTAATTATAAACTAAAAATTAAATAAAAATTAATAAATGTTTTTCTCGAATAGCAATGATTTTATGAAAAATATTTTCAAGCAAAAGCTATTAATTTCTTTGTTGTCTTCGATGTTTGTTTAAATGTTTTTGTGATATTTTGTATATGAAGGAAAATATTTACAAAAAACAAAAAAACAGTTAAGGTAAACACCCACTTTTGGTGTACGAAATTTTACCAAAAGCATTTCAGTTCTTCGGATTATAAAATAAGACGTATGTTGAAAGTTTCATATCAATTGCTTTATTGGTTTTTGAGATACAGCGCCCACAGACAGACACACACACAGACACACACACACAGCCACAAAAATTTTTTTCCAGCAATTAATGAAATGGCATCTAGGGATCCCAAAACGGATATTTCCGTAAAAAAAATTTTTGAAAAAAAAATCACGATCACAATACTTTCTCGTACTTCGTAACGGAGAAAGTAAAAACAATAAAATGAAACTAAACTTAACTGACATTTTCCTATTAACACTCATGTGTGTTTTATGGATGAAGTTTGATCGTAAAAAACATAAGTTGTTAATTGTTTCGTCTGTCATTACCGATCGTATTTTTGTTAATAACAACCCTGATGAAGAGGTTCGTTCAGCGTCCACACTCGTAGGTATCACTGTCTTAAGGTTCTCATGAACTAAACTTAAATAGGTTCCTTTAACACCTTCGTCTATATAGAAGTTTATTTCACTTCGGATAATTTTTTTTATATCTTTTGTTTTGTTTTTTGTTATTTTCTTGAACCAGCCTCACTCTTTTTTTATCATTTTGTGTAGTCTTTCCTTTAAATGGCATTCTGATTTATTTTCCACTGCATGTTCATCTGAAGTAATGGGATCATTGTTGCTTAAAGCGATATCTTCAATTTCGCTTAACGTTGTTTCTTGCAAAATTTTGAGTCACAAATTGTGCTTTTTTTGAAATATTGAAAATAATAAAAATTAATTAATTACATCTTGCAAAAAGATAAATAAATCGACATATTTGAAACGATTCTCTTTTATTCGTGTTAATAACGCTGTTTTTATTATTACTTATTGCATTATTTTGTTTTGACAGTTCGTCCAGCATAAATTGCAGCGCGATATCAGCTTGGTATAAATCTGTATCACAATTGCATAAACTTTCTACCGTTACTTTTACCGGTGCCAAAGCATTTACCAAGGAGGACACAACATCAAACTCTTCAATTGTAAATTAAATATTGAGCCCAGTATCAATCAAAGCTTTTTGAATACAAAAGCGTAGTTTGTAAAATCGCTCTAGCATAGAAAACAAACTATTCCATCTAGTCTTGCAATCTAGGATCAATCTCAGTTCTTTTCTAAATTCTAATTTAATGTGTTTTTGTTAAAACATATCATTTTCTGTTGGCGAACGTATAAAATATTTTGCCACTTGTCGTATTTTGGTTATTATACCTACAAAAATGCTTACAGGCTCAGGCTCTGCATTATTTACATTAAATTCTACTTGACATAATAAATCTTCTTGTTCACTGTCACTTCCTGACTTATCAGTACTACTTTCGTTAGTATATAAAATGGTGTCAACTAAATTTGGTGTTTTTTACAAAATTTTCACCACGGCTAATTGAATAGCAAAGCAAAGATGATGAGAGGGTTGAATTATATTTCCTATCTTTTTCATGACAGATGCGCCATCCGTTGTAAATGATACAATATCTAAACTTAGGGATATGTCAAACTGTTGCAATTTGTTCTTAATAATTTCTATACAATTTTCAGCAGGCATGGACCCAGTTACCCTACACAATCCAAGATTCCAAAATGTGCTGCTGCTCGCATGGATATTAATATTGAGATGTCTTCTGTTTTTAATTGATGTCCACTCGTCAAACGTTAAACTAAATTTTTGTTTTTTTTTATTTCTTAATGAACCTAATTGACCTTTAACTAATTCTCGGATTTTATCGGCATATTTACAAATAATATTGGAGACACCACTAACTGATTTTGGTATATTGCAATATCCTCGTGCTTGTAATCCTAATCGTAAATCTTCGGATTTACATATGGTGTTAAATGATAGCCCATCCCGGCAACATGAACGAGCCACAGCTGCTTCTAAGGAGTTGTCAAACGTTGCTTGAAAATAATTAGTAATTACGTTAGCATTGGATATTGCTGAACTGCATCCGGCGACGTTATTTGATTTTTCAACTTCTTCGTGCTTTTTTGCTAGTACTATGTTGCGGCGGGATCCCAAATGGTTACGCATGCCGCTTGTACTTCCTCCAGAGCAGTTAATCAGTTTTCCGCAATTGGAACATTTACTCACTTGTTTATTTTTTGTTCCTCGTCTTGAAAACTTTTCGAATTCTTGCTCCATTTCTAAGTACAAGTAAACTGAAATAATAATTTGTAAAATAGTTACGAATTAATAAAATTTTATAATAACTTACAATATCGCAGGTGGTACCTAGTAGGTAGTAGTTCATAGATTCTATGCAGGTGCGTACTGCTTTAGTATCTGGATGATGTAAGATAATGTAATCCAATTCACAGGTGTAATATCTCACTGCCGCTGCAAGGTTATTCAGGCTGAAATTTGCTGGAAAAATCGAAAGTACCGATAATCCCGGGATTTCCCATTTTTTGTGTCGGTATTTTCGGTTCCACATTTTCTCCGGTATTCCCGCGATCCTTGTTCCGGTAATACTGGGACTGGAAACCCTAGTTACGAGCAGGGGTGTGGAATCGGAGTCGGAGTCGGTGAATATTTGGGGTCGGAGTCGGAGCCGGAGTCTGGAGGCTGCAAATTTGAGGGGTCGGAGTCGGAGTCGGAACAAAAAAATTCAGGAATCGGAGCCGGAGTCGGAGTCAAAACAAAAAAAAAATAAGGAGTCGGAGCCGGAGCCGGAGTCGGAGTCGCTACATTTTTGTCACAACTCCACAACCCTGTACAAGTTAGAAGATTCTATTACGCATTCAATTGTCGAACTGCTCACACAACTTGCATTATCGAAAATAAAAATATTCAGAAATTCAACGATGCAAATATTCGACAGAGAACGGTGCTTCTCCTTGTTTTTATATGATGACGCAAAATTAATGTTGATTGTTATTCTAATACGACGTAGTTAACGTCGGAGTCGGAGTCGGAGCCGGAGTCGGAGCCAGAGTCGGAGTCGTAGCCGGAGCCGTCGCCGGATTCGGAGTTGGAGTCGGAATAAAAAAATTGAGGAATCGGAGCCGGAGTCGAAACAATAAAAAAATTGGAGTCGGAGTCGCTACATTTTTGTTACGACTCCACACCCCTGGTTACGAGAGTATTGTATTGTAAACAAGTTAGAAACAACTTTACTTGTTGCAGAAAGCATTAGATAAATACAAGAAAACGAAATGTAGCCTGAATATATGAATATTCAACCCGTTCGTTAATCTGCAAGCAAAAAATTAAGTCTTACTAAGACTATAAACAAATAACTTATTGAAATAACTACTTCCCTGGCTAGTGCCTCGCCGGATATTGAATGATACAAAAGAAATTTGCATGTTATTACTAGTACTACTAGATAATAACATTGGTTTAAGATCGTTTATTTCTACATACAAGACTAACTTAGAAAATTATTCTAAAATGAAATGTGAAACTTTAAACTGTAAATGTTGTTATTACAATGAAAAAAACCAGAAAACATTTTGACAAGGACACACAGTGCTAAACTTATCTAGTATTACCAGATGAAACAAATTTGATAATAACTAAAAATACCACTGAATTAAAAATATATGAAAATTAAGTAATTGGCCATCTGCAGACGCGTTTCGAGATTTATCTCTCATCAATGCAGCTTCGCATTTAAATTGAATGTTAAATAATAAAATACACTTACGTGAAGGTGATCGTGAACGTGAAGACGTCGTAAGACGTCGAAGACGTAAAACGAACAGGTTGAATATTCATATATTCATGCTACATTTCGTTTTCTTGTATTTATGTATTGTATTGTGATCGTGAAAAATTTTTCAAATTTTTTTTTTACAGAAATGTTCGTTTTGGGGTCTCTGGATACAATTTCAACAATTTCTGGAAAAAAAAATTGCGTGTGTGTGTGTGTGTCTGTGCGCGCTGTATCTCAAAAACTAATAGAGCAATTGATATGAAACTTAGAACATACGTCTTATTTGATAATCCGAAGAACTGAAAAGCTTTTGGTAAAATTTCGTATCACAAAAACATTTAAACAAACATTGAAGAGGACAAAGAAATGAACATCTTTTGTTTGAAAATATTTTTCATTAAATCATGTATTATTTTTTTTACATTTTTGGTTTATAATTATGAAACGATAATAGTTACAGCAAATTTATGTTAATAATAATTGTATATAATGCTAAAATGTGAACAACTTATAATATAAGTTTTTTTCGAAATCCCTTTAGTTTTTGTATAATTTTTCCATCTTTCATAATTTTGACGTTTTAAACGTCACTTTCATCCGAGTCTACAATACGCTAAATGTACATTTAAAATATGATTTAAATTGAAAATAAACCATGGAAGCGTAAATATAAATGATACCATCTAGTCGGAGAAAGTAACATGATGGTCACATCAACATTTTTTACTATTACAAAGTATTGGGTTTTAATATTTTAATACTTTATCACTACTATAACTACTAATGGACAATTATTATTCCCGGACATATTTATGTTTTTATAAGTATTAAAACCGCTTGCAATTGTAGAAGAAGAAGAAAAATTGAAATGTCAAAATAATGTTTCCTACTTCAAAAGAATCTTTATGGGAAGCTGTAAAAATTCTGTTGAAGTAGGAAATAATGTTTTGACATTTCAATTTTTTTATAAATAGAATCGTCGATATATCTATCTATACCACTGCTCTGGATTTCCATTCTGCAACCACTTTTAATGTCAAAAAGTTTTCGCCAGCATCTGCAACTGTGGTTGCTGCAAAAAGAATGACCAGTAAATAGTTTAGGTCAGTGGTGGCGAACGGATGGCACATACGGAAATTTTGCAGGCACTTGAAGGATTTACGAGTGATATCATTTTATGTCCTTAAAAATTATTCTATTGACATGACCTCAGTTTTTGCGTCATACTTAGGATTCCTAGACTTTTTCCTCTCCAATCGGAACCGCGCCCTACAAAAGGTAGCTGCGGCAAGTGTATTGCTTTTGTGTATGTCGCTCCTTCCACGTCAAACCGGACACTGAATTATAATCGATGACTCCGATTTTGTTTAAATTTTGCAGACGCATTCTACATATGAAATAATGGAAGGATTGTTTAGTGAAAAAAATTTGAGATTTTTTTGGAGAAGATATGCACGGTAGTAAATTGCAAGAAATCACGAAAAACATCGGTCGTGGGAACATTCAAACAACTGTATCGTCAAACCCATTAGTCGTATAAAAAAATACAAGAGGTCAACTTTGAAGATCTTGAGTCATTCTATGTAGTGGTGTATTTAAAGTTTGCGTTTAATTTTAATAAATTATTATTAATTTGTTTATAAATTTAATTAGCATTTTTCATCATCAACTCACCAACTTAAAATTTTGAGAAAAATACCATCGTATTCCCACTTCAATTATATATATTTTTTTGCTTTGCGACTTTTTTCAAAAAAATATTTTTGATAGTTCCGGATAGTTCTGATTGGTGTTTCCTGTAGTTCTTTGTGAGTTCTATCAATAGTTGTTATGAAATATTTAGATTCGACCAATATTTAGTGAGTAATATGAATTTGAATATTTTGAATTTCCAACTTTGAAAATTTTTATCTCTGGAAATACAACAGAACTCTTTTTTTAAAGCATCAGGAACTATAGTACTAACCCAAACACATCTTAAAACTAGTTCAGAACTATTCGATAACAATGTTGGGGTGCGATGTCAAGTTGACACCCCATTTTAAAAAAAATAACCGACAGCCCAATTTTACAAAATTTTAAAAAGTTGATAGTGCTTCTAGATACATCAAAAGGAATTGAGAACACTATTCAGAACTATCAGAACTCTTCATTGGGGTGCCAACTTGACACACTCTGAATAGAGGGGTTCCGCATATTTTAAATGAACGTTGGAAGAGGCAATGTTTCGAAGTTCGCGCTTCCTTGTTGTCGCAGAAAAATGAATTTGAAATGAAAATACTAAAATACTCTCCGAAACTGATTACCAAAAAAATGTTAATAGTGACTGCTTGGTGGCCCAGCGCTAGACAGCTTCAAGAGACCAAGTCAATCGATTACGTCTACTGTCTATTATAACCAAATAGTAGATGAACGAGATTGGGATTAAGCAGCCCAGATTGGTGTATAGAGACATGCCAATCCTCTTGCAGGACAATGTTCGACAACATGTCGCACGAATATCATTGATCATGAACATGAACTGGACTTTGAAAGTTTCTGTCAGTCATCGTATTTCCAGCATACCATTTGTTCCAGGCATTACCACAATCTCGCCTCAAGGACAGAAAACTGCCGCAGGTGTGCATTTCCATGCCTCCGTCAGCTGTCTGTCATTTTAAAGATAATGCAATTACATATCAAGTAAAACTAAACCTTTTAAAAACGTTGGAGGAAAGCGAGAAAAATGTTCACGTTAACACTCTTACATTTGCAGAGAACCTATTTGTAAATGGCCAGCTGAATACGAAGACCTTATTAAGGAACGAGCACTTTGAATAAATAATAAGCCAGGTGTGCGGAGGTGTAGCGTTTCCACCGCCCACCTAAAAAATAACCGACTATCGACCGGCCCACATGATAACCAGCCGGAAAAATTAAAGTGTGTCGCGACCGTCTCAGCAGATGCATTTGATGCCTCCCATTTTTTTATATTTTTCCTTCGCGTGAGACATCATCATCATCATTTCGCGACATCTCTGCATACCTCTCCGGGGGCCATTAGCATCGACTGTCACACACCTGGTCCCTTTTCATTATTTGCTTACGTTCCGTGGCACAAAGGAACGGAATCGAGTGTTGTCTCCATTGTGTGCCGGATGTAATCGATTTTGTCTGAAGGGGTTTTGTCTCTTGAAACTGTTTCCAATTGAAAGAGCTAAAACGAATGTACAAACATTTGGTGTCGGTTTGGACCTGTCACCCTTTGATTTTCGATGGTCAATGTTTAGTGTTTATTTTGTAGCAATTCTTCCATTTAACAGTAACCGTATTAATAATTGTTGGAGATAATAGGTATAAACAGGAAACAGAATGATTTAATCTTTAGTGATAAATGAAACACAGTTTTGAATTAATAATTTCACATTTTAGACTATAGTTTCGAGTTATCAAGTTGAAACTATAATCTAAATTGTGTCATAATAACTCATTAGTATACAGAAACGATAAATATGTGTTTTCGTTTATCCCTATGAACAGAAAACGTTTTAAAACTCTGTCTTCAAATGTCAGTACCATATTTTAAAGCAAAATAAATGCAGGCATTTGCATATTTGCGCGACGAAAAGAAATAATCCACTTCGTCTCAAGCACAGAATCCTCATTAGAAAATATTACTTCTTTATCAACATTACACGCTTTGATTCCTTGATTAGAGATGGACCGATATGCGGCCCATATCGATATTTCGGTGGCCGATACCGACACATATTGGGCAAATGGCGGAACTTCGTCTGCAGTCGACATTTGTAACAAAATCTAACATGAGTGTGAAATTAACAATAGATTCTGCAACAGATTTTGAAAATTAATATGTCTGAGAATCGAAAAAAGTTAGCCATACCAAAGAAAAGGTCTAAATTAATCAACTTTATGTCTTTTTTTTCAAATTTTGAATAAACCCTTCCGTCATTAAAAATACTTCTTATGCTATTTTAATGCTGATGTCCCCAGGATTGACTATTGATTATTGAATTTCATCAATATTATAAACATATTTTACGGGACTTCACCTTTTTAAATGTTAAGGCCGCCAGACGGGCCCTATAAAGAAATCATATACAGCAGTCATCAACCTATATAAACAAATTCCAGATCGAGAGAAGAATGACACGGAGCCGATTATGTCGGAATTTAAATAAGACAAGCATTAATATTTATGTTGGCCGGTGATTCGCGACGGTGAGCCTAATTTGCATCCAGACCGCGGTTTCAATTATTTATATTAATACATAATACGGTGTTGTTTATTATTCCGCACGTCTGTGTACCCTTCTCGTCGTCTTTGTTTTGTCGGATGATTGTATAAACAATGGCAGGATTATCTGTATATGCGGTCGCGTTTGAAATAATCAAATTTACGAAAATTGCGGAGAACGCCAAAATGAGCAACGTATAAAGAACTTTTCTTCGAAATCGCACTTATTTTTTAAACAATATGCAAAATTCAGAGAAATCCCATTTGCACCATCAATTCCGAGTCGGGTGTGCTTAAAAAAACCTCAAATGGGAATTGAAGAAGCACCATCATATTAATAAGCTGTCTCATAGCCACCCCTAATCTTCAACCCCATATTTTTTAGCGCACATCTAATAACTTCAAATTTTTTTTCAAAGTTCGCACATCGCCATAAAACATATAAGAACACTGATAGATTTTAAACAAATAAAACACTATGAAAATAATTAATTTACGCCCTCTAACAACGAATACGTGCAGAGTCCTGATAATTGCAAAGTTCGCACATCGCCAATAAAAAAATATAAATTAATAGATTCTACATTAACAATATTAACTAATAAATAAATAAAATTCGACTCACCGCACCCCGAACCCTGAAAATAAATAATTTCCACCCTCGTACAACGAATAAGTGGGGAGTCCTAATAATTACAAAATTCTTCAAAGTTCGCATATTACTATAAAAAATATAAGCACATGAATATTCTACATTAACCCTACTAACTAATAAACAAAAAAAATTGGTGTCACCGCACTCTGAACACTATGGAATTAATTAATTCCCAGTCTCGAAGAACGAATAAGTGCAGAGTCCTAATAATTGCAATTTTTTTAAAAGTTCATACATCGCCAAGAAAAATATAAATTCATTCATAGATTCTACATTAGCCGTACTAACTAATAAATAAATAAAATTCGTCTACCGCACCCCGAAAACAATGAAAATAATTAATTTCCATATGATTAATTAATTTCTCACTTAACCCGTGGTGAAACATAATTATATAATTCTAACGAAAACTCTTATGGCAAATTGCGATTAAATGACAGGAAATGGGTATTTTCAAAATTTAATTTTTCTATTGAATTTTAAGTTTATTTAAAAATATTATAAATCGTCATTGTATCGAATTTGTTTATGAGAAAGAATTATTGTACTCAATGAGTAGAAATAGAAAATTGACTAAGAACTCCTGGAACTCTCAATTTTTTTTTGCTACATCAAATATTGATTAAAAAGTTACTTAGCTTTAACATGTTATCATCAAGTCGCCAGATGATTATGTCATATTTGAGCAATAGAAAACAGTTGGTTATTTATGAACTGGAGTTATCAAAAGAAGTACTAGTATCTCGCGGAGTACCACAAAGTTCCCATATGGGCTCTCTCTTGTTTTTGATGTATGTCAATGATTTTCCCGATGCATTCTGTGATAATGAAGTGACAGTAATTCAATTTGCCGATAATACAACCATTTCATTGACTAATCCATCGCTGGAAGATTTGTTCACAAACGAGCATGATATGCGGCAAAAGTCAAAAACATGGTTTACAATAAATGAACTTAGCATGAATGATACAAAAACAGCTAGATTGTTATTTGCATTGAGAGAACATGAAGAGCATTTAGCCACAACTTCAGTTAAGTTTCTGGGATTACACATTGACCAAGAACTCAGATGGGATGGCCGCATATTTTGCACTTTGCCATTCATTACTTTCGTATGGTTTGTTGGTATGGGGCCACTCAGCTGCAGCTAGAAGAATTTTTGCTCTACAGCGCAGGGCAGTGTGAATAATATCAGCATTAAACTACAGGGATTACTGTAAAGGAAAATTCGTAGAATTGAGGATTTTAACATTACCCAGCCAATATATTTTAAATTGCTTGTTATGGGCAAAGAAAAATCAGGCAACATACAGCCTGAACAGCAAATATCATGATTTCAGCACTCGTAAAAATGATGATATTAGGCAAGTGCACAGTAGACTGAAGTTATCACAGAATGGAACGAGGTACTATGCTCCGAAACTATTTAATAAGTTGCCACATGATGTCAAAAATCTTGAACTGAAGGTGTTTAAAAAGAAAATCACTAATTTCCTGACCTCACAAGCTTTCTACAGAGTAGAAGAGTTCATATCAAATAACATTGATTTTTAATTTTTAGTCTTAACTCTAAATTGTATGTTTCTGTTTGTATCATTTTTTTTGTTTGTTATATACAGTTTTATAATTTTAACTTATTTAAATATTTTAATGTATTTTAATGTGTTTCTTTTTATCACTGATTTTATTTTTATATTTATTCAATTTTTGAAATTTTATTAACAAATTGTTATATATATATATATATATATATATATATATATATATATATTATTAATTGATTTTAAACTGTGTCATTATCTGATTAATTACTGTTTATTCTATCTTTACCATTTACTTATAGATGGATAATATTTAGACATATATACATATAATAGTAATACTTGTATCTCTAATTTAGTCGACTTGTGTAAACTAATGTAAAAGCACTAATAAATCTAATCTAATCTAATCTAATGTATTTTTATCAAAGAAAATCGAGCTGTTCGAGGTTTTTTTCCCAAAATATTTTATTTCGGTTTTACTGAATTTATTCCATACTTTAGGTGCGCACTGTATGTTGAAAAAATGGTTAATAGTTTTTTGGGATAGTGACAGAATAACCAGATTTTAAAAATTCTTTAAACATGATTTCGTATTCATCTAACAATTATGTTATTAAAAATTATATTGTTTTCTGATAATTATTTATGGACTTCAAGAGCCAAATCTTGAGACTAAGAACGATCTAATAGAATTTGATAAATCCACAGTATCAGATATCTTAAAAGCTCTTAACATTCATACACTGGCGAGCAGAAAATAGAGGTCACTTTAAAATTATGACTTATTTTTGGATTTTTTTGTTTTAACTTTATGTTTGCAAATTGTAAACAATTGTACTGTATTTTGCACACTAAATTAAAAAAAGCAATGTTGAATCGTAAAGCGTATTTATTGTTTTTATTGCCTATTTTGGAAATAGCACAAATTTACAGTTCAGACGAAGTTTGAATTTTTGTTCCTAGGACTAATATGGAACAAAAAATAATGAAAAATAACTTATCTCTAATAACGAGTATTACCCCCTCTTGCATTAATGACTGCTTGAAGTTGACGAGGAACACTTTGAATTAAATTAACGATCACATTTTGGTTGATATTATTCCATTCCTGCAATAGCAACTGTCTTAGCTCCTGAGCAGTTCTTGGAGCAGGTGTATGCTTTCTGATACGTCGTCCCAACTCATCCCATACATGTTCTATGGGATTAATGTCCGGGCTGGGAGCTGGCCAATCGAACCGCGAAATTCCCACTTCATCCAGATAATATCTGACAACTCTGGCTACGTGAGGTCTAGCATTATCTTGCATGAAAATGCCGCACTCACCCATAGTTGTCATAAAGGGCATAACATGATCTTCGAGAACTTCCGTAATGTATCTGTGAGCTGTCAGGGAGCCATTCTCTATAAAGATCAACTCTGTGCGTGCTTCTGTACAAATTCCTGCCCAAGCCATAACCGACCCACCGCCAAATGGAAGTCGCTCATCAATACAAACTGAAGCGTATCTTTCTCCGCGTCTTCTCCACATTTTCCTACGTCCATCTGATCCATTGAGGCAAAACCACGACTCTTCTGAAAACAGTACCCTGCTCCAGTCCTCATCAGTCCATGCCCGGTGATTTCGGGTAAAAGCCAATCTTGCAACACGATGTCGATGGCGTTATAAAGGTGGACCTGTAGCCATCTTTCTACAAGACAATCCGGCAGCCTGAAGCCTTCTCCGAACGGTCCATTCACTAACATTTACATCTCTAACTTCATGTAGTTGATTTCGTAGATAAACTGCAGAAGCTGTTCTATTCCGCAAACTTGTAGACACCAAAAAACGGTCATCTCTGATCGTGGTGACTTTTTTTCGCGCGGATCCTGGTCTTCTGGTTCTCATGCCAGTATCCAAGTAACGCTGATACACTTTTTGTATAGCACAAAGGCTTTTGCCAACAATCCTTGCAGTTTCACGTTTTCCTTGCCAATCTTCTTGAAAATATTGATGTGAAACATATTACTAACGCTGTTCCACTTATCGATTTAGTTGTATGTAAGTGTAAAATTGATATACATGTTTTTTTTATGTATTAGTTGTATACATACCACCGGATATACCGCTCGATACATTATAATAGGGTTATAATATAGGGTTAAACCTCACCCCTTATCAGGGCCTTATTCGGTAAAATTTTGTAGGTTTTTGCACGCAGATCGACGCCCAGATACCCGGGCAAGCTTTTAGAACCGGTCCCGTCGTTTCGTTTTTACCCCCACCCTCGGGGGGATTTTCAAACGCAGATTTTCGATTTTTGCACGTTTCCAAAAAAATATCTCTTCCGTAACCGCCGGAGCTGGACGATCCCGGTACGTCTTAAAATAATCTTAAAGAAAATATCTGAAATTGATCGAGCCAGTTTTTTGAATTTTTGCCCAGTTTCCGAGATATGATTTTTTTAAAACCGGGTAAATAAAAAATTCTTCTTTTAAGGACGTATTTGTTTCTTTTCAAGTACAAAAGCTGAAACCTTCAGGGATGGTAGAAGGGATAACTGGCTTTCATAGGGAATTTTTTCAAAATTTTTGGAACCACACCTACGCGCCAACCAACGCCACCAACCCAGGGGGTGGTTCGGTTTTCTTCTTTTAAGGACGTATTTTTTTCTTTTCAAGTCGAAAAGCGGAAACTTTCAGGAATGACAGAAGCGATGACTGGCTTTCATTGGCAATTTTTTCAAAAATTTTGTAACCACCCCTACGCGCCATTTGCACCCTCTGGGTTCGTTTTTCTTTTTTTAAGGACGATTTTTTTTCATTTAAAGTCGAAAAGCTGAAATTCTCAGGGATGGCAGAAGATATTTTTTCAATTATTTTGGAACTAACCCTACGCTCCATTTGCACCCACTGGGTTCGTTTTTCTTCTTTTAAGGACGTATTTTTTTCATTGAAAGTCGGAAAACTGAAACTTTCAGGGATGGCAGAAGATATTTTGTCAACATTTTTTGAACTACCCCTACGCTCCATTTGCACCCCTGGGTTCGGTTTTCTTCTTTCAAGGACATATTTTTTCTTTTAAAGTCGAAAAGCTGAAACTTTCAGGGATGACAGAAGCGATGACTGGCTTTCACTGGGAATTTTTTCAAAATTATTGGAACCACTCCTACGCGCCATTTGCACCTTCCGGTTTCGTTTTTCTTTTTTAAGGACGAATTTCTTTCTTTTAAAGTCGAAAAGCTGAAACTTTCAGGGATGGCAGTCATATTCCCTGGGTTCGTTTTCCTTCTTTTAAGGACATTTTTTTTTCTTTTCAAGTCGGAATGCCGAAATTTTCAGGGATCGCAGAGGATATAACTGGCTTTCAAAAAAATAAATAAAAGAAATAAAAATAAAAAAATAAAAATAAAAATAAAAATAAAAATAAAAATAAAAATAAAAATAAAAATTAAAATTAAAATTAAAATTAAAAATTAAAAATTAAAAATTAAAAATTAAAAATTAAAAATTAAAAATTAAAAATGATAATTAAAATTAAAATTAAAATTAAAACTTGAAAATGAAAAATTGAAAATTAAAACTTGAAAATGAAAATTAAAACTTGAAAATGAAAAATTGAAAATGAAAAATGAAAAATTGAAAATAAAAAATGTAAATGAAAATGAAAAATAAAAAACGAAAAATTAAAACTAATCTGGCGTAGCGCGGCGGAGCCGTCGATCTTCACCAATTACTTTGCTTAATTCATTATAATAGTTGCTATTAGACGCAAATTAATATCAGTCACAGCCAAAATGTGATTTGAATGAGACACGCTGTGCCGTCGTCCGTTACCAATTTAATCGCTTAATTTTAATGGGCCCTGCACGGACGACGACGCAGCGTAGCAGAGCCGTCATTCGTCACCAGTTACTTTTCTTACATTTTTACATTTCACAATTTCACATAAAGAACACAATTTTACATACATCAAACTTCAGCCTAGGAAAAACTAGTTAGATTCACTACTTACATTAATACATTCTATGAGTTTATTTCAAGTAAATACATACCATGACCAACATTAGCGGTAAACTTCTTGACCTAGTCCTTACAAATTCAAATAATGACATCTTGATCGAGCACGATGAACTTCCCTTAGTACCAGAAGATAGCTACCACCCTGCCTTAGCTATTGAATTACAATTACAAATAAATAAATCGGCCCCTTCGTTTTCAAGTAATGATTATAAATCTTATAACTTCCGTGAAGCAAACTATCCTGTTCTATACAGTGTGTATCAGCCAAATGGAATAAATTCGATAATAAATAAATGGGGGCGTGTTCGACAAAACGCTCGGATACGTCGATTAGTATTTCTAGTTACGCATTTTTTTCAACAAAAACTTTGTATACAGGGTGTGTCATGTAGCAGAGGCCAATACCAACTTTCTTATTTTAAATGCAACACCCTATATATTATTTAATTTTTGGATTTTTCCGAAAATTCTAGACATATTTCATGTACCATGTCCTATACCTATTTTCTAATTTTAACGGAAGTGATGAAACTCAACATTTTATGTTACGTAGAGCAGAACCCCATATCATCGTTAAGAGTTATCGCAGCACAGTTTCAAATAAGTTCAGCTTCCGTTTACAAGACATTAAAATAATTTAAATACAATGCTTACAAGTTTTCAAATTATCAGCAACTATCAAATGAGGACAAAGGCAAACGAACAGAATTCTGTGAAACCGTATTCTATTTAATTATTAATGATCAATTGTTATGAAATTTTACACAGAATAATATTTACTGATGAGGCATCATTTTCCTTAAATGGTGAAGTTAATCCACAAAATTATAGGTTAGTATTCTTCATTCCTTATCGATACCCATTCCTTACACCCATTCCTTTACCTTTTAGATTTTGGGCGTGCAATAATCCTCGCTTACAAAATTTGACGCATACACAATATAATGCGAGAGTTAATGTGTGGGCTGGACTAATTAATGATACCATTATTGATCCTTTTTTATTAATCTAAATCTAAACAGTAATGTTTACTTAGATCTTCTGCAAACTCGTATAATGCCAGAAATTCATACACTAAACATTGCTGCTCCTTATTATCAGATGGATGGAGCGCCTCCACATTCTACAGCTGTCATTAATAATTATTTAAGTGAATTACTTCCTGATCGCTGGATAGGTAGATTTGGTCCAATACCTTGGCCATCCCGGTCGCCTGATTTGTCTCCAAACAACTTTTTTTGTGGGGGTATCTAAAAAGCAATGTTTATAATAACATTATTATGAACAATACTTCAGAGTTAAAAGATCGTATAATTACTGTTTGCGATGAATTAAGAAGAAATCCGCAACACATTAGAAATGCTATTCAAGGATTTTATAATCGACTTGGCTACTGCTTAGAACGTGAAGGTGGTCATTTTGAATATTTATTATAATTACTTACGATTTATCATTGTTTGTTTCATTAACCTCACTTTATTGGTAATAATTTTAAGCTTTCACTGTACTGTGACAGGTCGACGGGACCTTTGTGTACTTGGTTGCCTACATTGTCAATACATTCTAATGCGTTGAGTTGATTATTATGACATAGAACATAGACATTAACAATCATATGTTCTGAGTTTAAAAAAAATACCCTGTATAACTTTGAACTGATAAGTTACAATAAAATTTAACACAAACTGTGGTAAATGCCAAAAAGGAACAATGCAGTTTTGAAATCTCACTACTTTTTGAAAAAAAAAATAAAGAAAATAAATATGTTACTAAAAACCCTATTATCATTAAATCGGAGAAAGTAACATAATGCTCACATCAATATTTCTTTTTTATTGTCATTTCTATAATTCGAACCTTCCCCATTCTAATTGTATTAAAATATTTTAATGGCGTTATTGGAATTGTTCGAAAACTTCCTCTGGGGCGGTGTTTCCCTTCCCTTCTCCCCTCCCGCTCCATCGTTTTCTTTATGTTTTAATTCCACCGGGAGACTTTGAAAAGGGAAGTCGTCGTCGCTGTTTTTGGTGTGACGGCTCCGGAGAAACTTTTAATTATGCGAAATTTATTTTGGACCGGATTAAAGGGACGCGGCGTTAACGATTTTGTTTGCCTCGGTTCGTTCGTTTTCTTTCCCTTTCTTTTCAATTAAAAAGTGCCGATGTTGTTAACGATGCCTCCGTTATCGGAAGTCTGTAGTAAATTGAAAATAATGGAAGTTTTGATGGATTTCGGAATTAGGGGAAATAAGTGTAATACCCATTTGTTTTTTCTCAGCGCAAGTAAAAGACATAATTGTTTAAAAATACTATCAGTACTATCTGCCGTTGGAGAATTATTCATAATATACTCAATATGGTGTTTTAGAATATAATATTGTTATAAATTACTAAAATCTTTCCACCAAAATATATAGTGACTGAGATATGCAGAAATTGGAAGATTGACATGAAAGATATTAATCAATGTTAAGGTTTTCCGGCGCCGCACAGTGTCCGGAAACGCGAGAAATTGGCCGAGCGGGTCGAAAATCTGGCAAAAATAAAGTCAGTTTAAAAAAAATAATAATAACGGATTCATGTTCGCAATACTTATGAACCCCCTAAATTTAAATTCCTGAGTCATAATTCTGTTACGGTCAATATGATAAATTGGGAAGTATAAATAATTACTGGCGAATATGTATAATTCCCATTAATATTGGAGAATATGCTTAATTTATCAAACATACTGGATATTATGAATAATGTCGAACACTTACTGGCATTTTTAATTAATTGAAATTTTTAGGACAAAAGAATATAAATCAAATTAAAGTTTATTTGTCAATAGGTTTAAATAAAGAAGTACACTTAAAGCGAAATTATTTGCTGTTACAAGATGAACTGCAATGCCATTCTGAATTGCATAGTTTGTTTTTATACCTACAACTACATTTATTACTGTTACATTTACCTTTACAATGACACTTTTTGAAATCTTGCCGGCAGATAAGAAAGACTTCTAACATATTCCCACTAATATAGTTCCAACGCTGGACATTATAAATTTTTCATTACATATGATTTCTGGTCAATTTCCCTTTTTTTGTACTTAATTTATATAGTCAATTTTTGTCAATAATTATTATAACTGCTAAGCAATTCCTTGAATCTACTTCAAGTCACTCTCACAAGCACTGTATCACCAACGTTTTGATAGAATTGTTTTTCATGTTTACTTTCTCCGTTACAAAGTACGAGAAAGTAAATTAGGTTGGGTTAGGTTAGGTTAGGTTCGGTTGGGTTGGGTTGGGTTCGGTTAGGTTGGGTTAGGTTGGGTTGGGTTCGGTTAGGTTGGGTATGTTTCATAATTTTAAACGTCTTTGCAAAACGCTCGATGTACAACTAAAATACCATTTTAATTGAAAATATATCACGAAAGTATAAATGTAGAGAAATATTATACAACCAAATCGGAGAAAGTAACATGGCACATCAACATTTTTGTTATTAAAATCTTAGTTAACCCTTTTTTTATACGGGATCAGTGGATGAAACCCAAGTTGCCTGTTTTATATCTTTCATAATTATCAGATATACCAGCGAGCCCTGGAGAATATTTAAAATGACCAGCATATTTAATAAATTGCTATAACTTTATTAAATTCTCCAATATTAATAGTAATTATATATGACTGGTAATTATGCATAATTTCAGAATTAATCAAAATTACCGTAACAATTCTAAACCATTATGACGTATTCGGACATTCAAGTCGACTGTTTTTAACTGATGAGTTTCAAGCAAAAATTGCACCGGAAATAAATATTATTTTTATCGCATTTTGAAATGTTTTCCGAATGAATTTTATATCACGTAAAATTGAATAAAAATACGATTTATTGGTACTAATTACAAAAAGAATGTCTGATAAAGCTTTAAGATAAAACAGTTTGAAATTTGTAGAAATTTAGAACTAATTTCGGATTTTAGAAGAGTAAAAGTTGCTTATATGAAAAATCGTGTCGCCAAATTTACAGTATGTGATAGTCCCAAGTGTCCTCTATCTTTTCATACCAAATTAACCTTCAGATTGATCCCACCTCGGGTGTAGTGATTTTTTTCTCTCGCAAGACGCCGAAAAATCGGACAATTCAACGATAATTTGGAGTATAGTTGTTATAGAATATTAAAAAGGTATCCGAATGTATTTTATATTACATAAAATAGAAGAAAAATATAAGTTACGGACACCAATTAAAAAAAATGGCTGATAAAGTTTTAAGGCATAAAAATTTGAGTTCTATAAAAAAATTAAATCAATTTATGATTTTGAATGTGTCACAATCACTTGTATGAAATATCAAGTGGCTAAATGCATATTATATGATAGTCCCAAGTATCTCCTATCTTGCTACACCAAATTCACTTTTAGGTTGATCCCCCCCGGGGTGAGTGTCGCACCCCAATGAAGAGTTCTGATAGTTCTGAATAGAGTTCTCAATTCCTTTTGATGTATCTAGAAGTACTATCAACTTTTAAAAAAGAGTTCTGCCAAATTGGGCTGTCAGGAATTTTTTGAAAAATGGTGTGCCAACTTGACACCGCACCCCAACATTGTTATCGAATAGTTCTGAACTAGTTTTAAGATGTGTTTGGGTTACTATTATAGTTTCTGATACTTTTAAAAAAGAGTTCTGTTGAATTTCCAGAGATAAAAATTGGAAATTCGAAATATTCAGATTCATATTACTCACTTAATATTAGTTGAATCTAAATATTTCATAACAACTTTGGATAGAACTCACAAAGAACTACAGAACACACCAATCAGAACTATCCGGAACTATCCAAAATTTTTTTTTTGAAAAAAGTCGCAAAGTAAAAAAAAGAGGGTTCCAGGAGTTCTGAGTTAATTTTCTATTACTACTCATTGAGTACAATAATTCTTTCTTATAAACAAATTGGATACAATCGCGATTAATTGCATTTTTAAATAAATTTAAAATTCGATAATAGAAAATTAAATTTTGAAAATACCCATTTCCTGTCATTTTATCGCAATTTGCCATAAGAGTTTTCGTTAAAACTCCTTGAGTACAACCCATAAGTCAAATCAGAACTCCTAGAACTATTAAAAAAATCAACAAAAATGCCAAGTCCGAAAAAAAAAAAATGAGAGTTCCGGGAGTTCTGAGTAAATTTTCTATTTCTGCGATGATTTCCGATGTTTCACTTGGACGGCCGGCGCGGCGTGGCCCACAGCAATGTGGGTAAACACGTGAAATGTGGCCACGCGGGTCTAGAATCAGGCAAAAAGTCACTTGTGAACCCTTCAATCTAAAGCATTATAGCGTATTTGGGCCTGAAATTCGACTATTTTTAACTGATTATTTTCAAACTAAACTAACCGAAACTAACTTTCCTTGCCCCGCCTAGGTAATAAAATTATTTCATCTGGTCTCACGTGCTTAAAAATAATGGGGCCCTATTTTGTTTATATCACGGTAATAAATTCACTCGGTGAAAAACTATCAGTTTTTGATCAGAAGCCAAAACGGAAGCATCTTTCTAAAATGATATTAGATACATTTGACAACCCTCTAAAAGTGGCATTTTCGAAATTAAATGGTCTATTTTCGAATTTTAACTTTATTTAAAAATGCCATAAATCGCGATTGTATCGAATTTATTTATAAGAAAGAATTATTGTAGTCAATGTGTATAAATAGAAAATTTACTCAGAACTTCTGGAACTCTAATTTTTTTTTCCTACTTAGAATGATTTTCAAAATGTTGATTTTTTTTAATAGTTCTAGGAGTTCTGATTTGACTTATGGGTTGTATTTAAGGAGTTCTAACGAGAACTCAATGGCAAATTGCGATTAAATGACAGGAAATGGGTATTTTCAAAATTTAATTTTCTATAATCGAATTTTAAATTTATTTAAAAATGCCATAAATCGCGATTGAATCGAATTTGTTTATAAGAAAGAATTATTGTACTCAATGAGTAGAAATTGAAAATTTACTCAGAACTTCTGGAACTCTCATTTTTTTTTTCATTCTTAGAATGATTTTCAAAATGTTGATTTTTTTTAATAGTTCTAGGAGTTCTGATTTTACTTATGGGCTGTACTCAAGGAGTTCTAACGAAAACTCCAATGGCAAATTGCGATTAAATGACAGGAAATGGGTATTTTCAAAATTTATTTTCTATTATCGAATTTTAAATTTATTTAAAAATGCCATAAATCGCGATTGTATCGAATTTGTTTATAAGAAAGAATTATTGTACTCAATGAGTAGAAATAGAAAATTAACTCAGAACTCCTGGAACTCTCAATTTTTTTTTTGCTTCGCGACTTTTTTCAAAAAAATGTTTTTGATAGTTCCGGATAGTTCTGATTGGTGTTTCCTGTAGTTCTTTGTGAGTTCTATCCAAAGTTGTTATGAAATATTTAGATTCGACCAATATTAAGTGAGTAATATGAATTTGAATATTTCGAATTTCCAACTTTGAAAATTTTTATCTCTTGAAGTTCAACAGAACTCTTTTTTAAAAGTGTCAGGAACTATAGTACTAACCCAAACACATCTTAAAACTAGTTCAGAACTATTCGATAACAATGTTGGGGTGCGGTGTCAAGTTGGCACCCCATTTTTCAAAAAATTCCTGACAGGCCAATTTTACACAACTCTTTTTTAAAAGTTGACATTGGGGTGCCAACTTGACACACTCCCCCGGGGTGTGGTGATTTTTTTCCCTTGCTAGTCGCTGAAAAATCGAACAATTTGACGATGGAGTATATTTTTTATTTCGATATTTTTTTATTGCTATAAAAAGTGAGCAGTATTAGTAACTATTTCTTTATGTAATTATACTTTTAAAAGACCCTTAAATTAACTGAAATTTCACGTGGCATATTGTTCTCTAGCGTGATCCCTAACCTCCCGCATATCACTTATCTTCGAAGGAATCCCACCCTGGAAGGAGTTATTTTTTTTAATATCAGATAAAAACATTCATTAAATTAATTAATGAAAATTTTTTTTTTAGGAAAACTTGAAATAACTGGAATTTTACCTGAAATGCTTGTAAACCGCTCAGGATGAATCCCCACAGGACCTGAATAATTCTGAGTCTGGCGAAAATTTAAACGTTATCATTTTTAAGTAAATATTAAAATTTTATTCTCATATATATTTTTATTCAGTCGGAGACTACCTAAAATACTATTTTGGCGTCATTTTGAATTAATTTATTGAATTGGTGGACGTAGTTGGCACCCATAGGCTAACACAAACTCAGGTGGCCCACTAGAAATTCAAAATTAATAATTTGTGGTTTTATATTATAATTCCTCATTGCGAATCATCATCCAAATACAGTTCTTCTTCGCTTTCACCAATATCTGATTCGGCAACAATTATTTTTCGCGCTTCGGATGGTAATGTCTTTTTGTTTATTATTTTAGTTGACCTCTTCGCTGAAATAAGGGGGTCTGAATGGACCAGCAGCATATTGAGCAGATTATTTTTAGAAGTAACGATTTACATTTTTTTTTAATAGTTTTGAGTTTTTCAGGTATGAGTTTTGTGTTTTAGTGATATTTTTATTATTTTCAATTATATAACGTAAAATATTGTACTTTATATTTATATTTTTTTATTTGCACTTGGGACTATTATATACTATACATTTAGCGACTTGATATTTCATATAAGTGTTTGTGACCCATCAAAATCATAAATTGATTTGCATTTTTTACAGAATTCAAATTTGAATACCTTAAAGCTATATCAGCATTTTTTGTAATAAGTGCCATTTAATTATATTTGTATTCTGTTTTATATGATATAAAATATATTTGGATAACTTTTAAATATTCTATAAAAACTAAATAACTAATATACTCCAAATTATCGTTGAATTGTTTTCAGCGACTCACGAGGGAAAAAAATCACCACACCCCGGAGGGATCAGCCTAAAACTTAATTTAGTATGGCAAGGTAGGGGATACTTGGGACTACCATATACCATACATTTAGCTACTTGATATTTTATATAAATGATTGTGGCCCATTCAAAATCATAAATTGATTTGACATTTTTTTTTAAATTGATGTCTTTAAATTATATTTTTGTTTTATTTTATGTAATATAAAATACGTTCGGATAACTTTTATTTCATAAAAAATAAATAACAGATATACTCCAAATTGTCGTTGAAATGTCGTTGTCCGATTTTTCGGCGTCTTGCGAGAGAAACAAACTTCAAACTGTTTTATCTTAAAACTTTATCAGGCATTCTTTTTGTAATTGGTACCAATAAATCGTATTTTTATTCAATTTTACGTGATATAAAATTCATTCGTAAAACATTTCAAAATGCGATAAAAATAATATTTATTTCCGGTGCAATTTTTGCTTAAACTCATCAGTTAAAAACAGTCTACTGGAATGCCCGAATGCGCCATAATGATTTAGAATTATGACTCAAAAATTTAAATTTAAATTAGTGTTGCGAACATGAATCCGTTATTATTATTTTTTTAAACTGACTTTATTTTTGCCCGATTTTCGACCCGCTTGGCCACATTTCTCGCGTTTCCGGACACTGTGCGCCGTCACCTCCGTATAAAAATTAATATCACCTTTATTACTTTCTCCGTTACGAAGTACGAGAAAGTATTGTGATCGTGATTTTTTTTTAAATTTTTAATTTTTTTTACGGAAATATCCGTTTTGTCCCTAGATGCCATTTCAATAATTTCTGGAAAAAAAAATTTGTGTGTGTGTGTGTGTGTGTGTCTGCTGTGTGCGCAGTATCCTAAAACTAATAGAGCAATTGATATGAAACTTTGAACATACGTCTTATTTGACAATCCGAAGAACTGAAAAGCTTTTGGTAAAATTTCGTACACCGGAAGTGGGTGTTTACCTTAACTGTTTTTTGTTTTTTGCCAATATTTTTTTAAATATGAAAAATATCACAGAAATATTTAAACAAACATTGAAGACAATAAAGAAATGCACATCTTTTGCTTGAAAATATTTTTCATAAAATCATTGCTATTCGAGAAAAATTTTATTATTAATTTTTTGATTTTTGGTTTATAGTTATGAAACGATAATAGTTACAGCAAATTTATATGAATAATAATTGTAGAGAATGCCAAAATGAACAACTTCTAAAGAATAAGTTTTTTTCGAAATCTCGTTAGTTATTGAGTAAACTGCGTTTTTGAATTTGAAGTATAATTTTTCCATGTTTTATAATTTTGACGTTTTAAACGTCAGTTTCATGTGAGTACAAAACGGTCGATGTACATTTAAAATATAATTTAAATAGAAAATAAACCATGAAAGTGTAAATATGAATGATGATACCATCGGAGAAAGTAACATGATGGCCACATCACCATTTTTATTTATGATTTATTATAAATCAAACGCTGAAAATCTAAAAAAAATGTACAGTTAATTCAATTATGATTTTCATTTAGGGGTTTCGTCAAACATAAATAAAGCATCCTTTAACGATTCTGAATTAAATTTTTAACACCAATGTGTATAGAAGAGTCTACTTAAGCGATTTAAATAATAAAATTTTGGGTAAAATTGTTTATAATTTTTTTATGATTTTTTTTTCTTGAGTCCACGTCAACTCCCATTTACAAGATTTTAATGTCTAAGAAAGCAGTGTTCGGCTTATTTCAAATTTAAGTTTTGAACACCAACGCGTATATTAGAGTCTACTTTAGCGATTTAGATAAAAGAAATTTCGTTAAAATTGCTTCTAACTTCTACGCAAACTACCATTATGAAATGACAAGATTTCAAAGTCCAATAGAGCAGTGTTTGACACATTTTAAATTTAAGTCACACCAACGTGTAGATAAGAGTCACTTATTGTTTGTTGTTTGTAACGTTGTTTGTAACGAACGCCAATTATGAAATGATTTCAAAGTCCGATAAAGCAGTGTTTGACGTATTTTAAATTTAAGTTTTTAACACCAACGTGTAGATTAGTCTGCTTAGACGATTTAGATAATAAAATTTGGGGTAAAATGGTTTATAACCTTCTTATGATTTTTTTATTCGCCCACACGAACTACTGTTAAAAAATGACAAAACTTCAATAAATCACTGTTTGTTGCATTTTAAATTTAAAGTTTTAACACCATCATGTAGATAAAAATCAGCTTATACAGTGTATTTCATTACAGTAATGTACGAAATAAAATTGCACCAGGTAATATATATCCCAAGTTCTACGTTTCATCCAAGTCCTTTCTGTAATTTGTCCATATCTTATAATCACCAACAAAAATACAATTGATATCTTTCACCATTAGTTACTGAAACTTCAGAGTACATAATCCACTTTATGTCATTTTCTCGGTGGCGGAGAAATGAAATTTTGCAAGGCCTCGGAGAAAAAAATTAAAGTGGACTGAACGAAAGTTTGTCGGGTGAAGTTTTTTTTTTTATATTCCCCTCAGCTATAATTAGGGAAACTGTCATGCTTGAAGTGCTCTTACGGGTAACCCTACTCCCAATTTCGTGTTCCGGCGATGTTATCGATTTTCCGCTCCGTACTTTATCCAACTTTAAAGACTTCAACATTTTAAAAATCGACCCGGGCGTTTTTCACGCCAGAATTATTATCAATTAAAGGATTACAAAAATTATTTTGTGGAAATTTAAACCAGCAAAAAAATATCCAAGTTGTTAATTCAAATCAGAATTTTCTTTTTCATCTAAAAAAGACGGATGTGCAACGAGTTCAAATTTTGGCTTGTTCAAGAGGCCAGAACGTTTCGTTTTATTTCTCGTGTTATTAGGCCTAGATATGTAACTTTGATTTATGTGACCGCATACCCCATTCACGGTTCATGGAGTGGACATATATTTTTTTTATGTTGGTAGGTATATTTATCTAGATTATTTAGATATTTTTACTTTTTTCTAGTGAACACTGAACTTTGCGAAAAAAATGATTTTGCTTTCATGTAGTGTCCTACTTTGCTTACAAGATTTTCAGAATATTAAAAATTGCTAACCACACTCATCATATTTTATTGTCCACAAGTGTGCAAGTAGTGTAGCAGTTTCGATCGGCAATAACAAGTTATCGTAAGCAAGAAAACCACAAAAACATATTCATATGTTAATATTCCATGGCTTAAAACATCGCATTTTCACCCAAAGTTGCGAAATTATAAAAAAAAAACACTTTAATATCCTCCTCGTCGCTTCGCAACACCACCCCGCTTCCGGGCGTAAATAATCACGGGAGGTTAGACATAAATTACAAAATGATACTTTAATTATCCCACGCACCAGAAACTCTCTACTTGGCGTTTTGAATTTCACTCTGTGGTTTTTATTTCAAATTTTTTCTTCGCCCCTCAACGTACAATTTTCAGGCGGTATTAATTAGCGCCGACAATCTTTATAATTAGAATATCAAGTCGCTTTTTTTTTCAATTAAGGCGTAAACGACGCATTCTTTTTGTTGTTCGTTCGTGAGGTAATTTCGGCGGGTTTTACCGCTGTAATAGTTATTTGTGTTACACGACGCGAAAGTTAAGGTTTTTCTAGGCCGACAGGAGCAACTTTTGGAGGCCCCGAAAATCCTTTTCGCTGGAATACACAATGGTTTTTATTAGAGATGGATCGATATGGATTTTTCGGCCCATATATACTGATCGTGACCAGATATAAGTTAAGATGTTTTAGAGAAGAAAACTAACAAACAGAACTACACTTTTGTTTATGTTTCTTTATTGTATTGTCATCTACTTTACATGCTTCACCTGTATTTAGATACAAAATAACTACAAGTATTAAAAAAAATATTGCATGAAAATTTATTAGTGGACCCTAGTCGCAAAGCTTTGACTTTATTGTGTTGACATATGCCTAATACAAAGTTGTTTAATAGGCGTTATAGTCTGATCCACGAACGCTTTTTAAATGACCCACGCGTTGATTTTTTTATATCATAAAAGAGAGATCAGTGGCGGCTCGTGGAAAATTTTGATGGCAGAGCCACTTAGCATACACAATATATCACACCGCCTCCTTTTTGAAGAAAGTAAAATCGATCATTAAAAACCTTTACTTGTTGCAGAAGCATTAAAAAATTAAATAAACACGAAAAATAGCCCGCATTAAATCTGTAATACCGTTCTTCGTCCGACGAATTGTATTTTGTAACCTTATCTACATCTCCTTAATAAGTCCAATACTTTAAGAATTTGAAACTTATTTTTGGTTAAAAAACGGAAAATTATTCGTTGATCTTATCTACATCTCTTTAATGAGTACTAGTGATGAGCGTTATTTTCACCAACTGCTACTTTGGAGCTGTTACTGAGAAATAATAAAGGTAACCATTATTGAAAAATCTCACTAACGGTGATTTTCTCAAAAGTTATTTTATAAAAGGAACGCGATTCAATAACGAATAACTTCTTATTAACAGTAACTCTTATAACCGATTCAATAACGAATCAGTTCTTAGTAACATTCAATAACGAATCACGTCTAAAAAAACTCGAACAAATATTGAAAAGAATTTGACATAAAATTGACAAACACAAAATAGCCAGTGATTTCACGAGAAAATATAATCCGTTTTAAAATTACAAGAAATTATTCAAATTTTGAATTATGGTATTGGCACGAATAAACTATTATTATTATTATAAATCATCAAAATCGAACAACGCATTCAGCATTGTACAATTTCAAAAATCAAAGTTGCGAAAATCTTGAAAATTTAAAAACTTTTATTTTTGCATTAATTTCAAGAGAAAATTTGGAAATCCGTTTTAAAATGACATTAAATTCACCATATTTTGACATTTGTATCATCAAAATCGGTCAACGCGTTGAGCAAGTTTGATGATACAAATGTCAAAATTTGGTGAATTTAATGTCATTTTAGAACGGATTGTTTGTTTTTAAATCCATAAAAGCCATTTTCTGACTTGTGTAAACTCCTGGTATTGGCACGAATAGACTATTATTATTATTAAACTATAATACTATTATTATATTAAATTCACCATATTTTGACATTTGTATCATCAAAATCGGCCAAAGCGTTGAATTTAAAAATCAAAATTGCAATTTAAATCTTTGGTCTTCGTAATTTTGGCGTTTTGCGTTAATTTTTGACATTTTCGATTCAAGGAAGAGATTATTTGCCCCTCCCTAGGATAGTGATAAACCGTTTAGAATAATACTAAATTCGCCATACATTAACATTTAAATCATTAAAATCGAACAAATCATTCGGTAGTTGTTCAATTTCAAAAATCGCGATTTTAAAATTTTTGATTGAAATGTTTACATGTTGTGTTAATTTCACAGAAACATTTCGTAATCCTTTGTAAAACTAAAATTTCCGTATTTTGACGTTTGAATCGTCAAAATCTAACAATGCATTCGGCAGTTGTGTGTGTTTTTCTTGGCCTCGGGAACGTAGCCCATATGGCCAGCTCAAGGCAGCTACTATTAATATCTATATAGAATTTTGGATGAATAAATGAACACATGAATAATGTCAGACGTATACAAAATAACCATGGACCCGACCGAATACTTCCCGATCTCCGAAAAATCTTTCGGCCGGGCTGGGATTCGAACCCACACGGCACGCGGTACAACCGGCACAAGCGCTCGCCTGTAAAGCAACCCAGTGTTTTTAAAAATCAATATTTTCGAAGTTTGAAAATGTGTGAGTTTGGCATTTTGCTTTGATTTCATGAAAAAGTAAAACTAATCCGGATTGTAAATTGCATGAAATTTGCCACAATTTTGACCTTAGAATGGTTAAAATCGGGCAACGTATTTGGCAGTTGTGCAATTTCAAAAATCAAAATCGTAATTTTAATCTGCGGACTTTTAATTCGTGAATTTTTTACGGTTTACGTGTTTCACAAAAACAGATTATTAACCTGTTTTTAAATTGCATTAAATTCTCCAGATGGTTACGTTAGAATCATCAAAATCGGACAACGCGTTTAGCAGTTGTGCAATTTCCAAAATCAAAATCACAATTTTAAAATATTCGAACTTGAAAAGTGCGATTTTTGCATTTTGTGTTAATTGACCCCTAAGATTCATTTTGTTACGAACTGTTACTGAGTAAAGTTATTTTAAATAACGGTTACCAATTACTAGTTATTTTGTGGTAACAGTAATTTATTTTAAATAACCGTTTAAATAACTAGTTATTTGTATTAACAGTAACTGTTATAACCGTTTCTGGAAAATCTTAAAAAATCTTATCTCATCACTAATGAGTACCGAAAGAATTTACAAAATCTGTTCTTTCGCTCAAGAGTTATCCTCAAAAAAAAAACAGAAATCAATTAAACTACAAATTTAATTTTTTGTGTCTTATCTGCAACTACTCGGCGAATACAACACTTTGCTGAAAGAATTTGCCAAATTTGGTGATCCGTTCACAAGTTAACCATAAAAAAAATTGAAGACAAATGATTTTCTTGGTCCTGTACAATACTTTTCAGGAGAAATGTTTTAAATCGGCCATTTTGTTCAAAAGTAGTTTTCTCAAAACCACAAAACAATTGAGCGGTGAATTATTTTTTTTTATATCGGGCTTGATAAAAAAATCTATATTTAAGAGTTACCCTTGAAACATCAAAAAACAATTTAATGTCGAATTTATTTTTTGTTTTTATCTGCATCTATTCGGAACAACACATTGCACCAATAATTTTGAAAATCTGGTAAACAATTGAACGTCGAATTTCCGTTTTGTTCTCAATTGATATGTATTTAATAAGTACATGACTTGCCTGTAAATTTTGTCAATAGTACATGAGCAAAAAGTCTTATTCGGCGATGAATTAAATTTATTAATCGTGTGCGGTGCGGAAATAGGACTAACAAGTGCACGAGATGATTTGGCTCCAATTGCAGGTTCAGAACGCGTCCCTCCCCGAACTGCACAACTCCCCGCCGCTGCTAACATTCTAATGAAATGCCGTGCCAGAAGTAAATTGGCTCCGTTTGCGTTGGGGAACAAATGCATTGCGATTTTTCACTACTCATTAAAGTTTCACAGGCATTGTTTAGAGTTGTTATTTTTAGAATTACAAAATTCTTACCGAGCATAAAATTAGAGGTAGTTCGCAAACCATTCTGCACAGACTCAGTGATCCCCAGTACATCTCGACATCCTATTAAACACAAAATGGCCGCCTTTAATTCAATGATTCACAGAGCATTTAATTTACCCCTAGCTGATGACTATTGATCAACTTATTAAAAAACACAGAATGAAAAAATATTAAAAATATTTATACGCTGGAAATTCAATACAACCCAACATCAAATTTAAATCTCTTACATTTTTTGGTAATGTTAGTTCACAAATTAGTAACATATTAAGAAAACTGAATGTAAATAACGCATTTAAACCATCTACAAAATTAAATAATTGTATTTTTAACCAGAAATCGCCCATACCAAATTTCGAAAAGTCAGGAATATATAAATTAACCTGCACAGACTGTAAAGGAGTATATTGGACAAACTGGTCGAAAATTCAGTACTAGACGAAATGAAAATGAAAACCATTTTTTTGGCGCGGATGTACTTTCCGTTATACATGTTGCAAAGAAAGGTCACAAAATGGATTTACTAGAGTCCCTGGAAATTCTCAAATTGCGCGCTAATCCGGAAATCCCTATACTGAACGACCAGCTTGACCTAATTTACACCCCTATTTTCAAAGCCCTTGTGTAATTAGTTTTTATCTGTATCTTACCTGTATATTTACCTTTGTAAATCGGTTTTTAAAACACTTCTTGTTTGAAAATGGTAATTGTAATTGTAATTGGGTAATGCCCAATCCATTAAAACTAAAATCAAGACCAGGGCCCGGCATTTCAGATCCTTAACATTTAAACAACAAGGCATATCAACAGAAACAGCTGTTAATATTTACAAATCGATATGCCGGCCCTTGTTAGACTACGGTGCAATCCTTTTTACCCAAATCCGACCATCCATCCTATACCACTTCCAAGTTGCTGAACGATCAGCCCTAAGAACCCTAACCAAATTAAGACACCCGACTAATCCACTCCATAATCCCTCAAATGACCTATTATATGAAACCACCCACGTCACACCTATCTCCCAGCGTATACTTAGCCTTAGCGTTAAATTTGCAAACAATCCTTTTAATCAACAACTTCTATCCAAATTCTGTATTTCCCGAAACCCGAATATCCCTTCTAAATATCAGCATCCTCCCATCACAATACATCAATTCATTTGCGCGAATCATCAGGACAATTCAGCTAGCTAGCAAAGTATTATATGTTTTCACCAGTAGAATCAAGACAGGGCAGAAAGACCGCAGGTCGATAGCCCAGACGGACTAACACCCTTTTTGTTTTTGTATATTTTGTATATTAATCCAACTTACTGTATAGTCTGAATAAAGATGATGTATATATATGGTAATTGTATTACCGAAACTTAAGTCACAAAAATAAATATATAAGTTATACAAAACAAAGTTAAAAGTGTTTTATTATAATATTTAAAATGTATAACGAAGTAGAAGCCTCCAGCATAAACAATAACAAAATTTTACCCACTTCTTAAAAAAGGTTCTCCCTCACTGGTCTGGGGTGATAATTCCTGACGCGTACGTTTCGAGTTTGATTCACGATAATACTATTTACTTTACTTTTTTTTTCTTTAATTATTTTCTTCAACCTAATTTTTATTTATGGCTAAATAAAATCTATCTAAAATTTTGTCTGTCTGCTCATCCGACTGTCCGTATGAATATCACATTAAATTGGCTGAACTGATTTTCACAACATTTTCAAATTTTGGTTTGAGGTTTAGCATGAAGGGTTTGGGCAGTGCGTCCGATTACCGAGCACCGCTTCCGATAAATTATTATTCATCTTAATCATCAAGTCATTAGTTTTTTTGAGATTGAAGGAGTTGATTATGAAAGTACGTATTAGGGATGGACGATATTTCACGAACCTGCGATTTTTCACTAGTATAGAAAAATCACAGGTTGTTACTGTTACTAATAGGCGAATTTCACTGCTACTTGAAATTGCTGCTACTTAAAATCACCGTTAATTAAAATCACTGCTACTTAAAATCACTGCTACTTAAAATCACTGATACTTAAAATCACTGATACTTAAAATCACTGCTACTTAAAATCACTGATACTTAAAATCACCGCTACTTAAAATCACTGCTATTTAAAATCACTGCTACTTAAAATCACTGCTACTTAAAATCACTACTACTTAAAATCACTGATACTTAAAATCACTGCTATTTAAACTGTGTTTGCTCCTTAGAATCACAACTGTTACCTAAAAACGTGATTGTAAGAAGACAATGGAGAATAGCATTTCTAAATATTATTTTATATTCAATACTGTTTACTCCCATTTACTCTTACGCTCATGTTCAAATTACAATTTTCATCAACGAAAAACAAATATATAAAAACAATTTCTACAAATGGTAAACCCAAAATGACTCAAAATGCATTTTAATTTAAGATTCATTGCGAATATATAAACCTACATTTTGAAATAATACCACGAAACCAATTTTGAAATTGCAAACTTCATCAATTGAAAATTAAAAATAAAAACAATTCACCAAACTGCGAAAATCTCCAAATGCTCCTCCTTGTTCAGGTGTTCAAAACATTCAAACAAAAGTCTTCAAAAATCCATATATCTATTGAAAATTGTTGAATTTAAAAAAAAAAACCAAATTGATTTTGAATGAGCGGTACTTCGGTCATTGAGGATAACTTTTGATATAATTTTTCCTGCATGTTTTATATATTCTTATGCATTGTTTTTGTTCAGGTGCTCAAAAAATTAAAACAAAAATTTTCAAAAATCCATATCTCTATTAAAAATTGTAGAATTTACAGAAACTAAATTAGTTTTGAATAACCGATAGTTCGACCATTGAGGATGATTTGTTAAGGTTTGTTTTCCTGCGTTTTTTATATTTTTTTTCTGCGTTGTTCAGGTGCTCAAAAATTAAAACAACATTTTTAAAAAATCCATATTTCGATGGAAAATTTTTGAATTTACAAAAAACAAATTGATTTTGAATAAGCAATATTTTTTAGGGATTTTTTCCTGGGTTTTTATATTTTTTTCTGCGATGTTTTTGTTCAGGTGCTCAAAAAATTAAAACAAAAATTTCCAAAAATCCATATCTCTATTGAAAATTGTAGAATTTACAGAAACTAAATTGGTTTTGAATTATCGATAGTTCGACCATAGAGGATGATTTGTTATGGAGTTTTTCCTGCGTTTTTTTTTCTGCAATGTTTTTGTTCAGGTTCTCAAAAAATTAAAACAAAAATTTCCAAAAATCCATATTGAAAATTGTTGAATTTACAAAAACTAAATTGATTCTGAATAAGCGATACTTCGACCATTGAGGATGATTTTTTATGGAGTTTTTCCTGCGTTTTTTATATTTTTTCTGCGTTGTTTTTGTTCAGGTGCTCAAAAAATTAAAACAAATTTTCAAAAATTCATATCTCTTAAAAATTGTTGAATTTACAGAAACTAAATTGGTTTTGAATAACCGATACTTCGACCATTGAGGATGATTTGTTATGGAGTTTTTCCAGCGTTTTTTATATTTTTTTCTGCGATGTTTTTGTTCAGGTGCTTAAAAATTAAAACAACAATTTTCAAAAATCCATATTTCTATTGAAAATTTTGAATTCACAAAAACCAAATTGATTTTGAAGAAGCGATAGTTCGACCATTGAGGATGATTTTTAATGGAAATTTTCCTGCGTTTTTTATATTTTTTTCTGCGATGCTTTTGTTCAGGTGATCAAAAAATTAAGTTTTTCTGTTGGGAAATAAATTTACTTATTATTATTATTATTAAAACAAAAATTTCCAAAAAACCATATCTCTATTGAAAATTGTCGAATTTACAAAAACCAAATTGATTCTGAATAAGCGATAGTTCGACCATTGAGGATGATTTTTTATGGATTTTTTCCTGCATGTTTTGTATTTTTTTTTCAACTGCTCAAAAAATTAAAACAAACATTTTCAAAAATCCATATCTCTATTAAAAATTGTTGAATTTACAAAAACTAAATTGGTTTTGAATAAGCGATACTTCGACCATTGAGGATGATTTTTTAAAGAATTTTTCCTGAGTTTTTTTATATTTTCTTCTGCAAGGTTTTTGTTCAAGTGCTCAGATAATAAAACAAAAATTTCCAAAAATCCATATCTCTATTGAAAATTTGTTGAATTTACAAAAACCAAATTGCTTCTGAATAAGCGATACTTCGACCATTGCGGATGATTTTTTTATGGAATTTTTCCTGCGTTTTTTTATATTTTTTTCTGCGATGTTTTTGTGATCATAGTCACAGTTTAAAATCACTGATATTAGAAAGTAGCAATCACAGGTAGCAACGTGATTCAAAAGTAGCAGTTTTGCCCATCTCTAGTACGTATATTAGTGATAAGAATTTTTATTTAGTAATGGCTGATTGCAAACTTGAAATGTTTTTTTTATTGTGTGCCCGTAACGTTTTTTTGACTATTAATTATGAATGTGCACATATTAGTGATAAGAATAAGCATTTTTATATAGTTACGGCTGATTGCAAACTTTGTCAAAAATCGAGATTAAAATCGCGAGATATGGATTTCTTCGAGTGATAGAAGAAATTTATTATTTTTTTCTTGAAGGAGTGCCCGTAACATTTTTGGACTCTTGATTATAAAAGTAAGTATATTAGTGATACGAATAAGAATTTTTATTTTCTTATGGCTGATTCTAAACTTGATTTAAATAAAAGAGATTTAAATCACGAGGTATGGATTTTTGTGACTTTTTTTGTGTTGAAGGGGTGCCCGTAACGTTTTTTTGACTTTTGATTATGAAAGTACCTTTATTAGTGGTAAGAATAGGAATTTTTATATACACACACCGGCAAAATTAAAGGAACGGATACAACATTGAATTTTATTCATTAAATTTCTTTTTTTACTGGCTAGATCTAGACGGCGTCGCATTTCCTACTACCATATGTCATTTTTTAAAACATTAGTTAAAACTTGCGACTTGTAATTACATGTTGACATGTCTTTAAGTTGTATTGTATTGTGTTAAGTGTTGCCTTACATTTGAAACGCGTGTTTTCTTTGGACAAAAGTTCGTATTTTTTAATAAGTTATCGTTCGAATTTGTTTTTTTATTAACTATCGTCAATTTGGTTATCAACCAGTTAATAATGGGTGATTTTGCACCGACTGATATCGCTAGGGCAATAGAAATGATCGAAAATGGTCGGACCTTCTGAGAGGTTGCCCAAATGTTAGGAAAATCAAAATCAACGATCCATCGCAGTGTTACCCGTTGGAGACAGACTGGATTGTATGTCAGAAGACGAGGTCAGGGTAGAAAACGCTCAACCACTGCCATAGATGGTCGATTTATAGCGTTGCAAACACTGCGAAACAGACGTCAAACTGCAGTTCAAACAAGAAACGTACTGGAAGAAGTTCGTGGAACCAATATAAGTGAACGTTCAGTAAGAAGAAGTCGTATGTGCCAATAAAAGCCCCAAAACTTCAGAGACGACATCGAGTAGCACGACTAGACTTCGCTCGAGAATACCAGCATTGGAATTATGACCAATGGCGTCATGTTTTGTTTACGGATGAGAGCCGTTTCTGCGTAAATTCGATTGACGGTAGGGAAAGATTGTATCGACGTCAAGGAGAACAAAATGCACCATTTAATTTTACTCCTACTGTCTCTTTTGGTGGAGGCTCAGTTATGGTATGGGGCGGTGTATGTTCAGGACGGCGCTTTAAATGCGGATAGGTACATTAGGGATATCCTGCAAGACCATGTGATACCTTTCGCTCCACATATTAGGGAAAATTTCGTCTTAATGCAAGACAATGCTCGTCCGCACGTCGCTCGCTTTGTAATTGCCTATTTAAACCAAATGGGTATAACAAAAATAAATTGGCCAGCATGTTCTCCGGACCTGAATCCGATTGAACATGTCTGGGACATTCTAGGTAGACGACTTAGGTCAAGAATTCCTGCTGTCCAAAACACAGAAGAAGTGAAAGCTGCTTTAATTGAAGAATGGGATAATTTGCCTCAAGAAATGATCGACGGCGTCATCAGAAGTATGGGAAGGCGGATGACTGCAGTCATAAGGGCTCGTGGAGGCAATACACGATATTAAAAAAATAATATGTTTAATTTTTCTTATTTATTACATGTTTAAACAAAGTCAAAGTGTATAATTCTTCTAGAGCAAAAACGCTACTTTTTGGTTTATTTTTTTAAGAGGTTTCACAATTGCACATAGCTTTGCAAAAGGAACTGCAATTAGTTAGTTTACCTTGGTTGTACGACATGCCGCTGAAATTGCCACAAAAAAAGTTACACGGAGAAAAAAAATATCGAATTTATCTGCGTTCCTTTAATTTTGCCGGTGTGTGTAGTTATGACTGTTAAAAATCAAGATTAATATCGCGAGGTATAAATTTCTCTGAATGAAGAACAGTTTTTTTTGTGCCCGTAACGTTTTTTGTTACTCTTGATTATTAAAGAACTTATATTAATGATAAGAATAAGCATTTTTATTTAGTTAAACAAAAGATTTTTTTGAAAGGGGTGAAGAAATACAAAGGGTTAAAATTAAGGGTTGATTCTTTTTTGTGGTAATAATTTAGACCTTTTCTAATAATAATAATAATAATCATTTATTTACGGATAGAATCAATATACAAATTAACAAAAGAACATTATTAAAATAGATAGAAATAAAAATAAATAAATAAATTAACTAATGTTATGGCGTACTTTTATTTTCGCTTCGCTTTTCTTTTCGCAGACATATTAATTTTTTAAATTCAGTAATAGATCTATAAAATACAAGAAAACGAAATGTAGCCTGAATATATGAATATATGAATATTCAACCTGTTCGTTAATCTGCAAGCAAAAAATTAAGTCTTACTAAGACTATAAACAACTAACTTATTGAAACAACTACTTCCCTGGCTAGTGCCACGCCGGATATTGAATGATACAAAAGAAATTTGCATGTTATTACTAGTACTACTAGATAATAACATTGGTTTAAGATCGTTTATTTCTACATACAAGACTAACTTAGAAAATTATTCTAAAATGAAATGTGGAACTTTAAACTGTAAATGTTATTATTAAAATGAAAAAAACAGAAAACATTTTGACAAGGACACACAGTGCTGAACTTATCTAGTGTTACTAGATGAAACAAATTTGATAATAACTAAAAATACCACTGAATTAAAAAAAATACATGAAAATTAAGTAATTGGCCATCTGCAGACGCGCCACTTTCTAGCTTAAAAAATACAAATTATTTTTTTAGTGTGAAACAGTTTTAGAAATTTTGAAGACAGTTCCACGAGTCATAAAGCTTTTAGAATTTTCTTAATCCCAAGATGTAAATTTTGCTTACCCGAATTTAAATTACACACGTCGCCTTATTGTTTCTAGCTTAAAGATATCAATTGTTTTCTAGTGTGTCAAACATGCATTAGTTCTAAATAGTTTTAACAATTTGAAAGACAATCCCAGGAGTGATCCAAAAGTGCAAATTTTCATCCTCCAATTCTAGTTTCGAATGTCGCTATTTTGTTTCTTGCTTAGAAATGTCAATTGTTTTCTAGTTTGCCAAAAATGCATTAAATATAAATGGTTTTAAAAATGTGATTATGTTTTTAAAATTTTTCTAATCCCAAGATGCAAATTTCGCTTCATCGAATTCAAGTTTCGAATATCGCCGTTTTGTTTCTAGCCTAGAAATGTCAATTGTTTTTTAATATGTCAAATATGCATTATATGTAATTTTAAAGACAATGGATGTCAAAAATCAGCTGTAGCTTGACACAGTGTCAACTTTTGTATATTAAATTGAGATTTAACCATAACCTAACTTCGGACGCTAATTGGCAGCAGTGATACAGGGCGGATCATATTACCCTAATAGCGCCTGCTTTTTGGAAAATCATTCCTGAATGGAATATATCAAAACTTCATACTAGACTTAGATTACAATTTTTAGACATTTGGTGTGCATACCGAAAATCTTGCTTTCCTGACTTCATAAGTCAAGGCAAATGGCAGGAAGGAGGCAAGATTTTTGCCTTTTTTGAGCACAGAATGTAAATACCATAAAGAAAATAGTTGTATCATCATCACAACATCAGTTATATTTACATGTAAACTTACAATACTTCTTTCGTCAACTTATCGTCGAAGCCGAATTCTTTCTGGTTCGGCCGCTTTAGCGTCCAAAATCGCCTGCTCGCTCGGAGAGATGTGTGGAATGACTCCTACCTAAGTAGATCTAAAAAAGTTGATCTAATGCAGAGCTCGCCTACCTTCTGAGGCCGAAAAGTATTTTCATATTCAATTTGACCCCATAATCTACCATCTAACCTCTAAGAGAAAAAACCTAATTGTGGAATTATATTTAATTCATTATGTACTATCCTTAACATTATTAGAACAGATGTTTCAAATTTTTTATTTTTTGTGTTTATTTTAAGAAGATTCATTACTATTTTCAGAGCTTAGTTTTGCTATTTTTTTAATCCTCTCAATATGTAATTTTTCTATATCTTTAGCCCATCTATAGCCGTTATGACTGGATTAACGGCTCAGTGGCCGATATATCGGTATCGGTGCATCTCTAGCTTTTATCCTACACATCAAACAGTACCAATATATGAATGCACCATCTGGTGCCACGCGTGTGAACTCTTTTTCCTGCTTATCCTTTTTTCTGGTTTTTATCAGACTCGCGGCACAAATGCATACTTTTTCGTCCCAATAAAGCCGTGTCGTACACGGCGTTTTGTAAGCGGGTCGGGTCGGGCGTGAACGGAAATAATTCAATACAAGATTTCATGTGAGTGCTCATTACAGTGTTGCCAGATTGGGGGTTTTTCCCCAAAAGGGGGGTAAATTATTATTTTGGGGTGTATTTTGGGAAAGTTCAATCAATGGAGTATTTTTTGGGGTGGATATTTTATATGAGTGGTATTTTTGGGGAAATTAATGAACACGTTATTACATTTGATAGAAATCATCATTACCAATAGTGCACAACCATAAAGAAGTCAGTAATTTTCCTCAGCAAAGAGGAAAAACCTGTGATATCATTTATGGAAGTTGTCCTAGGAATTTTATTATTGCCGTTTTCGTCATTTTGTGACCCCCAATTAGATGCTGCACTTTAATTTATGTGTGTGTGCCGAAAAGAAGATGAAAATTTTGCGGATGAAGATGAATAATAAATTTTAATAAATTCTATATTTATACTACTTTAATTTTGTATATAAGTTTCTAATAAATCCACTGTATTTACGTTTTATTTTCAAATTTTATTATTTTGGAGAAGGGCAGCGGCGCAATTTTGAGGGGTTTTTATTAAATATTTGGGGAAAACTAAAAATGCGTACTGGCAACACTCTTTTCCCGTAAATAAATTATTATTATTATATTAAATAATCAATCTTTTTGTTTGCATTTTGTATCGTTAGACCTGGATTTTGATTTTTTTACCTATATTTTAGATTTTTGACCTGCAAACCATTTGAATATTCTCTTATTAATTCATTAACAATTGTAAAACAATCGTTTATGTTCCAATGATTGGAGGATGGGATAGTGCCCACCCACCGCCCTTCGTTTCCACTTAAACCTGACAAAGAAAACACTGTTTGATTTAAGAAATTTCTTCGTCAAATCACTGGAGTTTTAGAACGTGCAAAACCAACAATAAAGAAGGTTTCCGGGTTGAGTTAAAATGGAGACTAATGGTGGTGGGTGGGCCCTTTCCCACTCTCCAACCTGTGAAGCACGCCCCAAAGTTTTTACAAACAAATTCTTTTGCCAAAGCAACGATAAACCATTGTATTCTTCTCTTATCAATTAACAATTGTAAAACTCACGTTTGTGTTCCAAGAATTGAAAGATAGGATAGGGACCACCCACCGCCGGCGTAATTTTGTGAGGTTTTTATTAAATATTTGGGGAAAACTAAAAATTACTACTGGCAACACTCTTTGCCCATAAATAAATTATTATTATTATTTTAAATAATCAATCTTTTTGTTGCATTTTTTATCGTAAGGCCTGGATTTTGATTTTTTTTACCTATATTTTTGACCTGCAGTATCGTTTTTTTTTTTTTTAGTATAAATTTCTGAACGTTTAAATTAATTTTTCTTCATTTTCGATTTCTTTGTTAAAATTTTCGATTTTTTGGTCGACATTTTTTATTTTTAGGCCCGAATTTTTGATTTTTGGCCCTATATTTCAACCTGAATTATTCATTTTTTGTGCGATTTTTTGCCGGTATTTTCGAGTTTTTGATTTTTATCCTTTATCGTTTTTTAAACATTTTCGCGTTTCTAGTTGGCAATTTATTTTGAGCCAGAGGTATTTTTGCGACTGAAAAGGCAAATTATTTTTCTTTTGCTTGATTTTTCAATTTTTTGGTTTGTATTTTCATTTTTTAGACCAGGAATTTTTTTTGTTTATATTTTAGATTTCTTTGTTCTAATTTTTAGAATTTTTTGTCTACATTTTTCATTTTTCGATTTTTTTAGTTTTTTATCTTGATTATTAATTTTAACGAGCGAATTTTTGATTGGTCTACACTCTAAATTTTTAACATGAATTGTTGATTTATATGGGCGATTTTTTTTTATTTTGCGGTTATTTTCGAGTTTTTGTACTAAGTTTTTGATTGTCTGCCCTTCATTTTAAACTAAATTATTGTTTTTATGGGCGATTTTTTTTAATTTCTGTCGAGTTTAGAGTTTCGGCAATTTATTTTGAAATAAAGGTATTTTTGGGGCCTCCATTTTTTTTACATCAGAACATTTGATTGTTTGCCTATATTTTTGATGGTTGGTCTGTGTTTTTCATTTCTTTGTTCCAAATTTTGAAGTTTTTGACTTATAAACCAAAATTTTCGAATATTTAGTTGAAATTTTCGTTTTTTCTAGTGTGCATTTTTTTATTCTTACTTTTTCTTTTTTTTACCTTGATTATTCATTTTAACAGCGAATTTTTGATTGGTCTATACTTTAGATTTTTAACCTGAATTGTTGATTTTTGTGTGTGAACATTTGGCTGGTATTTTCGAGTTTTCTTAACCAAATTTTTGATTTTTTGGCCTTCATTTTAGATGTTTTAACCTGAATTTTTGTGTCTGTGGATGATTTTTTGTATTATTTTTGAGTTTAGAGTTTCGGCAACTTACTTTGAGGTAAAGAGTTTTTTTTGGGGCTGAAAATGGCAAATTATTTTTCTTGTGCTTGAAATTTCAATTTTTAGCTTGCATTTTTATTTTTTTTACCTATATTTTAGATGTTTTTGGCATCTAAACCAAAATTTTCGAATATTTAGTTGAAATTTTCTCTTTTCTTGACTGCTTTTTTATTTTTGCCAAGAATTTTCAATTTCTTACCAATGTTTTTAGTTCGTCTGTTACTCGCATTATTAATTTTAACGAGCATTTTTTTTTATGGGTTTTTACTTTAGATTTAAATGAATTGTTGATTTTTATGAGCGAATTTTTGACCAACATTTTCGAGTTTTTTGGTCCAAGGTTTTGATTTTTTCGCCCTATAATTTAGATTTTGCAGACTGAATTTTTGATATTTTTGGCCTGAACTTGATTTTTGTATTAATTTTAGGTTATTTATTTAATTTTAAATTTTTTGTTTTAGTGTTTTAAATTTAATTATAGTGGTTGTTGTAAGATAAAACTAATGTACTTTGATATTTAGAAAATACAGCCTGCGCGATTTGTGTTTAAGGAATTACTTAATTTTCTAATATTTTGATTCGATTTGTGATTTTTTTTTCCGAAAATTTTTGAATCAAAAGAATACATTTTGCAGCCAATTTAGTTTTTTTAGTAATTGTTAAATATAATACTTTCTCCCAGAATGAAACTATATCACCCACTATAACTGGAACTGTTTGGAAATTATAAAAAAAAGTATTAGCAAGGCTTTCCGAGAAATTAAAGAATTATTTTAATTATTTGGAGGATACCACAGCACGATTAAATATTTGTCTAATTTTTTAAATGTATTACCTACATATTTTCGGAAAAATATGTAGGTTTTATGTAAATTCCGAAATCAGCGCGCCTTCTCTAATCCCAGTGTCCCGATTTTGCAAAATACTGTCACGAGTTTGGCTTAAGTACTCAAGTAACGCCATCTGTTAGCGCAACATTAATGCAGCCTCAGTGATTTATGTCAAGAAGTTGACAGATGGCGTTGCATGTTGCGTACCCTGCATAACGATACAAATACCTTCTAGATCTAGCGCCTCCATTCGAGAAAATAGATATTTTTTTTACTTCATTTCTACACCCCATCTCATAGTGTCCCGACGAGGTCCCAACTACATATGTCAACCCTAACTGCAACGAATAATGGGACCCGTCTGGACCCTCTGACAAAACACGGGTTTTCCGCCCCACCATTCACCATACATGCTGCTTTGCAAAAAGACCTTCATATTTTCAATCGAGTCACTTCACTGAGTTGACTCTTTGCAGCGGCTCATTTAAGAGTTACCCATCTCTACTTATTATACACACATACAAAACCAACCTTGAAAGGTTAACGTTTTGCAATTCCATGCACAGAATCTCTCATTATGCATACACTTGGGGATGTTTCATCATCCGCCCTGTAAAAATTCGGAAATACGTATGTGCGGCATGTAAGTTATATATTTTATTAAAACAGTTTTCTGTGTGAGCGATTTTGATGTATTGCGGAGGATCCCGCGGATGTACGGATATCGATTTACATAATATTTACATAATTCCAATTTATTCGCTCTGTTTGCGTAACATGTACTAAAATCACAAAGAAAATATTGCCTCCGTTCGCCGGAAATTCATAAAGCTCTAATATAAATTCATAAATTATTATAAATGCTTAGTGTGTGCTGCGGTCGCGAGCTGTTTTTTCATATTTGTAATTACTTTAGAAATTGGTTAGTGTTTATTATACCAATATTTGTAAGCGCTTTGCCACACTTCACGTTTTTAACGCATGCGATTTGGCGGGACGTGGAACGGTATATCAAACAATCTCCAAACTATCATAATTACACCAATGAAGTTTTTGAAATGTTTGAAACAAGCAACATTTCAAATGTTCCTATTTATGAATTAAATAAAATATTACTGCTGTTAATGATAATTATGATTTATTTATAACCGTGTTCGAGAACAACAAATTCTTGTAAAGCTTGTCCGTAATTTGGTTTCGATCAATACGTAACCGGATACGGTTTTGAAGTCTGGCCTTAACTCGGGTTCCTCCAATACGTAACCGGATACGGTTTTAAAGCCTGGCCTCAACTCGGGATCAACCAATACGTAACCGAATACGGTTTTAGCGAACAACTTTTATGACTTGTTCGGGTATACATTAGATTTTTCAAAATCGAAAATCATTGCATGCATTGTGAACAGCATCACGAAATTAAGCAAATTGAATCTAATGTATTTCTGTATGTTCGATAATGACCCTGTAAGGGTCGAAATTATAGTCGCAAAATAAAAACAAAACGTGTGTATTTTATTGAAAAGTTCCTAATGTATTTCTTTTAAATTTCAGGTAAGAACATTCACCATTCTATCCCGGGGAGTATGGTGGTAAAGTATAATTTTTTCTAACTATTGTAGTTTTATAAATTAGATTAGTTGACCTCGCGCAAATGTTTGATAATAAACGAACAAACGATCCAGATTGAAATACTAATGAACGTGCACAATTTTGTTCTTTAATTAGAACATTCGAACCTCTTCCGTGACTTTCAATTAAAAATCAAAGGGAGAAAGTTTTCGAGAAGGCCTAACAGTCGCAATGCGTCCGTATGAAATTAATTTTTCCCGTCGATTCGGTTCATTCGGGGGGAATAAATTAGGGGTCGTCACAAGTTAAATTGCAATCGTGAAAGGCAATTTTCTCGCTGGAAACTTCCTTTGATTCGTACTCAAAGGGCGCGTTTTATGCGTGTAGGACATCTCTTCGCTACCGCCGCGCCGCCGAACATCATTAAATGTTACTCAGGATAATTGTCCGCTGCTGCTGATGATGATGATGATGATGCTAATGGTGGTGGTAGTGGTGGTAATATAACGATTTGTAAATTGTGTTAATATTAATGTTTGTTAGAAAAGTGTTTAGTTAATATTTGATCATCTAAAACTATATTTCAAAAATGCGGATTTGATAGAGTTTATAATGAAAGGGGGGACACTTACCACGGTCAAGTAGATGCAGTAGAGATCTCTCGTACTTGGTTCTTCTCTGAATTGGTGAACTAGGGTTTTGCTTGTCGAACATACGACTCGTCCTTCTCGCATGACGAAAGTACAACATGAGTTCCTCGCAGGATTTTGCATCCCTAAATCAGCTGAAAGTACAAGCGACAGCAATGCAAAGAAATGTGGTACATTTAAATTGATCCTTCTTGCGGTCAATACCGAACATCTACAATAAAACTTGTTGGTAAATATAATGTTAAATAATAGTAATATGAAATGGATAGCAATACTAGCAAATACATAGAATCTGATTGTTAAAAACGACTGGGATATTATTACCAGGTTCATCCTACAAACGTCCCGTGGCTAAAGAAATTGGATTCATCTGTTATCTGGCCTTCTCTTAAGCTTCGGTTATAGCTAGGAAAGAGTCAACTTTTCCATGGCATAGTTTGTTTATTTCAGATAAATTTCAGCCGTTTATTTCCATTTATTGGGGGATCGCTGCAATTTATATTCGAAGCAGCGCTTGCCGGTCGTGAGAGGTGTACATCTTGGCCGTTCCTTTTTCCCCGCACGTGTGATTTATGCAGGGAGCCTCTTTTGATTCAAAAGAACGGTGTGGACACAGTGTGCAAGAAAATGTAAACATATTTGAGTCGGACGTGTTTGTTTCGTAACTGGTCGTTTCGTGTAAAATGAACAAATACGCGATCCAATTTTATTGAAAATATTTTGTGGCTATTCCACGAATGTACGTTTGTTTGACCATAACTGACCTTGTATACAACTTCAAGCTGGTCACGATGGATATTAGCGATAGTCGGGTCTTGGTATTTCGAGAAGTCCTATGTAAATGACTTCTTGTGTAGAGATAACATCTTGAATAAATTAACGTTCAGTGGAAGTAATAATGAATTCCAATTAGGATGTTGAGCTTACCGTTTTATTGACTTTTGCAGTCGTTTTATTATTAACTTCTGGAATTTAAAAAATCTATTACAAAACTGTAGGAAAATTATTAACTACGCTAATTTATCTCGCAATTAACGTTCTGTAATTTTACACATTTTCGTGAGTTGTGCATTTTTTAAATTTTAGATTTTCAATTGTGAAACACTGGATCGAATTAATGGCGCTTCAGAGTGATGGGGTGACCCTCTGAAATAACAAGCCCAGTTACACACACACACGCACAAATATACGAACCTACACGGCTGAAGGATTTCGCGATCGATTGCCTAACAAACACCACCACTACTACTACTAAAAAGAGTGCTGTTTTAATTGTGAGGACGCAATATAATTGAATCGCTTATTATATTAAAACGAACCAACTCACATTTTTGACATTTTACAATTAGTCAAAGAAGAACAAAAAATCTCATTTTGATTGCCCAAAATGTAAACTCTTCTAAATTTCTTTTGTGAGATGAACTAAATTATTCCTGAATATATCATCGTTACAAATGCCCTATGATAATCACCTAAATTTGGTAGCAGCAAAAATTACTGCACCTTGATTGGTTGCCAATAAATATTTTCTCAAGAACAATTAAATTTATTCAACTGAATTTTTAATCGCGTTGCTGATGAGAGGACGCCATTAAAATTGAAATGACGACCTAATTGAGCCGAAGTTTTAATTCAGTGAAGCGATAATTGATGATCCGCTTCATTTCCCCTCCTTACGGAAACTAATTTATACATGTTCTTTTGGTTCTCGCTCCAAAAGATCTTCAGATTAAACGATTATACGAGATTAGTCGCGAACCGTCCTAGATTCAGCTCTGGGACTCGCGCAAGGGGCGGCTAAATAATGGATTCTATTATAAAGAAAACGGTTGCTCTTGCTCTTCGTGGGCGGAAGATATACACACCCCGGAGGACCGTAATTTATTTTCGACGAGAGGAGGAGGCGGCGGATGATTAATTAAAACCGTGTCCTCGAGGAGCTAAGGGGGTGCTGCGCTTGTTTGAACGTTTCGGATCATTAGAGGAACCTGCCGTAAATCCGGCCTTTCCTAATTTAACACTGCAAAATCAACAGGGACTCTCGGGTAAGACATTAGTTGGCAAGGTCGTTCGCGGAATATCCTGCCGACGGATTCGTCAGGGGAGCTGAAATGTAAATATAAAAGTATTTTGGGGTGTGCGAGGTCGTGGAAATATTGTAGAGGAATTGACGTCAGCATTTTCCTAACACGCACCTCCAACTGACGTTCTGAGCCGAACAATTACTTTTTAGAAAGTTAAACGAAATCAGGGAACTGCACATCCATAAGGTTTGTGTGATTCAAAAGTGTTCAAAACGTAGCCCACCCGGCTGAAAAGTTACATTATTATTAATTACGCACGTATATGAGAAAGAACTATTTTAGATCCCGGTAGTCCGGATGTTGTTACAGTAATGTTTTTTTTCGCGTAAATCACAACTTTACGCTAGCCAAATTAGGTTGTAGACTTAAGTGTAAAAATGCTATTTTCTTCCGAATTTACTATTTGTACTTTACGCTCGCCAAATTAGGGCCATAATGTGGACTTTCGGGCTAATAGTTTAAAAACGCTATTTTCTTCCCAATGTACTATTTGTAATTTAGATTTTTACAGTAACATAATTGCTACAGTATTTTTAAAACAGATATTATTCTGCTTTATGATATTTGTAAATATTACATAATCCTCGTTTGACCTTTACTATAAGCAATATTGTTTAGCAATTATACATATTATTTGCATAAAATGCGTTTAGAAATTTTAAGGTGACGCTGAAGTGAGAAGGCAACTGTTATAAGAAACAATTAAAATGGGATCTTGTGAATCAGCCGTCGCTCGTCTAGACGCACTAATCGCTAATTTACCCAGACGAAGTAACTGTGAGTATTCGTCAAAAGAAAAACGGTTCATTTGTGTCGTTACTCGAAAGAACGTAAATATTCATGGTTGAACATCCGCGAACGCACACTCATACAATACTACTGGCGCTGACTCACTGGCTATTAAGTTAATTGTCATAAATGCTCAGCAAGGACGTTCCACGATTGTAATAAGATGCAGTGGTCAGTCACTGTGCTGATATAACTGTTCGGGTTCATTTTTACTACAAAATCAATACCGACACAAAAAGAAGAAAGTGTTAATCATTACCAATAGGTATGGTCGTCTATTTATTTTGTTAAAAGCATTATATGTACCTAGTGGCCCAAAATTGACTAAAAAGTGATGATGAAGAACATACTTTTTGCAGAAGCATGAATGTATATATTCCAGTAGTGGACACGCATGGAGATCAACGAGAACCGCATTCTGTTTTTTTTGCATATTATAAAAACCACATCGTAGATACCTACATTTAAATTCATTTTATAAACCGATTCAACCGAAATCATACCATCGCAAAGCGACTACATACGACTTGAACGCTTCACTTGGCAAATTTAACAGGATTCGTGCAAAAATTCCGAAATTATTAAAAAGAAGGTTTTAAATTTTCAATTGGAGCTACACTTTACTCAATAAAGAGCCGCATTTTCCCACCCTTGGTATACTCCATATCCAACAACATCGTGTGTGAGCTCTTTCCCATAATCCAAAGAATTTTCTAGATACAGCAACAGAAAATGAACGAAAGAAAAGGATACGTTTCATGCGTGCGGACATTTTGTATTGAGTACGATTTGAGCGAAGCACACTGGGGCAAATGATCACGTAAATAAAGAAAATTAAAACAGCCGATTAGTAAAATTTAGGGTAGTTATGGACTGTAGAGGACCTGTACCATCATATCCTTACACAACGTTTCCCAAAGTGTGGCTCGCGACCTGGCACCGAGTCGCAGAAGAATTTTGCCGGATCGCGAAAAAATATAGTAAAACCACAAAAAAAAATGTACATATTATTTTTTTATAATAGTTAGTTACTAGGAATAGTGTAGTTTTTCGTATAATAGACTTTTTACCGAATTATGTGATCATAAACACCTCCTTTCGTATTGTAATTCACGATGGCTTTTAAAAGGAAATGGTTTAAAACGTCTGAGCTAAAAGACGAAGCTTTGGTATTTCTGAATGAACACCCACTAAATAAAAACGATGCTATTTTTTTCATTTAAGGATAGATTCTTCGATTTTTAGTGGTTAATAAAAGTAGCTTATTTGTGCGACATATTTGCTGCATTCAATTAATTGAATTTAAATTTGCAAGCTTTAGTTTAAATATTTTCAAAGTGTCGGAGAAAGTCCCTGCAATAATTAAAAAAAAAGACTTTCAAGAGAAATTTTAAATCTTTTGAAACATTACATAAATTTATTGAAACCCATGCAAATTATGATGAAGAAGATTTACATCTAGAAACACTTTACCAAAACCTTTTCAGTTCTTCAGATTATCAAATAAGACGTATGTTCAAAGTTTCATATCAATTGCTTTATTAGTTTCTGAGATACAGCGCGCACACACAGACGCACACACATACACAATTTTTTTTCCAGAAATTGTTGAAATGGTATCTAGAGACTCCAAAACGGATATTGCCGTAAAAAAAAAATTGAAAAAATTTTCTCGTACTTCGTAACGGAGAAAATAAAAACAATTGAAACCCCTTGAAATCTACCTACAATAGATTACACTTAATTTTTCTATTAAAATTGGCAAACATTCCTACCTTGGATGTTAAACACTCCGGTTCAATCCAGAAATTTTCCAAACATTCCTACTCCAGATTTTAAAATAATTACAATTAAACACTTCGGTTAAATTCTGAAGGTGAGCATTTACCAAACCGCCAAAAAAATATAAAAACAATTTAAACAAACTTTAAAATCACTTAGAATCAGGGTTCGGACGATATATATCATCGGATATATATCACGATATATATCATGATAAATATCCATGATATATATTCGATGATATATATCATGCATATTTATGAAACACACAATACCAAAAAATTCCCCCGTTTCTCAAATATTTCCCGTTGCAGCAATATGAATAGTAAGCATGTGCTCTAATATAAACTAGAGATGGGCGAAATGACTCTTTTTTGTCGATTCTTGAAGAGACTCTCGACTCTGTTAAAAATGAAAAAGTAAGTGTGAGCAAAAAAAAAACAAAAAAAAGGTCCTCACTTTGAAAATTCTTCAATTTATCCCTCAAAACGTAATGAAGAGCAAAAAAGTCCTCATTTCAAAAAATTTTCAATTTGATGTCAAACATTTTAACAATTTAAATGTTATTTTTTTACTATCTCGTAAGCAACTGTGTTTGTTTGCAATAAATAAATATAATATAAATAAACTATGTGCATTACATAATTAATAAGTCATATAAACATTAATATTAATGACCAAGAATAAATATCAAGAAGTTGATATATATCCGATATACCGGGTGTGGCACTTAAGACGCCTCGGACCATAGCTCCTTTACGATAAAAGCTATCGAAAAAAATCTAAGAACAAAGTGGTGCATAGTTACTGTCGCTATGTTTCAAAAATATTTCTAATCATCAGTGGCGTGCCGTACTCCAGTGGCGTACCAAACTTATGTTTTTTTAAATGGAATGCCCTATTTTTTATTGCAGATTTGGAAAGTGCTCGACGAGTACTTATTTTTTTATCTAACATGTTATACCCTTCACTTTAGCGGTTTCGCTGTTATAACCCCTTCTTTCAAAATTGCGCCCCATTTTTGAGATTTTTTTGTAGAGAAACTAATTGACGCCGGCGCCTAAATTTTGAATTGAGGTACAGGTTAAGACCTCGTATACCTTCACATAAATTTTTTTCGGGTAATTTATGGAAAAAAAATAATTTTTGATTGATCTTCGCATGTTGTCATTTTTTCCGAAAATTTCAAATGGCACCCCCCTAAAAAAATTACGGCGTTGTACAGCCAAAACTCTAAATTTTTCATTGGTGTAAAAAAAATTACACATTGCATAACAAAATTTCGGAGAAAAAAGGAATTTCATCGCAAATGTCTAGAAACGTTTTCCGTTCCCAAGTGTGCCATGAGAAAACAAAAGATTGGTAATTGTCAAAGTAAATTATTAGACGTCAGTAGCAGCCATAAGTCATTTTTGATAAACGTTCTAAAAATGTTCCGAACTCAAGAGGAAATGGTTGACAAGATATTTATTCTTGGAGAATGTTACAAGAATTGTTGCTGCGAGATATCTGCACAGGGCACATCCAAATGAACGTGCGTTTCAAAAAGTGTTGGAGAGATTTACTACTACGAGAAGTGTGAAACGGCCAAGGAGAGTTAGAAAGTAGGCAGTTATTACCGAAAATAATGAACTGCAGGTTCTGGAGGCAGTTATTGAAGATCCTCATACCAGTATCCGTGATATTAGTAGGAATCACGATATTTCAACGCGATTCGTACATCGTGTTCTTAAAAAGTACAAATTCCGTCCATTTAAGATTCAACTGCACCAAGAATTGCAACCTCAAGATTTTCATGCGAGGCAAGATTTTTGCATGTGGGCTATCAACAAAATTGAGCAGGAGGAATCATTTCTTATGCGCGTATTATTTTCTGATGAAGCAACGTTCCATAGAAATGGGCATGTCAATCGCCACAACTACCATTATTACGCCGATGAAAACCCACAAGCCATGCGAATGATAAACCACCAGCAAAGATGGTCGCTGAATGTTTGGGGAGGCATACTTGGAGAACACCTTTTGGGTCCTTATTTCATCGAGGAGCACCTGAACGGCAACAGTTATTTGAGGTTCCTTCGCGACGACTTTGATGATCTCTTGGAAAATGTCCCTCTAGCCGCTCTTCGACAGATAGTTTTCCAGCACGATGGAGCTCCTGCACATAATAGCTGTGTCGTTCGGGAATTTCTCGATGAAACGTTTCCGGACTCCTGGATTGGTCGTGGGGGTCCTGTGAGGTGGCCACCAAGATCACCAGACCTCACTCCCCTTGACTTCTTCCTTTGGGGCCATATCAAAGACGAGGTTTACAGGACGGTACCAACTACAGTCGACGATATGAGGGAGAGAATCCGCGCGGCTTTCCGCGGTATATCACCAGAAGTCCTTAGGGCAGTGTCTAGAGCCTGTGAGTCGAAGTTGCGGTTATGCCTCCAGCAGGAAGGTCGTCATTTCGAACATTTAGTTTAAGTTGTTAAATTTTCTTTATCTGCATTTTTCATATCATGTTGAATAAATAGGTACATACTATTATGTTGACCGTATTTGTTTTCTCATGGCACACTTGGGAACGAAAAACGTTTCCCGACATTTGCGATGAAATTCCTTTTTTCTCCGAAATTTTGTTATGCAATGTGTAATTTTTTTTACACCAATGAAAAATTTAGAGTTTTGGCTGTACAACGCCGTATTTTTTTTAGGGGGGTGCCATTTGAAATTTTCGGAAAAAATGACAACATGCGAAGATCAATCAAAAATTATTTTTTTTCCATAAATTACCCGAAAAAAAAATATGTGAAGCTATACGAGGTCTTAACCTGTACCTCAATTCAAAATTTAAGCGCCGGCGTCAATTAGTTTCTCTACAAAAAAATCTCAAAAATGGGGCGCAATTTTGAAAGAAGGGGTTATAACAGCGAAACCGCTAAAGTGAAGGGTATAACATGTTAGATAAAAAAATAAGTACTCGTCGAGCACTTTCCAAATCTGCAATAAAAAATAGGGCATTCCATTTAAAAAAAACATAAGTTTGGTACGCCACTGGAGTACGGCACGCCACTGATGATTAGAAATATTTTTGAAACATAGCGACGGTAACTATGCACCACTTTGTTCTTAGATTTTTTTCGATAGCTTTTATCGTAAAGGAGCTATGGTCCGAGGCGTCTTAAGTGCCACACCCGGTATATCCGATATATTGATATTTATATAAATATCGGATATTTTCCGAACCCTGCTTAGAATAGATTCCACTCTATGGTTCCATAAAAATTGGAAAACATTCCTACCTTAGATTTTAAAATAATCACACTTGAACAACTCCCGGTTCAATTCTGATGAACTTTTTACAAACCGAAAAAAAATTAAAACAATTGTAACAAACCTTAAACTGTTGACATTCCTCTAAAATTGCGCTTTATAGATGTATCTACTAAATTTAGGAAACATTCCTACCTTAGGTTTTGAAATAATCACATTTCAACATCCCCGCTTCAATTCCCAGGTCGAACATTTTCCAAACCGCCAAAAAATGAAAAAAAAGAAACAACTTCTCAATTTTTTTAAATTCACTTAAAATATATTGCACCTATTTTTTCTGCAAACAATTGCATACGTTACTACGCTAGATCTCGAAATAATCACACTTGAACACCTTTCATTTCATTTCTAAAGTCAAGCATTTTCCAAATCGCCAAAAAATATAAAACCAATTGAAATTTTTAAATTCACTCGAAATGCATTGCACTTCATTTTTGAAAACATTCCTGCCCTAGATTTCGAAATAATCACACTCGTGTTCAATTCCGAGGTCAAACATTTTACAAGCCCCCAAAAAAAAAACACAAAAACAGTTGCAGCATTGTCGAACCTTTTCCAATTTAATCAAAATACAAGATTGCGTTCCGTGATTCTATTAAAATCTATTAACGCTCTTAGCCTCAAATTTGAAATATTTACCTTTAAACACTGAATTCAATTTTGTGGTTGGACATTTTCCAAGTTGCCTTGAAAATAAAAACTAATTGCAAAACATTCAAATTTACTCTAAACGGATTAATTTTCATTTCTATAATAAAATAGGCAAATATCCTAGGTCCAAATATTGCAATAATCACACGTGCAATAAAGGGCATTTTTCTACTTAAGTTTCAAGTTTTTCCGAAATTTCAACTCAAACATTTTTGAAAATGCAAAATCATGCATTCGCCTAGATGTTCTTAATTTCCTAGAAAACAACCTAGTAAATAATAAAAAATAATGTGACCTAGTTTTTCCGAAATTTCAATTCAAATATTTTTTAAAGTGCAAAATAATGCATTCACCTATATGTTCTTAATTTCCTAGAAAATCCCTAGGTGGATTATCTTCAAATTGTAAAAGCACACGCTGTAGACTTCTAGTAATAAAGCAAGTAAATAGTCCTAAAATAGTTTAAGCTAATTTTTCTGAAATTTCAACCCTAATATTTTTTTGTGAAAGCGAAAAATATGCATTTGGCTAGATTTTTTTAATTTTCATGAAAGTCCCTTAGTGAATTATCTTTAAACTCTAAAAGCACACTCTGTATACTTCTAGCAATAAAACAAGTAAATAATAAAAAAATAATTTGTGCTAGCGTTTCCGAAATTTTGACTCAAACATTTTTGAAAATGCAAAATCATGCATTCGCCTAGATTTTCTTAGTATTCTAGAAAATACCTTAGTGGAATATCTTTGAATTTTACAAGAACATTCTATAGATTCATAGTAATGAAACAAGTTAATAATCAAAAATAATTTGAGCTAGTTTTACCGAAATTTCAACTCAAACATTTTTTAAAGTGCAAAATTATTCATTCACCTAGATTTTATTAATTTCCAAGAAAGTTCCTTAGTGGATTATATTCAAACTTTAGAAGTACACTCTGTAGACTTCCAGTAATAAAACAAGTAAATAATCAAAAAAGTATTTGGCCTAGTTTTACCGAAATTTTAACTCAAACATTTTTGAAAATGAAAGATACGCATTCGGCTAGATTAATGTTTCTCAACGTGGGCGATCAACGTCTAAATTGGGCGTTTATCTGACAATCCGTATTTAGAGGCCGATGGTCATTTTGTATGGGCGAATGCATTTTGAATACCACCCTGCAGAGATGGCTCAATTTTAATTACTTATGTTTTTCTTATATAATTATTTTGCAATTTTTGTGTATGAAATAAACAAACAAATATCTTGATTTTTATCAAAAAATAAAATTTGTTTTGTAAATAAATGTTTTTTTTTTCATACGGTGGGTCGCGAAAAATGTTAAAACTTCGTACCGGGCCGCGTTCACAAAAGTTTGGGAAACGCTGTCCTAGCACATTGCGACTGTGCGAGTCACCCCCGACTGTCTCACCACCTGTCAAAGTTTGTAGTTGAGCGTGAGCGAGTGATTTTCAACCCTCTGTTTAAGATTATCTGTTCGATAATTTATATTTTTTACCGTGAAGCCTTCAAGTTCAGATAATTAGATATTATTATTCTTGTAATAATACATTATTATTTAACTGCACATAATTTTAATTAAAACTGACCGTCAAAATGTTTTATTTACATTCTTTTTGCGAAACAAAGGTGTTATTAGTAATGATCTTAGTGAGACTAGTTTCGATTTTTATTTCTTTCAATAGTGTGTTGATTACACATTATAATGCTACTTTTTTTTCCTGCTACCTTAATACTACTTCCGGCGCTACACTATGATTTTTGAGAATTGTACAAGATGAAGCAAATATTTCTAAAAATTGCTGTAGCGAACCAAGCTCATTCAATCAGTGAGTCGAATTCTATTGGAGCGGTAGATATGTGTTGTCCTGACCAATCTCTATTTCTGCCGCCAGCCGCCTCTAACTACAGAGTATTTGACTGTTGGACCTATAACCGCGTGGTAGCACGGCAACGTCGGGCGAAGGGCTAGAATTAAAGTGCAATAATATCAAGGTTGTGTTTATGTGCATGGAACACGGTGATTACATTAGGTGCAACTCGGTTGAAATTTGTAGGTTAAAATTTCGTCATCCCTGCGCCGATCAGGACCAAAATTCAGGTAAGCTTTCTCCTATTTCTAATCAAGCAACCCCGCAAGTGCAAATACATTCATAACAGATCGATTGGGTCCAAACTTCATGGTGGCCACCTATGGGTACTACTCGCGGGGATAGGTACGATCCGGGTACCCAGAGTAGGGGATACGAATTAAATTGTTCCCATTGCAGCTTTCGCCCCAGGGCCACCGGATGGCGCAAGTATCACAACAGGCTGAAAATTGTTACATAAATTGACACTAGATGGTACAACCTGCTAATTTAGTTGGAAAATCTGGCCTGTCCAAAAGTGAAGAATCGCAATTTTTTTTGGTATGGACGAGGTAGCAGAGGTAGCAATACAGAGAGATAGGGTCGATTGCAGAGACGGCTGGCTGCGTTTTGTTTATTAAAATGTGACACACACATTAAGGGGTTATTCTACTGTAACCAGCGTCCAAACAGGCTACCATTTGTGACTTTATTTCGGGAAAACTACAAATGCAATTTAGGTAAATTTTTATATTTTTGTATGTACTCGTATAACGAGTGTGTGTAAAAATATTAATAGTGTCGCACGTTATTCTTTTTCGCATAGGCCGATGTTTACCGTGCTCGATCGGTCGGTGTACATGATTAAGCAAATATGGTTGGTCTGAAACAAAATATAAAAATTTCCTCATTAACTACATGGCATTAGCTATGACGTAACGGAGCCCCAATCTTCTTATAATCCCTAATTTTGCGAAACACCGTACTTCTAGCCAATCCTAAATATAATACATGTTTATGATTTGATTTCATACTGCTATTACTTGCACCGCACCACACTTACCTAATGAATTGACAATTTTGTGTACAATGGCAGTGAATGTTAAAGCCTCTTGTAATAATACATTATAAACGTTAATTTTTATTGTTTTCTACGAGCGTTAATGCTCTCAAATCCAACCTTTTTTGTTTCTTGGGGGGCGAAATTGACGCCGAACTAGTGCTGGGTATATAACCATAGTTAAAAATGAAATATCTATTTCCTCGAAGATCGCGGGATGAGGTCTTAAAAGAACCGATTCTTACACTTTCAACGGGAGGCATAACTGGCTAAAAACACAAAAACTGACGCGAAACACGTGAAACCGGTCATTACCGTTTTCGCAATATTGGCCTGTGTAAAAACGGCGCCCGTTTTGCCAATCACAACAACTTATTTTCTCGGCTATAATTTGATTTAGTCCGCCTGGTTATTAAATGAGGTATAACAGAGATTAATAAACTAAACTATGGCGCGAAACTATGAGCGGAAAACTCACCGGCAGGCTTTTTACACAGGTCACTAGAGAATATGGCAAGTGCAATAGCAAAGGTCCTTCAAAGAAGGATGGGGAGAGATTCTCGAGCTTTCAACGTTCCACAATCAACCTTGGAGGACAAAGTCAGAGAAGCTTCCCTAGAAGTCTTTTCTCCCGAATCAACGGCTGTAAAAATGTTAGGGCGTTGCCATCCAGTTTTCAAACGCACAAGCTGAAATAGACTATCTTCAGGAATAGAACACATTGTATTCCTGGAAGAGAGACTATTTCGTCTAACTCTGAAGGACGTACGTACACTAGCGTTTGAATTCGTAGAGAAAAATAAGGTAGCTCACACCTTCAACAGGGAAACTAGATTGGCTGGAAAGGATTGGTTATATGCCTTTCTCAACCCGCACCAATGATTAAGACTGAGGAATCCTAAAAAAACGTTACTGGCTCCTGCTAAGGATTTCAATCGTACAGCAGTTGGAAAATTTATAATCTGCTGGAGTCCATCTATAAGAAGCATAATGTTTCACTTAATGCCATTTATGCTGTTTGTTTTTATTTTTTATTTTTTTAAAAGGAAGGATGATGGACGGAAAATTGGGTTGGGGAATTATGGATGATATGGGACATTGGCTTAGACAGCGTAGGTCATTCAGCCATAATCGATTATTTATAATTATTATTCATATTAAATGAAAATAGACATCCACAAACACCCATGCCCTCGCCGGGATTCGAACCCAGGACCCTCCGCATTAGTTCTGGCGCGCTAACTCACGCGGCTAGTTATGCTGTTTATGAGACAGCGATTTTGACTGTTCCATTAAAGGTGTTGGCCCTTAGAGGGAAAAACAAGTTGGAAGCTTGTCATCACCTGAAAGGGTGTTATTGTCTACACAATAAACTACATGCCACGAATGTTTGTTTTTCCACGGAAACTAAACACTCCTTTGTTAATGGACGATGCTCCTCCTGGCGCCAATTTTCATGAACATGGGTGGATAAACTCCTGACTTGGTTCAAGAAATTGATTGAATATTCCAACCCTTCTCTAAAGAAACCAGTGCTTTTAACTCCACTTGGCCGTACATCACATGCCAAATAATGGAAATCATCAACCTGGCACGAGCGAAGAATGTGATTTTGTTGTGCTTCCCTCATACCACGCACCGTCTCCAGCCTTTGGATGTGTCCACTAAGTATATATTACGAACAACAGTTGCAAAAATGGCTAGTTGCTCATCCTCGGCGAAGTGTAACTAATTACCAAATGGGAAAACTGTGCAATGCAGCACTCACTCAATCTGCTGTTACATAAACAGCAATTAAAGGTTTTGAAAAGACCGGAATATATACATTCAATTCAGATGCCTTTCCTGCAGCTTCGGAAACAACAGATAGGCCTGGACCTGTGCAATCTCAAGTTGAACCAGATAGGCCTCAAACAAATCCCAATTAATCTAGTAGGACCGGTCAAGAAGAGACTGAAGCATCCTCTGACATATCTTTGCACATCGATCCCAATGCCTATGATGCATCAAAGGACGTTGAACCTTGCACATCTACCTCTAAGTTCCAATATTTACAGAAAAAAAGGAAAAACAGCAATCCTTACGTCTTCTCCCTACAAGCTGGAGCTGACGAATAGAGATCTGCTAAGAAGGCTCCTAAAAGGAAACTTTTTAGAACAGAGATTAGTAGCAAGAAGAAAACAAAAGAGGTGAAACATGTTAACAAACGGGAAAAGAAAAATCAAAAAATAAATGATGATTAGACTGAGTAGATTGGCAAAATTATTTTTGTGATCTGTAGAGGTCATTGCATTATTATTTCAGCATTATACATCTAGTCGGGCCGGAGTCATGACTCTAAAAGACCTTCATATTTTCTATTGAGCCACTTTACTAACTCACTTCACTGACCACTCTTTGAGTCGACTCACTCAAGAGTTACCATCTCTACTGCAGAGTCGTCTTAAGAAGACAAGGAAAACTTGACGCTTGCATATTCTGCAACGAAATATATGCACATTCCAAATCAATGGATGGATCCACCGCAGCATCCGCCGAGGTTGGGCTCATGACGCGTGTTTAAATGCAGAGGAAGATGATGACACTTTGTGTGTGACTTTTGTGCTCGGCAAGAACAAAAAAGTGATTATTTTTCATTGTCTAATTTCAGTGAAATTGTCATACAAAGGATATGTTCAACACATAATGTACTAACGGGTGCGCCATCTTGTGGTAACTGATGGTTTTATTGAATAACTTCCTTGCCCGACGTGCGATTGACAAGTTGTCGACCATTTTGGAAACGTCAAAGCAGTACAATTGTTACCATGGAGCATTACACACCAAAACAAAGAGCCGAAATTGTGAAATTTTATTTCCAAAATAATTCCTCAGTTACGCTTGCTCAACGCGCGTACCGAGCAAAGTATCGCGGCAAAAAAGTGCCTACAGCGAAGACAATTCGCAAGTTAGTGACCAAATTCAACGAAAGTGGGTCTTTGGCAACATCCACGCCCAAAGTTAAGCCACGTCCACGTCGAAGTAATGAAGTCATTGATGCCGTACGAGCCGATGTTCAAGACCATCCGACCACCTCGTATCGTCGCCGTGCTCAGGAGTTTGGCCTGTCTCCGACAACATTGCGGCGCATTTTGAGGGTCGATTTGCGTTCATTCCCTTACAAGACGCAGATGGCTCAACGTTTATTGCCGGTTGACAAGCCTCGTCGCATTGAGTACGGTCGAAACATGCAAAACATCCTCGCCAGCCAACCAGATTTTTGAAGTCGTGTAATCATGACGGACGAGGCACATTTTACGCTGTGCGGAAGCTTCAATACGCAGAATGTTCGCTATTGGGGGACTGAAAACCCTCAATTGATATTCGAAGTGCCTTTACATTCACCAAAAGTCACAGTTTGGTGCGGTGTTTGTGCCGATAGCATCATTGGCCCATACTTCTTTGAAGACGACAATGGCGCGACGGTTACGGTCAATGTCGTGCGATATAGGGCAATGATTCGTGAATTTTTGGCACCTGAGCTGGATGAATATGAAATGGAGGATTATTAGTTCCAGCAGGATGGCGCGACATGCCACATAGCCAATGAGACGATTAATTTATTGAAGCAAATGTTTCCGGATCGTCTCATCTCAAAAAAGGGCGATTTTGACTGGCCCCCGAGATCACCGGATTTGACTTCTGCTGACTTTTTCTTATGGGGGTACTTGAAAAGTAAGGTTTACGCCAACAAACCTCAATCCCTCGCACAACTTAAGACCGACATACGCAACGAAATCGCTGGTATTGACCCGGGAACACTAAAAAAAAATGATGGAAAATGCCGGAAAAAGGGCGGATTTGTGCAGAGCTGCCGGCGGTGACCACTTAGCGGATATTGTTTTCAAAAAGTGACCAAACAAATTGTGTTGGACCAAATTTAACTAAAATGAATGATCATACACAAAAAAATCTGTTTTCTTACTTTATTTAAAAAAAACTTCAGTTACTACAAGATGGTGCACCCGTTATATTAGCCTCCTTTAATGACAAGAATGAGTTTTTTCCTTTTTCGAAATTACTTTTCTCAAATGTGACTTTTTTTTACCTGCTCATTTGCAATTTGTAGGGGAAAACCTCGTAACTATGAAACAAATTGAAGCCAAATGATTAAATATCGCAAAAATGTTTTTGCCAGTTTAAAAATTTGCTACTTCAAATATTTGGTACTCGATTTTGCCCCAACCGGTATGCCGTCTCACCCTGTCCGAGGCTGTCGTCTTCAGAAAAGGTGGCTAAAACAGGTTTCTCCCCGCATTTCAGCGGGGGCAGCAGGTTAATGGTAAGAAAGGTGCTCAAATATCCTTCGCTAAAGCAGCCAAACCGGGTAGTTTTTCGCGCTACGCAAGTAGGACTGGTAATGCAGCGACATCGATAAGAGATGGCATCACAATTAGAACCCTGAAACCAAGTAGTACAATACCTGAAGTGTGATGCCAATGGCGACTGTGCCATCGCCTTTAAAGAATGCCGATGGTCGCTTACCCATGCTTTAGCTTCTTGAATGCCGCGAGTAAAAGGAGTTGTGACGATATGGGGTTCATCAGCGCAAGTAATTGCACGAGGCACTGTTCAAGCCAGCAGTTGCGCTCATAAAATACATCAAAGAGACCGGAACACCAATTTTGAGATAAAGGCGAAGGCGGCCACATTAAGAAACATCGCCGAGAATATATAGGCGGCTCTTAGCGAGGCGGCTTTACTCAGAACCAAGGGACCCGTAGCAAGAGCAGCGGATAGCGGACTTCAGATAGTCCTTCGGGCACACACCGGGCGCAAAAGATTTATATTAACAGGGGCAGCGGGCATGAAAAGGGTGTCCACTAAAAGTCGATCATATTATGGACTGGCTGAGCCACAAGCAGCCAATGAGGTCTGGATTGGCGCGACGATCTAAAACCCCTATGGCCAGAGGGTGGCGGTCCACACAAGGGCCTTGTTGCTGACAGACTGGGGATAGCCGGCAGGCGGCAGTGTCACCAACACAGCAGCAACGACCATTAGACAAGGCAATGGAGTCTCCACCAAGGATATTGCTAGTCTGAGTCCATCAGGACTATACATATATACCACTCTAATTGTGGTGACGTTTTAGAGGTTCTCAAACGACATTCAAACTCCCGAGAGTGCCGATTGGGTATCCTATGCCAAGCTTTGCAAATTGTACCAATTTCAAAAACCTCCTTCAAGACATTACTAAGATCGACGGGAAGACAAAGCGAAGCTGATGAGGTCAGAGCCGAATTCCAAGTCAAATGAATAAGAGCCTATGATCTCGACTCACCGACAGCGCTGGTAGAGAGCATGATGACTAACGTAGACAGGTTGTTACCGCTCTATGATCCAGGAGAGGCCGGGCAAACCGCTCCTGTACTGAAGCTGTAGGGGGTTCGGCGGAGTTCACAAACGCCGATCGAAGGACCGCCTACAGGAGGCGCCTACAGCACAACCACATGGAGCAGGTTTGGTAAGCGGCTCAATGCTACGCCCGTTGTGTCAACCTGGGCTAAAAAGGGAATCATTACACGTTGAGCAGAGGCTGCCAATACCTCATGACGGCGAACAATGAGGCAGCAGCGACCCACGCTAGAATGGCTGCGGAGGGCTCAGCTGCGCAATAACGGCAGAGTTATACAGATACGACTCTTGGCTTACGGATGGTGACGTAGCCATTCAGGCCCGGGATGATTATAGAAAGATGATCAACAAATCACCAACTTGAGGTATACAGTGGGTCAAGCTGGGTAATATAATCATCAATTTTTGGTCTCGTTAGTAGAGATGAAACGGATATCCGGTAACTATCCGGTATCCGGCCTATCCGGCACAAGTTTACTATTCGGCCGAATACCGGATAGTCCCGATATCCGGCCGGATACCGGCTATTCAAAAAGTACGACAATTTTCTAAAATCAACTTTAAAACATACATTTTTGTAATGTAAGTAATAATAAAACGGTTTATAATTATGATGGATTTTATTTATAGCTAAAAAGTTACAAAAATTAGAAAAAGTTACAAAGAAGTTAAAAGAACCTTTAATGAACTTTAATTAGTATCGATCACCACAGAAGAACTTAAATAATAACACTTAACAAACACAAAGAGATTCTGCCCTCTTTTCATCAAAGAAAATATTTAAAATTGATATTCAAAATTGACAAGAGGTAAGTTATGGTGAATGAAGACTAAATTTTCAGCATTCATTGGCAACAGGCGATTTCGCTTGTTTTCGTAAACTAAGCCAGCTTCGGAAAACAGCCTCTCACTATAAACACTGCTGCAAGGTGCTGAAAGGTACACTTTGGCAAACTTTGTCAAATATGAATAGTGTTTCGAGTTGACCGACTACCAAGTGTAAGGATCACGGCTGTGATCAATTCGATCAGTCTTCAAAAGTAGTCAATCTCGCTTGCAATTGGGTTTTGCTCTCGATTTTGACATTGGCTATTATTGACAATCCCAAAAGGTGTCGTGAGATTCGCGAGAAACATTTGAATCAGTTTCATTTACCCTATTCCTTTTAGCAGATGTTGGTGACGACGAAGAACTACCAGTGGAAGAAGTCTCGTCGCAAATAATTTTTAAACACTCCAGTAAGATCTTCTGTCGCGCTCTTTCAGCTTCAAGTGGTCCCTAATAGTTTGACTTAAATCTGGGGTCTAAGTAAGTTGCAATAAGGTAATTCGGATTCCCATTCTGCTTTTAAGGAGGCCCTCATATGTGGTAAGTCAGATGTTCGTTTTGCGGTCTCATCTTTGCATAAGTATCTTTTTAATGCAGCTACGTGCGGTATAACTTCGGATATGCAGAAGAGGCCAGAACTTGTGATTTTAGTTATTTCCTCAAATAACTTCAAAAGTTTTACATACTGCTCCATCAAGCACCACTGATGAGTAGTTAAATTTGCGAGTGTATCATGATCAGCTACATAAAGGGAAATGGCGCGTTTTTGTTCCAACAAGCGTTCTGCCATATAGAAGGTAGAATTCCATCTTGTGTTGATATCCTGTACTAATTGATGCTCTGGTAAACTTAACTCCTTTTGAATCGCGCAGTTGTTCTTGCGCCAAACCCGAATGATTAAAGTGAGTTACGAGACGTCTACCTTTGGCAATTATGTCCATTACTTCAGACTGCATCTTCAATGATTCAGTCACAACCCTCTGAAGCGAATGAATGAAACATCTAGCAGAATCATATTCCGCCTCTTGAATGCCTTTCACCATGTTAGCACCGCTGTCATGTACAAGTACGTGTATTTTGCTTTGGTCAATATCCCAGGGAGCTGCTATAGCATTGAGTTCATACCAAGAACTCCATGTTGAAGCTGGAATTCTGGAGACAACCAATGAGCTGTGAAACTCAGAAAGCTGGAGTTATTATATAAGCACGCCCACATATCAGAAGTGACCAAAACTACAACAGCGTTTGAAATGCTTGTTTTGATTTTCTCAAAAATTCTGTTGTAGATATCGGGAATAATTTTTTGGGTCATATAAGTGCGGCTTGGCAATTCATAGCGGGGTAAAGCTTGTTGAAGGAGTCTTGTGAATCCAACCCTTTCTACGATAGAAAGTGGCTCATTATCTAGTGCAATCATTTCGCCAATCAGATGATGATATTTTTTTGCCTTTGCACCGTTCACATCACAAAGCAGTTTTCTTTCAAATGATTCTGCCAAAGTTAGCTGCCTCTGTGTCGAAACCGAACTTGTACTAGGAACGGCCACAAGTACTACCACAAGCGGTGTGGTTGGTACGTCTTTGTCTTTATCTTTATTCAACAATTGAAACTTTTCTAGATGTTTTGATTTTAAATGATTATTCATGGCAGAAGTGCCTGCGGGAAGATAAATAAAAATCAATATTGCATATGACATTATTCCATTAAAAACTAAAAAATAGTTAGGCAGGGCCACCAATAAAAGATAAGACTAATTCTACGTACCTGCTTTTTTCCCTTTACCACCACCAGATATTTGAAGCCGGCATAACAAACAAATAGCAAACTTATTATTTTCATTGTTTATGTCGAAATATTGCCAAATAGGTGATCTTTTTTCACTGATGACATGTTTTTTTACTGAAATCACTCACTTCACTCAGTTTACAAACAACTAATTTTCAGTAAACAACTAAACACTCGATCACGCTACCGTCCACGATCACTTACGATGACACCTGAAACGCCCGGCTGCGGCTCTATACTTGTCACAGCATGTAACGAGAACACTGGTCGGATATCCGGCCATCCGGCTTCACAGCTAGCCGGATATTCGGAATCCGGTATCCGGCCAAACAACTATCCGTTTCATCTCTAATCTAAAGAACAGTATCAGGACCCAACGTGGGCATGTCTGGGGAATTTCAATGTCAATGAGATTCAATAGGGATCGTCCTGCGCAGATAGGTTTAAACCGCTTAGCCTATCTAGATCTACACTTGTGCAACCAAGGCGTGAAACCAACTTTTATCATGGGGAATTCGGTCTTCTACGCAGACATGATACAAGCAATAGTCGATGTAACCCGAGATATGGTTGACTGGGACGTGTTGGAGCACGAATTCCCAAGTGTGCATCTCTACACTCCCTAGAAGACAACGCTGGACAACCAGAAGGATAAACCGAGAGAAGCTACAGACTGGGCTTAGTGATCAAATAGCGCAAAATAGTGTGGAACTCATGGCTAAAGACCTCACGCTAAAGTTGCAGCAGTCCTGCGCTGTAGCAATGCCGAGGGCGGGAGCAAACCGACAACGTCTGAGCTACTAGTTTTATTATTATTTCTCCAAGAGTTATAGCCTTTCATTTTTAATGCGTGAAGTATACGCCGACACGATATCCGAGAAATTCCTGTCTGCCAGGATAGTCGTGGTATTATCACGGGAGGGTTCAAAGAACCCCCTCCCACTCCATTGATCTGCGGCTAGCTCACGGAGGTGTCGCTATGAGATTGGCTACAGACCCAAGGATGACGCATGGGTGTGAGTGGCAGAGAAAAGCAGATGACGCAACTATCGCTATTGTTTGCGCATGTTCAAATGATACACAGAAACAACATAATAGCTTAAATGTTCGAAGAAAAATATATGCATGCGGGAAACGTAAGAAGTAAAAGTAAGTCAAAAAAGTCACGGGAAACATAAAACTAATTCTTCACACAATTCGTGATTGGACGTCGTGATTGGCGGAGACTTCATGGTTGCGAAGGTCATATACTGATGTGATCGGCGAGATCTCGGATGGGTAGCCGGCCGGTGACCTTGACGGATAGTAGGTTTCAGTGGATCGGCAGCGTCTTCTTTCTTGGCGGAAACTTCTGTCGCCGGTGTCACGGCTGAGCGTTTTGTCTTGGCTGACGTAGTGGCGAAGTGAAGAAGGGCGTCTAAAGTCTAGTTGGTGAAAGGGAAGTCTTTCAAGTCTGATGTGAAGTTTGTCTGGTGTAACTCTCTAAGTGGTCTGATGTAAAGTGGAATTCTTAGAAATCTCTACGACCCACTCTGTTCCTGGGCTGTGGGTCTCTTGCGGGTGACAGTGGGGTGCAACGGGAATGTTTAGGTAGCACAGGTTTGAGTAGCACAGATTCGCCGAAAACGATCTGCGGGGGAAACTTGGCTCTCTATCGCACTGGCAGCTGCACTTCTTGAAAAATTATCTCAATTGGTAATTTGAACAATCTATGGTAATTTGAAAAAGTAGCTATGAATAACTCATACAATGCAAATTAAAATAATTACGTATGCATTTGTTACCACGCTTAGAAACCGCATTTTCCAACATTTGCAATAGCTTCTGGTGTTTGTACAGTTGCTTGTTTCGCTCTTTTCGCATTAATACAGAAGCTTTTTTACTAAATTTTGAAAGAATGTTTCGCAGGAACATTACTACAGGGATACGTCTTTTGGAATCAAAAAACAACTAGATTTATAGATATTGTGTGAAAATATTCCTCCACAAGGAAAACGTGCTTTTCAGTGGTCTATGGTATGATGTACTGACGGCACTACAGAATGGGAACGTCGAATGACCTTGGGCGGCCACCGGTTTACGCATGAGCGGCAAACATGCGATTGGTTGTTGTTGCGTCAGAAGCCGGACTGGTTTTATGTGGCCCACCCGAAGGTAAAGGACCGCAATACCACCCTGATTGCACAGTAGGGCTCATACAACACCATTCAGTGCCATTTTAATTTAATCTACATACAGGACTATGTTTGTGTAAAATTATTCATTTTTTTTTCAATAGTTTAACACTACTACGAGTTTTGGAGGTACCTATCCTAATCTTCAATCAGTTAAAGGAAACCAAGGTTATGTAACAGTCCTCAAACTTTTCCATTCTTACATTTACTTCATTTTTGATCCAACTGTTTGGTTTGTGGAGAAAGATCTACCCTACAAATTACCAACTTCAACAACGACAACATTTTGAATCTCAATGGACTCCCAAAAATTAATCTCTCAATTGTTACGAAACAATCAATCGTGTCTTGATCGTAACTTTGAGAAAATCATTATGTGCGCATATATAAACAATGGTTAGCGTAAATCTCTCGGCGAACGGCAATTACATTTAATGGCAGAAAATTGTGCAAGTGTGTGTATATAAGCTTGTTCTTTGCGCCGGTCGTAAACTTTCGTTCATTGTGCGGCACGTTTTCCAATTTGTTTCCAATTAAATGCACTCTCTTCGTGCGACCGCACTAAAAAAAGAGTTTCTCTGCTCTCGCAATATCCTGAATTCAGATACGACAATGTGATAGAAATGTTACCGCAATTATTTTTTTTACAAACCACTAGTTTTTAGAAAAGCTAGTAATTTAGCGCAGCATAACCTAAATTCCAAAAATAAATGAAAAATATTGCCAAAGCACAAGGAGAAGTTGTGTTCTTGTTCTTAGCAAGACTCATGTTCTAGATGTACACCAAAACTCACATAAATTACGCAAATTACATTGCATCAACATCAAAAAAATACGAATAAAACCGATTCCGCCATTAACCAGAAATTTCTTTCATATACCGGAGCCTAAATTGTGACTTGGCGTGTTTGGGGGATTCTAATGAAAGGCGAATAAAACTAGCATTTTTATACATACGAAAAATCAACCCGCATGCCCTCCGAACAACGACGGGCCCTTAAAAGCTTTCATCAAGACGATGACGAAGGGTAGGAATAAATTGCGAAAGAAGCATTCCCTCGCTCCACGTAGGGAACAACCTAATTTCGCGTAATGCGTGCGTGCCTTTAGTCGGAATACATGGAGTAATTTATTTCCTTTATATAAACATGGAACATGAACTCGATATTTTTTTGGGGAATTTTATTTATGTATTCGGTAATTAGGTTTAAAGTGTAGCTTCCAGTTCGATTTTAAAATGTTGAGTAATGGATACGAAACGCGAAGGTTTGGTTTACTCACATTTCCTACTAATATCATCAATTATGCTATAAAGCTTGATTTGTGTACGACATTCAGTTCGTGTCAGGTGCATGATCGTAGCATAAAATTTGTGTCAAACGCAGGGACTGGAAACGGAACGAAAACGAAATAACGAAATTAACCGAAATATTTACAAGAACGCAAACGAAAGCGGAATTAAAATTTTTCGTTCAAAACCGAAAACGAAATAAATAATTTTCGGTTTTTACCGTTCTTAGTAATTTTTTATAATATCTCGTAGTTTATGCCGGAAACTAAAAGTTAAAAAGTGTTAACATTAGGGTATACATCGTTAGCTTAAAAATCTATATTTGTGTAATTAAAGTTGCACTGAAAATCAAGTTGTTAAACATTTTTTTTTGTTGATCCAATCCAACAGTAATCTCCGTTTCCCCATCAGCAACTAATTACACTGATGAGAACTGAAAGGTCGAAACCGGTCTGTAGGTGTTCTGATGGGGGAACAATATTTAATGTTCCCATTAATATTGTTATATTTGCCGCCGCTGGCAATGTCCATATCTTGTCGCTTTGACGTTTCTACCTAAAAAAGTGTTATTGCGAGTTCTACTACGCAGCTCGTCACGGGCTTCGATGAAATCCCCGATTCTTTTCTCTCCCTCTTATAGTTCTCCTTACCTGAGTACAGTTCGTGTAACATTTTACATTTACGCAGTTGAACACCAAGTCTACTTAAAAAAAAAAGTTTAACAACTTGATTTTCAGTGCAACTTTAATTACACAAATATAGATTTTTAAGCTAGCGATGTATACCCTAGTAGAAAATTAATGTTGAAACAATATGGAAATTAAAGATTACTGTATCGGATAAATATAAAAATGTTAACACAAGATCGTATCGTATCAATATTGAATGTCAAGTTGAAATACAATTTTAAAACTTTATTGAATCCTAATATTGTATCAATAATGATATGTCAAAACGAGACAATATTCTAAGAATATGGATGGATGGAACTACGGGTTAGGGACAGCAAGGGCTCGTGCTTCAGCCAGAGAAATTATCGTCCTAGAAGTTCACTATGAAACAATGTATTATTGACATTAGGATAAAAATAAAGATGTTACATTGTGTAGAAATGTATTTAGATAAATATAAATAAATTTGTTACTAGTTTTAAAAGTATTGTCCGGCATATTATTAAAAGAGGTTTGCAAACAAAGGGCGCCAAAGTGGATGGTCTTTGAGTGATTAACTACAACCAACTAAGAATATTAAAATTGTAATTTTACACCATTGATTTTATACAAAAGCAATGTTAATTCAAATCAGTGGCGGCTCGTGGAACATGTTGACAAAATAGACCAATCGAATACTTTGGCCAAAAAATCAAAAATTTGGAACAAAACAGCCGAAGCTGTAAAATATTGGCAAAAAAAACAAAAATCCTGGTTTAAAAATAGAAATGCAGACAAAAAAATTGAAAATTCAAGTAAAAAAAAATAATTTGCCATTTTCAGCCCCAAAAATAACTCCTTTTAGGAATTCGAAAATTTAAAAAAATCGCACAATAAAATCAATAATTCAATATAAGAAAATCTAAAATATGGGACAAAAATAAAAAATGAAGACCAAACATTTCGGCCAAAAGACTAAAAATTGAAAACAAAATAATCGAAAATACAAAATATAGGCCAAAAAAGTAAAGATCTACAATAGGGCCTAAAACGGTGAAAATTTAGACAAAACATCGAAAATGAGGGTAAAGTTAAAAATTGCAGACAAAAAAAATCGAAAATTTCTATAAACCAACTATTTTGGCCAAAATAAAGAAAAATACAAAAAAAATGGAACAAAAAAATCGAAAATACAGAAATCTAAAATATGGGCCAAAGAATCAAGAATCCTGATCTAAAAATAAAAAACGTAGACAAAAAATCGAAAACTTAGGTAGAAGCAAAATAATTTGCCACTTTCAGCCTCCAAAAATAAGTTTCTGACCAGAAATTCGAAAATAATAGCAAAAAAGAATAATCACTGTTAAAAAATCTAAAATATAGGTTAAAAAATATACCAAAAATCTAAAATATACGATAAAAAATTGAGCCCAAAAATCTAAAATTCTGGCCTAAGAATAAAAATAGTCGTCTAAGGAAAGAAAAATTTTAACGGACAAATAAAAAAAAAATAAAAAGAAATTTAGGGCAAAAGATTTTAAAAAATCTTGGCCAAAAAGTCGAAAATTTAGACAAAATATCGAAAACTCGGCCCTAAAGATAATAAATGCAGACTAAACGAAAAATCCAAAATTAGGGCCAAAAAATCGAAAATTTTAATAATAAAATCGAAAAGTTAGGTCAAAATAAAGAAAAATTTATGTCGCAAGATTTAAAAAAATAATAAAAATCTGTAATGTTGGCCAGAAAGTCGAAAATGTAGACAACACATCGAAAAATCTGGCCTAAAGATAATAAAAATCGAAAATTTCAACAAACAAAACTCGAAAATACCGGAGAAAATAAAAAATTCTCGTATATAAATGAATAATTTAGGTTATAGATATTTTAACCGAAATCAAATCAAAAATTTGGAACTAGAATTAAAAATTCAGCCCAAAAAATCAAAAATGCGGACCGAAAAATCAAAAATTTTAACAATTAAATCGAAAATTTGGGTCGAAATAAAGAATATTTAGAGCAAATGATCAAAAATTTAGACCAAAAGAAATCGAAAATACTAGTCAAAAATCTGAAAATTCGAAAAATCAAAAATAAGGACAAAAAAAAACACGAAAATTTTAACAATTAAATCGAAAATTTATGTCAAAATAAAGAATATTTAGGCCAACAGATCAAAAATTTAGACCCAAAAGAATCGAAGATACAGGTCAAAAATATAAAAATTAAAAATTCGGCGGGAAAATCAATAATGTGGGCCAAAAAGTCGAAAAATTAAATCCCAAATTTAGGTCAAAATAAAGGATATTTAGGCTAAAAGTTAAAATATTTTGGCCAAAAATATCGAAAATACAGGCCAAAAATTTAAAAACCAAAAATTCGTCGGGAAAAATAAAAAAAATGCTAATAGTTGAAAATAATTTTTACAATTAAATCGAAAATTTAGGTCAAAATAAAGAAAATTTAAAAATACAGTCTTAATAATAAAAAATGCAGAATATTCTAGTAAGAAAATGGTTTAAATTAGTCTCAAAAATCACTATATTGTTTAAAATAATTTTTCATTTTTCTTTTTTTATAGGAAAATATATATTTTTTTTAATTTTCGCTTTAATTGTCTAAAAAGTGGTAGAGATACATTTTAAATAATTCAAATAAAACAATTCACTTTGTTAGTATGACTCTCAGTAGCTGCTTGTGGAACATGTTGATGGTACTTTTACAGTATGGGGAGGCCCTCGCCTCTTTTTTAAAGAAAGAAAGAACAATTAATGTTCATAGCCCAAGGTTATTTTGAGTTGTAAAGTAAAGGTTCATAATTTTCAAACAGCCGAATTCAAACAAGCTGAAAATGTGATTTATGTGTGCTTTGGATTTATCGTGCGTTTACCTTTTGACCAGTCTTCGTTCACGTAACCTCACCATCAAACAAACGAATTTTAAAACTTGACTAAAAATTCTTGTTGAGCTCAAAACTAGAGGTAGTGCCATGGCTCCTTGGCTCTATAACGAGCCGCCCCTGATTCAAATGGTTTCAAATTATTTTATTTGTTGTATTCATTGTAACTGATTATAGGCAGAAGGCATTTACGAAAGTAAGTTCAGAGAAATTTAAGAATACTCCACTCAGAGAAACGATAGCAAACAAACTTTGCGTTTTCAGATAAACGTGTTTTTTCAACGTCCAGTGTATCAATATTCTGTTTTTTTTGCGGAAACAACAAATACGCAATTATAGAATATCATTACATAACAATCTATATTTTATAAATATTGTAATATTTAAAAATTCAATATTAATAAATTGTGATTATACAATATATTGGGTATCTACACTCGGCGTCAAAAAAAAGCGCCACTCGAAAAATCGCGAA